>CM036242.1:32209123-32809123 GCA_020698575.1 Bostrychus sinensis
AAAAAACAAACAAAAGTAACTTCTGCAGGAACATTGTCTTAAAACCGAAAAACAAAGACTTAAAAAGACTTACTCCCTAAAGATCATCACCAGGAACTAAAAAGAACCTCTGGACACAATCTAAAAGTGATTTAGCTTTTGCTTTGAACATTATTTGCACGATTCGATAATAAACCAATTTAAAAATAATTTAGTATGATCAAAAAACCCAGCCTTATTTATAAAACGTATGTCTCGTTTTTGCTGTAGAACAATCTTATCTATTATAATTTTATAAGCTGATCCTCACAGTTCCTCACTGAAATTATGTAAATGTATTTTATTCATGTTTTTGGAGCTGCAAATTTGTGCTTTGAAAATAGTCAAAATTTTACCCTAAATATTTTTGAAAGCACATACTCCAGTACTTTAACTCAAGTAAAAATTTGACTTGGCAACTTTTACTTGTATTGGAGTAATATTTGACCAGGAGGATCTATACTTTTACTCGAGTAATGAAGTTGAGTACTTTGTCCACCTCTGGTCATAGGTAATTTTTGGTGGTATCACTTGTCTTTGATCTCGTCCCAGTGTGCAGTGTCCACTACTGGATCAGCAAGATCAAAAATCACTGTGCAACTGACAAAGCATAAATGAGCACAATGCATGTTACTCAACCCCTCTTCTAGAAAACACGGGTGATTACCAGCACTGAAATAACACTGTCAGAGTAGCACTGTGCCATTGCCCTTACACAGAGAGGTCATCTGAGGTGACCCAGGCAACTGTCCCATTTGTAACTCGGACTGGAGGGACTATGGCTTGTCTTGGCTGGTCTGGTTTGGGCTTGGTATTTCCCAAACTGGAGGAAGTATCTGGGGAAAGGGAAGTCAGCTGAACCACAACCCAGTAAGTGAAAAAGTATCCTAAAGCCTTAAAGTATGCCTTAGGCCTTGTAATACACTTATAAATATCTGTAATGTTTGTATGATTTTGTTTTTTGACTTTGTTTTATTGTCAGTCATTGGTTTGTTTTGTTGTTTAGTGCAATGTACAATTGTCTTTGTGCTTAGCAGGGACTGTAAATCTGTGAGATAGCTATAAGGACTGAAAGGTAAGGTAAGGTCTACTTTATTGTCCCCATAGGGAAATTTGTCCTCTTTGACCCCTCCTTTGATGCCTCTGGGACAACCTGTCAGAAGGGTGATTACAGTGCAGCATCTGGGGACTTTCTCCAGATTTGAGCCAAGGTCTTGGTCAGGAGTACCTAGGTGGAGGATTAGCCTATTGTGCATGCTTTAGGTTGATGGTCAGATAATAGGAGTACCCAGAAAAACCCACCCAGGCACAAGGGGAACATGCAAACTCCAGTGAAAAGCCCCACTTGGTCCCAGAACTTTTTGCTGTGAGGCAATGGTGCTAAACATTTGCCGTGAATGTAAAAAGCATTTGTTACATTTTTATATTGTAACTGTGCTTTCGTGTTTTGGCCCTGTCAAATAAACATATAAATAAATAAAAATCATATTTCTACCTGGTGATGATTTTAGGGCCAACTTAGGTTCAACAGACACCAGTATCGCCTTTGTTTTTCCTGTCTTAAACCAGTTCCTCACTGCCTCAGGTCTAATGAGCAGCACAGTGTCCTGCTCACTTCTGAACAACACCAGACCTGCTCTTAATGACTCAGACAGCTTTTGTTTTGTGCCTTAGGGATTCAGCTATACCACCCTCTCTGCCACAGCTTCAGCTTTAAATCACGTTTTATATGGTTGGTGGTTTTACACAAATAAAAAACAGATCAAATTTTTATTACTACTAATAAAATTTGAAAATTTTGTCCTGGTTTAGTTCTAACCTCTGGTTTACTTCTTTTTCATTCTGTTTTTGTACCATTTTTGTGCAAATTAATTGGTTGCTTATCTAATTGATGAGGGTTTCAGGCAACCTTAAGGCACAAGTAGGCACAGTAGCAGCTCATGACTCCAACCATTGGGAAAAAGTGATATCGCACACAAGGTATAGCACTTACTGAAACTCCTCCACTTTGTTGTGTTACATTTGTGTCTTTCTTACATCTTCTCAACATCTGGAACTATGGGCTTTATGTGTGGCACACCCTGGACAGTGGCCAGTTCACTGCATAGCTGACACAGAGTCAGAGGGCAATCACCAATTCACCTATACATGCATGTGTTTGGATGGTGGGAGGAAGTCAAAAAAACAAAAGAGAACCCACCAGGCCCCACCCAGAGTTTGTGGATCGACCTCATGACCTCCTTACTGAGAGGTAAGAGCACTAACTGCTCTGCCACCATGCCCCGCTATTTGAACATTATACACAAAACATATAAATCTCATAATAGTGGTACTTTGAAATGTTTGTTATGGTCTTGACTTTGGGTCTGTGATGTTGTGAGAAAACTATAACTATAACTTAAATGAAAAAAGAAAAGAAAAGCAAGTCTAAATTGCTGCAGCCCTCCCTCTCTGTCATCTGGAGTTTACATAACACACTGCAGTCTGAGAGAGCACAGCACACCAGCTCCTGACAACAGCCTCTCTCTTCAAGGCAAGAACATATATAGGAAAGACAGTGCGTTAAATATTGATATTCTATATTATATAAAGACTAGTGTTGCTCACAGGGGAGGCTGCTTTATTCATTTGAGCTGATTGCATGAATGTGCAAACAGGCCCGGCCTGACGGTTTGATTCATGACTGAGAACTTCAGGTGGCTTTTTTAAATCATTTTGCTTCAGGCTCTGAAAGATAGTGAGTAATAGTGATTGACAGTGAGAGTGATTGAGTCATTTTAATGGAAGAAGATACTGGTTTTACTGTAGAAAACACATCTGACCTGAGAGGACCTGTCTTGAGTTATAAAAGGCTAGACATATAAAAATAAAGTTTGAGACAGGTACTTGCAGAGGGAACAATGTACAAAATAGCCACAACAACACAGAAAAGAACAGGGTAAACTGACCTAAATCTTAAGCCATATGGGACTGGTTTTCTTAAGAACTGAACACAGTAACATACGGCACAATAAAACCGTCTCTTGTGAGGAAGCAGGATGTGAATAATTGTCTTCAAATATTTTATGATTTTGAATTCAGCGTTTGTTGTAGTAGTTCATGTGCAGGATAAAATACAGACTGAATGCCTTAATTACTACAGAGCTGGGTATTTTGTATCATACCAATGTGAGCCTTAATACTGTTTTCTGATTGGCAAGTACACAGGAATAGAATAGCAAAAGTAAACAGTATGTAACCTCAAATTAATTTAGGTTTCGCTATTGGAATAGAAAACTCAGGGGTCGTCACATAACATGGCATAGGTTTTTTTCTCTGAATGTCCTCAAACGTCTACATATATTAGGGCTTGGGACTGACATCATATACAGTAAATGAAAATGTTGTGTGATTTTGTCAATCCCATGCGTGCTTGTGGGGAGAGAGATCTCAAGTTCCCATTGGCTGTTGATCTACAATGGCTTGGGACACAGATTTTTGATATAATTAACCATTGTTTTAATTGTCAAAAGAGATTCTTAATCATCTAGGTCAGCCGTTCCCAAAGTCAAGAGTGCCGAGGCTCCTTTAAAAATGAGAAAATTCCAGGCAGACCCATAACAATAAGCCTTAGTTTTATTCAAAACATGAGGTCATGTTTTTCCCCACAGATTGCATTAATTAATTAATTGCTTATTACTAATATTTTTAAACAAGTATATAACTGTACTTTTAGTCAAGTTATTTATTTGCTCATCTGAGCACATTTTAAAAGTAGTAGTATTAAGAGCGGCAGAGGTAGCAGTAATATTAGGGTGGCAGCAGTAGTAAAAGCAGTAGTAGCAGCAGTAATAATTGTAATTGTAATTGTAGGTGCTTTGATCCTTGGCCTGTTACTTTTAACCAGGCAAAGCTCAATTTTACACTAAATAACATGTTTGTAGGGTACTTTTACTACTTGAATAACAATTCTGAAGTAAGAGTACTTTTACCTAAGTACAGATTTGGGGCACCTCTGCCAGGATGCCTGTTCCTCACCATTAAACATTAACATTACAATCCCAAACTCTGTCCTGACAGTCGCTTACGTCAAAGTGCCATCGTCAAGAGACAAAGTACAAGCCACTTACGTAACTCCAAATCACTTCAGCTCAGTTTCAGTAGTTTTGTATTTGTGGTGGTGAAGCCAGTTCGGTCCGGTCTGAAGTCTGTGATCTGGAGGGGGTGAGGCGAGGGAGAGGATGGCTGTGTTACATATCACTCAATGGGAACTAACTTGAATGTCCTGCATCAGTGTTTGTGTGCGACTGTGTGCGTCAGTAACATTCCCTTCTCACTCAGAGGCACAAAGAGGATCAACACACAAAGGCCCATCAATCCCAGCGGCAGTGACGTGCACAGACAGAACCCAGGTGGTGTTCTAGCACCTGCCCCTTTGCCCTCTCCCTTCTAAGTGTCATTCTGGGGAGTGTTTTTAATATAAGGTAATATAGTTTAAAATTTGACCTACGAAGACAACTGCCAACCACACAAAATGTCCTGAAGGCATAAAGCTTAATAAAGTTGACTGAGTGTGGACTATGAGCCGTAGCCTAGCTGCACTGACCTGTCTCTCATCTCGTGTGCTGTGCCGCACGGTCCTGATTGGGGGCAGCATCCACCGCCTGCACTGTCCCCTGTCTGAGTCCACCTTATTTCACCTGTGGCCTGTAAAACTACAAAATCTATTCACAATTTAAAACTATAACCAGATGAGAATATCATGACACTTGTTAAATGGAGCAAAACCGCACCCTTGTTTTTTTTTTTTTTTTTTTTCTAGCTTTATTTCTGGCTTTGCCTCTAGATTCAAGTGATTCAAGATTCAACAGTCTAATGAAGAAGGCTAGAGTATATAGTCTAGCATATACTGTATATTATGTCAATAAGTACAGTAAAGTAAAAGTTTCCGTTACTTTAAGTGTCCCTTTTTTGGGTTAAGCACCTGCCCCCAAAAATGTCTGTGTGCACGTCACTGTCCAGCGGCAGGCTTTCTAACAACTTGGATCTCCTTGCACGTCCACTGTTATTATGTACAGACGTCTCACACAAGTACTCAAAACCTGTGCTCAAGGAAAAGTACTGTTAAAATTGTTACGTAAATAAAGCTAAAACTTTTTAAGTATAAAGTGCATTTTGAATGTTTTGTACAGCAATATCTACTACTACTACTACTACTACAACTACAGGTACTCCTCATACTAGTACTTTCCCCAAACCACTACCAAACATTTAAATTGCAAGACAGGCACACTTCTGATCTTGGTACCTCACCTTTCCTTAAGGCTTTTCCCTTCCAAGATCTCCACAGCCAATCAGCTGCCTCCTAGTGTGCATTAATATTGGTTTGGCACAGGTTTTTACACAGGATGCCCTTCCTGACGCAACCCTCTCTTTATCCAGGCGTGTGACTGGCACAATGAGTACAAGGCTGGATTACTACCAATACTGTTACACCTAAACCAGTATCAAACCTGTGATGTTCATATTGAAGATAGTATTTTACTTACTTTGCCACAGAGAAAAAGTGTAAATAACTTGAGTAAAAGTATCTCGTTACTTTCAGCGTTTAATGTTGTGCAGTGTCATAAAAAATAAAAATGTTGAGAGAGTATTGTGGAGTCTGAATCGGTGGTCTTTCTCATTTTTCAAAGTGATTATATCGTCAGTCCTGTCAGTAGGCATTATGAAAAACTACACAGAAAATTATCCCACAGCTCAGTGAAAGAGAGTAGCTAGGCCAAGGATGAAAGTGACATGATAATGCAGGGATTTTAAAAGAAGGATCTCTTTTTCAGAAGTTTATATTTGTTTATTAACTTTTTCCTATACAACATAACTAAGGAAACCAGCTGATAAAAAAGGCATTGTATGTAAAACTGTGAACTCATTACTACTAATCACAATTAGGTTAAAAGCAGTATGAGTAAGATAAAGGGTTATTTTTCCATTGCATTCATTAAAAAAGTAGAAAGTAACTAAGAAAAACAATAGATGTCCAGCAGTTTATACAAAATTTAAACCAACTTGCGCTGAAAGTGCACGGCTTTTGACCCAAATGAGGATATCAGTGGTAAAAAAAATAGGCCATTTGACAATTTTATCAAAGAGTAATGTGTAGTTTTAATATTTACTGAGAAATATTCATGCATTTGATTAAAAGCAAAGGCTGTTGGGTCCCTATAATGAAGTCCTTCTGTAACCTTCAAATAACACGAGCGCTAAAGAATATTGACATACATATATTGCCATGTACATACATCTTGGTGGCAATTTATAAGAACATTACTTTATACATATACACACATCAATATCAATGGTAATATATATTTATAATAATACATATTTACTGCTTCCTGAGCATTCATGATCAAATACATTTCACAGTGTTCAATATTAAACAATGTACATGAAACATATACACAAAGCACATGCACATTTCCAAACACATATGCACACTACACTTAATAATAGTCTTTTGTGACCTTTATAGCTCTTCTGCAGCTCTGTACTGTGAAAATATATTTTTTGTTCTTTATGATGACTTAAATGTGTGAATCCTTGTACTTGCACTATTTTTCAAGATAGACCATTCCTTTTGATATTTGTAGCAGCAACGACTCCAGGTATTTTTTCTGTCTTGTGGTGAGGATGAGGTAAAATCCTACATAATGTCCTCCACCCTACACCTTCTGGTCTTTGTAAGTAGGATGCAACTGTTTATATAAAGATGTACAGGCTGTTACATAATGAAGTAACTAGTCACTAAAGAAGGCAAGAGGCCCAGGAGACTTAAACTGGAGCAACAATTTGATCTGTTTTTTGTTCCAAGGTTTAGGATTAAATATTTTGTCTGAATGTTCAGTTGTTTTTTACTTGCACACTTAGAACATAAATGACAAGTTATTCTAAAAAGGCATCCAAGTTGTAGTATGTTGTATGCAGTAGCAGCTCATGACTCCATCTAGTGGCAAAAAGAATACAGCCCTATTGTTGTGGCATATTCCTGTCTTTGCCACATATTTAAAATGCGTGGAACCATCTTAGACGGCTTGAACCCGTCCTTTAATTTCTTGCATCCAGATGTAGTCATAGTGAGAATATTCTGCTGTAATCTGAATGGCTTGGCGCAAGGGGAAACTGGTGACCATAACTGATTTAATGGCATATTTACATGTATTAATGCAAATTAGTCACATGCTTTTATGTTGTAGTTTAATCACTAATCACTGTTATTTTGTTTTTTATACTGTCAGTGGTTCTCAGACTGTGGTATCACCAGTCTTCTTCTGGTAGTACTGCAGAGTCTTAGTAGTGTTGTAGCACCCAAGACCAGTCTTGAGACCATTTTTTTACAGTCTTGGTCTTGTCTTGACCTCGGCTGCAGGTTTACTTGATCTCGAATTTAATTTTACTTGATCTTGCCTCAGTCTCGGATGTGGCGGTCTCAGGGATTTTATTTAGCAAATATTATAATATTTTGGAGTAATTCATTTTCGACATTAGAAGAACCAAGAAAATTATTGGTCTCTGTTTGTGGAGTCTGTTGCATTAAATCATAAATATGATCAATAATCTATTTGAACCAGTTTTTTTTTTTTTTTACTTTTCCTATTATTTTGTGTTAGTTCACAGGGTTTGGTCTCGGTTTGCTTCAGTCTTGGTCTTGAACAGTAAGGTCTTGACTACAACACCAACTTGCCATTCAAGTCCTAATTTTTTAAAATTTAGATGGGGCTAGTCACGATTTAGACCGAGTTTAGATGTAGTTTAAACCTGCTTTTATCCGTGTCTTTGTTTAGTCCTAGATTTGACCGCTTTCTGTCCTATTGTAGCCTTGTTTTAGTCTTGATTTAGGCTCATTTTTGCCTTTGAGGTGGTACTTGGTATAAAAGGTTTGAAAGCTACTGGTTTATGCTACAAGAGTTTGTGTGCCATGGCTGTAATGTTGATATATTTTATGTGCAATGTACATTTTTGCTGTGCTACTTGTTATTAAATGGGGATAAAAACTAATGAACAAGATATAAAAAATCTATATAGTTTAAATCTATGGATACTCTCTAAACACTAACGTTAGCATACAGAGAAGATGTTTGTTTGTACGATATCTTCTTTTGTACAAACTTCAACACCAGTCACCACAGTAAAACATTAATCATTTGGTGCATCATTCAAACAGAACAAGTGTCTTTTTTTCCCTCTCAGGTACATTTTTTCCATTTATCAACACTCATCCCATTAACCTTGCTTTGTGTTTGCAAACTAGGCAAAGACAGAGTGTGTTTCATAATCTCAAAGCTAGGTGATTCACACATGATTCATAACTACAGTATAGATAACACAGAGAGAGGCTTTGGTTACATAAGACTTCCCCACTGCTTTTTATTTCCCACCTCTGCTGTACATAACATAAACAACCACACAGTCTCCCACACATACAAATATACAAAACATAACATGGCGGTCTATAAGCCACCGGCTGAGCATTGCTAATAAAGAAAAATGCATAAAAAAATAATTATTCGTCATCTTCCTCTTCCACCTCGCCCTCCTCTTCCTCTTCCTCGTCACTTATGACATATTTTTTCTTCTTTGTGGCCAATTCATCGTCATCGTCATCATCCTCGGCCTTCCTCTTGCTGGACCCCTCGCCCTCCTAAAAAAAAAAAAAAAAAAAAAAAAAAAAAAGTAGAGTTGGATGCTGACTGGAGTGGACATTGTGTACAAACCAAAGTAATTTCTGTCTGTTTCTGTTACTTGATCAAACTGTGCTCAACTAAATGTATTTTGTTGTTGTGTTTTTAATTATAACTGCCTGTGTCCTGCCTCACACTGCCCCCTGTCTGTCTGATAGAAAACTACACCTACCTCATCGCTGTCCAGTTTTTTGGCCTTCATCAAACGCTGCGTCTTGTCTTCGTCAGAGCCTTCGTCGCTGTCGGAGGAGTAGATCCTGGCACGCTCCTCTGCAGCAAGAAAAAGGGGACAAGACAAGAATAACGATGGTTATTACACTTAAATAAATGAGTTATATAATATATAACAAGGATATTTGTAATTTGAGGACACCCAAAGTCTGAAGAAAATGCATGAATGAATGAAGTCTATCTAAAGTCTCTTCTGAAGCCTTTATAAGCAGATAAGTGAAACCTTTTTAATGGCATACACATACACTTATTGAAACCTTTTTTTTTTTTCAGTACACTAGTTTCGGATTAGTCATCTGTCTAAATACAAAAATATACAGTATACAATATCTCAGTAGATAAGTTTGCTTAAGATATTTTTAATAATACAGGACAATTTATTTTTTGTAATTGGCCTATTAAACTCTACAGTATAAATATATTAAGGTTAGTTATAACTTTTAAAATGACTGTACACATTAGCACAGGCTGAGTGACTAGAGTGCTTCAAAAGACTAATTTTACTTCCAACATCTGTTATACAGTGGGTCAAATTATTATTTAACACATCAAAATTTTCTCAACAAATATATTTCTGACGTGGCTGGGTTATGGCGGAACAATGTTCTTTCCACTTCCAGATTACGGCCCCATCAGAGCTCACTAGGACATGGTTTAGAAATCCTTCTGAATCCAATGCCAACAGCTGGGTTTGAAACAATAGGGTTACTAATGTCTTGAGAGAGTTCTTTGAGGGCCTTACACAACAATGCTGGCCAGGAAAACGCAACAGTCAGGCCGCCCGCGATTCGCATTTACACAAAAATGCTGAAGTGTAAAGAAAACTAAACTGTAGTATCTGTATTTGTCCAGCAAACTGCGCTGTGAGCCCCGCCAGTGCTCTAGAGGAAATCATAGTTCCAGTCTACAACTTCCCTACTACTTTAAGATCTTGTGGTTTTCTGGAGCCATTCTCAAAAGTCTTCAGTAAAAGTAAGTACTTGTAAAGATATTGCTGACAGTTACTGACTAAATATATGTCATGAGACATAAAAGTCTTGTATTTTGTGATTGCGGGTCAGCTGACATGTGATGGGGAGACAGCCAATCCCTGTTCAGATTGTGGCTGGTATGTCTTCGTTTTCAGTGAAGACTCATTTTCACAGTTTACAGGAGAGCTCCGAGCAGCTCCCCTCTGTGAGAACAAAACACCTCCTCCAGCTTTTTCAAAAGACTGCGTATTTGAAAAACGGAAACCCCGTCCTCATGTAAACGAAAGGCCAAACCACAATCAAACCTTTGCGAATTTGGCTAAACGTATTGTCGTCTAAACAGCCCGAGATGTTTCCTGTGTGACACCTTTGTAAAGAGACACCTTTTTATAGGTCAGACCACCTGCTTTCGGATTATTGATAGATTTCAGTTGGCATCTTGGCTTTCCAGATCTTTTTGCACCTCCTATTCTTCATGTGTTAAATACTTTTCCCCTGTGTCAGTCCATTTTATTACACAGAATGTCTGAATGTATTTGTTTAGTTTCTTTGTGTGTAGATTACTTGGGTTATAATCAACATCTGGTGAAAATTTCTTGTCAGTAGCCATGTCAGAAATATTCAGTAAATTTGCTGAGAAAAGTGGCGACCTTTTAAACACTTATTTTACCTACTGTATAAGCTGAAAATTGTGTTCATGTTTCCAGTCTATATGGGCTATCATAGCTCTGTACATGAGATATTTTTAAATAGCTACATCTTTTTGCGTTTCTGAATAACTAACAAATTGCCTTTTCAACAATTGCCTTTTAGACTGAACTAACACGAAGTTTATTTTAAATTACATGGATGATCAGATCATATTTTTAAAAAAGTAAATAAAGATATAAAGTAATCATCGATCCTGTTTTAAAGCATTACCAAACCCAAAAGTTATCTAGTTCAAATATTCTGACATTAGATATAGGTAATTTTTTCCTGCAGTGAGAACGTGGCCAAGAAGACAGTGTTTCTATTGTTTTTTTTTTTCTCTCTGGCGGCTCAATTTGAGTTTGACATAAATTAAGATCCATCTTCTGTGCAGAGAGAGAGGTCTGTGCTTTTAACAAAGTTGGTACAAAGATGTTAATGATGTTATTACTGTCTGAACTGGACTAATGTGTGGCCAGATCATTGTTTAAACTTCCAAAACTTCCATGGCTTTTCCTGGTTTTCCATGACTGTACAAACCCTGGACAATATCAAAGGGCAGTACACGGATTAAGCCACCAACACTCTCCCCCTCCTGAACCACTCTTGTTGTAGTAAAGCAGACATGTCACAGACCAGTCCTTTGAAGATCCTCAGCCTCACCTCTGAGTCCTCCTCCACCCTTGTACTTGCTCTTGATGGCTGCCAGACTGATGGCCTCCTCTCCCTCCTCCTCATCGTCGTAGCGGTCGGGCTCCAGGTACCCGCTGCTCAGGCCGCGCTGATGCTGCTTCTCCCTCATCCTCCGCTGCTGGGACTCTCTGCGGATGGACGCCCGCAAACGCTCCTCCTCTTTCTAGAAAAACAACAGCGTTTTTAAATAAACTCAATGCATGTAACTCTTTAGGGCATTAATAAACTTCTTTGTGTAATTCTATGAATGCATGGCCAATATTTAACAGTATTTTAATTTGCAAATATAGCCAACTCAACAATATACTCTATTTTATCGAAGACCAATTATTAAATATTGATAAACAGTCAAAAGGAGTATCATAGGGCAGCACAATACATCACAATTTTATCGTTATCGTAATATCTGCAAAAGCAATATCCATGAATATAGTAAAACTATAGTGTGTATCCTATCAGAGCCTTAAATAAAAATGTGTGACCAAATAAAAATATTTAAAAGTTCAGATTTAGTCATGATCTCCTTAATCTAGTCCTCCTTTAGCCTTGTTTTTGTCCTGGACTCATTTCAGACCTGATTTAGTCTTTGTTAAGTTTTGATTTTGAAATAGATGTGACTCTTTCTGCTTTTATTTAACTGAACTTACAGATCAAAATATCTGCAATTATATTATTTTTGCAATTATAGACATAGTTATTGCACATCGCATGCTTTTTCACATACACCCCGTCTAAGCCATTTAGTAAGTAATTTTTCACAAATGAAAAGAAATATAATGTTATAAGTTTAATTATTTGCTTTTGTGAAGCTCCTTTAATGACAAAAAATAGCCATTTGAATTATTATGGCATTCAAACAAGGTAAAATCATGTAAAAATAAATAAATTGTAAATGGTCACATTTATATAGCGCTTTTCTAGCTCCTTTTGTACTCAAAGCGCTTTACATTAAGGAACCATTCACCCATTCACACACACATTCATACACCAGTGTATGCAGACACTGGAGGCGGGTGGGTTAAGTGTCTTGCCCAAGGACACAAGGAGCTCTACCAACTGAGCTATTGCCACTGTGTTTTATGAAACTGCAATGTCCCATTTGAAATGGAACAATCTAATTTAATCTAAACAACACATCAGATAATTATGACGTAAGCTACATTTTATGCTGCTATATTTGGGATGTTGCACAATTGAAAGCTCATACCAATTTAGTCAGATACAATAACTTTTACATATTACCATTTTACACAGTAAGTATGATAGGCAACAAATTTTACAACACAAATGCATCATGTGAGCCAGTTAGACCAAATTGCTCTTCAAACCTGAGCTGCTGCAAGTGTCTCAATCCTTCATTGTATGTCACTTTTATTGTTTCTCTCAACCTAAAATGCCATGTATAATGACATAAACTAAATTAAGAACCACAATTTAGCCATGAACTTTAAATAGCCAAAAACTAACAAAGACAGACTTTCAATTACAGAGACGTGAGGTGGATTGGAAAACAAATTTTGTGACATAATGACTGTCCTATCAGAAAATGGTTAGCTGCTCAGGATGATTAATTTGTTTAATTTGTTTTTTTTATCAAAGTCTGTAAATTGATGGGGAGTGAGGCAAGGCATTATGCATGATTACATTTCAAAGCAATTTTACCAAACAAGCACTAATCTATGATGCACCTTATTTAAAAAAATATTAGAAAGTACACATATTGTCAGTGCTAAGCAATGCATTTTTTGATCTCGCTGTTGTTGCTTAGCCCTAGACTCTCTGGCCCCATTACAAAAGCCTGTCTAGTTATGCCTTTATGTAACTGAGAGACGCCTGTCAGCTGCCCTCAAGTGACCCTTTGTCCCTCTGTGGTAACAAACACACACTCGTTCACAAAGCTGAGGAAACACAAACAGATATAAAATGGTGGCGTGTGTAAAACCTTAATCATTTCGTTGCGATGCGACTCAGGATCTCGTCCGGCCATGGGCAGGATCCGGATCTTCTGGGTCTTAGAGCAGCGGTCAGCCAAAGACAGGGTCATCTTCCGGTGGGTGGCGCTGTCGGTGGAGTGGGGTCTGGAGACACAGGCGCACAAAGCAGAGGTTAAATAATCTGAATAATTTTGAATACATAATAAGATGCTTTACTGATATTTGCACAGGCTCCATTAATTCTGTGGCAACTTTTACAGAGCCTGGAAGTTTTTTCTTGCCAACAAATTCCCCAAAAGCATAAAGACAAGACATTTACATTTACAATTTCCTATATTATGCTTTTTTCAGGCTTTTTGAAACAATTTTGAACACTTGTACACATGTATTATTATTTCACATTTTATAACTTAAAATAATGTATATGCATGGAAAACGGCTTCTTTTGGGGAGCTGTTACTTTGGCTTAGCAGAGAACGCTTAGACCAGGGCTCTCCAACCTTTTACTCGTGAGCTACAGTAGCTCTCAACCACTTTCCAAGTAGCTCCCCAAAGGCTTGATGAGCCCTACATAAGCTTGATTAGTGAAATTTGATTTATCATTTGGGATACCAACTTGTGTATGGATCCAGTCAAATTCATAGTGCCCACCCCCTTTGCGAACAAAAGGGTTTATTTGCCAATTAGTCATCAATCAAACTATTGTGGATCAGCCCAAAAACTACCTTGCTTGATAAGTCAGCTGTGATACAGGAACGACAGCAAGCACAGCCGCAGCTAAGAGACTGGCCCCTGTCCGGTGTGACCCCTGCATAAGCTCCAGTGCTTGGAACAGCATAATTGCTACGATACACAAGTAGCTCCCGGCCATTTTCATTTTGTAAAAGTAGCTCTCTGTGGAAAAAAGTTGGGAGACCCCTGGCTTAGATTAAGTGTCTGTCGCCCTCTGCTGACAACAGTGGGGAATGGACACAGTATAAAATGGCTAATTAGCACAATTATTAGCAACACACTAACAGATAAATGAGCTTTCTGAATCGTAGTGATGACAATTTAAGCGCTGAAATTATCATTATCTGGTGATGGCGTATGGGCTTTAAAAACTCACATGAGCACTTCCTGGTTTCTCGTGTCTATGTAGAGCTGTGAGACTGAGCGTTTTCAGATGGTTAGAAGAGAATGGGCTCAATAAACAGGACTACTCAAGCGTGTGAATGAAACGAAATACTACTCCAGGTATGTTTTTGAGGTGTAAACAACATTATAACATGGTTAAAAGCTTTAAAAAGTCAATTTAGCCTAATGTGGGACCTTTAACCTCTACCAAAGTTTATTATTTTGCTGTTATTGTTTTATTTGTTTGTTTGCCCGTTTGCAAAAGAACTGAAAAAGGTATTGCTCAATTAAAAAAAAAAAAAAATTCTGGCGGTAACGAAAGTGGAAAGAAACAAATTTAACAAATTTAACTTTAACATGATTCTTAACCAATGTGAGACATGGCCACACTGGTCTGTTAGCAACACAACTAAAACTGGCAGATGTTTATGAAATTTCCAGGAAAGTTAACAAATGGTGAAAGGAAGAACAGATACATTTAGTAGTTTTTGGTCTGGATAGAGTTTTTTTTACATGATTCTTTACCATTTTGAAAGGAGGAACTGTAATGCTTTGGATTAGGTCAGTGCTCTCTGCATGCTTCTGGATACCGTTTAAATTATTCTACATTAGTGGCTTTGTGTGTGCGGTTTTTGTGTTTCTTTTGTTAATTAATGCTGATAAAAACATTAGTTTTAGACTATTATAAAGTAATTTAAATACCAACTCAGTAGATACTAAATAAATAAAAGTTTATGAAAGTGCCTATGCTTCGGTCTGTATTAAAAAGTATAAAATATTATTACTCGCAGAGGTGCAAGTTATAAAAAGAAACTGTTTTAGAAATTAATAAAAGCCACAATAACAGACACTGTTTCAGGCTGACTGAATTAGGTTGCGTAATCTTTTGGTCCTTTGGTTGTTTAGATTTAATCAGTGTTTTATTTCTTTTGTGCTTGTGTAGCTACTGCAGCTGCCTCAGGTTTTTCATGTTTATCAAAAGACCGTTATGTCACACTGCAAATAATTTTACAAAAGATCAGACTTGCCTAAAACATGACCATGGGCTCAGTAAGTCCTGAGCTGAAATCCAATTTTACTTCATTAAACTTTTGCTGCTCAAAGTCAAATGTTTTTCGTTGCATAGTAACGAGTTTAGATCTGCCACTGGGCACAAATCTTACTTAATCAGAAAAGACTAAATATATTTCATAATCCCTTATGTAACACTGGAGATTTACTTGTAAAAGACACATGCAGAACAATACATAATATGACCTTTTGTATGCTAAAATTAAAGCAAAGGTTGCTCCAGAATTACAATTGCAGATTGTTTATGGAAAATTAACCCTGACCGATGAAGTATAATAAGTGTAAACTTCTTTCAGTACGATTTACGTACAGGAATTGCTCCTTACAAAAACTGCATTTGCCTGAATGAAAAACATTGTCTGTATCCTACCTAGAGCAAGGATCTGGTATTTAGTTAAAGAGAGATACTAATAAGATAGACACCACCTTTTAAAACGTACCTGACTGCAACGTTTATTTTAATAAATGGCAATAAACTAGTTTGAAAGAAGGAATCTGCAAAAACATTATTTAACATTTCAACATGGATTAAAAGGGGCAAAGACTTTTTATTTGTATGTAACATTGTGTTTAACTAATGAGTTCTGACAAAATGAGTTTTGTAGCATGCCTCGTCACAATGAGTTACTTAATGTCTCACGTTCAAGGTACACTTTATCTTCCAGAGAAGGTGATGTTTTTCTGGTTTATGTCAAGAACAAAAAACTAATTTAAGTCTAATCAAATCAAAATCTCGGGTTGCTTTTTTGTTTTTGGCATATATGGGCATGTACCCACTTTTGAACTTAGAAAGCATTTAAGGTAAAATGGAAGAATGAAGCAATCAGAGTACAACTGTCTGATGAGTTGAGACCAACTGGACATTATTGTTATGTTTTTTATTCTGCTAAAAAGGCAAAGTTGTAGGTTTATATTTCTCATCACTAGACAGTAATATTGGTCATTCTGTTGTGAGAACTTTATGGCAGTGACCCAAACCCATTTGAGGGTTTGGGTCAGGAAGGGCATCAAGCCAAATCAATATGCAAATCAACAAAAGCCCAAAGGAGAGAAGAGAGACACTCACTACTAGCTGGATCTATCACACAGAGATATAAGAAAGAGAGTTTTCTCTTTCAGTTGTTCATTTAGGACTACCCTGCTGTTATTCACAACCACTTTAGAGCAGTGTCAGAAACGTAAAGCATTGATTATCTGAGAAGCAGGCCAGTAAACCTCTAAGCCTGGGCTGATAATGTAAGTCCTGGCTTGTTTGCTGCAACCCTAAAACCAATCTGTTGTGTACTAAGAGCTACTGTACTTTACAGAAGCTTTGGCCGGTGACCCACTGATCCCATGTGGTCTGGAAACCAGAACATCCCGCTGAACTTGGGGCTTTAAGAGGCTTATTCGACTCTTACTGAAAGAAACCCATTTGTTTTCTCAAAGACTTGCAGCATACAGAACATTTCTGAATGTGTTTGAATAAGAGACACCATTGTTGTTGTTGGGATTTAAAAAGTGTCCCGGGGCTTATTTCGAGCATTCTGTTCTGCCAGAGGTCATCAGAGGTGAGGGGATAACCCTGCCAACAAGGGATGTCCCAGCTAAGGATCAGATTTGAGCTAATTCTGTTATTTTTGAAAGATGAAAAGTAGGCAATTATCCCAATCACTTCAGCCCCATTTAAATCAGCTTGAAGGTCTGTAATCAAGTAGCAATCACCTTGTTTGTTCTGGCTGTTTAGTGCCACTATATCTCAATCCATTTGCATTATTTTAGCTCCTTTTTGCTTCCATTTTCTAGTTTTTGGAAACACATCTATATCTCTTTAATATCTGAAATAAAATCCTAACTTGTGCAGTGCTTGTATGTGACATTTACTCAGTGCAAAGGGTTAGGGTTCTTTATTTACCTGAAGGTGAGCTTGGTTTTGAACACGGCCTGTCCCTGCAGCCCGGTGCCCTGTCGGATGAACAGATGGTTGTGGTCTCCCTGAAGAGGAGCTTTGTAAACGTCAAACACTTCATTGCCGAGGTGGAGCGACATACTGCGAAACAAAGGACAAATGTGAATGACAATGAATGGTGTAGAAGAGATCAGGTTCTCAAACTGTGGTACCGGTTCTTCTGGTGGTACTTTTGGTGGGAGTCATTTGCAGTTCTGATTTAAGCCAGTATTTTTTTATATTTTACTCCTGCTCTGGTTGGGGATTTGTTTAGTGTTTAGTTTATGTTTAGACCACTGCTTAGTCCTGGTTTAGGCCTAGATTGCTCCTGGTTATGTCCTAGTTTAGTCCTGATGTAGACTTGGTTTAGCCTTAGATTGGTCCTAATTTTGTCCTGGTTTAGGCATGATTTTGTCCTAATTTTGTCCTAATATAGCCCTGGTTTAGGGTGACCAGATGTCCCTATTTAACCGGACAGTCCCAGTTTTAGGCTCCTTGTCATATCTATAAAAACACTAATATGTCCCAGTTGTCCCCATTTTAACCAACAGAAACGCATTGGAAACTAAACACATTTGTCTAAATACTTTCTACACTAAAATTATTTGCAATGTCATTATTTTTTATAAATATATGGCCATTAAAATTCAAACTGTATGTCCTAGCATCAAGTACATGACAGGAAATTGTATGTATTTTGGAAGCTTTTTTGTCACTCGTGAGTTCAAAGGCTTCGTGATCACTGGAAAAAAAATCTGTCCCAAATTATGTATGTATGTATGTATGTATGTATGTATGTATGTATGTACGTATGTATGTATGTATGGGTGAGTCCAGGTTAAGTCCTTGTTTAGTCAGTCAGTCAGACAGACAGTTTAATCCCAGTTTTGTCCTCATTTAATGACACACAATGAGTTCAGTCAATTAAAGATGGCACTTTGAAAGCCAAAATATTTTTCTGAGGTGGTACTTGAAAAGTTTAGGACTCCGTAGTTAAGTACCACTAACACTCACCTGCCGTCAGACCACTTCACAATACGAGCGTTACTTTCCCTGGTTTCGTTGCCCTCTTCGTCTCTTTTTGCTCTCCACCGAATTGTGTTCTCCACCTAAGGGAAGGAAAATCACATTAAATATTCAAGTTCATGGGTCTTGGCAGATAAAACAAGTCCAAACAAAAATTCCATATAGTTATGTTATGTTTTTTTTGGCATGTTACTGTTGTGTTTTTGTATGTATGCTTTGCAAAACTGTATTTAACTTTCTGGAGCGCGTGTGGCGGTGCTCATAGTAGCTGCGGCCCGGAAGCTTGCTCCAAACACAATTTCACTGTGCTTTTGAGCATGTGACAATAAACTTCTTTCTTTCTTTCTTTCTATCTTTCTTTCTTTCTTTCTCTTTCTTTCTTTCTATCTTTCTTTCTTTCTTTCTTTCTCTCTCTTTCTTTCTTTCTTTCTTTCTTTCTTTCTCTCTCTTTCTTTCTTTCTTTCTTTCTTTCTATCTTTCTTTCTTTCTTTCTTTCTATCTTTCTTTCTATCTATCTATCTATCTATCTATCGAAAATATACATTATATACCACAAACCTTTAATTTGAGCCTGGTTCGTCCCTCTTCATCCAACATCTCCTCATCCTCAAACTCATCTTCATAATACTGAGGGTCAAAGGGCCTATGAAGAGAGTACACATAAGATTAGCAACCTGGCTCAAGACCTGGAGAATGGTGCCAACTGTGGCTTTGGAAGAATGTGTCAAATACAGAGAACACAGGACAATAAAGTCTACCTTAAACTTAGAGATTAATATATAGTTATATAGTTCTCGCAAGAAAAGACAGCAATAATTCATGAGACTTTTCTTTTTTTATAGATCTCTGTCAAAGAAAATGAAACAAATTCATAGGTTTATAATACAACATATTTTTTATTATACTGTGCATTTTAGAGCTTTTAAATGCCTACAAATTTAGTAATAAACACCTATTAACCTGTTTTTTCAGAAGTGTGCCTTATCACTTACAATTACACAGCTGGGTTTGAATTAGAATTAATTTTAAAACTGAATTCATTACATATTTCAAGTTATATCTAGTTGCGTTATTATTAATTATCCTAAATACTTAAATTATTTTAGGAAACAAGCAAAGCCACAATTCCTCACCTGGGCTCCACTGAGAGGAAGTTGGGCAGTTTGACAAAGTAAAGGTCTGATCCCAGGTCAGTGCTGACTTTGGGGATTTCGACTTCGATACGAGTCTCGGGCACTGGCTCCTCCTCGGCCTGCTCGCCCTCCATCCCGTCCTCTGCATCCTACAAACAAAGTGTAAGACATTATACATAAAAAGGTTGCTTATAGGGGCATACAATTTTACACTTAAGCTGAAGTGTCTCTGGTATTGAATATGTTTTATAGTTTAAATTAGAGAATTAGGAGAGGACTGTACCATGGGCTGTCCTGGGGTAGGGGGTTTATCTGCGTCGCTGTCTGAAGAAATGTCATCTGCCTCTCCAAACAGGTCATCTGCAGCGGGCTTTTTTGCTGAGGGACAGTATAAAAACATGCAATTTATTATCAATTCATAATTTCAAACATGTTTTTTTCTGTGTTGTTAATGATTGATAAATTGAAAAACATGTCTTTCAGAGCATAGATTTACACTTACACAGTGAATCGGCTAAGTGGAATTATGTGACTAATAGCTACATACAGTCCATCACTGTTGTTAGTCACACAATAATCAAAGCACATTATGCAATGCGAGTCATCTTTTTTAAGGTCCCCTATTATGCTAAATCAACTTTTTTGAGCTTTAAATCATGTTATAATGTTGTCACCTCAAAAACATACCTGGAGAAGTTTTTTGTTACATTCACACATGTTTGATCCACATGTTTAATCCTATTTGCTGAGGCCATCCCTTTGTCAACATCTGAAAATGCTCGATCTCACAGCTCTATGTAGACACGTGAAAGCAGGAAGTGCTCCTGTGCATTTCTAAAGCCCATACACTGTCACCAGACTCATTCTGGTATTTTCAGGTTCAATTTGCATCTTGTTGTTAATAGCCAATGCCCATTTTATGCCGTCTGGTCCCCAATGTTGCCAGCAGGGGGCGACAAATACCTAATCCAATTCTTTGCAAACTGAAAGCAAGAGCTCCCCAAAAGATGTTTTCTATAAATATATATTATTTAAAGTTATAAAACATGAAATACTAAAGCAAAGGTGTCCAGATTTATTTCAGAAAACCTGAAAAAGGCATAATACAGAACCTTTAAAAAATAAAATTGTGCAAAAGGACGACCTAACAGTATCTGAGGTGTGCTGTATCAATCTGTAGTTCAATAAACAGATAGTGACACCATCTGTTGCAGGCGTTGGTCTATAAAAGTCAATACTAGGGCTGGGCAATGATGAAATTTTTTAATTGTGATTAATTGCATGGTTATTTTTAGTCTTGCTATTAAATTCTATCAATAATGCAATCTGGCTTTTTCGGCTCCTAAATGGCTCTTTATTTGACCACTTATGTCTTTTAGAATTCAGCAAATATGTGCTGTTTTGACTTGGCTGTTATTTGTGTGTAAATAGCACCATTTCAAACATCCTTGGAACCCAAATAATAATAGCAAACATTAGCCTATTACTTTGCAGATAAAGAGCACTACAGCAGATAGACATCCATTTTCAATAAATGCCTCTGTTCAAAATAGACATTTATGATTGGAATGTTTTTTAACCTTTGGAACTGAACCTATTTTTCCAAATCAAAAATCTCTTCTTCTCCTGTCGCTCTCATGTTCCCCTGCTGCTATAGAGTCAGCTTACTTCTCTCTCCCTTATCATGGTCAAAAAGGTTATGGGAAGTAAATATCTTTTTTTAGTAGTTCTTAAGGCAAAATATTATTGATACGATCTAAAAACAGTGTGTTGCCGCCAATAGCGCTAATTAGCCACGCGTATATTTAATAGGCTTTATTTAACATCATTAACGGTTCTAAAACTTAGCGGTTTGTATGTCAGGGATTCCTGGGCCTATCCACATGAAACAAACACTGTAAGGAAGCTAAAAGTCTTCTCTGTCCGGGCCATCTCTCTCATGTCTCTCTACTCTTCCCCTGTTCTGTGTGCACCCATTTATGAATGCATCCCACTGCTCCCTGCTTGGTTTGACAGATGCAAGCCGTGCAGAGAGGGAGAGAGAAGCTTGCTGACAGGAGCCGGCTCTTTGAATTTGCTTGTTCAGGCCCGACGCATCACTTGCTTTAACGTGCGATATAATAATTGTCGGTGTTAATAAATGCATTAACGCGATAATAACGCATTAATGTGCCCAGACCTAGTCAATACATAAATACATGTAGTAGTTTTCAAATGCTATTAAATATAAATGATATCTTTGGCTTGGTGTGTGAAATGTATAAAGTTATGTTACATCTTGTTGTCTTGTGGTGTCAGAAGTCACTGCATTCAGTCCTTCAACTACTACTACTACTACTGGAAAAAAGGTAAAACTATATTTTAGTATTTAGTATATTTAAGTTTTCATACGTTTCTTTGATCCGATGTCACTGTCTGAATCAGAGTCAGAAGCAGCTTTTGGTTTAGATTTCTGTCGGATGAAGTCGTCTTCACTATCGCTGCCCTTCGCCGACTCTGGAAAACACAGTCACAGCAGAGATTAAACATGCATGAAAAGACTAACAGGGCACGGTATAAGTCAAAACTCAAAGATCAAAAGTGATTGAATGAATTAAATTAATCTCTCATTAATCTGTGAGTTGAGAGATTAAGCCCGGCTACTGAGGCTCAAACTTAATCCTCTTCTCACTTCTAGAGTATAAAGTCTGGTTCATATCACCCTACAGTGTGTGCAACTACCTGACTTCCTGTTCATGGGACCCTCATCATCAGAGTTGTCCCGTTCTTCATCAGAGTACCGCCGTTTCTCCTCCTCATCCTCAGACTGGTCGCTCTTCAGCCCTCGGTCCCATTTCTCATCATCTGATTGGTTCTCGCGGCCCGACCCCTCACCATCAGAGTGTGGGGTCCCGGGGCCAGACTGGGGTGTCCTAGGATCACTGTTTACACTGGTAAAAAATAATAAAAAAAATCGAGTTTAGTACCAACATTCATTTATTATCTGTAAATAACTATACAGTTGCAATCTGAAATATTAAACCCCCCAGAGATATTTTCAATTCACGTTATTAAAATGTAAATTGAAGTGAAGGCATCGAACATCTCTATAAATAAATAAAACTAACCCGGTCTAAGTGTGCCAAAACATTGAAAAACCCTTGACATAATACTCTCATTGAGAGAATTAGAGCTATAGAGCTATAGATAAGACACTGGCAAGCCCTGCAATGTTGGCCAAAACTGTCCCATTACAATGTGATCAAATAGTGCCATCTATAGGCTGCTGTGAACCTATTCATCTGAAATCCTAGTTTCTCAGCTGAAACTAGTGATCTGGTTATAATCCCATGCAAGTCATTTCTGTTACAGACTGTTTGAGTGACCTGACACAATACTGTGTCAAATCAAATACTTTTATGCATCTTTTATATATGAAACATGCAATTATGGTAAACATTACTGAAACTCTCTTGAATATATAGACAATCTTAAAGTGGAACAATGCCTGCTTAACTTAATTTACTAGTTTCAGAGTCAGTGTGATGGCTAATGAAGTTATTGCATGGTGAAAAAAGCCCCTGCACGAAAGCAATAAAACAAGAGTCAAGCTGAAGCAAATACAAACTACATAAGTAAGCATAGTTCCACTCTCTGAGACAGTGGGAAACAAACCACCAAGCATGCAATAATTGGGCCATTGATGCGAACATTCTGCAAAACTCGGACAAACATCCTATATATCAAATGATTCCCTACCTTCTGTCTGACCGGGGACTGCCTCTGTCGGACCGGGGACTGCCTCTGTCGGACCGGGGACTGCCTCTGTCGGACCGGGGACTGCCTCTGTCGGACCGTAGACTGCCTCTGTCGGACCGGGGACTGCCTCTGTCAGACCGTAGACTGCCTCTGTCAGACCGTAGACTGCCCCTGTCGGACCGGGGACTGCCCCTGTCGGACCGGGGACTGCCCCTGTCGGACCGGGGACTGCCCCTGTCGGACCGGAGACTGCCCCTGTCAGATCTAGGGCTCCCTCCACGGGACGCCCCGCTCCCAGCTGGACTCCCCCCGTCCGACCGGTGACCCCGGTCCTCCTCGTCTTCGTCCTCATCCCGATGGCCGCGCTCCGAGCTGCTGTGCTGCTCTGCGTCTGAGTGGTCACCCTGGTCCGAGTGAATACTGACATCTGATTGGTTCCCAGAGCGCTCAGACTGGTTGTCACTGCCGCTGCGTGGACTGTGCCGCTCGTCTTCACTGTCGTCCCCAAACAACTCCTGAGAAATAAAAGGAATATCGACTGTTTACAATCCTATGCATACTTCATGTATCTAAAGTCAAATTAAGGTACATAAGGTACAAGGTAACATCTATTCTATCCGCTTTGCCTATTTTGGGGTCACCACGGCAAATCTGCCTTTTAGTGTGCATTCATTTGGCATATTAAAGTGTTTTTTAGCACCAGATGCCTTCTCTGACACAACCCTTACTATATTTATCCAGGCTTGGGACTGACACAAAGAATCCAATCGCTTGTGAACCCCTGTCTAGCTTGTCTCTAGAAATTCCTCACATGCGCACTTATACTTACTGACATTGAAGTATATATCTTTATATATATGGCATAATGCATGCATAAATAGCAAGATATAGCACATATAGATGCAGCAAGACTCTCCTTTACCTTATTCATACTGGGCTTCCCTGCCTCATGCCCATCCTCGTCATCTTCGTCTCTTTCCCGTTCACTGTCGCTGCCGCTGCCAGAGGCGTTACTGGCCGAGCGCGGCCTCTCCTGCTCCGAGTCCGACCCAGAGCCAGAACCTGACTCTAAGAAATCATTAAAAAAAACAAACAAAAAAAACAAAACAAAGTGAGACCCTTACTGCTTCAGTATGATGGGTCCTATCTTTAGGTACAAAGTAGTATTGCTGCATCTTGCAATTTGCACTTTGAATTTGAACTTTCTCTTTTTGACTATGGGGATATAATCTATTGTCATGTATGCAAAGCAAGGCTTCAAAAAGTAGATACAATCTATAACTCTGCTATTCGTTTTGTTACAAATTCCCCCTTCAAGACACATTACTGTCTGCTTCATTCTCAAATTAACTGGCCCTCACTGCAAACTCATCATAACATCCACTGGCTTATGTTTATATATAAAACTATATTAGGTCTCTCTCCTCCCTATCCAACCCAGTTGCTACAACAAGAAATCCCCTCGAGGTGTAACACTCGATCCTCACAGTATATCAAAGTTCCCAAAACAAAGTCATCTTTTGACCTTATGTCTTTTTGTTTTGCTGCTGCAAATGATTGGAATATACACCACATATGGAATCGATGATCTCACTTTCTGCCTTTAAAAGCAGATTAAAGGATTTTAAGGACTCATGTGAATGTTTTACTAATGAACAGTAGTTTAATGTCTTCTTGCATACAGTGGGGCAAAAAAGTATTTAGTCAGCCACCAATTGTGCAAGTTCTCCCACTTAAAAAGATGAGAGAGGCCTGTAATTTTCATCATAGGTATACCTCAACTATGAGAGACAAAATGAGAAAAATAAAATAAAATCAAGAAAATCACATTGTCTGATTTTTAAAGAACTTACTTGCAAATTATGGTGGTCACCTACAAACAAGTGTATGTGTAAATGTGTAAATTTTATGCTTGCTCCCCTCTTCCCTTTCCCTTCAAGTGTTCTCTGGCGCTTCCAGGTCAACACTGTAAATAAGAATTTGTTCTTAATGTTCTACCCCATTAAAAAAAAAAAAAAGAGAGAGATTCGGTGACTATTTAGGCTTATATTAAAATTTGAGACAAGAAATAGAACTCTACTGAGACTTGCCACGAGAGGGGGCCGAGCTTTTTCTGGCCAGACTCCCTCCCTGTGGAATTCCCTTTCCCTCAAGCTCCAACAAATGAAATGTCTCTGCATTTTAAAATCCCTTCTAAAAACATTTTGTTCACTCAAGCATTTGGCTGATTTTAATGATTTATTTAATTTTTGTGCCTTTAATTTTTTTTACTTGTTTCATTAATTAGACTCTATTGACTGCACTGTGAAGCACTTTGTAATTGCTGTTTATTAAAGTGCTATATAAATAAAGTTTACTATTATTATTATTGTTATTGTTGTTGTTTTTATTATTTTCACCTTAAACGATATAAAGCCCACCACAAACCCATTCAGCCAATACACATTTTAGTTGGTATTATTAAATCAGATTTATTGTTTTATCTGCATGTGGTACTAGGAAATTTGAATATTTGCCGATGTTGTGAGACAAAGTACACACTAAAGTACTATCAGTTAGTTGAAGTAGTAATATAAGTATCTACAAATCTATGCTATAAATAATATAGCAATCCAGTAAACTTATATCACAATAATGTCACCGCTTACTGTAGTAGTCATGTAAAATAATGATCGTAACACTATTACGATTTTGATTTGTTCACAGCTACCTGGAGCTGTACAGAACTAAAGCAAACAACAGCAGCAGCAATACATCAAATAGTTTTCTCTTGTCAGTTTTTATTATGACTTTAAAAGAAGCAACGTGAGACTTGGTTCACGGATACAGCGGGGCGCATGTTTAAAAAAGCTAAAGTAAACTGCAGCTAAACAGGATTTCAGGTTACAATTTTTGTGGGTTAAGTATTTTAGGATGTGTACTAAAACGTAGAGAGAGCAGATTTACCTCTCTGTTCGTTGTCGCTGTCTCCATCACTGCCGAACAATTCATCCATGTCCGCCATTTCTTCCAAACCGGAGAGAAGCGTGACCCACCGGAAGTGAAGAGGCGCTCGAGAAGATTTTGTTTCCGGGGTCAGCTCTGTTGTTGTTGTTGTAGTGAGTTTTACTGACCACAAGATGGCGCTACAGTCCAATTCACACAGCAGAATAGAACGATTACACGTATTAAAAGCACTGATAAGAATAAAGTGATGAGCCTTAATGGGTTAATAGTTTATAAACAATATATCAATTAGATTAGATAAATTACTAATATAGGTAAAACATGTACTTATCATCTCGTGCACTAACTTGCCTCAATGTCCCTTTAAATCTATGGCTCCTACAGATAGTTTGAGGTTATATTGAAAGTCAAAATACTTCCTATATAAACCACACTCGCACTGTTAGTAATTTTTGTACAAATGTAATTTTAGAAGCTTTGTAAATGGTTATAGTGTATTTTCAAAGGCCCCATTAGTAATCGTAACACAAACCCTGTGACCGTTTCTCCTGTCTGTTTTTTCAAAACTGGGGCCGAGTTGGCATTATACCACTTTACAAACAGGTTACCTACTATTTTATCAACTTTTTTATCCAAACAAATCAAGTCTCTTGGATAAGAGACTAAACCTTTTTAACTACAAATCACATCCATCTATTTGTATGTGTTTGTGACATCCTGGATGACTGAGAATCTCCACAGACAACACCCGTTTATTAGCACTGAGCTGTCCCTTTAAGTCTCCTTTACTGTAGGCTACTTGTCTGTGCACTAGGCAATACCAATATATTGTTCAACTTCGAACAATTTTATATAAAATATTGTATTTGTCATGGATACATTTGTGCTTATCTATGAAAGATTGTGACTTTATTTTCACACCAACCCGAGCTTTCAGTGATACCTTTCTGCATTTTCTTCTTCTTTTTTCCTTGTGTATGCACACAAAGCCATGGCCTAAATATAGCTTCTTTAAGTCATATCACTCTCAGTAATTCGGGCTGATTACTACCAGCCATCCAATTCAGCAGCACACATCTGCTTCTGTTTCTGTGTTACATAGATCTTATTACAGCGAAGGTACATCATGTGTGAGGCGAGAGGGTGCATGAAACTCTATATTCACTGCAGTGGATTAAAACTAGGATGAGCTCTGAGTGCTCTTCAGTTTGTTTTTGTTGCAGCCTACTTCAAACAACAAGCTTGATGTTTATTCCTGGCAGGCTTTGCATTAAGAAACATTTACATTTGAAAATACACAGACTATGGACAGTAAAGTTTATTACTTTATTTATTGCTGAATGCCTATTATCGACAATGTATGTAACTAATATTTGTAATACTGTAATAATCTTTGTAATAATGCACTTTATCATACAGTACTTAAAAACAAGCCTTTGTATGAGAAAGCACATGATCACACACGTCTTCTCACATTGTTTCTATACTAGTCTTTTCAGCTCACGTTTTACTATGTTGTGGGGGTTAGTGGTATGTCCGAGTAACCTCATCCATCTATCCATCCATCCATCTATCCATCCATCCATCCATCCATCTATCCATCCATCCATAAGGGCTGTTATTTGTTGGGCAGTATATTCAGCTCAGTCCATTATTTTATTTTATTTTATTTTATTTTATTTTATTTTATTTTATTTTATTTTATTTTATTTTATTTTATTTTATTTTATTTTATTTTATTTTATTTTATTTCCTTGTGCTGTCCAATTTAATTTTGCTGGAGGCGGCATCATTTACGCTATTGGTCAAGCGTGACAAAGCTCTCCTCTGATTGGCTGATCCATCTGTCACTCACAGAACCCGCTGGCCGTGTCTTCCGGTGTCACCGCCCTTGGGTTGAGTGGTGAGAAAGCGAGCACTGGAGGCGCCGCAGCAGTCTCTGGTATCACTGGGAATATCTGGACTTTCTTCTGTCACTTTCTATTGTACCCAGGTAAGGCAGCGAGCTTATATCAAAGGCACGAGAATTACGTTGTTAAGTGTACTATTTTACCTAATGTCACATTGTGGTTAAACGAATAGCAACTTGAGCAACTGCAGGGGTTAGCATGCTAGTGGCTAACCACCTCATCGCGCTTTGCTTGGTTCACCTCATCCCTCTCATGTCTCTGACTCACTCCCTGGTTTGATTTTAAATGAACCTTTTACTCCATTCATGTTTTCCCTTAGCCAACTTTCGATTTGTTCTTTAATTGTTGGATAATTGCCTCAATCGTTTACATTTGCAAGTCATAAACATGTCAAGAGCCACTTTGCTAGTGTCTTCCAGTAGCCCGCTATGAACTTCAGCTGATGAATGAATTTACTGTCAGTGCTAGTAGAGCTGATACTAAACAAATATATGCCTATTGAGATGTTTAAGAAACTACATTTTACATTATTACATTTAATTACAGTAATAACAATGATTTAATGTGTGTTTTAGCTTTGAGTTGTGCCAAGATTCCCTGTTTATATCATCCTTCTACTCCTTTTAATGTTTCTAAATATTAATAAAAATGCTATCAAAGCCAGTTTAAAATATCTACTTTGTTTACGATTAGTCTCATTTCAGTGTCAGTTATATCACTGAGTCTGTGGTTAAGACAGTAGTTGTATTATATCGGGGAGGTTTTCTGCTAGCATGACTCAATCAGCACATAATGCTGGGAGAGGCAGTGTCTTAAGCAAGACAACTCGTAACATACCTTTCAACTGTTGTTGAAGAATAATGTATGGGTTTATGTACGGGGTAGGTAGTTTGACCAGCAGGGCTTTGCGGTGAATGAAGGGTGTGGCCCCCTGTAAAGTGGACCTCTGTTGAGTTAAAGTAATGATTGAGCTTTTCCTTTTAAAGCCCCAAGGCAGGTGGCTGTAAAGCAGGTATTGTTACGGAGGAATTTCATGTTAACTTACTGCTGACATGTAGTTTTTGGGTGAGAGCACAACCCATTTACAACCACTGATAAACTGGCTCTACTGTGACGATTGTGCATAGTTTAAGAGTGAAACTTGTCTGGTTTCAGTCCACCGTTGTTTTTACAAAGGTCGGAGTAATTTGTTTACATATTACTGACAGACCAGGCTTTGTGAGACACTTCATGGGCTGAATGGCAGGGAGCTCCTTGAAGTCTCTTCTCATTATATAATAACCCAGTGGTGAGTGTCTCTGGGGAGAGCTGTGGGATTATGAACAGTACATCAAGACTGTTTGTTTGGGAAACGCCCAGGTCCTGCTGGTAGTGCCACAGGAGGCAGAGGATGTTAGAGAAAATAAAGACCATAGTTGCATTGTATTCATTGAATTGAATTTAGTAGATTATGGGGAAAATATATAGGCATACAAAACCTATTTGAATATATAATCAGCACTGAATATTTTACACATTAGTAGCATAATAAGTGAAGATGTTGCACTCCATGTTTTCAATACATTTTTAATTTTTGAAAATATTAGCTATAGAGTACAACACATTACAGATTTATTTTATTTCAGTAAACCACAGGAAACACTATGCGCACTAGGGACAGTTTTTTTGTATTTTGAAACATAGCACTAGAAAAGCCTGATAGTGAGGACACAAAGACAAAGTTTGGTTAATTTTGAGTCCTCCACTTTCTCTTTTGACCCTTGTGTAACCTCTGACCTTGATGATACTAATGACAAACAAAGGCTCAATCTATCTGCATTAGTTTAATCTCACTGTTCTTTGTTGAAAAAATAACAATAGCCTTTGTTATCTCAGGGCACTAATTTGTGCTCAGTGCTCAGTGCTTTTACTTATTGCTGTACTGCATTTACTCTTTTGGCACTGACAAGTTTGATGTGTGGCCAGAAACTATGTCCAATCTCTTAATGCAGGTAAAACAAGCTAACTTTAGCACATAACTGGTTGTACTTGCTTGTGCACCTCCTTGGGATTTTCTCAGTAATATTGTTTCCTTTTACTTGCGTCATGTGTGTGTCTTCCTCCAATCATTTTATGTGTGTGAATGTGTGAGGCTGAAGAATAAGTGGAGCAGATCCAGCAGTGAGTACAGAGAGCAGAGTAGCAGGAGGAGGTGGGAGTAGGAAGTGCAGACTACAGTCCCCTGAGGAGCAGGGCTGGGGCGGACTAACTATAGACTTTTTGTGCTTGGATGGAAGTGTGTGCTGTTATAACAAGTCACTGAATTGTCTTTGTTTTAACACTTGACAATTACTCTAGACAAAAAAAAAAAAAGACAGTTAATTTAGGGTTTTATAATGGGTAACTTGTGTCTCCAATTATGGCTAGTATTGGCTCTGTAGTTCTACATCAGGGGTGTCCAAACCTTTTTTCTTGAGGGCCACAAAGAACTACCGCTTTTGCATTACCATTAAAGAAGGTCTTATTCCTTCAGCGGTCTTCATAGTGAACCATTCTCATGGATACTTTGGAATAGGTTTTACTCTGGATGCCCTTTCACTATCCCACATTTATCTGGGCTTGGAACCAGCGCAAAGTACGGCTGAACAGGTTGAATTTACACAAATATGAAACTTTCTGCCTGCTCTTCAAACCTTGCAGTAAAAAGTACCACCTGTGGTATTTTGTCCCAATTGAGAATGACGCCCGAGGGCCAATAAAAATGGTCTGTGGGCCGCAGTTGGCCCCAGAGATGCCTCCATTCTACATGGAGTGATTACTGTTAACAGTGATATGACCAAATAGAAATATTAAAGATAAAAATCACTAAAATATTTAGTCTTGATTTACTTAATTTAGTCCCCAATCATTTGTTTTGACTAGTAAACACTTATTTTTTCAATTTAAATGTCATTTAACTTACTAATTCAAAATAGTAACCCAAAATGTTGCATCATCAAATTGTTAGTGCAAAATTCAACATAGTTATCGCATATCGCAGGTTTTTCTTATGTTGTGCAGCCTCACTAGTAGTGACTAAAGTGTGCCCCACAAGCCAAAGCCATATAACACTTTACATGTCCATCTAACTTTAAATATTGACAATAAAGAAAATATTTCAAAATACTACATTTTTAAATGTTTAATACATTCAAGTACTTTCTGCATGTGTGAACCATGTGAAGTTTTGGGTCACGACCCTGCAAAGAAAAAAAATGTTTGAACATTTTTTGTTCAAAGTATCCTGTTGTTTTGCACAACTCACACTTATGTGCATTCTTTCCATAAAACATTATGTGTTTGTGTAATAGTAGTAGTAGTAGATCTAATGGTGCTGTTGCCTCTCTGAAATGCATGGGTCATCTATGAATCTGATTATGAATCACTTTTTTGTGATTCACCACTTTTCCAGTCAAACAACATACAACATGGAAATTTAGACCGAGCAAGGTACGAGGTTTACAAGAGAGAGATGTTGGTGTATACCACAGTGTCTGCAAAACCAGGTGCAATGTAAATGACCCATAGTGGAAACATTGAAATATTTCTCTCGCTGCATGACCCATGGCTGTAGAGTTCAGGTCATGTCCCAGGGCGGGTGAGTTAGCAGTGAGACCGGTGTGTGCTGTAACTGGCCTGTGTCCATCTGTTGTTGTCTCCAAGGATTATCCAAGATGAGAGGGGGAAAGGAATCAATCAGATTTCACTAATGCATCCTCTCAGCGTCTCCTGCTTCACTCTCTCTGTCTACATGCTATGTTACTGTGTCCAGCTCCGTGGGACATGCCCCACTGTCCAACTCATACAGGAGAAGAAGAAGAGTGTGTTAGGTTAGGGTTAGGGTGAGATGAAGCTGTTATTATGAACTGATCTGGTTTAAGAGCATTATGCTTGAGTGGGATGTGCACGTGTTTGACCTATACCCATCCCGGGCCACTGTCTATAATAATCTTATGTTTAGAGGAAAGGTGTCATTGTCAGTATTTTGCAAATTAAAATAATAGGTTTTAATGCTGTTTGCTGTTTTTCCATAGACACTGCACATTAGTTTTAGTCTGTAGCGCGTGTGTTTTTCATATCATTTGGATGCCTGGGATATTAATAAGCTGTCAGCTGTAAACCTCTTTGGACATAGAATTGGTGATCTACACAAATGTTGTTTTCAGAGTAGTGGTGGCACTGGATAAGTTGTTTTTCTTTGGCAAACATTTCCTCATACCCTTGGCTATTTACATGCAATCTTGTTTGAAAAATGTTTGACCAACCTGATTTATATTTCTATTCTTGGTCTTTGTCCAGGATCAGTGCATCTTAGAAGAAATTTGAGATTATTTATAGAGATCATGTTTAGTCACACAAGTCGGTGTTTGGCCAAGCTGGCTGTCAGTCTTACATTGTTGTGTAATAGAGAAGGTGAAGAGGTGCATTAGCAAACAGCGGTGGTGTTGAGGAGATGCCGTCAGCTGTGTACTGTCAGTGTATTGGGTTAATTTGAGTGCTTTGTTTCATGTGCTTGCCTCATGATCAATAAAAATATCACCAAACTGCTGTTTTCAACCAAAATCATAGACCAAGACCATGGCTTAGGTCTTGTAATATACTCTACTGTGCAAACGTTTTAGGCTTGTGTGCTGTTAACTAAAATTGCTTTCATTTTATTTTTGGTCAGTAATGGGGTAAAAACAAAATGGTTACTTCTGGTGTGGCTCCAGATCACGGTTTAGATCCAGGAGGGATTCTGTACCATTTTGAGATACAGACCGAAGATACTAACTTCACTCACTAAAGGAACAGATGATTAATTTTAGTAGACTCTTTACCATTGTGATATATTAGATTTTTATGGCTCAATGGAATGGAATTTACCCCTGAACTAGAAGATCTTTCGAGTTTGACTCCAGGGCATTATCTTCTTTACTAATGTAAGGTAGGACCAGTGCCTTCCAGTTTTGCATTTAGTTTTGGAGGCAGGAGGTTAAGCGGATTGCCCTCTTAATGGAGGGTTGGTGGCTTGATTTTTGCTCTAACCTGTGCATGCTGTCATTGTGTCTTTGGGCAAGACACTTCACTCATGTTGCCTACTCCAATCACAGTGTGTGGCTGGTTGCGACAGGAAGGGCATCCAGCAATAAAGCTTTTACTTTACATAAACTATATTATTCATTTCAAACGTCAAAAGCTAAGGAGAAAGGTTTCGGATATAGCACTTTTAAGTTTGTGCTGTAGTGTTTGGATAGACATAAACTGTCACTGACTTGTCCTTCATGATTCATTGTTTACTGATAACACTCTTTCTAAAGGAAAACAATACTGTAACCTCGACAACTGCTTTAAAATTGTTAGTTTCAGACAAGTACACGCAAAGTGTGACCAGGACACACTGTTGTTTATTCTATTAAATTTCTTTGTGGGCATGTGTGTAGCCAGCAAGAATCAGAAAATGCTGTGTGTAAATGAAAAAGTGCTGCTTGAGTGTTATCAGAAAAGTGAATAAAATCAGCTTAATAACAAAATAAATACAGGAAAGAGGTCCACTATTTATGAAGCCATTAGACCTTATCTGTTAATACTGGAGGACTACTGTTAATTCTCTACATGCTGATTATATTGAAAGACACAAGCTTGTTAGGCACAAAAGGTCTCGAGTTTGCTACGACTGTATAGTAACAGTAACTGTAACAGTACAAAGAGGAGCATGTGACTACTAATGTGTGATCAAAGTTTTCACTTTTAAATGCACTCAAGCTTATCGGTTTAGGCGGATAACTAAAAACTACATAATTAATCCACTTAAAATCCATCTAATACTGAAGATGTCTATTTCTAAGATGTTTTAATTTAAAGTCTGGTTTCAGTGAGTGTAGTTTGAGAAAGTCCTGTACTAGGGAACAGGGAAAAGATGAGGTCATTGTGTGTGTGTCCAGTTTATGGCGTGGGATCTGAAGACCCGGGCGACTGTGCATGTGACAGACTCTGTAGTACACTTTGATCTGTCCTTCATGTAACTTTGCATTGAACTTCACTCAGCGGTGGTACACTTTAGTAGACTCCCCAGTTCTTTTCAACTTTGTCTTTGCTGCATGTAGAAATTGTCCTGGTTCAGTGGATTTAATTAAGATGTAGGAACAAATAAGAATAGAATAAATTGCCTCAGTTTGGATAGTACACAACCAAATGGAGAAACAAAGCACTGCCTAAATAAAAGCCCACCCTTGTTTTGATTAATTGTTTCGAAAGGTCCAAGGGTCCAGGAAATTTACCCATTGGAAAAATGTTGTGAAGAAAAGGATTTCAGACCCAGTCAATCCCCCCATTTTTCTCAGTGGTCTCTCAGATCTGAGCTAAAATGATCAGAAGGCACTGTTTGTAAAGGGCTATAGTGAGTTTTTAATGTGGAAAGGCTGGCCAAGCTAACACTATTGTTTTTTCCTTCTGTCATATCTGCCATCATATCTCATAAATTTTAGCTTGAAACATCACATTTGGCCTTGTACGGTTGACTTTTATTTGTTGAGTTAGTGACATTTACAACAATAGAAACTAATTCAGGTCTGGTCTCTATTTCACCTTTTCATAGTAACACCCATAACTGCTTCCTGTGCTTTCTTTAGCTGACTTGTATCACGTGGGGGAAATTGGTTCTTGCCAATAGACCTTAAAGGCACTTTTCCATAAGGGTGAATGGTACAGGACGTGTCAGTACGGGACGCTATTGAGCGGGTATCCCCAAAACCTGCTTGTGTTACTCTGGGTCCAGGAGACTGGCGTCTGTTACTTAAACACTGACAATAAAAGTTATGTTAATAAATGAAATGTTTTTTAAAACAAAAATGTGGTGGTGATATTTATTAAAAATACAAGAGTAAATCCTGTTGTGTGTCAGTGTGAGGCTGGAGGTTGTGAAGTTGAACTAGAGACTACTTCCGGTTTGCCGCCAGCTTTCAGTGCATTAAATCCACTTTTCTGCTCTACTGTAATACATTTTAGCCACTGAACATATAACAACATGAGTTTACCAGTGTTTAAACCAATCTAAACTAAAAATGAAATGTTTTTATTCATGAAGCCAGAGCCATACTTCGCCAAACTGGAAACATTGTTTGCTAATGTATGCTAGCTTTATTTTTTGAAAAAGTCACTACAACATTGAGCGCGTCCTCTCTTGGAATATGGCTGTGTATGACAGGGTCTGTGTTTGATTAAAAAGAACATTTTCTCTTTTGTTTCTGTACTTTGGCTTGTTGTTTTTGCCCGAGTGAGGATTCTCTCTCATCCAATCAGCTCACAGCAATGCACACTTCTAACCGTTCTAGACCGCTTAACTGAACTGGACCCCGTCCTGAAAAGGTGTCAAAAGTAGAACGGCTTGGAACACTTTTTGGGAACACCTTGGAGCGCTTGGCAAGTGGAAACACCCCCAAACCATACCGCCCCATTATGTTCTTAGTGGAAAAGCACCTTAAGATACGCTCCTTAATAACCAGATTCAAAGGATGCAGAGATTTTTTTGTTGTCAGTTTCTCATGTTGTTTCTGCTCTCTCATATCAGTGTTATGAATAAAATAAGTTGCAGGAAATACGAAAAGTACAATACACTCTAGATAAGCATAATTTAAGCAATAATACAATATGTCAGCCCTATTTACCAAAAAACTAGTTTAGTTTAAATCTTTCACTTGGGTGCCGTCATTTTGCTCTGGTTTCAGTTGGTCCATTGCTGCAGCTGCGTGTTGCATCATTGGGACCATTATTTCCAGACCAGCTGTGATTTGCCATTGTTTCTTAGGGATGAGATAAACAGCCTCACTATACACAAACTAATTTCATTATAGCTGCAGACGCCTAAGTGGATTTTCTGCCTGGTTTCTCAAGAATAAGCGTTTATTTGTTGGTGTTGTTTGTCTCCAGGTCTCACAGAGGAGCGGAGTGCCTGTGCTGCTGTTTAGTGCCGTTTAGTGCTCGAGCTCAAGCCAGTGCCATGGCCTTGTCGTTCAAGAAAGACCTGGACAAGTACAGGGACCTCGACGAAGATGAGCTCCTCAACAAGCTGTCGGCCGAGGAGCTCAAACAACTGGAGTCTGCGCTGGAGGAGATGGACCCAGAGGTCAGGCTCGGAGGGGGAGAAGGGGTCATGTGATCTGTGGGAAGGAAGTTCCTGTGGGCTGTGGATAAAATCAGAAGGCTAGAGATTTTATTTAGCGTTTATACACACACTTTTTGAAACCTAAAGAAATATTTTTGACCCATCACAAGGATAGTCAGCAGTTTTGTGATATTACATACTTCTGTAACTCATTCCCCATAATAATTAGGACACTTTCAATTTAGAAAAGTAGACATGAGCTATGACAGAGACCCTAGCCAAACACATTTTTATGTCAACTAAAACAGTGTCTACAATTTCAGAAGCTACTATTAGTGTAAAATAGGCGTTTGTGCATTTTATTTTCCATATGACTGCTTTTTTATTCTGTTTTTCATTTATATAACCCAAGCGAACTAGTTTAATCCATATTTGAAGTGTTTAAAACCAGATTTTCACAAACCCCATATGTTATGCTGTAGCTACATGGCTCAGTCTCTGCAGCCTTGCTCCTGTGTGCTTTTCCAAACTGTAATTGTGATGACATTTGTGTTGGGAAAGCTTTTTTTTTTTTTTTTTTTTTTAAACAACCATAGCCCTTTACTTTATGTTTGAGATATAAGTGTTTACATGCCCTAAAGATAGAGATAAATTGAGAAGTGATTAGCAGTAGCCAGATAGCTGGTAAATATAGCTTTTGAGACCAATTCCACAATCTGCACTTGTTTTTCATAATGTTTTTAAACTTTTATGTCCTATCTGTGTAAATATGTAACTGTGTTTTGTGTTTGCTGGTGCCTCTTGGCCAGGACTCCCTTAAAAAAGAGGTTCTTAATCTCAGTGGGACATTTCCTGGTTAAATAAAGGTCAAATAAAAATAAAAATAAAATAAATACGCATATACGCTTTTAAATACCAAAGAGGCTGGTAGCTGTTTATGTGTTGCTTCTTCCACCACTTTCCAAGAAAATTCACAAACATTAAGCCATCTAAGTGATTTAGCGCTGAATGTTGCAATGTTTAGTTATACTGAAGAGGAGTCTCTTGATGCAGCAGCTCTTTCAGCAGCCTGCCAAGATGTTTATTTGGGAGGAGAGCAGTGGAGATATCCCGTCCCATCCCAAGGCGTTTTATTTAAATTCCAACAAAACCATTTTAGACAAATCCACAAACCACACAGGGCTCACAGGAAACTATAAGCACCAGTGGGACACAGTAGAGTATGGGAAATGCACTTAGTACGACTGGAAAGTTAATTAAAAAAATCAACATCTCAAATCTTTGTATACATTAACTACTCTTGTGCAAATATAATAATAGTTAATCATAGTACAAACCTCAACAGGGAACTGAGAGTGAAATATTTAATGAAACTGATCATTTCATCCAGTTCAAAGTGACTTGAAAAGTGGAAAATGTCCATAATATGCAAAGTGCAGCACAATAAAATGCCTGAGCAAATTCTCCTAACCAAATGTCACCAAATATATTCATAATTACAAAAATGCACCTTTTATTATTTTTACTAAACTTTAGCCATGTTCAGCCCTATGTTGTTCCTTTTATGTTACATCTTCTTTTCCTTTTGGCTGTTGTTCAGGTGTCGCCACGTCAAATCATCTGCTTCCATCTCACCTTATCATTTGCATCCTTTTCTCTCACACCAACTAACTTCATGTCCTCTTTCACTACATCCATAAATCTCCTCTCTGTTCTTCCTCAAGGCCTCCAGCATTAACCTCACCCTCGTCCTTCATATATTTGCTCAGTCTGGAAACGTTATCTCCAAAAACCTCTAACATGAGCCGTCCCTCTGATGGACTCATGAACTAATACTGTCCATCCACATCATCAACAAAGAGACCAGAAACACTTGCATGCAACAAACTTTGCATCCTTTTACCAATGTATTCACTATCCCCCTCCTCTGCACATGTCCAAACCATCTCAGTCTGGCCTCTCTGATTTTATCTTCAAAAACATCTAACATGAGCTGTCCCTCTGATGTACTCACTCCTGATCCTATCCATCCTCGTCACTCCCAACGAGAACCTCAACATTTGCTGCTCTGCCTCCTGTCTTTTACTCAGTGCTACTGTCTCTAAACCATACAACACTGTGGGTCTCACTACTGTCTTGTACACTTTTCATTTCATTCTTGCTGAAACTCTGTTGTTGTTGTTGTTAATGGTTGCCAGTGTAAGTGTGTCTCTAAGTGTCAGTCTTGTGATTAACTGGCCACTGTCCAGGGTGTACCCCACCTCAGACCTGGAGTAGCTGCTCCAACCACACCTAACGAGAATAAGCAATAGTTAAATGAATATTAATGCCTTACTTACAGAGTGTTTGACCAAATACACAAGATAATGTTTGACCCCTTTTTCATCTCTTTTCAGAACGCTCTGCTCCCCGCGGGACTGCGTCAAAAAGACCAGACAAGCAAGCAAGCCACAGGGAAATTTGACAGAGAGAGTCTTCTCAAATATCTCGAGAAGGAAGCCATGGAGTACAAGGACAGAGACGACATAGTGCCCTTTACTGGGGAGAAGAAAGGTGAGTCGAACATTTATATTAAACTGTGGATGTAGAGGTCTTATTTCAGTACAAAACACCAAACACATTAAGGTTTCTCAGACAAAAGTCAAGGCCTGTAGAGCGCAGCACATGACAATGAATGTTCACAATAACATCAATAGCAGGTGTTATCGCATGTCCGTGTTGTATTTCTCACAAGACATAAGGCCAAGGTGTGCCAGTATCAGCTGTAATTACTGAACTGCTGCTGGGCCAACTATTATTAATGGATGTGTTGTCTTCTTACTCAACATAATGGGAGTCAGTGGATCTGAATTTGCCTCTTGGGAAGTGAGCCGGTAGTGTCACAACAAGTTACGAGGTCATTGGATATCAAACTACCATATGTTCTGTACAGTCAGCCATGTGCATTGATATTACTGAAAGGTGAGATTAGATGGCCCTCCTTTGTTCAAGGTCTCTAGCACTTGATAAACATGGAGTTGACTTAAGGCTTGCAGAAAAAGTCAAATACAAGATTAAGGGCTCATTTGAATGGAATAAGTATTTTATTCATTATTCTATGAGCGCATCTGGGAAAGTTTGCATTTATTTTCCTAATTACAAGTTTGAGTGCTACTCTTTAATACTTTGTACATTTCTTCTTTCCTTTTCGCTTTTCCCTTCTTCATTTGCCTCAGCAAGTCAGCTTCCTCTTACCGTGCAGTGGTTTGAATATTGATTTGGCTTAAATATAATGCTGGATGTCCATGTTTATTCAATCGTCTCCATTTTTGGGGTTGGTACTGCCACAAAGAGTACACTGGCTTGGAACCTCTTCTGGCTGGATTACTTGGTACATATACAATGACTTTATAAGTACAGATTATACACGTTTCTACTAGTCTAAAAAGATTTTACTATTACTATTTTACTCTTGGAGATTTTAAACTTCATGGTAGGATAATCGTGAAAAGGTCCTTCAGACTAATCAATAAAATTTAAAGGGAATCAAAAATTATAAAAGACCGTGTCAGACAGATTGACAGACAAGGAAACAATAATTCATTATGGGTTAAGTGTGAATCATGCATTTAATAAATTACTGCTCAGTGTTTCCTTTTGTGATGTCAGTTACCGTAAAAAATCCTAAAATCACAATATTTCATCTCACAATAATTGTGACACTAAAACTTGACACTGTGACTCCCTACAGTCAACAACTGTACCTTTAATGTTGGTCTGGGTTTAACTGATAAAGCCTTCTCAAATTTTGGCTTGAGTTTAAACGGTAAAATAGTAAACTTTGTGGTATCTTCTATAGACACTGAGCCTGAAGGAGCTACTGTATACTGTGCTGCTTCAGTGACTAAAGTGAATGAAATATGGCCCTCAAAGAAAGACTGCAAATGGATAGAGAGTGCACAAGTTTAATCTTGTGGAGTAGCTTTCATACTTTGTTTTAACACACATTTCACAGCCCAGTGAGGCTGACAGCGTACTATTAACCATCTATGCATACGTAAGCCATACAGCCCAAACCACAACTATTACTTTATAATGACACTAAAGCCACTTTTCCACTGTTATGCTCATATTCCATGCAGTGTAGACAGCAAAGGCAATGTTTTTTTGGTCGCATAGCAAGAGTTGTAAGTAAGGCATTGGTGATACAATCTCAAACGGGAAACAGCTGTTGCAAGCAAAACATTAACTTTGCTTTTGTAAGCTTCATCTGAACAAATATTGATGTTTTATGATCTTTGCATTACTTTTTTATCCAAGTAGGGATAATATGGGACATTTAATTCAGCTTTTTACAATGAAAACTGACCAGCAGTGGTTTGTACCATACCCCTCTTGTGGGAAAAAAAGTGAAAATTGCATTGCTTACAAGTGGGTAGGGCTACTTGTAAAAACTACTGCTTTACAAAAGTTATAGTAAACACCTTTGTTGATTCAGCGACAGGGGGTTACAAGCCAGTGTACTCTTTGTGCCAGTCCCAAGCCCAGATAAATGAAAAAGGTTGTGTCAGGAAGGGCATCTGGTGTACAAACCTATGTCAAATCAATATAACTGCACACAAGGAGGCAGATAATGTACCGTGCGATGTGGAAGGGAAAGAAGAAAGTAAACACCCTTGTTACTTCAGCGACAGGGGGTTACAAGCCAGTGTACTCTTTGTGCCAGTCCCTAGCCCAGATAAATGAAGATGGAATAAAGCAAGTTAATATGCAAATCTCTGCAACTAGGACATGGCAGATGAATTGCTGTGGCGACCTGTCAAGGAAAAGCCAAAAGGAAATAAAACATTAAATGTCTTTGTTGTAGTTTTACGAATACTCAACGACCAACTTTTTCTGCCTTCGCTCTGTCTTGTAAAAACTCCTCTCCCTTTGTACTTGTCAGGCCATGTTTGTGTGCACATTAATGACAGCATGGAAAACTCAGATCACTGTAGTGGAAATGAGGAATGTAGCATGGCCCCTTGTTATTCTCGCCCCCTGCTGATAAATAATCCATGTGTGAGTGTGTACGTAATAACACACATCATTTCAGTGCAGCTCGTAGAAATGCCACAGCGACCACATAGCAGTTTAACCACTTAAACCTTATCAGACAGGGGTAGACCGTTTTGTACATTGAATAGAGCTGACCGTAGAATATTGGAGGTGTAGTTAAAAGATCAGTTTAGTCATCATGAGTGCAGAAAATGCTCTATCACAATGATTCCTAAACTATTTACATCAACTATGACCTCAGAAAATATTTGGCCGTCCAAGTGCCATTTTTAAAAGACTTAAATGAGCCTAAATCTGGACTAAAACAGGACTAACACAGGCCTGAACCAGGACTAACACAGGCCTGAACCAGGACTAACACAGGCCTGAACCAGGACTAACACAGGCCTGAACCAGGACTAACACAGGCCTGAACCAGGACTAACACAGGCCTGAACCAGGACTAACACAGGCCTGAACCAGGACTAACACAGGCCTGAACCAGGACTAACACAGGCCTGAACCAGGACTAACACAGGCCTGAACCAGGACTAACACAGGCCTGAACCAGGACTAACACAGGCCTTAACCAGAACTAACACAGGCCTGAACCAGGACTAACACAGGCCTTAACCAGAACTAACACAGGCCTAAACTAGGACTAAGCTAAAACTAAACCAGGACAAATCCAGGTCTAATCTTCAAAAAAAAAAAAAAACTTAACCAAAACTAAACCAACACTAAACAAGAATTAAACCAGGACTAGGCCAAACTGAAGGAGAACTGAAACAGGGTCTAAAACTGACTCTAAATTAAACTAATTAGGACTTGAACTACAGAAGCAGTACCTGTTCGACAGTTTGAGAACCACTGCTCTATCTTTCACTGTAGTAGCTGGACACACGTCCTTTGTATTGTGATAAATGATACAGCTACTTAAGTGCAGGGTGTGACCACTGTTCAGCACAAGACATGCATAGCTCAAACAACATATGGATGATACAGTAGTGGTTTGTCTAATTAATTACTGTGGGTTGGGATAAAGATCTCAGCAAAAAATATAAGAAACAGGCTCTCGACCCATAAAGAGTCCCATAAAAATATTGTTTGAGTGTTTTGTTTTTTGTTTTTTATTATTGTTTTCATTTCCATTCATCTATCATGTTTGGATGCTAAATATAATTCTGAATTAGTACTGTGGAAGTACAGTAGTGTGGGGGAGCACAACAAAGCAAGCACATCAAAATAACGTTTAAACTCTGAGAAAATTGCTTAGATTTAGTTGTGAGAATTTGATTTGAATTTGAATTAATGAAGTTTATTGAATGAAATAATTCTAAAGAGTTAAGTAAAAACATTAGTTGTTGTCCACAGAAATAAATAGTGACATAACCACCAGGATTTACTTGGTAGCCTGGTGTTTGTGGTAACTTTTAAACATTTACTGTGCTTAGTAAGTATATTAATTAAAATAATCAAATATGATATCATTTTGTACTAATCTTTGTTTATCTTGAGGAAAGCAGCTTGGTATAGCAGGCTGGCTCAGAGGTTGCCTTTGGTCACGGTTCAGTAACTAATAGTTTAATCTAAAATAAAGCAAACACCACAGTAGTATTTAACCAAAGCAAAGACGGCACCTGTCACTATAGTATAAGCTTTCTAAAGCTTTTATACTGGTGAGTATATTACATATCACTGGAAAATAAACTTGCACTACACAGCTCTTAGTCTAGACAATGGGAGACTTTTTTCCAGTAGGATCGTAGTTGTCAAAATCCCTTCATAAACCCAGCTAATCTGAGTTAATCCACCCATATATACTTGTGTTACTCAGAGATTTCCATCACCTTTTTAACACTGCCATCACCACATGTTTTCCTCACTTAACCCTAATATAGACTTCTCTTGGGACCTCTCCACTTAGGGACTGGCACCGGACTGTTGCAGATGACAATATTTATGAGTGTACAGGAAGTGCCAGAGCCCCCACTGGGACCAGTTTGGGCCATTCACCAGACCAAGGAGGAGGAGATGGGGCCCTTACTTGTTATTCTGAAAGGCTATGGGCAAACAGAGTGAACGGCGTCCCAGTGGATGCTCTTTATGGTCAGTCAAAATGCTAGTTGCCCCAGCAGTTAACACAAGACTCCAGTCTTTGTTAACTGACTTCCTCTTTCATGCCTTTTTTCTCTCAGATCAGTTGTCATGGCAGTTTGTTGTCGATAGCTGTTTAAAAGCATTTTGTACAAGACATAAGCTTTAAACGGCATATATTATGCTTTTATCCATATTTTTAAGCCAATCTCGGTTGCCTCTAGAACAGCATTGCATGACTAAAAGAAAGCATTTACCATAATTTCTTTACTACTGCCATAAAGAAACAAGTGAAGAGGGCAGCAGAGTGTTGTGGCCTTTTGAACATAAGTAAAAGAGCACTTCACTTCCTTAAACGTTTTGTATGATGCCATTTTACTACAGAAAGGAAAAATAACTGCGGAATCAGTGGAAACAGAGCTGTACACAGGTTTTTTTAGTTTTTTTGTTTTTTTCAATCTTGTTGATTGGCAAGTGCTTCATGGAGTTGGCAGGGGTTCATGGGAGAGACGAAGGTTCATGCAACCAAGCATTTTGAGGCCTCAGAAACTGTGTAAATCTCTGTCAGATGGAGGACCTTAGAGCTATTGAGATACATTTAGTTTCTCGCGATATGGATATTGCGTTTGTTACTTTTACAAAAACATTTATTGACGATTTATATAATGCATAAATCGTATCGTTTTCTAGGAAGTGTATATCAATATACATGGAATATCGATCGAAAATATCGGAAATATTGATATTAGAAATTTGCATGTTAAAATGAAACCAGATTCGGCTTTTTGAATGTAATTTTTATGTTGCACTCTCAATTGCTGGACATAATCAGCACTGGCTGCGATGATACATTTGAGAGTAAACTTTTATGATTTTTGGCAAAAAGTTGCTGTATATTGATTATTGATATGAAGGTGCTGAATCATATCGAATTGTATCATTCTAAATTAGCTAATATTGTTCTTGGATCATATTGAAACTGTTATAATTGATACATATCATATTGTTGCAAAATTATATCGTTACACCCCTAGTTGTCTGCATTAGCCCTGTGACTAACTGGCCTTAGGTAGGTATATAGTTGCTGGGACAGGCTCCACCACTAGCGGGAGTAAGCAAAAGAAAATGAATGACTTAGATATGACATGTCTCTATCCTGTTTTGGTGTCCTATAGCTCAGTACTTTTGTGCTCAGAGATGTTGATAAAGGAACAATAGAGGAAAAAAGGCCAACAAATGTAGACCACTGTCTGCTTTGATGTTTAATGTAGTCTAATACCCACTATTAATGGGCAAGTTGGCCTTTACACGCAGCATTTTGCTTCTTTTACAAGCCTGTAATAGGTTCACAAATGAAGTCTCAGTACATTTCAAGTACCAGTAGTGATGGGTTTGAATGTTTTCAATATAGTCTTATTAGTATCATGAAATAACCCATTAAATGTTCAACAGTCAGCAGTTTATCCTTTCACCAGTCTTATACGGTACAGTCATATAAAGTCTCGTCAGATCCCTCTAAACCTTAGATTAGCATTTGGGTGAACTGCTGTGTAAATTGTGCTGCCTTTTGTTCTCAGTGTTGTTAAATCCATAACTAAATGCATGTATTAATTGTAGAGTGGCTTTATCTAGATTTTTTTCCCCCACTTGTTGGCAAACACACAATCTCTCACATGGGGCTTTTGTCTCATGACTTTGGCACGAGGTGAGTTTCTGGGAAAAAAGTTGTTGGAAATGAACAAAAACAAGATTTTAGAGGCAAGAAGAATATTTTGCTGGAAATAAATGAATGCAGGGCTTTGTAAAAAAAAAAAAAAAAAAAACCTGTGGCATTTTCTTGGGGGGTATTGTGGGTGTTTTTTTTTTTTTTTTTTAATGTGAAAATCTACTAACAACATGTAGTTAATAAATGGCATTGAACAATGCAGCATTATTGGCCAATGCAGTCTGTTGAAATGCTTAAGGGAGGAGTCACTTTTTTCCTCTTTGCATAACTTTTTACTAAAACAGTAAAGTGAAACATCAAGTGTATTTACATGCACTTGAGTATCCCGGTTAGGATCTGTTCTTTTAGTATCCCGGTTTTGTCTTTGTGCAAGTAAACATCATATCCTGAATACTGTGAATTACCGGGATAAGGCTCATTACCGGGATAGTCAAGTGCATGTAAATGCACTCATTGACACAGAACATCAATATATGATGTACAACAGCGCTGGAATGCTAAAAATGAAATGCAACTTTTTAAAGTGTTTTAAATGAACATTGAAAAGGTTATTTTAGTACTGTTAAAAAAATAGAAAATTCGCATGCCGCATTTTAAAAATACAAAAACCTGCTGGACTAGAGTTTGAAGGAAATCCCTTGTTCTTTGTTGATGTGTGTGGAATTTGCATGTCTTCCCAATTTTTCAAAACATACACACCGTAGGCTAATCTTCAGTTTGTGTCTATAATTAAGATTACAGGCACAAGAACTGGAAAAGGTCCTGGCGCTGCTTAGTTGCTCACTTACCCTAACAGGTTGTCACACTGACATTGATGATGGGTTAAATGCAGAGAACAAATTTGCCCTTTTATTTTTAAGCATCACTCTCAAAGACAATAATCTGGATAATCTAAATTGGTGAGTCTCAAGCCAAACACACAAAGTACCACCTTAGAAAATATTTGGATTTTTAGGTATCATCTTCAGTCCTACAATCTGGACTAATCCAGGTCTAAACATAGGAATGAAGTAGGAATTACAGAAAATGCATTACTAAGGACAAATCAGGGACTAGGACTAAACCAGGACTATACCAGCCCTAAGTCTAAAGAAGGACTTAACAGGACAACTTTAAGAATACATCAAGATAAACAAGGGCAAATCACAGACTAGACCGGGACTAGACCGGGACTAGACCGGGACTAGACCGGGACTAAACTGGGACTAAACTAGAACTAGACTTGGGACTAGACTGGGGCTAAACTAGGACTAACACATGACGCGCAATACATGAATGAACAAGTGCGAATCAGCACTAAAACTGTCTCTAAATTAAACAAAATAAATACTTGAACTTCAAAAGACTTTTGAGTACCACCAGAAGAAGCCCACGTACCATCAGTAGTACTCGTACCACAGTTTGAGAACCACTGTCGACAGTATTTAACATGAAGTTCATAATCCAGAAAAAGTTCAAAAGCAGCCTGAAAAGACGAGACCTTGACTACTTTGTTTGAAAAAGTTTTGATGGTCTTTAACAGTTGCCTAGGACTACAGTACTTGGTACTGTATGCATGTCCATTGCGAACACCTGAATGACCGCCTTGTCTTTTGTCCCACCTTTCTCTGCAGGTAAAGCGTTTGTACCGAAGCAGCAACCAATGGAATTGCGTCGCGAAGAGGTCACGACCCTCGACCCTGAATTAGAGGAAGCCTTGTCCAGCGCCACAGACACAGAGCTGTGCGATCTGGCAGGTGAGCGACCCCCACACGCTTGATTAAAGAAGGTCATTGTCCAACAGCTTTCTGTACAAGCCACTGAAATGAAAGCTGGATATTTTGGTGAGAAACATTGAAAGCGCTTGACCCTGGAGTCTGCTGGGACACTAAACACAGCCGCCTTTCACTTCAGTGCTGTTTCCCATGACTCTGGTCACCTCTGTGTTAGTTAATAGAGGAGAATAATGGTTCACAGTGTGCAAAATACCTCTGCTGTCTGCAAATATTGTTATTCAATTACACATGTGTTTTTAAATAGCAAGGGACATAGAGCTGATATTGGCTTTGACTTTATTTGCAGCGATCCTTGGAGTTCACACGCTGGGCACCAGTAATCAGACGTACAGTGCAACGAAAGAGGGTTACAACAGTAAGTCATGTTAATAAATCTTAAATCTTTGTTAATACAAGTGCTTGTTTAACTTGGGATTACGGGTGCTGGTCAAACTAAGCAATAAGAGTCAACTGTAGTTTGGTTATTTGAACAAATAACAAACAAATAACAAATATTTTTTTCTACTTAAAACTGTAATATCAAGTTTATCTGTATGGCACGTTTAACAGCCTCTGCTGCACTGGTGTTTCACAGGCTTAATATTGTAAAGCAGTTCAGTGTTGTAAAGCAGCTATTCCCAAAGCCAAGAGTGTCGTGGCCCCCTAGGATTTATTGTAGGGGATCCCCCTTGGACCTAATCTAAAGGCTTTGTCAAGTTTTTCTCCACAGGTTTCTTTAAAAATGTTGCAAAAAATACTGACTCTTGGCTAAAAATTATTTTAAAAGTAATATTTTTAAACTGTCATTTATTTAAAACTCTATTCCTTTTTATGGACTTAAATAGAAACAACCTCTTTTTTTTTTTTAATACTATTTTTTTAAATAGCAGACAATGGTTTATGTCCAGTTGAACTCTTGTTAAAAGCCAGAGCTGAGAAATGGTTTATAGTGCAGGATGTACAAATGTCTAGAGACTGAGCTGTTCTGAAATGAGGAGAAAAACTGTTCTGGAGTCAGGGGAGAAGCTAAGGACAATGTGATGTGATCCTGGCTAAAACTATAATGTACTGTCTGCAAACTGTTGTAAGCATGATGTTTGATAACGGACAGGAAATTTACTGACATTTCTCTGCATGTAGTAACAACAGCCATGTTTAAACTGTGACTGGTTCTGGGAGTCAACAGTTCACTTTTTAATAAAATGATGATTTAATTTTATGAATACACCATGAGCTAAGTTCTCGAGATATGAAAATAAACAAAAAACACATCAAATATGATTTTATTAGGACATATGTGGCATGTTTCCATGTAAATAAACTTGGCCCCATAACATTTATAAAGACTTCTGTGTTGGGTATACACCACATCAAACCACACTACACCACACTACACTGAAATTATTTGTTCAGGCATCACTCTCACTTTTGCTAGATTTTCAACCTTTTAGAAAATGATCTCTATTTACAGTACTTGTGTAACTTTAATGTATGTTTCCAGATGTGGTCAAAGGAGAGAAGATGAACCCAGTGTTCGACGAGCCTCCAAACCCCACAAACGTTGATGAAACGCTACAGAGGATAAAAAACAATGATAGCACTTTAACAGAGGTCAACCTTAACAACATCAAGGTATTTTACTCTTTCTAATGATTGAACTAATTGACTAACTAGAGTATTAGAGCTGGAAAGTATTAGAAAAAGATGAGATATCGACATATGAGACATATGTTCTGTTGAATTTAAGCAGAAGTACAAGTCTCTGTATTTTCTAGGGAAAATTGTGTCAAAATCAGACTGTAACAAGTTCCAGACCAGGACTAAAACAAGTCTAATCTGTCTTTTATTTGGTCCCAATACTGTCTGATTGAAGGCAATCATTGAACAATAATTTTGTAGATCTTTGTCACATGGAAGACCATAACATTGTTGCGGTACACTTTGTTGCACGCGGCCTCTGTGGGTGGAGTCTGCATGTTCTTCCCGTGTTACCGTGGGTTCTATCTGGCTGCTTCGTCTTCCTGACACCTTCCATGTATTAGAAGTCAATCAATATATCTGGCTGATTTTTTTTCTTTTTGTTTGTCAGTCGGTAATCAGCCGATTCTTGCCCTTTAATGACGATTTTTGGTCCAGCATATGTGAGTGAAGCTTCCCCACCCATCTTGTAGCAGTTTGGACTCTTAATCTTCAGTTCATATTAAACATCCAAAATCGCTTTAGCTCAGCCTGAAAAGCTCAAAATGACAATAAAAAGATTTTGCTTATTTCTCTGGAACAGAACTGCGTAGAACAAACATTTAAAATGCATTTTGTAGCTCTCCCCAATTTTTACCCGCACAGCAAGTTTGATTGAGATTACCTTATTGGTCTTCTCAAAAAACTCATCTTTAATTGTTCTCACTGTCACATTCTAGCACATTTGTTTGTGCTTTAATAAGTATTATTAAGACAAATGGCTATAAAATATTTAATTCTTTCATAAAATTAAGAAATTTGGCCCTACATATCGGTCCTCCCAAACATTTGCAGGGTTTATTTGTCATCGGCTGCTCTGAATTTAAAAATCGTCATCAGCCATTGAAAAACCCCTATCAGTCGATCTCTACCATGTATTTGTTAGAAGAATTGGTGACTCTAAGTAGCCCTTAGTGAATGAATGTGAGAGTAAGTGGATGTCTGTCTGTGTGTGTCTCTGTGTCAGCGCTGACTAAGTAGCCACTGTCCAGGTTGTTAGTGGGATAGGTTCCAGCCACCCACGAGCCGAAGCTGAAAAAAGAGGAATAAATGAATATTGTGCAGCCTAACTAAGTATGTCTTTACATTTCCACTAGAACATTCCTATTCCCACTTTGAAAGACTTCGCCAAAGCCATGGAGACCAACACACATGTTAAGAAGTTCAGTCTGGCAGCGACGCGGAGTAATGACCCCATCGCTGTGGTAAGCGTTTTTTTTTTTTTTTTATGATGTAATTGTCACTTATCAAGAATGCTATTTTTATGTCTTTGTGACTTCCTCTTCCTCGCAGGCGTTCAGTGAGATGCTGAGGGAGAACAAGACGTTGCAAAGTTTGAACCTGGAGTCGAACTTCATTACAGGGGCTGGGGTCAAGGCTCTGGTGGAGGCGCTGCGGGACAACGACACGCTCACAGAGATCAAAATAGACAACCAGGTACAAAAGATCATCTCATACAAACTATTAACCATTAAATTGGCCTAAGACAAAAGGCAACTCCAAAAGCAGCCCTGCCATAGTAATTTATCATAGAACCACTTTCTGTAATATAATTTATTGGACTTACAATTAATTATAATATATCTGACAATAAATGTGCATTTTAAGTCAAAAATAGCCTTATGTAAAATCCATTTAGGCAGAAAAAGTGTTATCTAAGCTCTTCACTCTTTCCTGTGTTGTGGTTAATGATACTGCTAGCTCCAGAGCAGATTAAATATTGACTGTGGAGACTCTGCAGACGCTAAAAACACTAATAATGTCAGAGAAAGCAGTCGTTTTCTCTCTGTTGTTTTTGTTTAGCAGGTAACAGCATTTGAGCTAAACAAACATGAGAGTTGCGCAGCCTGCAGTGTTAACGTTGTACTTTGTTTATGTATGCAGATGAGTCATGTGCTCTGGAGCTTTTAGCACCTTTTAACAAGACTTTGGTGATTGCTGTATATGTAAATTATAATAGGCCTGGCCTTTGGAAGCAGAGAAGGCTAAAACTAAAAGACCTTTATGTCTTCGCTCATGTCTGTGAGAGTAATACACACTGCTGCTGATTTACTATTGCTTTATTAAATCTTTATTTAACCAGGAAAATAATCCATTGAGATTAAGAATCTCTTTTGCAAGGATGTCCTAGCTGTCCAAGAAGAGGCAGCAGTAGAGACGAAGCGCAAAGTACAGACAGGTGTAAGACATTCCACAGAAAATACAAAATCAACAATATTTACAAACACTAGAGAACATAAAATCTAAAAACATTGAGATTAACAATATATAGCGACATTTTATAAAAAAAAGCTATGTAATTATTAAAAATAACTGCCCTAGGTGTAAATTGACTTTTTTATGTCAGACAGCCAGAGAAAAATATAAAAATTTATGAAAATGTAAAAAGAAAGAGATTTTTTTTTTTTAGCAATATCACCCAGCTTTATGATATTGTCACTATCACATAAAGTCTGCATAAAGTGCAGTAGTTGGTGAACAAAGTCCATTGTGGATGTTTTTATGTTACGGAAAGAAAAGAAAAAAAAAACGAAGTTACATTTCATGACTATTAGGCTTTGTATTTTCTCCACTATTGAACATATTGTCTGTGTTGCACGTTTTTGAGTTTTTGAATACAACCATAAACAAAATATTTTGTTTGACTGAATGTGTTTGTAATTATACAGTTTATTGTTTTATAGACACTTAAGCGACGTATTGAACATTTTACAGGCTGTCTTTTATGCACTACTGCTATCATGGCTATGTTATAGGTGTATATTATTGATTACTCCTGATGTAAAAACTTAAAGCTGCTAAGAGCACTGCACAGAGAATAGGTTCTCTTTCCTCATTGTTTTTCCAGACAATAAACAATTAATTTTATGAAAACTTAAGTATGAGGAAGCCCCGGTGCATTACAGAGGTCACACACTTCCTGAAGTCAGTGCTGCCGGTGCAACTGCTGCCAAAGAAAACAAAACAGACCAATGGAAATTCCAGATAACTTGTACATGTTTAACAATACTAAATACAATCCTTATGCAAAGTATAGAGAAAAAAGCCAATAAATACTATATATACTACAAGTTCTATCTATTTTTTCCTCTTCTGGGGTCGCCATAGGATAGTGTGTAGTGATTGACATATTGGCATTGGTTTTATGTCAGATGCCCATCCTGACTCAGCCATCTCCATTTATCCAAGCTTGGGACAGGGACAAAGAGTACACTGGCTTGTGACCCCTTGTGGCCTAATTACACTACGAGCTATACAACTATTTATTACTAAAAAGGGAATAGCAGATTTAAAAATAATTCAACTCAGGAAATAAAAGAAATACTAAATATGTTAATACATGCATAAACTTCTACTATTTGTTTTTCATCTCTGACTAAAAACATGAACCGTTTTGTGTTTCAGAGGCAACAGCTTGGTACATCAGCGGAGATGGAGATTGCTAAAATGTTGGAAGAAAACAACACAATTATAAAGTTCGGCTACCATTTCACCCAACAAGGGCCACGGTCCCGAGCTGCTGCTGCCATCACCAAGAACAACGACCTGGGTATGACTTCTGCTCTCCTACACACAAATCTCCCTCTCTCTATCTGTTGCCTAAACTTCTGCAGGTTGTTGTGACATACTGTACTGTGTAGAAGTTTAAGTGAGATGTGAAAATGCTATTAAAGGGGAACAAAGTCACTTTTTTTTACTTTAATTAAACATTTTCGGAGTCCTTGTAATGGCTAAAAAAGTTGTTGCAGGGAGAATAAAAGCCCCTGCACCTCCCCCTTAATAGGATCAGTGACCCAGTGTCTCTGAAGTCTTGTGTCTTGCATGAAAGCAACATGTCCCAGTTAGCCATAACAACAAGCTAGCAATGACTTTATTTCTTAGATGTTTGTCATGGCAGAATGGCCAAAAGGCAGAGGCAACCTTCGTACATATATGAGAAGGAGAAAACCAAAGTCAAGCCGAGAGACCGGAGTCAACCGGACTCATAAGTTGTTAAGATTGTGTTGTACTATAGGGAGAGCTCTATAGAGAAAATTTCAACCTAAACGGCAAAGAAACAAGCAAAGTTACATTGTTCTCCTTAAACTAAGAGTGATTTTATATTTATCTTGTGAAAATTTCAGGAAAGGTCAGTAATAGGCCATGGACAAAAAATTAATTTTGGTGTGGATCCAGATCACTCCTTGCTGTGCTATATTACAGATGCTGTATTATTTTGAAACAGACCAAAGATACTAACTTCAATCACTAAAAGACCAAATGATAAGTTTTAGTGGGTGTTGTTACCATAGTGAGATATGAGGTTTTTGTGGCTCAATGGAAATAGCAATTACACCTGAATTCAATGAAGTTATGTGAAGGACTGGGCACTATATCTTTATCATTGTGAGATAGGACTTATGCGCTCTCCAAGTGCTTCTGGTTTATTTTTAGTTTTTTAAAGTGTATTTTTGTCCATTGATACACATTTCTTTGTTCATAGCCTTTCTTAAAAACCTGTCCAAGACTTTTGCAGAGTGCTGTATGTCATTATGAAATACTTGCTTTCTCTTGTAGCCTCCTCTCTCGTCAAAGCGGCCATACTTCAGGTCTGGAGCATGGGGTGTGACGAACTAATCAACAGTGTTTTCTTTCAGCGTTTGCGCACACGTCTCTAACATTAGAGCAGTAGACACACGGTTCAATGTTTGGTGGCAATGACATGTTTCACTTAAACCACGCACGCTGTTGAAACTCATGTCAACTTTGATCACTACTTCAAAACGACTCACCAGAGACTAACACCCCCCTGGAGGTCAAAGAGTGCAACGCATGAATGCAGATTTTCCAGTGTCTAAATTTACAAATGACAGGCTGACTTTAAACGGACGATGTTTAGACCAGTGGTTCCCAACCTTTTTTGTCTTGTGTATTCCCTGGTGTTGATTATTCTTCAATAAGTGGTTATATAAAACATCAGTGTTTATTAATACTTAATTTATTTTAGATGCAAATTCTTCTGCATTTTTTTCCTTCTAAACTCAAATTCAGGATAGAAGAAAGAATAATAATTTGCCTGCCTTTTAAAATAAATATAAAATAAAAATATAAACTCCTAGTTAAACCTGCGCCAGCTAGAATATAGTAAATGTTCTCACTGCTGAAAAAAGTGACCTATATCTATTTTTTTGTCAGAATATTTGAACTAAATCATTTTTTTGCTGGTCTTTTGGTTTTGGTAATGCTTTAAAACAGCTGAGATGATCTGTTTATATCTAATATAGCATAATTATCTTTTAATGCCCAGTATATAGGCTATAAGTCAGTAAAATTAGTGGAATAATATATTTTGGGGGGAAGAAACCCCAACAGTTTTTTTTTTTCTTCAATTGACTAATTTCCAAATTTAACAAATGAAATTGTACCAAAAGTATGTTTCGAATGCATCACATTGGACATTTTGAAAACTATTTATACACATTTAAGTTATTTTTCAGGTCTTGAAATTTAGTCAAAAGGTTTGGAAAAGTCATGAAAAATCTTTTGCAAAAAAGTGTAGAACTCTGTATTAAACTGATAATATAAAAATACTATATGTAACCACAAAAATACTTTTAATGACTCCCTTTTGAAATGAGCTGCAAAGTCTATTTTAAAGTTTAGTTTATACCTAAAACTATATAACAAATGTAATATTTAAATAATATTCAGCAGTTTTAGCAGTCATTGAGACTCTTGAGCTTGAAATATTTATAGTTATGACGTAATTCCAAGTACCCCCTGCAAAGTTCTTGGATACCCCTAAAGGTCCCAGTACCCCTGGTTGGGAAACACTGGTTTAAGGCCATTACTTTACATAATATGTGTTGTGATGCTATGAAATGTCAAAATCTAGCTTATACGCCTGTTCAAACCTGGCATTGTAATTAAGGAGTTTATGGATGTTGTGCATGGAGTGTGTTGGGCTGTCTCCTTATGATCGAAACACTTAAAGCACATTTTAAGGGGCTGTTTAGAAGGTGACGCGTTTTGCCAAATCCGGTTTGGCCTTTTGTTTATACAAGGACGGGGTTTCCATTTTCTGAATCCGCAAAGGTTTGAAAACGCTGGAGTCTGGTCTCGCAGCTGGGAGCTGCTCTGCTGTCCTGTAAACTCTAAAACTAGTGACTCACTGAAAACGATGACGTAACAGCCCCAATCTGAACAGTGATCGGCTGTCTGCCCACCGTATGTCAACTGACCCACGAGCGCAAAATGGGAGAGTTTATACCTCACATTTTCATATTTTGCTCAGTAGTTGTCAGTAATATCTGTTTAAGTATTTACTTTTAGAAGAGACTTTATGAGAATGGCTCCAGAAAACCAGAAGTTCCTAAAGTTGTTGGAAAGTTTCAGACCGGAGCTATCACTTCCTCTGCTGTGTGGTGTAGAGCATTTGTGGGTCCCACAGTGCCATTTGCTGGCCATATGCTGGTACTACAGTTTACTTTTCTTGACACTTAAGCGTTTTCGTGTAAATGCGAATTGCAGGCGGCATAACTGTGTTTTCCTGGCCAGCGGTGTCATGTAAAGAGGCCCTAAACCCAAGTCTGAAGAGTGCCTTATTGTCTGCTGCCATTAACACTTGTGTTTTGTGATGTCCAGTCCGCAGGAGGCGAGTGGAGGGCGACCTGTGAGGACCAAGCCCGATGTGGATTCATCTCAACAGATATTTTCAGCCAATGGCCTGGTCTCATTTCACTGTCGGGAAACTTGTGCCAAACTGTGGAGCGAAGGCACCTGGGTCGAAAAAAAAAGAAGGGAAAAACTGGAATCGCCCTCTCCATATTTCCTGTTTATACTTCTGTTTATTATTATGTTGCTGTAAAATGGTTTAGTTTTGTTTTGTTTTTTGTTTTTTTTGTCATCTACTCCTTTTTGAGCCTTTTTTTGATCTGTCCACTTTTTTTTTCTTTTTTATGTTTTGCTGTAATCATGGGAAATAAGGACCAATAATACAAAATATATCAGCTCTATGAATTAAGTAATAGAAAGTGAATGGTTGGCTGTTGAGGCATAAACTTTAAAGTGTTTCTTATCAAAGTTGGGTTGTATGGGATACTTGCAACACCCACAACGATGAAAGCTGGAATATTTAAGGCTCATTTCCCTTTGGCTTTATTCAGTGTCGCAGATGACTGGAGTCTATCCCAACTATGGGCCTTTGGTGGGGTTTATGTTCTTTAAAGACTTTACCGTAGCCGCACTCTCATAAATGAAGCGGAAATCACACAGGAGCATCACATTATCCAGATTACAAATGCAATTATTGTTTTCATTAATTCCTTATTACCTTTTATTAAGGAGATTTCCCAGATACATAGAGGATTGCGTCAAGAAGGGCATCTGGCCTAAAAACAAATCCCGAATACTGTTAATAATTTAATGTGGCGACCCCTAAAAGAAAGGACACCATTAATTTGTTGAAGTTGGACATACAGTTGTATAAGAAGCTAGGTAAGAGCTGATTCACTGTAAAAAAGGGCCTTCCACTGGTAAAATAGTTAAGTTAACCGGACCTTCAGATGTTTCCTAGATCTGTTAAATGCATTTTAATCATAATCCTACCTAATTAATAAATCTAAACATTTCTTTAGAATTAGATAGTTACATATAAAATAAAAAAGCATAACATTCACAGTCTTAAAAAGACAGTCCTGAAACATATCCCAGCTTAGCATATTTACTGTAAAAACCTAGCCAATTAATTATGAGGGCTTGGAACAAAAGAATACTGTTTTTACATTTGTAGTAAATTTAAAGGGGTTGTACAAATTGTACAAAATCTACTTTTTTGAGTTGTTATACCCTCACACAGAGCTGTGTTTTGTTTCATTCACTCCTGTTTTAAGTAATCGTGGCAGTGAGTTTCTGAGGCCTGAGAATGCTCAGTTCCACAAAGCCCTACCCATTCCAGGAGGCACTAACAAATCAACAAGTCCTCTACATCCAGTCTGCTCTCATTCATTTATCACAAAAAGTGTACAGCTCTGTTTCCGCTGATTCCTCAAAACTATTTTTCATTTTGTAGTAAAACCGCATCATACACAAAGTTTAAGGAATTAAACAGCTATTTTTTCACTTTTTCTGTGCTGTGACTTCTTTTAGTCACATAATGTTTTTAACGGTTGTAAAACATGCAGTACTGTTCTGGAGGTGACCAAGATTGGGTTAAAAAGATACAAAAACACATAATATATCTTCTTTAAACTGTTGCTTTGATTTAAGGTCGTATTGCTCCGTCCCTGTACCCCATCCAACCCAACCTTGAAACACCAAAACAACCACTTAAAATGAATTACTCTGTTGGATCACAATTATTATTAGCATCTCAAATCGAACAAAATAGCCGCTATCCTACAAACTGTTATCCATTAGCTGCTTGCATTGATCTGATGTCTCTAAACAGAAATGCTTTGGGGTAGGTGCTGTAAAAAAGATGTCTTGTAAAACCTTTTGCAAGCTTAACTGGGAATAGTATCGTGCTAATCTGCCACTGTCTTAAAGAATAAGCTCCCCTTATATCAAGAATATACTGTACAAGTGTATCATGTTTTATATCTTGTTTTAATGTAACTATAGCTATCTCTTTTTTTATGCTTGAAAAATCATGTTGCTCATAATTATTGTCCTTTATCGGATAATTTTGAAATTTGTAGGCGGGACGTTTTGTTAGAGCCACTTGAAATACAACAACAGACAGGACTGGAGCCTCATCAAAGATTTAAAAGGGCAGTGCTGTTTTTAATGGGGTTATCTGAGGCAATGGACAGATAATGTATTACCTTTTAATGGCATGTAATGTAAGTAAGTGCATAGTAGTTATTTGCGGCTGTAGTTTGGAGAAGCAGACAGGAGTTCTATTGTCTAATAGGTAGTTTTAAGCTAAAAATTCTTATTTATTTGCATGTTATATAAAAGATCATGTATTTTAACAAGAATTACTGATGCCAGCTTTGAAGACGTGTGTTCAAAGCTTATTTTAATGCACTGTATTGGCTATTACCACCACTGCTGACCATAAGGTGCACATCCTCAGCATTAAACGATGGCCCCTTTGACATAGTAAAAGGTTAGTGTGTAAGAAAAATACAAGGCACTTCCACTGTTTAAAACGTGGGCCTAGGCTTAGCAGAAACCAGCCAAGACTAAAGTTAGAACAAGTACTAAACCGTGCTTAAGCAAGGGTTAAACCAGGACAACATTTGTGACTGAACCAACACTAAACTATGACTTAAGGCTTAAATCAAGATCCAACCAGGAATAAATAAAACTAAGTACTAAACCAGGAGAAAAATTAGGAATGAGTACAGAATAACCAAAGGCTATATTTCAATGAAACTAAGAACTAAACCAGTTCATTTTAAATTTGGACCACAACTACCCGCCACAATTTAATATAAGCCTCTGCATAGCTATTTTGACAGCCAAAAGTTCCCACATTCAGATTTTTCAGACTTTTTTTTTAAGTATTGTTAAAAAATAAAATAAAATCCTTATTTTCTTCTGCTAATGGTTGTTACTCCTGTCTGCTTCTCTAAACAGGGTCTACTTTGACTTTAACACTTAAAGGCAGTAAGTTAACTGTCACTAACCCATCATACAACTCTAAAATTCTCTAAAACAGTACGATCCTTTTAATCAACACACTGGTTTTCTGCAGATCTGAACCAAGCCAAAGACACACACACTTGCAGTGCTCACTGTCTCAGTACTGGAATAAACGGTTAACATGGGTCTCTTTGCACCGCCACATACAACTGATCAGGCATAACATTATGACCACCTGCGTAACATGCAGCTCCATACACAACACACTGTTTATTCTGATACATTTCTATCAGAACCAGTATTAACGTCTTCAGCATTTTGAGCTACAGTGACTCTTGTTTTTTGCTCCCCACCTGTCCCTGGTTCGCCTCTGTTTTTTCCTTGAACCACTTTTGAAAGACCACTGCAGCCCGGGAACAGCCGACAGCAGTGTTTCCCAACCAGGGGTACGGGGACCCCTAGGGGTACACAAGCACACTGCAGGGGGTACGTGGAGTCATGCGAGCATTTATAGTACATTTATATAGTTGGCTTTCAAAGACTGATAAACCTAAACCAGGACTATATAGAGAGGTGGGACAGTAAAGAAGGACTAAACCAGGTCTAAACCAGGGCTGAACTAAGAATAAATCAGGACTAAACCAGATCTAAACTAGAGCAAAACTAGGTCTACACCAGGACTAAACCAGGACTAAGGCAGGTCCTGGTGGTACACAAAACCAAAAAGGTTGGGAAACACTGCCCTCTAAGAGCTGCAGTTTTCTGACCAGTCGTCTCTTGCAATCACAATTTGGCCCTTGTCAAACTTGCTCAAATCCTTACACTTCCCGTTTTCCCTACTTCTAACACATCAATTTTGAGGACAAAATGTTCACTTGCTGCCTAATAAATCCCACTACCAGATGCCATGATGAAGAGATAATGTGTGTTATTCACTTCTCCTGTCAGTGGTCATAATATTTTGTCTGATCATGTAAAAAATCTTTTCCATTTTTTGTGGAAACGCCTCACCTTCAGACCAACAAAACTAATTTAGCAGTTACTTGAAGCATGTATATATTGTGTAATAGGAACAATGTGCTGGCATGAAATCATCACTTGTAAACATCAGGTTTCCATGTTACAACTTCACATTCCTTTCTTTTTACTGCTCTCTTTTGAAGATGTCATTGTGCTTTCGCTTGTGCAGACTCAGCTAAAATACTTGGGCTTGTTAATACTACACTCTGTGATTCCTAAAATAAATGTATATTCATTGTAAAATGCCATCTCAAATTGAAAAGTGCACACATACGTATACTCTAGGGGTCACTGCTGAGATGTTTTGTAAGAAAAATCCAGGTGTAAAGTGAACTGAGATCAAATGTATTATTATATACAATGGTGAAAAAGCACTGCTGATATAAGATGTCCTCAGTAATAAATGTTTTTACAGAAATGAGGTTTGGCCTTGTTCTGTGGCAGAGTTTAGGTCCAAGTATGAGACACATTTTGTAAAAAAAAAAAAAAGGGGGGAACGGTGCAAAACAGTTCCTTTCCAGTCACAACATTAAATCATCTGTGTTCATCCATCCACCCCAATCAAGTAAGGATGAGTTACACATTTAATTTGGAATAGGTTTTTACACCAGATGCCCTTCTCTCCATTTATCTAGGCTTGGGTTCAGCGCAAAACTACCCTGGCTTGTGACCCACATTCAAAACCCATTTGTTTAGGAAATATATGAACTAAGTTGCTATTTTTAAAGTTAAACCTCCTTTTAAAAAAATCACGTTCTTCCTCTTAAAGCCCTTTTAGGTCACTGGGTTACATTTAAAAATATAAAACATTAAGAATATTTTTTTTTTTTTTTTTTTTTTGATCATTAACCCCTGTCCCCATCATACATAACAAAAGTTAATTCATTTTTATATTTTTAACCCTCTAAATGCCAGTTTGTTCACATAATTCCAACATATTTGTAAATAAAACATGAATTATTTACTGTTTAAAGATGCAAAGTTATTTTGTTTGTGCAGGGAATACCAGCCCCGGATAGGTCACTAATTAGTCCTAAAACTGATTTTGATACATTTTTATTTTTTGTGTCATTACAAAAACAAAAGGGCTAAAACTCTGATTCTTCCTCTTAAAGCCCTAATGTTATCTAATGGGAACTGTAAGGGAATTATTTCCAACAATTCAATGAGAAAATGGTGGATCTGGTGATTTTTTTTGTTTGTGTATTTTTTAGCCTCTGACTGACAGAGTTACAGAGGAATTAATATGATTTAACATTTCTGTATTGCAATGGTACGTGAATGAAAACAGATTGCAATGATTTGCAAAATTCATAAAACTGTAACGTATTCACAATAAAACATAGACAATATAATAACAGCATATTTTGAATTTGGTGGCAGCAACACATGTCCAAACAGCTGGGACAGGGGCAACAAAAGCCCAGAAAAATAAATATTACTAATAGAAATGGCAGAGTCTTTATTATCATTAGTATGTGATGTTTTGGTTGCTCATAATTTTTAGATCCTCAAGTGACCTCGTTAAAAGCAGACATTATTCTGTGCTGGAAATCACTGCATGGACCAGGAACACTTCCAGAAGTCTCTGTCTTTGAACACAGTTTGCACAGAAAGTTTTAGCTGTATCTAAGTCTTCATTTTGATGACTAGTTTTACTTCTACTTGAGTAATAATACTTTGAGGAAACAGATTTTGATTGGGCTAAGTTGATTGGGCTAAGTTGATTGGGATAAGTTTGCAATAATAACTTCATTTTTAGACTTACTCCTTGTGGTTAACATCAAATTCAATGCTAACTTCTTAACTGTCCTCCACAACATGCCTCCCCTTGCCTCATGTTCCTATCCCACTACAAGAATGAATATGATTCCGTTTTGGGAGGCTCTCTTCTGCTGTTTTTGCCTGCACCCTTTAATCAGATCCAGTTTTTCAGATTGTTTGCACATGCCTCACAGATGATGTAATGTATGTGACTCCATCACTCGCTCGCTGGGTTTCCTTCTCTGCCAAACAGCGCCCAAGCAGATGACTCACGACTTTCCACTCCAAGAAAATAAAAAGACAAAAAAAAAAAAAAAAAAATTGGCAGCTTTGTGAAATGGCTCCAGAGAGGGCTCAGTTTCAAAGACCAGGACTGTGAGTGCTTATGTAACCGCCCTATTATTACAACTGTTCAACATGTGGAAAAATATAAATTTCCTGGTTCTACATCTATAAATGCGTAGAAGCAGTTTTTTTTCCCGTAACATAAAACTTGTAAAAGCCATAATTTTGCAGTCCGTAAGGTGAGTGAGGACAGTTCAGTTTAACAACATTGAGAAAGAAAGAGTGTGTTTGAAAGGAAACGTTGCTCAAAGTAAAAGCTGCTCAGAGTAAATGTACAGAGGTTGCAGGTTTTACTTTTAGCGTTATGCTCATTAACACATATAGCAAACATGCAAATGGAGTAGGGTGATCAGCTCAAAAAGTACAAAAAGTGGGACAAGTTGTGTGATTTGATGGGACAGGGTGGGACAGAGTGTTTTTTTTTTATCACAAAAATGCACATTTTGCAAAGTAATGTCTTAGAGAAGTAATGTCTGAGACTTTATTCATTGGAATAAAAAAGGATGGAACAGAAAAAAAATCTAAGCTCTCAGTTTGCATTTTTTCCAAACTATCCAGCACCAACACCAGCTCACAGCTCCACAGAGAGGCCTGTCCTGAAACACGGGCAACAACACCCCAACCATACATTCAACCCAGAGACAGGATGCCCACAAATATTTATTCTACATTTTACATAAGGAATACTGACCTTACCTCATTGTTCTTAACTTGAATCTCTCTCTCTCTCTTTTTTTTTTTACAAGATCGATTGAGCACCGATAAAAAAGAGCGACATTATCATAATAAGTGGGATGGAGGGACAGACGCCTGAATGGCTGTGCAGTACAACCAAAAGTGGGCTTATAATCATGTTATAATGTTATTTCCACCTCAAAAACAGACCTGGACTAGTGTTTTGTTTCATTGACACAAGTTTGAGTAATTGTGTTTGCTGAGCCCGTCCTGGGACACCAGGAAGGTTGACCAGGAAGGTCACTGTCACCGGATTCGTTCTGATAATTTCAGCCTTTAAATCTGTTGCTGTGCTAATTAGCCATTTTATGCTCAGTCCATCCCCCGTCGACCTAATCCTGCTTTCTGTTATACATATACATTATTTTAAGTTATAAAATGTGATATACTAATGCAAAGGTGTCCAAAACTATTTCAAAAACAATGAAAAAGTCATAATAAGGCAATTTTAAACCAAGTTCTGTGTGTAGTTTGCATTATAATGTTTTCTAATCCTTTAAGTCCCTCAGCTTTTCAAACAAAAACGTCTTCTTATTGCCCTCAAATGCATATCATCCAAATTTCCTATTTAACCTTCAACCCTCAAGCGCTGCATTTCCAGAAGATATGTCATTTCAGAGGAATGTGTGTCCTCTACATCGACTCTGCCAACTTTAAACAATACTTTCTCTCCAGTCCATTACAATGACCTCAGCTCAGAGAAAACAGAGGCTTGTGCTTTAGATTATAAGAGAAATTACTGGTGTTTACAAAAAGAAGCACATGGTTTGCATTATTACTGAAAAACTCTACTTGATTTGATGACGAAATACTTGTGCTTGTCTATTTTACTGCATTTATTATGAGCTCAAAAAGACATGCATGACTTTGGTTTTGTAATGACCTCAGCTGCAGCAGTGACAGAGGGAAGATGGGAATCTACCTCAGCATTGAAGAGGGTTGTTGTGCTAACTATAGGCTCACAGAACCAAGCTGCTGATATTGTCAATGTATTTGTAAGAAGTGAAGAATAAGATAATCAGAATATTATGTATATATTGCTGCAAAAATGGCTCCTAATTATCTTAATTTCTCCGCATTGTAGAGCAACTTTCTCAGAGTTTATTCACTTCCCTGAAAAGTAAAAGTACTAAATTTATCTGTGCTTGCAAAAATATTAATCTTTCAAACTCAGTGGTGGGAAGTAATGAAGTAAAAGTACTTAGTTACTTTACTGAAGTACATTTTTCATGTATCTGTACTTTACTTGAGTAAATTTTACAAGGGGTACTTTTACTTTTACTTCACTACATTTTAGAGCAAGTATCTGTACTTTTTAATCCACTAAATTTTAATTTTTAGTTTTAGTTTTAAGTACAAAATATTTTGAGTTTTGGTTTAAAATCATGTGTTTTTGTTGTGCTCACACAGTATTTAAATATAACAGATGCAGTACAGTAGTACTCCTTTAGAAATATCAGAATAATAAAAACCTCAGTGACAAATTCAGACTTTTCTACTGCAGCAGTTTGTTCATTTCATCTGAAATCAACACATTTTCAGGAAAAATCTCTCACATTTAACACATTCTTAAGTGGTTGAGTCTGTACAAAATACTTTTACTTTTTTACTTGCAAGTACATTTAAAAGTAAATTTTATAATTTTTTAGTTCATATTAATAATATTACATTTTTTTTACTTTTTCTTGTAACTAATTTATATTGCACTTTTTTGTTTGTGTTGTCGTTTTTCTGTGTTAAGAGCTGCCTGAACAAGTGAATTTCTCCACTGTGAATTTAATAAAGTTCAATCTAATCTAATCTAAAAGTAAGAACTTTTATACACTTTCTTGGTTTTCTATGGACATCAGTTTGTGAGAAAAGAGCGCCACCTTCTGGTTGACAATGTTGATGTTGAGTGTAATGTGATACCACAGATTTCCAACAGAGGTCAGAAGAGAGTTAAAGTAGGATTAATACTCAACTACATAGAGTATATACTGACGAGGTTTTTTTTGTGGTAAAATCTTAAAACCCCAGAATAAAAATAATAAAGTTCCTAGAAAAACTTGGAGTATTATGATTATTTGTGAAATTTGACTCTAACAAGAATATACTTGTTGTTCTAAACCTGATGTGAGTGAAAGTAGTAGCAGTTGCACCAGTGGTAGTATTAACTGTAGTAGAAGTAGCAGCAGTAGTAATGGTAGTATTTGTAATAACAGTAGTAGTATTCACAACAGAAACACACGAGATGGTAGTAAGTGCTGGCCCAGGACATGAGGGGGCCCCATTGAAAGTCCTTAATTATTTTAAATTTTAGTGCATTATTTTCATTCTGGGCTATAAATTACACTGCAAGCATGATTAATTTAAGAACAATGATTAAACATTAAAATTGTATGATATGCATAATAACTTTACAATATTTACTTAATGCTTACAAAGTTAAATTATAAACAACAATGCACATCAAATTTTTGTGGGACTGATATGTTTGATTTGTTTTACGTATTAGTAGAGTTTCAAAATTTCAATGCACTAAAGTATGATATGTGAATATATAAACTTAAAAATATATATATATAGACTGAATGTGCTTCATAACTTAAGGGCCTATTCTGAAAACCTGAACTGGGCCCCCTCATTACCACCTTACGGCACTGCGGACAGATGCTTAAATGGCAGCGCAGGACAACCAAAAGTGAGACAGTATCTTCTCCACATAATTGTACTTGTCCTATATTCAGTCCACTGTGTCTTCTTTATGTCCTGTAAAACACAGACTGCAGTGATGCTGAGGCAGATGTTATTGTCCTGTAACAGTGAGCTCAGGATACAGATGCAGTGATGGTGTTGCCATGGTGACGCATATGGATGACTTCATTGTCTTTGGCTCCGCTCCCTCTTCCCCCACCGGGTTTGCTGTTGGCCGAGAAAAAGGGTTGGGCCTGAAGGCAGCATCCAGCTTGGGAAGATATTGATGGCAGTTGCATAACAGAGGATGAACACAGACAGTTTACAGAGGGTTTTCACATTAGAGCTTTTATTATTCACTGATTATAAAACTACACTTTTTTGGTTGCTAGTTTATTTCGGTCACAAGTATAACAACATTACAGCAGATACATTTATAATCAATTCATTGTCATAATGTTCATATAAATAAATTATCATTCTGCACATAAAGAAACAGACTTATTTTGCCGACTGTTTATATTTCACTTAAAAGCAGGACAGCTCTCAATAAAATCGTTTACAATGAAAACGATAATTATCTCCACACACAGACTAACACTCAGACTTTATATCTGCTTAAAGTCACTCTTTTGAATGCTTTTTTGAAGAGGAAGAGAGAGGTACATAATTAAATTCCACTGTGCAGCTGTGATTCATAAATCTGCGCCTTTCACTGATATACAGGATTTCTTTATATTTGTCCTAAATTGCTTTCTTTATAAAGAGTTCAGTTAATAATTGTGAGCATATTATGCAATGTTTCTGGCAAGAGGTTATTTTTGATTTTAAACATCATTTTCAAAGTGTATAGGTCCACTAAATCACAGAATCGTAATGTTTGTAGATTAAAGAATAATGCATTGGTTGGCTCATTATAAGCAGAATAAGTAATAATTCTTATGGCCTTTTTTTTTTTTTTTTGCAAAATAAAGATTGGTTTTGTGTTAGGCATAGGCTTGTTTATAGGCATTGCCCCAAACCTCAATACAGTAGGTTATATAGGGCATTACTAGATAACAATAAATAATAAACAGACTGTTTTTTATTTAATATATACCTATATTTATATAATATTGCTATTGCTTTAGATATTTTCTTTTTAATGTTATTTATATGTGACTTCCAATTGAGTTTATGATCAATATCACAGTTTGATATGGTGTTGTTTACTAAGATTAGCTTGTTTTCTGTACATTTTATAAGATATATTAATGTGAGAATAAACAGTACATCCTACCCTTCTGGTTTGGAGAAGCAGACAGGAGCAGTAATACAGCCTTTGTGTTATGTATTAGAAACGTATGTTTTGATATTGACACGTGACAGCTGTGTTTACGTTAAAGCCATTGTAGGTAATAGGGTTTTTAAACATTTTTTTTTCATGATTTTTTTTTTTTACCAATAAATAGCCCTCAAAACAGTGAGTGAGTTCAGATAACAACAAATTAAACTACTATCTGTATTTTTTAAAATTTAAATCGGACCGAAACAGCTCTGTATGATTAGTGGTGGGAGTGGCTGCCACTCAACGTCTGTTGTTGCGCGCACAACAGGAATGCCTTCCGGCTTTTGCCTCCTGCACCCTCTGTTGCCTTCGTTAGAAAAACAAAACTGTTTTAGATAAAGAAAAAAACAAAAAGAGGTTAGACCGAGAAAGAGCTAAAACGAGAGTGAATAATGGAGTGGCATTTGATCGGTGGAGAGAGCTCCGGGAACCAAAGGGGCTCAAAACAGATGCTATGGTCGCTACGTTTCTTTTAAACCGGTGAGATTCCTTTTTTGTTTTTGTAAAATAGTACCCACCTAATGGTAACATGTGCAGTACCTCAAAACTTTGGCTAGAATGAGTCCTGCAGTTGTCTATTGCGTTTGTATACAGTGACGCTAGCTAAGCGGCTAGCGCTAGCTTAGCGGCTAGCAATAGCTAGCAATCATACTCTTAAAATACTTACAATCATTGTTGCTATTGTATGGTGTCCATATTGTTGCTGTCGGACTACTACGAGTGTTGATCATATATATTTCAGTACATTTCTTTTATGTTCTAGTTATGAGAAATACGAGAAGGTTTTGACATCCACACCATATCACGACTGGCCATTCTAAAAGACCGTGACCGTGGTTTCAGCGTTATATCCCGCGGGATATAATGCTGTCTGCTACACTCGCAAAACAGCGCCCTCTAGTCAGTTTTGCGCTCACTAACTACAATTGCTTTAATACAGCAACACAAGATTTTTTTTTTACTGGATATTTTTAAGAAACCATTCAGTTTGGCTTACTTGTGACCAGGTTAATGAAGGAGGTTGGCAGATTTCTCCAAATAATGTGTAATATGGTAATATATTCAATAATATAGCGTGAAGCCAAGGGTAGTCACTGGTCCTTAGATACAACTTTATGTCTTTTTATTTTGTCTTTTTTATGTTTGTAGCATTAATCTATTTGCTAGAACCATATTGAGGATAACTGTGCTACTGTAAAGGTGTACATTTAGATCTTAAGTGTCATCTCACACTGGGAGTATAAGGAATAATTAATATTGACCCCATGTCCAGCGCCCACCTCCTGGTCTTTCTCTCCTCTCTGCATAAATCAGAAAACCTGCTTTAGAGGTACAACCATGGCTGTACACAAGAGGTCACAGAGGTCCAGACCTCAGTATTTTTCTATTGCTACACTAAACCAGATCTAAATCGGGCAAAAACAGGACTAAGCCAGGACTAAACCCGGTCTAAACCAGGATTAAACAGAAAAAAATACTCAAAACTAGGACTTATTTAGGAAAAAGACAGGACTAAATCAAGACTAAACCAGGTCTAAGCCAGGACTAAACCAGGACTAAACAAGAACTAAACCAGGACAGAAATGAGGTCTAAACAAGGAAACCAGGTCTAAAAAGGTCTAAACTGGCCGTCAACATAATGGACCTCAGTATTTCTAAAATCCTGTGTACAATGACATCAGTAATCATAATCAGTTTACCAAATACAGTCTGTGTGTATTACTGTTACTGTGACGATGATAAATGAACCATTGAAACTCGATTAAGGCTTTCCATAGAAACCTGACACTCAACGACAGGAAGCTTCACAAAGACGCACCTGCCATCTTTATCTCTCTGTTTGTTTTTACATTAGAGATGGTTACAAAACAGGCATGGGCTATAGTATATTTGCAAATTGTCTCATTTACTAGGGGCTGAGGGTTTAATGTAAGGTTTTCATATTCACGTCATTCAGTGTTTTTTAAAAATGCGTAGGACCTGTCCCACTTGTGCTCAGGCCCAGAACAAACTATAGACCGTTCTCAGTCACGTGACTTGGTTTGCTGACGCCGCCATTTTGGATGGCAAAAAGCCGGTGTAGCTGGCTAGCGATTAGTGATCATGCATAGAAATTGAGTTCATATTTACCACTTTCTACACCGTTTCAATACTTAACGTTAAGTGTTCAGGTCAGACAGCGATATTTAGAGAAATGTTCACTTGTCGATGCTTAAGACCCATATGACATGTCAAAATTACGGGTTACCAGCCTTCAACACACAATCCGCTTTGGAATACCACAACGTTTACAATTATTTAGTCAATCAATCGACAATCTCACTTTAGAGGGGCACAATTAAAAGCTTACAAGAGGCATAGAGCTCCTTAGAGGCATAACAATATTTAGTGGCAGGATGGGTGACAGACCTTTAAATATGGAAAGTGCCCTAAACAACTGTTGTCCATGTGAGTAGGCAGATGAGAGACGCAGATTAGTGAAAAGGCAATATAAATACTTCAATAAAGTAGGCTTTCCGCGGAGGTTTACAAGTCTAAAATTATAAATCAGAATTTAAGACCTTAAAAAGTGGCAAATTTGCTGAGATATGGAGAATTAGGATTTATATGTTTAAACTCATTTAATCTGACGGCGACCAGATTCAGAAAGAAACTCCGCGAAAACATAATTTGCATGGTTATTATTTTGTCAATACAGGCATGATATACATTGTTAGAAAGCTTATGTTCTGTATAAAATGGGAATTAGGTTAACTTTATGCTTAAAATAGGACATATGTGTAATTAATGACGATTCCTCAGTATGCCCAAACCAAAAAAACAGACTTTTTACCTTTGAACACTGGTTCTGTCCAAAACCAGTCCAATCCAGGATTAGTAACCCTCAATCAGTTCGTATAAATCCACAAGTAAATATCGAGATATATTTCCATCAAAGTATTTCATGTTGTGAAAATAATCCTGTAATCGCCATATCCTCATGCAGAAATGAACAAATACCAAGCTGTTCTGAACGTTGTATTTTCTTTTTCTCTCCCGTTTGCTAAATGTCCGTGAAAACGTGTTTACCCTGCTAATAAACCTGAGCAGACAGTAAGAACTGACTTCAGATCGGTTTTTACTTTATTTGACGATTACAGCAGGAGCGATCTTTTATGTGACTTTTTTAAAGAATAAACTTTGCCAAACAGTGCAACATTAACTTTTTTACTTCAAAAGACAGCTGGTAGATGCTATCACAGATATAGGACACGTTAAACTATTTTTGATGAGTAAAACGAATTTAATTTGTTAGGCTAACAGACAGCAGGGGCTGTGAAACAAGCGGCTTTTGCCATCCAACATGGCGGCTCCGTGGAAATCACGTGATCAGATGACGCTGTGTGAGAAGAGTCTATAGACTAATATTTTTTCTTTACATAATTATTTTTCAGATGTTATTTTGTATTGTGACATAACAAAAATACTAAAACAATTCAAGATATTTGCAGGAAATTATGAAGCAGATTTTCAAAATACATGTGCCATAAATATTATAGTAAAATCATTCAGAAAAAAAAAAAAAATAACTGTCACAATAAAATGCTGAAGGATAAAATTGGATCCCACAGTCATACAAGGTGAGAAGCACTGCTCTGTGACGCACCATTTATTCATCTGCACTAAATTAAACTCATATGATTAATACACTTGTCCATGTGAAGGCCAAAAATCCATCCTATATTTATTTTTTCCACATGCGGCTGGTCTCAGGGCCATCTGTCTGCGCTGCCTTTGGCTCAGAGTCACATGCAGAGAGTGGTCACACGGTGCTGCCAAAAGTCTGCTCCTAGTGCCAAAAGCTGACGTGCTAATTGTTTTGTTTTGTGGTTGGTGACGCTTCATTTATTACACACAATGAAAACAGCTGCTAATTTTTAACAGAGTAACATTTTTTACAGAGTATTGACCAATCAGAGTGCTCCTGTCCTATGAAAGTGTGTGATTGGTTAAACTGTTCCTTCCATCGTTCTAAAACAAAAACCCTTATAATACTGCCCACAGGTGACCTCAAAGTCTTATTTTTTCTCAGATGACTTCTGTTATGCTGTACTAATAAATAAATAATTACCTTTACCAAACTACATGGAAAAATAAATCAGGTAGTGCAGCTTTAAACTGTAAATAAAGTTTTTTTTTTTTTTTTTTTTTTTTTTTTTTGTCAGCATTGGCAGTACAAAATAGATTGGTCAACAATGCAGAACGCATTACAAAATGACTGAGCTTCAACAGCAATCCGAACAATGAAATAAATGATAAGTGGTAAAAAAACAAAACAAATAAATGAAAGTAAAAAAAAATAAAGGAAGTTTAATTTGTTGTTTTAACATGTTGCGTTGTATAAAATTAATAATTAGTGCAGCAATTTTACTTTATACATAACCTAAGGCTTTTTTTTAACAGAAAATTCATTGAGATAAATCTGGAGCAGGGCTTTCCCATTTAAGAATTTGCATTTATGAATATTATACTGTTAATGGCTAATAATGTACAACTATTATATAAAAAAAATCTATTTTATTGTCTTGCAAAAACACTTCAAATTTGACATCATTATACATTATATTAGGTGCATGTGTATTAATTTCCAGTGGTGGAATGTAACTAAGTAATAGTTCTTAGTTACTTACTTTATCTAAATATAATTTTCATGTATCTGTTCTTTACTTGAGTAAATTTTACAAGAGGTACTTTTAATTACTCCACTACATTTTAGAGCAAGCATCTGACCTTTTTACTCCTTTCTCTTACCCTTTACCTTTCTTTTTTTATTGGATTGAAGTAGTGCTAAAGAGTATTTAATTTAATTTAAAATCATTAGTTTTTGCCATGTCGTCATTGTAGACACAGTACATAAGTGTAAAAGATGCAGTAAAGTATGAAGTAGAGTAGTACCTCACTACAGATTCAGTCTCTTCTATTACACCGTTGACCTTTTATACTTTTACTTCAGTAGAAATGTTTGTGATACTTTTACTTGAGTAAATGTTTGCACCTTTATCTGTACTTTTTAAGTAAAAAAAAAAAAAAAAAAAGAACTTCTTCCACCACTGTCAATTTCTATTATCCAGTCTAGAAATAAACTCTAAAAGGTTTTGGTGTAAGCATTCATAAATCTGATATTATTTTGAAAGGGTATTACCGGAAGTAACCTTTTCCTCCTTTGTACGTCCGTGCGTGATGACGTCAATGTAACGGATACACGACAAAAGGCAACAGAGAGGTGGTGGTCCCAGAAACATGTCGCTTGTCTCCAGGTTTTTTGAGGACGGGGCGCTACCTGCGGCTTAGACTAAAAACATTTCACCCCTGGCCGCGACTCTGAAGCGGGACAACGCCAAGGCACGGCTGCGTTTGGCTTATTCACGCGAAGATGGCGGAGTTCTCGCCCGTCCTGCCGATGCGGGATGGAGGTGGTGCTGCTGGTGGACGATTTGGGCAGCCCATCTTCCCTCGGTCCAGGTCCGGGTCCGAGTCAGAGAGCGAGCTGTCCCAGAGCCTGGCCCGGACTAAGATCCGCTCCTACGGCAGCACAGCCAGCGTGTCGGCCTCTCTGGGGGAGAAATACATAGAGCATCGGGTTACGGACAGTGACACCCTGCAGGGCATCGCGCTTAAATACGGGGTCACGGTAAGACACGGTTTTCTGCAACATTTAAGTGTCATGTTCATGTGGAAAAATTGTTTATTGTTACATGGGTGTATTGTGAAGACTGTCGTGCCTAAATTGAATTGGACACAATGAGAAAGCGTGGGTGGGTTTCGTTTCTCCTCAAAGTTAAAACAGAACATTTTTGCAGCATCCTGAACGCAACTTATGTGCAGGTGTTCCCAGTGACAACCAGACACAGCAAATGCTTAATAAAAATAGGGCCATATGCACTTACATTACTACCTACAACTCCCCAAATTTTACACAAAAGACAATGTGTTTAACAGAGTAGTTAACGCTCTTGGGTGGAGTCTGCAAGTCCTGCCATATTACTGAGTTTTGTATGGCTTCCTCCTGTCCTAGGACATAGGTAAAGTTAATCTAAATTGCTCATATTGAATAGATGTGAGAGTGAACCCCACCTATGGCCCATGGTTGCTGGGATAGTCTCCTGCCACCCTTGACCCCTAACAAGAATAAGTGTAAGAAGATGAATGAATGAACAAAGCACCATTTTCTTGTTTTGACAAACAATTTACAAATATAACTTAATTGTCTTGTACAGCAGTGTTTCCCAACCAGGGGTACATGAGCGCTTTGCAGGGGGTACTTGGAATTATTTCATAATTTAATAATAATAACTTATTTGTGATCTTTTTATATTTGACTATTAAAACTTACAAAAGTCAAGAATCTCACTGCTAAAGAATTTTAACTAAATATTACATATTTAGATAATATATAATAATAGTATATATATAATACATATTTTTAGGTTCAAAGGGGAGTTATTCAAAAGATACACTTTTCTTTGCAGTAAATTTATATAAAAGTGATTACTAATTATTTTACATTTTATTCTGAACATAAAGTATATAGTAACATGAGTAAACATAGTTAATATTGTAGTGTTTATTGTATATTTTATGTTGTATTTGAGTCTAAAAGAAAAAAAGTGCAAGGGAAAGTACGTACCATAAAGTAAGCATAAAATGTCTCTCCAATAAACACAGATATTATAAGCACTTTTTGCTGAGCATATGGGTACACACAGGATAAAAAGGTTGGAAACCACTGTTGAACAGCATTGGTCTGAAGAGGACAGTAAACACTTTAATAGGTAAAATAAATTAAAACTCTAACTCACACTGTGGTGTTACCAAATGTGAAAAGCCTATAAATTGCCCATTGTACAGTAAGTTGATCTATTATTACATTTCTCATTTCATTATCTCCAATAGGCTAAAGTTGACATTGCCACCAGTCATTGTGGTCAGTAATGTTGGTCTCAGTTAAGCCAAGTCTATGGACAGTTTCACCACTGGAGGAAGTAGAAAAAGTTGTGGCCTAACTGTCTGTGAAAATGTTTACATCCACTATGAGGAGTCTTTGTAATTATCGGTGGTCTAGCTCATGATATGAAATAACAGAGTAAAGAAGAGTTCTGTGTGGAGTTTTTGGATGTAGGGGACATTTTATCACTTACACAAACTAGACATGGGATGAAATATCTGACTTCAAAATATATGCCGAGCCCAAATGCCTTGTTTGTCAGACATCTGTAGTATACAACCCATGTGTGAGATGGAAAGAGGCACGGCAAGTTTATTTGTATAGCATAATTCATACACAAGGTATTATAAGTGCTTTACAGAAAATGACAAGAGTTAAAATTAAAACGCAAAAAAAACAAAATATATAATTAATAGTCCATTTAAAATTAGATTAAAAGAGAAGAGTGCAGAAAAAAACACAGACGTCATACATGGAGCTAAAAAAAACAACAGTTTTTAGCCTGGACTGGAACATTGTCAGAGTAGAGGCCTGTCTCACATCGTCAGATCCAGGTTTTAGCTGCATAAAACTGAAACGCTGCTTCACTGTGTTTAATCCTGACTCTGGGCAACAGCAGAAGGCCGGTCCCTGAGGTTTTCAGAGTCTGAGATGGTTCATATGGGACCAACATGTCAGAGATGAACTGTGGTGTTAAGACTGCTACCAGTTACAGGCCCACAATGCAGTAATCCCAGAACACACAATATTTATTATCAGGCAAACATTGTCGTAGCCAAAACAATGCCCCTCTATAACCATTTGTTAACTACTTTTTATTTCAGATATGTGGCCTCCTCATTTTTGAACACTTAAAAAGCATTGATGAAATTATTACCCACACCAAGCAAATGTACACAGCTTGTTCTGCTGTAAAATTAACTTTCCACACATTCTGAAAATCCTCATAGAGATCACATCCTCTTTTCAGTAAACAGAAGTTATAGATATGTGTTATGTTCCATTTTGATACATTAACTGTATTTCCTAACCCTGTCTTTCTTTCTGCTGTCTCTCTGTCCCAGATGGAGCAGATCAAACGGGCCAACAAGCTTTTCAGTAACGACTGTATCTTCCTGAAGAGCAGCCTGAACATCCCGGTCTTGACTCAGAAACGCTTCATATTTAATGGACTGTCGCTTGAATCCCCTGACACCGAGGGAGAAACCGCCGGTCAGGAGTCGGACTCGCCCTGCGTTATGGTCCAGGACATAGAGGGACCGTCTCCACCCCCCTCCCCGCCCCCCGAGGAGCCCAGACCACCCCAAAGCGTGCCCCCGTCCCAGCCAGAGGAGCTGTCGGCCAAAGACTTCTTACACAGACTGGACTTACAGATAAAACAGTCAAAGCAGGCAGCACAGAAACTCAAAGAAGAGGAGACAAGGTGAGATTGTGATAAAACACTTCAATTTTTTACTAATTACACCTAATTTTCTCTTCCACTTAACTCAGACCGAATTAAATTTACTGCCTGATTGTCCATGATTGGCCTTTAGGCTTAATGAGGCAGTCTGGTTACTGTGTCTGCTCAATGTAGAAGTTATTAGATTAACATTGTCCACACTAAATACATTCAGATCCAATAATGACTTGCAGTTTCATAAGACTAAACATTATCTGAATTTAGAACAAACCAGGCCCATTCTTGTAAAGATAGATTAAGCAACGCTACATACTCACCGGTATGGAGACTTGATAGAGACCTACTTTGTGGAAATAAGTTGACCTTTTTAAATACAACTTAGCCACAAGAGTAAAGGCTTTTGAACCTTGTGTTTCCATACTTTTCTTATAAGCTGAAGTGCCTGGTTGATCCTTTTAAATGCAGTATATTGTATCAAGTAAGTTACCTTTAAATGGGCTATATTATGCTTTTTTTAAAAACTCAATCTTGGTCACCTCTGGAACAGCATTGTGTGTTTTACAACCTTTAAAAATATTATGTGACTAAAAGAAAGATTTTTTTAGTAAGTACTCTACTGGTGCTGTAAAGAAACAGGTGAAGAGACCAGCAGAGTCCAACTATGTTGTGCTCTTGAACAGAATCTGAGAAATTTTTTTTTTGACTTCCTTAAACTTATTGTATTATATTATTTTACTCCAAATAGAAAAATAGCTGTGAGGAATCAGTGGAAACAGAGCTGTGCAAAGTTTCTTTTAGATAAATGAATGAGAGCAGACTGGAAATATAGGGCTTGTTGAGAGGCCAATGCTTCCTGGAGTGGGGGGAGGTTTGTGCAATAAGTATTTTAAGGCCTCAAGATACTCAGCGCCCGAGAATACAGGATTACCTAAACATGCATGAAAGCAACAGAACACGTTCTGCAGGTCTGTTTTTGATGGCATAACATCGACCATGTTTTACCATGTTAAAACATGGCAGAAAGCTCAAAAAATATTAAATTTTGCATAATCCAGGCCCTTTTAAACAAGTTCCTTAATTTATGAGTGAACTTGTTTAATTGCCAGAAATCTGTGGAAAAGTTAGATCTTAACACATATTATGTTTTATTATAGATTTTAATAACGAATCATGATTGTCTATCAAGCTTTGGTCAGTCACATACATTCAGCTCTGCTCTCTGCTTCAGTATCAGAATAAGTAGTGAGTCTGTAAGTCTGATAAAATGTATTTTGTGGTAGAGATTTGGCAGAGAAGGCAGTCTGCTGTGTTGTTATGAAGGGCGAGAAGTTTCAGGTAATGACTGTCAATTTTTTTCATTTTGGTGATATACTTGAACGCTGGAGTCTTACTGAGTTTCATACACAGCCTACTCACAGATGGACCCCATGCTGTGGTGTTGGTCATTAATGCAGAGTCATCAGTCAGTGTGGGTTTCTCTGAGTACCACTATTGTGCTTTTCACCTCCTCAAGGTTGTATGGTTCAGTGAAGAAAATACAGCTGCCATATACGGAATAAATGGCACTTATATCTTATAGTTGTCTCTTTCTCCTTTATCATCCCCCGTCATGTTTGTCCTCAAATCAGTTGCAGTTTGTATTCATAGTGCCAGTGATAACAGCTGTTGAAGGGCATTTATCTTTCAGGTATGTAGACAGTGTGTGTAAATAGATGAGAGGCTGACCTCTTGTCTGTTGCTTCTATTGCCCCAAAGTATCTTAAAGTTGACTAGTTAAAAGTCTGAGTGTTCAGTTTATTTTCTTGTATACAGTCTTCTTGTTCTTGTATACTTTTGACAACCCTGTAAGTGAATCAGTAATGTAGACGAGTGGCTTCCAACCTTTTTTCCAAGTGACCATGACCACAGGTGATATGTCGACAGCCCCCATCCTTCGCCTCCCTGACCCAAATAATCAGGAAAAAATAGGTAATTTATTGGGTACATTTCACTGCATAACAAAAACACTACAGAAGTAATATTTTTAATTAACTATTTCTAAACATACTTACTGTCATGATTGCAATGCATTAGCCAGACATCATCCAGCCCTGGGTTGGACCTCTTTTTCAAGAGGCCCTTGTGACCCACTGTGAAGCTTTGGTGACCCCAAGTGGGGGTCCCAACCCCCAGGTTGGAAATCACTGGTCTAGACCAGTGGTTCTCAACCTGTGGTACGTGGGCTTACTCAGAAGTCATTTGCAGTTCAAGTCCTGATTTAGAGGCAGTCCTTCTTTTCTCAGTCCTTTTTTATTTGGGAGATTCCTGGTGTAGACCTAGTTTAGTGCTGGATTAGAGCTGGTTTAGTGCTGGATTAGACCTAGTTTAGTGCTGGATTAGAGCTGGTTTAGTGCTGGATTAGACCTAGTTTAGTGCTGGATTAGACCTAGTTTAGTGCTGGATTAGAGCTGCTTTAGTGCTGGATTAGACCTAGTTTAGTGCTGGATTAGACCTAGTTTAGTGCTGGATTAGAGCTGGTTTAGTGCTGGATTAGACCTAGTTTAGTGCTGGTTTAGTGCTGGATTAGACCTAGTTTAGTGCTGGATTAGACCTAGTTTAGTGCTGGATTAGACCTAGTTTAGTGCTGGATTAGAGCTGATTTAGTGCTGAATTAGACCTAGTTTAGTACTGGATTAGAGCTGGTTTAGTGCTGGATTAGATCTAGTTTAGTACTGGATTAGAGCTGGTTTAATGCTGGACTATACCTGGTTTAGTGCTGGATTAGACCTGGTTTAGTGCTGGATTAGACCTAGTTTAGTGCTGGATTAGACCTAGTTTAGTGCTGGATTAGACCTAGTTTAGTGCTGGATTAGAGCTGGTTTAGTGCTGGATTAGATCTAGTTTAGTACTGGATTAGAGCTGGTTTAATGCTGGACTATACCTGGTTTAGCGCTGGTTTAGACCTGGTTTAATGCTGGTTTAGATATGGATTTGTCCTGATTTTGTTCTGGTTTAGACCTGGTTTAGCGTTGATTTAGACCTGGTTTAGCGTTGGTTTAGACCTGTTTAGTGCTGGTTTAAACCTAGTTTAGTGCTGGTTTAGACTTTGTTCAGTGCTGGTTTAGATCTGGTTTAGTGCTGGTTTGGATCTGGATTTGTCCTGATTTTGTTCTGGTTTAGCTCTAGTTTATTTAAAATATTTTCTGAGGTGGTACTTGGTGTAAAAGGTTTTAGGAACTCCTGGTTTAGACATGTCAGGGCTTCGTACACAAAACATAATCTTTTCATGTAAATATAGTTGAATTATTTTTTTTTAGCCTACACGTCTGCCTTCAAGCACTTTACAGACTAACAACACCCTCTCCTTAGACTTTACATCAGAACAAATGTGCAGACAAATGCATATGTATTTAATGTGTCCATGGTAAGAAATGCACCAAGCTAGACTAATTTTGAAGGCTTTAATTGCTGCACAATCACCCTATGTAATGACTATTTTATGCTGTAAAGTATAGTGTAAGGAAGGACTGGGCTTTATATTGTGACATTTCCTCTCTAAAATAGAAAATCTGTTGTCCATAAAAATATCTAAATCCATGAAAAACCTGATTTAAAGCTGCACTACCTGATTTTGTGACTGTGAAAGTGATGTGTCTAAAAAAAATGTTGAGTTTGAATGATACACTGCCTTTTCTTAATTACTCTCCTTCGCGACGCTCTATCACAGTCTCACACAAACCTGGAAGTATGTACACAAGCCAGGAGCTATCACAATAACATAGCAGAGATTTGGAGTTTGCTTTTAATTCTTTAAAATACAAAATACAAATACTGTGAATAAGCTATGAATTTCGAAATAAAACAATAGCTCCTTCACATTATTCCTGATAGATTCTAGTTCTGGATAGATAAAGTTTGTGTTGACCAATCAGAGTGCTCCTGTCCTATGAAAGCATGTGATTGATTAAACTGTTCCTTCCCTCACTCTAAAACAAAAACCCTTATAATACAGCCCACAGATGACCTCAAAGTCTCATTTTTTCTCAGATGACTTCTGTTATGCTGTACTAATAACTAAATAATTATCTTTACCAAAATACAAGGAAAAATAAATCAGGTAGTGCAGCTTTAATGTAAGGAAAACTAAAATGCTGTCTTTTGCAGCTTTAGGTATTTAGCCATAGAGCTGTCCTCAGCTGATTCAGGCCCTGTCTTGTCTTGTTGACTCTGCAGGTTTGTCTGTTGTAGTGGAGGAGTGTTGTTCACACGTGGATCTCAGCCTATGGGCTTACTCAGGGCTGATTCACTGCAGTGGTCTCTGTGAGCACAACACACTACTACGACTGTAATGTATCTGCAGCAGACGCTAAACATGACGTGCTTCTGTGTGACTGGATCAGACCACTCCTCCAGCAGCCGCCTGTCTCCTCTGTGGCCTCTGTGGCTGGGCAGTAAGTGCTTTTGTCTCCCAGCAAGGAGGTCGTGAGCTTGATCCTGGGGCTGTCACATGATCTCTCTGGGTTGAGTCTGCATGTCCACCGTCCAAAGGCATGCATGTGTTGGGTGAATTTGTGACTTTAAATTGCCTGTAGTGAGTGAATGTGAGACCCTGCGACTAACTGGCCACTGTCCTGGGAGTACCCCGCCTGAGGCTCAAAGTTACTGGGATAGGCTCCTGTACCCGTGCCTTTTAATGGAAATAAGCAGAATAAATGAATAATAGCTGTAAAGTTTAAAGTCACCTTCTTGGCATATTTTGAGGGGGGATTAGACCAAAAAAAAGTTGTGTAGTTGCAAGTTAAGGGGGATTAGACTAGAGCTGCAACAACTAATCAACTTAATGGATTATAATAATATAAAATAAACATAATAATAATTTTAGTATTCGATAATTGCAATCTGGAATATATATTGTCTTTGAAACATGTCATGTGCTCAGAGAGGAGGTTTTATTACTCAAACACAGCAGTACACAAACGTTTTAAAAAAAACTCTTCAAGTTGCTCACTTGTAGTTTCGCCTTTTAGAGATTTGTAAAAATCCAGCTAGGCCAGCAGGCCTTCATGCATTTACTCATACGTCGTCATCTGATTTGATCAATCAAAAAAAGCTCTAGATTAGACCCTAAAAATGTTTTTGTGATGTAAGAGCCTGGTGGCATAGTGCTTGGCACTCCTGCCTCACATCAAGAAGGTCCAAGGTTCGATTCCCAGACTCCTTTCTGTGTGGAGTTTGTTTGTTCTCCCTGTGTCTGCATAGGTTTCCTCTGGGTGCTCTGGTTTCCCCTACCACCAAAAACATGTACAATAGGTCCACCATGGAGCCAGGACTCCCTGCAAAAGAGATTCTAAATCTCAGTGGGACTATCCTGGTTAAATAAAGGTCAAATAAGAGGGTTATATGGAAATAAGTATCTCCTAAATGCACTTTAATTTCATTTTAGAGTCATTAAATAAACAGTATATAAATTCACTGACATCACCTTGATATTACTCATATTATGTAGCAATGTTTTATCAAGTTTGATAATCTACTTGATTTTAATTTTGTTTTTAGTAAAACTGCTCAATTAGACAAATAACAGACAAAAATACTAAAAAATATATATGTAAATTATTACGTGTAATCAAAAGATCTGATACTTAACATAGTTACAAATATAACCTGTGCAATATTTACACAAGCAAGTCTTTCCTTTTGACTTTCTCTTTTGGGCTCACCGCAGCAACCCGCCTGCCTCCTAGCCTGATTTGCGTATTGTTTTGCCATAGAATTTGCGCCGGATGCCCTTCCCGATGCATCTTTCTTCATGTATCCAGGCTTGGGACTGGCACAAAGAGAGTACACAGGCTTGTGGCTGGTTTAAGTAAATCTGATTCTTTTTGATACTGTTAAATTTGTCCTCCAGTGAAACAGCAGTGTCTCTTCTCTCTCTGTCTCTTGTTGAGCCACCTCAAACACTGGCTGAGCGTTTTTAGGTAAACACAGCCACACTCCTCTGTTTTTACTCTGTGACTGAGTAAACACAGTGTCTCTGCTTTATTAAAGAACAAGAACCACAGATCACAGCAGTTAGATTAATATAGAGAGCTATAAGGAGAGATAAAAGTGGACTATTGTCACACGAACTCTCTGGGTGGAGTCTGCATGTCCTCCCCGTGTTACCGTGGGTTCTCTCCGGGTACTCCGGCTTCCTCCCACCGTCCAAAGACATGCATGTGTTTGGTGAATTAGTGACTCTAAATTGACCCTAGTGAATGAATGTGAGAGTGAATGGTTGTCTGTCTGTGTTCGTCTCTGTGTCAGCCCTGCGACAAGCTGACCCCTGTCCAGGGTGTACCCCGCCTACGGCCCAAAGTTACTGGGATAGGCTCCAGTCACCCGCGACCCCTAAAGGGAATAAGCGGTAGAAAATGAATGAATGAATGAACACCTAAAATCCAGTATTGTCAATTTTTATTTTATTGAATTTGTTTGGATACTGCTTCATTTTTCTCCACCTAATCTGCAGACTGACAGGTTTTTATTTTGCTACAGTCACCTCTTAAGAAAACTTGCATTGCTTCCCCCACTCTCACTGTGGTTAGGGTCTTTCCTGAGGCAAGGCAAGTTTATTTGTATAGCACAATTCATACACAGAGCAATTCAAAGTGCTTTACAGAAAATAAAAGGCAAATTTAAAAGTACAAAACACAATTAAAACAATAAAATCAAAATTTAAAGAGTATAATTAAGAATCAATTTAAAATTAAATTAAAAGAGAAGAGTGCAGATAAAACACTTTCAGTTGGCATATGCACAGTTAAAAAGAACAGTTTTAAGTCTGGACTTGAACATTGTCAGAGTAGAGGCCTGTCTAACATCGTCAGGGAGACTGTTCCAGAGTTTAGCTGCATAAAACTGAAACGCTGCTTCACCGAGTTTAGTCCTGACTCTGGGCACCAGTAGAAGACCTATCCCTGAGGTTCTCAGAGTCCGAGATGGTTCATATGGGACCAACAGGTCAGAGATGTACTTTGGTGCTAAGCCATGGAGAGACTTGTACACAAGCAGAGATGTTTTAAAGTCTATTCTCTGAGCAACAGGAAGCCAATGCAGAGAACTGAGGACAGGACTAATATGGTCGTACTTCCTGGTTTTGGTCAGGACCCGAGCAGCAACGTTCTGGACGTCCTGCAGCTGTCTTACAGCTCGCTTAGTGAGTCCAGTGAGCAGACCGTTACAGTAGTCTAACCTGCTGGAGATAAACGCATGAATAAGTCTCTCTAGGTCTGGTTTAGACAGTATACCTTTGATTCTGGCAATGTTTTTGAGATGGTAAAATGCTGTTGATGTTATAGATTTAATGTGACTGCTGAAGTTCAATTCAGAGTCCATGATTACCCCGAGATTTCTAACCTGACTTGTAGGTTTTAGTGAAAGAGACTCGAGGTGACTACAGACACCTTGTCTTTGTTTCTGTGGGCCAAAGATGATTATTTCAGTCTTGTCTGTGTTTAGCTGGAGAAAGTTGTTTCTCATCCTGAGCCACATCCTCTACAACAGTTTCCCAGTCAGGCGTACATAAGCACATTACAAGGCTAATATGTTATGTTGTTTCAAGGATAAATTATTCACATTATATTATTTCTTTATTATTAAGTTGATTGTGTGTTAAATAATTTATTTATTTATATTTTTTATTTGAACATAAAATAATCAGTACTATAAGTAAAAGTTCAAAGGCAGACTTTTTTTTTATCTTGGAAAAGAATGCAGAACAATTTGTATACTAGATGTTTTTTAGATATATTTTTGGCCTTTTAGGTTTTATTGCATTGACAGTGTAGAAGTGACAGAAACTCAGAGAGCAAGGAGAAACATTCGGCAAATGTCCGGACTACGGGCGAACCCACAGCGGTGAGGCAGGCTGTAGTTGCCCTGTATAGACGCCACAGCTCAACCAACTGTGGCATAATCATCAACCCATATGAGTGTCCCCAGGGGTTACATGAGACAAAAAAGGTTAGGAATCTTTTTTTAGGAAAGTTTTTGCAAGTCATATCGTCATCATAGTATCACAGTATTCACAGTTACTAAATACTGTGCAGGTTCCCAGTGTTATCCAACAGTGGACTGTTATGATCTACAAATTATGTCAACAACGCATGAGCTACTCCCAACAGTTGCTACACCAGTGACTCTCCAACTTTTCACAAGTTCCACCTCAGAAACGTTTTGTTTTTAAAAACCTAGGTGAGCATTACTAAACCAGGACTAAGCCAGGACTAAGCCAGGACTAAGCCAGGACTAAGCCAGGACTAAGCCAGGACTAAGCCAGGACTAAGCCAGGACTAAGCCAGGACTAAACCAGGACTAAACCAGGACTAAACCAGGACTAAACCAGGACTAAACCAGGACTAAACCAGGACTAAACCAGGACTAAACCAGGACTAAACCAGGACTAAACTGTGCCTAAACCAGGAGTCAGCAGTTGTCTAAACTTTAATCTTAAAAATGTAATCCCCATCCAGAGCATAGGCTGCCAGAGGAAGCCTGCGTGCCACTTGTGCCACAGTTTGAGAACCACTGTGCTATACCTTACCAAGTAATTTAAGAGTACTTGACATTGAAACAACCGTTAGACTCTGATGTGGCATTTTCCAGTCGGTCTGACACAGCAGAGCAGAGGAGCCATAGCTCTATCATTATTTTTCAAGTCTTAATACTTGTCGGTGGCCAGTGCTTGAAGTATGTTTCCTGCCAGGCTGTCTCTGCAGAGCTCCACTAAGCCATGTGATTTTCAACAATTTATTTTCCCCACTGATGAATTATGAAAGCTGCAGTGGTCAAACGTTTTTCTTTAGGCCCTTAGTTTAACAATATACAGTAGGATGAATACGGGTAAAGTGGGACAGTTAAGTTTATTAATGATTATCTTTTAATGTATCTTTTTGATTATGATAGGAATGTGCAGAATTAAAAATCATTGGTTCTGTGGGTATGGCATCACTTCATGGGGTGTACCCCTAACCCGCAAATCATAATCTACAAGATAGCAGTAAAAAGGAGAAGGTGTGTACAGTGACATAGCAACTTGAATGATGAATGATCTTCAGATTATATCTGTTAAAAAATAAACCATTTTTTGTAAAATTATTTATTAGAGTATATTTATGAATAAAAACTCTAAAATTCACCTTTTTTCTTTAAAGATTTCTTAATATAAGTGATTTTTACCTTTTTACCTTTAACAATAGTGTATTGGTAAAGTGGGGCAGTGCTTTTCTTAAACCTTTTTAGTTATTTAACTTAATATAGTGTTTCTTTTGATAGTTCCCTGAAATATGAGCAATTTAACGGTAGTTTTTAAATTAGAATTTACTTTAATATCAAGGTTTTCTTGTGACTGAGTTTTTCAGTGAAGTTTTAAATGTATAATTCCCCATGAGCTGTCATACAGTACATTGCAGCTGTCTTATTAATTATTTTATTAAATGTTATGTTCCTTAATGATGGTTGTTATTTGCAGCCTATTTAAAATGTATAATTGTTTTTGTTTATACGTGTCCCACTTTACCAATTAAAGGTGTCTCACTTTGCCAATACTGCCTCTGAAAATGATTACAGTGTTTGAGGAAGAATCTTAAATTCTGTGTTTAAGATTTCACTTTATTTCCCATCTGTAATGTGTAGTTGAGTTCTTGAGCTGTTTAAAAATGTTTTACATTAAAGGTTCTAGCATTCAAATCAAATTTTACATGACACGGAAACTGCATTTAAAAAAAAAAAAAGTCCCACTATACCCATATTCACCCTGTTTTCAACCTCGATGCAACTCACTTTTTGGTCCAGACCCCACTAGTCGGAACGTATTGGATTAAGTGTAGACCTTGTAGTCCAACTTATTTAAGATGGTCTGCACAATATTTTGCAAATTCATTGTTATTGCAATATCAGAAAACATATTCATATTGCACGAAACTAAATGTATCACAGTCATGTTAAGGTCCTCCATCTGACAGAGATTTACACACAGAATCATTTCTCAGTCAGAGCCTTAAAAACAAATTTGTTTTCACTAGGGATGTAACGATATCCAAATCTCACAGTATATTTATTGCAATGTTGTGGGGAGGCTCACAGTGTTGTAGAACTGCCCACGATAACAAAACTTATTCTCTAAAAATAACCTGATGAGCCACTAATGCAATGATTTTTGTGACAGTTCAAAAGATCAAGCCTAAGGAAGTTTTTAAAAACAATAATTTTGTCACAAAGGATCATGGTCTATGTAATTCCCTCTGCTTTTTTACCATTTCACGGCAACAAAACAAACTTTTGATGTTGCAATATCACCATATTGCCAATATAATTGCATCCAGCATTCAAAAGTCCAGATTTCTTAATTAGTCCCATCCTAGCCTTGTTTTAGTTCTGGTTTAATCTTTGTAAAGCTTTGATTTTAACACAGTAAATACAGGGACTTATGACTTACTATGTCAGAAATAGTTTATCAAACTATTGCCAATGATCTCACTAACGCAATATTCAACATAGTTATTGCACATTGCAGGTTTTTCTCATATTGTGCAGCTCTAAAATAAAGTATTGGGATTTTCTCTACAGTTTTTCCTCAGTATCTTTCTTTTCTTTTACATGGAGACTAGTTTCTGTCCCTCCTTTAAGACATTCAGGCCTTTGTTAGCTTCATTCATTATTCACAGGCTCTGGTTGAGTTACCAAGAAAATACAATGAACCTACTTCCACTAGCATGTAACTGCTTTTGACTATCAAAATAAAAGTCTTTTTTTTTTTTTTTTGTCTCATTTACAGGAGCGGTGAAGAGGACTACACAGCCCCGAAGTCGTCCTACCAGGAGATTTAAAACTGTTCACTCGATCACGCCACCAGTCCATGGCTTACTTACATTTCTTTCTACCTTTTTTCATGCTTTTATCAAAATAAAGTGTCATTTTGCCTTTTATTTATTGATATATATATATATATTATTAAGATGTATTTAGTCATTATGGTTTTGTATGGTTTTATTTGTTTACGAGTTTATCATGCAACTATTGTATAAAAACTACCTGCTGCACTCACAATGGCAGACGCATTAGCGCTTGTTAGCCAGATGTCCTCGTCCTCTCCTAAAATAGTCTCAATGGACAGTGTGATCAAGCCTTTTCTCTCATCAGTGTTTACCTGCACAGCTTGACTAAACAGACAGAAGCCTTTTGAATGTTGTAAACAGAAGGGACTGATCTATTTTTGAAGTGTGAATGCATTATTTATGTGTGTGGAGATCTGTCTGTCTGCTGTTTGTGCTTTAACTCTTATTTTTTGGGGGTTTTATTTGAAGAAAAATAAATATCTACTGTATTTGAGCCCGTCTTAAGGGATTTTCTTGTTTTTCTTCTTTCACATAGCAGTGCAAGTGTAAGGTAAGGCTGGTCAACTGTTATGAAAACTTTAGGAAAGGTCAGTAATGGACCAATGACTTAATTATTTTGGTGTGCATCCAGTTATTTTAAGGGATTCTGGACTATTTGGAGATACAAACCACAGACCTCTAAAAGAACAAATAATTAATTTTAATATAACTTCTTTGTGGCTTAATGGAAAGAGCATTTCCCCCTGAACTAGAAGATGTTTGAGTCCAGGTCTGAGGCCTATATCCAGGGTAGCCCCAAAGTCTTAAAAGGGCATTAAATGTGATGTGTTCAAAATAAAGGCCTTAAAAGTATTAAGTTTTATGGGCAGGTATTAAATTCTGTTCAGCTTAGTCTTAAATTTAATAAAGGTATTTTCAGTGTTGTTGGTAAAATATATAGAATATAGGCTTGCAAACTTTGACCTTTATCAAAATAATTACACAAATCATTGTTCAGTCCAAACTAGATTCTTGTTCTTGTCAAAAAAAAAACAACAATATTTTAAAGTAATACAACTTATAGCAGACAAGTGCCGTATGTCTCATTTGTGAGTTGGACTTAGGCATTAAATTGTATCATAAATGGTTTTAAAAAGTTTTAAGGCACCTACTTGAATGTGCCTTTAGTTTGTACAGTTCCGACAGCACTTGTTACAGATCTGATGTTTATATGGGCTGCATAATGTTGCAAAAATGTATATTTATGAACCTTTATCAGTGAAAAATACGATTCAGTTTGAGGATTTGTTTTAATGCAGAACTGTTATTTCCGCTTTAGTCTTTTAAAATAAAACACTGACTGTCAGAATAGTAGAAACATTTAATTTGTGTAAAATTCATATAGATGTCTTTTGCCGGCGATCCTGGCATTAAATTTCATTCTAAATGGCATTAAAAAGTCTTAAAAAGGTCTTAAAAAATTGAACAAGTGTTAGCCTGTGTATCTTTATTTGACATTGTTTCGATACGATTCATGTGATTATGGCTGATTTAGAATGATACGATTTGATACAATTGATACAACAACTTTTTGCTAAGGGCTTTACAAACAATTAGTTACACAATCGGACATAAACACACAAACATAAACAGTAACTTAACTAAACAGTCAATATATAAATGTTGTATTGCTATGCACTCCCTTGAAAACGATACAATTTGATATGAGGTGATAACAATATAGTTGTATTGTAGGAATAAAAATTTGTACATCGATATAGTAAATAATCGTTACGCCCCTGTTGTACATAGATGATTTTTTTATTACTTATTTTTGGTTGATGTTTACAGAATGTGCGCTTTAAAAAACAGGAGGTTTTGCTGCATCTACAGCTACGGTAGCCCTGAAGGGACAAGCTATTCCTTATTAATTTATTAATAATTATTAATTCCTCCTTAATTTTTTCATGAACGTCAACATCAGAAGCCTTTTATGTAAAATGTGTGTTCAAAAGTTAACATGCTGAGTGTGCATCTCCTCCAGAAGTGCTCAGTTTGTCCTCTGTGGACTGTTTTAACACTATTCTACCACTAGATGGGGTTGTGATTTTCTGCTAGATCAGTCATGTCTTCATGGCGTAGTGGCAAAAAAAAAAAAAAGTGTGACTGACTAAAACCAGGCAAACACCAGTGTATATCAAGGCAAGTGTGCGTTACATAGAAAGTATTTACTTGCTCAAATTTTTCGTTGAATAATCACCTTATTCTGTTTCTCATTTATACAACCCTAAATATTAGCCATCTGAACCAAATTATGTTTAGTCTTGACATATTGTGGAAATATAGAAGTACTCTATGGCCTAAATTGCCATAAAGTTTTTCTGTGAATTGTTTTTAATCATGCTTATTTTGTGTATTGTTCAATGTATGTTTTACTGGCTCTGTTGTATTTACCACAGTTTCTGGTGTTGCTCCTGTCTGCTTCTCCAAAATGGCAATAAATGAGCTATCCCTCTGTGTTTATTAGACCCAAATACTGAACTGTCACTTTAAAGGCCCACTACCTGAGTTTTTGAGAATGTGACAAATGTCTCTTCCTCTCCTCTTATAGACACTACATTAATTGTGTTTTATTTTGTTTATTGTTGGATTTGTCCTTCCTTTCTCTTTTTTTTCTCTCTGTTTTTTAGTTTCTTCTGCTGTTTTGTGGTGTAAGTGATTGGAGCTATCCCCAGCGCTAGAATTGGCATCTTTCCCGTTGGACTTTGACGCTGCCATTACTCCAGTGTAAAAAGACAAAGTGCACGAGCTTGGACTTGAACCAATGAAAGTGTCCCTGATCTAAATGCCCTAGCGTGTCATTGGTCAAAAAATTTAGCCCCTGCTTTAGTTCCCCCTCTGTCAAAAACACTTTATATTTAAACCCAGATGAGGTCTCGGAGTCTTTTTTTTCAGAGACAACTTCTGACTGTTACTTACTGATATATAGTTTTCCCTTAAATACAATGGGGGCAAAAATCTGGTAATGTATCTTTAAGAGCACATTCATATAAAAACAGCATTAATCTGATAATGACTCCTGTGTTAGCGCAGCTTGAAATATATTAGAAAAAAGTAATTCATGTCTTGTGTTTGAAGACAAGAGAGATGCTGTTAATTAGATTAAGACAGGTTTTATACACTAAAGCAGAGGTTCCCAACCTTTTTGGTTCTGTGTACCCCCAGGACCTGATTTAGTCCTGGTTTGGACCAGGCTTAGTCTAAGTTTAGTCCTTGTTTAGACCCAGCTTAGTTCTGCTTTTAGACATGGTGTAGTCCTGGTTTAGTCTTAGTTTAGGCCTGGTTTGACTTGATGTGGACATAGTTTAGTACTGGTTTGAACCTGGTTTAGACCAAGTTTAGTTCTGGTTTAGACCTGGTTTATTCCTGGTTTACTTCTGAATTTAGGCCTGTTTTTTTCCTGGTTGAGTTCTGGTTTTAGAGCTGGTTTAGTCCTGGTTTGGTCTTAGTTTAGACCTGGTTTATTCCTGGTTTAGTTCTGGTTTTAGAGCTGGTTTAGTCCTGGTTTGGTCTTAGTTTAGTCCTGGTTTAGACCTGGTTTATTCCTGGTTTAGTTCTGGTTTTAGAGCTGGTTTAGTCCTGGTTTGGTATTAGTTTAGTTCTGGTTTTAGTCCATTAGTATTCATCTCTATAGTCCTGGGTTAGTCCTGATTTAGGTTTATTTTAGTCTTTGAAATCCAAATAAATAAATGTACTATAAATGATCACAAGACTCCACATACCCCCTGCAGTGTGCTCATGTACCCCTAAGGGTCCTCGAACCCCTGGTTGGGAAACACTGCACTGGAGAGTTAGAAACGTTTCCCTTTGGAGTAAGTCCTCTGAATTAACTGCTCACAGCCTCTTTAATGCTTGTCACATTTAAGCACAACAATAAAGAAAAGACAATCTTTTAATCGCTTTTACACTTTTAGGAAAATCACACTTATTTACATGTTAAAATACTTTTCGTTTCGTGTCTAAACAGAAGAAACTCAGTGAAGACAAGAAGCAGAGAAAAAAAAAACATGATAGTCATACAATGTCTCCCTCTAGCGGACAAGAGCAGAACTGAAGAGTACAAAGAGGAGGGCACTGGACAGTACACAACAGTATTTTTGGTAGAATAAAAATTATACAAAGACCTGGAATAAAGGGAACTCAGCAGGCTAAAGACACAAAATCAGTACAAGTTGATATATGCTTTGAAAAAATTAAGGAAAAACTAAAGACAGAGCATGATACTTGATGAACATTCATTTGGGGGCCATGTTGGTAAATGCTTTTAGTGTTGTGTGAGATGAGATTACTCTAGCAGTACTTATTTTTTATTATTACTATTACTTTAAACTGCCGTGCAATTGTTAGCTGCAAGAAAAGTTGTAAAAAGTAATCCTCCAGTACTGCGCAAAAGTTTTAGTGAGGTGTAAGAAATGCTGTTCAATTTTTGTAATGGGGCCAATGAGAAAATGAGTTTTGGTGTGGATCCAGGAGGGCTTTAAGAGATTCTGGACCATTTTAAGACAAGGACCAAAGACACTAACTTCACTCACTAAATGAATGCTTGGCTTAGGTGTCTGTCAAATGTGCGTGAATGAAACAAAATACTACTCCAGGTATGTTTTTAAGGTGGAAACAACATTATAACATGGTTACACGCTCAAAAAAGTTGATTTCATATAATAGGGGACCTTTAGGTTTAAATTTTGTGTATTTTCGTACATTGTTACAGCTTTTCTTTAAAACCTGTCGAAAACTTTTGCACAGTACTGTCCGTCTCTGAGGATTATTGGATGGACATGTTTTGATTGTACAATGCCATGCTATGAAGAATACAGTGGTTTATAAAGGTTTGTTGTGAGATTGCAGACTCAGTCCTGTTGGGCAGATTATCAGGATTTTACAGGCTGCTGTAGATCCTCTTTATGGTCCCCCCTTCATCCTTTGAAATGATGCCTTTCTCAATGTAGGAGTCCACCTGCTGGTCCATGAAGTCCTTCAGCTTAGACAGGTCGTAATCTGAAAGAAATGTACAAAAGAAAGTAGAAGAAATAGTGGTAAATGAGAGTGGGGTGGGTGTTTTGTGGCCAACCGGAAAGATTAGCTGCTTTATTGAGACAGGAAACCCAAACACAGTCTCTAATCTAATCCATTGCTTCATTGCAACCACAGATTAAGGTCAGTAGTCTGTTCTTAAGAGGATGACATAGACAGTCAAGAAGTGGTAAGTCAGAGATCACAAAGCCATTCAACCATATTCAAGTCATCTTAAAGTACAGAACAGAAAAAAACTTCTCTGAGATCTGATTTACTCAGGAATGGCTGAGTAGAAGGATGCGGCAGTTAGAGCTGGAGGCCTAGAGCAGTGTTTCCCAACCAGGGGTACGGGGACCCCTAGGGGTACGTGAGTACGTGAGGTACGTGAGGTACGTGAGGTACGTGAGTACTTGGATTTATTACCGTATTTTCCGCACTATAAGGCGCACCTAAAAGCCTTTAATTTTCTCAAAAACCGACAGTACGCCTTATAATCCGATGCGCCTTATATATGGATAAATGTTGGTTAATTATGGCTACCGTATTCAGGGGGCGTCGCCGAAGTGACAGCGGTAAAAACGGTAAAGGGGAATTCCAGTCCCAGCTGTTCCTGTGTGCCATAGGCGTGTTTATGGATCCTGCCGCAAAAGAACAAGGAGGCGCGGCCTTTGCTCCATCTAGTAGAAGAGTTGCGACATTGAGGGGACAGAAAACTGAGCGCTCGAACGCTGTTCATGTAGCTTTGAACTGTGACAAATGGAGTTGGAAATGCATTGTTTTCAATGAGGGCAGCGCAAATAAGAGCTACCTGTACATACGGTACCATATTGTGAATGCACTAACTTGTTTTGGGAGTGAACGGAGTTTTAAGAATGCTGGTTTGTATTCTATTAATAAAGTTTGACTGACTGACTTATCTGACTGTTTTATTGACATTCCCTTTAGCGCAGCTCCATCTAGTGGATGCATAACGCAACCCCAGCCTTCTATTCTATGCGCCTTATAATGTGGTGTGCCCTATATATGAAAACAGTTTAAAAATAGGCCATTCATTGAAGGTGCGCCTTATAATCCGATGCGCCTTATAGTGCGAAAAATACGGTACATGATTTATTTCCAAGATGATGAGAAAATAATTGCGATCTTCTCATATTATACTACTGAAACTATGAAAAAGACAAGTTCAAATGTCTCGCTGACTGATGAAAAGGAGGTAAAACTGCTAAAAAACATTATTTGAATATTATATTGCATTACATTTTTTCAAGTTAAATGAGTTGTTTCAATTGGGATTTATTTAACTGATCAATATATTTCTGTGTTTAAAATTATTAGTTTTTAAAGTTTATTTTGGACATTGGACTTTGGATTTTGGACATATATAGTAAAATAACTAAATGTAATAGAAGTTTATAATTATATGATGATAAAAACAATTTAACAATTATAATATTTTTTATTTTAAAGGCAGGCAGATTATTTATTTTATTTTCTTTATTTTGAATTAGATTTTTTAATGCAGGAAATTAGCATTTACAATAAAGTAAGTAAAAATGTCTTTGTCCTAATAAAAAAAAAAAAAAAAAAAAATGTAACCATTAAAAAAAACATCAACACCTATAAGTGAGGAGGTACACAAGACAAAAAGTATGGGAAGCTCTGGCCAAGAGGAAGACCGAAAAGGAGATTTATGGATGAAAGAGGAGATGAAGTTGGTTGGTGTGAGAGAGGAGGATGCAGAGGACGCCCATTCATTGCCAACACCAGAAGGCTGAAGCTGGATTTGGATGTGACTATATTTAGAAATGACCACATTTAAACTCCCAAATATCCGTCATGATAACTAATGAACTCCTGAGCAGCTGCTGTGAAATCTCCCGCCTCTCAGCATGATTCAGGAAAACAGATGGACAGAGGACAGACACAAGGTCGCTCACTAACTCTAAACAACTTTTACACAAAGTTTGGGGCTTCATCAGGCGAAGCTCTGAACTAGTGACTACAGAGGGAGATATATGAGAAGATATTCATGTTTAGATTTTTTGTTTTTTGAATTAGTGGAAATACAAGAAAAAACAACAAAAAACAAAAAATAAATACAAACTAAATAATAATAATAATAATAATAATAATAATAATAATAATAATAATAATAATAATAATAATAATAATAATAATAATAACAATGCATTGTTTTTATATAGCACTTTTCTAGACACTCAAAGTGGTTTTACAGTTAGATGCATTATTCATTGACTCCTCAGTTTCAGAGCTGGGGCAGGCTGACAAAGAAGTGGCTGCCATTCTGTGCCTTTGGCTTCTTGGACCACCAGCAAACACACAATCACATAATCACATAAACCCATTCATTCTCCAGACAGGTAAGTGTTACGTGTTAATGGTACTTAGTTGGAAATTAGACTTACACTTACACTTCTTAAATGAACTGTTCAGTGCCAGTGTACAGAGATATAGAATAAGTTATGCTTAAGTTTCCATTAAGCGGTTTCATATGACTAACATTAACAGAAATATAATTGTTCCTGTTCTCTAGCTGCTCCCCTGAGCAGTATTATAATACAACAGGAGTGGGAGGTATTTGGAGAGCTAATATGTTTACCTTGCTCAGAGTGAAAATAGAAAATATGACATAACTTGGACTGTTTCAACACACACACAAAAGCTTGAAGACAAAGAAATAAAAATACCAAAACTAAACTGAGAACAAAAGCCAAAGTAGACCAAGGCTTAACCAAAGGTAGGTCTTGAAAATGTGACATAACTTTTAAGTATTATTTTTTAAGACCAATATCAGTATTGATTTTTTAAATACAGAGCAGCCAATTAACAATAAGCACTGCTGATATTTTTAGGTTGATTTTTCATACAAAATTATGTGATCCCATGTACTGTGTTTACATTTAATTAGGAGTGATTTAATTAGGAGAATAGCAGTAGAGATCTTGTGGTTGTGTCTGCTTTTTCCTCATATGGCTCTATAAGACAAAATTTTAACCACAGCCAGCTGGATTTTAAATAACAGCACAGCACCTCCCTACTCATTGCATACCTGAACTTATGACCAAAAAAACGGCATTTAAGCTCAAGAGTCAGGTGATGGCCTATTGTCTAAAAAAAAATGCAAAAATCAGTCTGAAAAACACTACAAAAAAGTTCGAACAGGAAGAAATAGATAAAAAATACCAGGACTAAACCCAAGGCTAAGCGAACGGCAAGAGGACAAGAATAAGTCCAAGGCTGAGCCAAAAAAACAAGATGGCTGAACTTGTCCCTTGTTAAGTTCAATATTCGATGAACTAATTGCATAGAGATATTACCTTATTGCCTGGAAGCCCTTAATTATGTGTTACCATAATGGATTTCCTAAAGATAAATGCATTATATACTGAAGCTTATAATAACGTCACAGACTTCCTGGCTAATAACATAATTCACTTTAGGATACAGTTTATTGGAGACAAATATTAATTTTCTGGAGGGATTTACCCAAAGTGATTAGAGACACAGCACCACTTCACTGGATCTTAGCAGCGTGAGGCTCCAACACTCAGGGGCCTCCATCTGCTGCTGTTGTGTGGGCGTTGTGTGGACATGTGCACACACACACACACACACACGCACCAATGACACACCAGGACGTCCTAATGGTGCTTCTGCTCGAGTAAACACACTAAATGGCCCACAGCCCGCTCCGTTTCTATGGCACTGTCTTTGGATGCAAAAGGCTATTGTACTTTTTTTCAGCTGCTCTTCAGAGATAAAAGACACAGAGGAAAGAGGAGGGAATGATGGGAGAGACCAAAACCAGGATCAAACCCAGGCTAAACAAAGGAATAAATAAGAGCTAATCTTGGACCAGACCAAGGAAGATGACAGGACTATGACTGCTAACAAAATATTGACTCCTTTAATAAAATCATGTACTTCCTCTAAAAACCCTAAAAGGATACAGTCCCTGTTATTTAATGGCAATTATAAGGCAATTATTTCCCACAATGCAATGAAAAAATGGTGGATCTGGTGGTGATTTTTTGTTTGTGTATTTTTTAGCCTCTGACTGACAGTTAAAGAAGAATTAATATGATTGAACATTTCTGTATTACAATGGCAATAGAGTGAAAATAAGTGATTTTAATGTAAATCAATGGGACCAAAAAGGGCTTTAAGAGGAAGAATATGAGTTTTTGGCCCAGACAGTAGAAAATTCTTTTTTTTTTTTTCAGTTGTGAAGGTGAAATTCTAAAATATTTTTTTAAAACTTTGTTGAATATCATTATCCTAGCATAAGAAATGCCAAAATGAAAGCAAAAACAAAATTTGAAAAGCCCTAAAAAGGAGCCAGGAGCCCGAGAGTTAAATCTAAAATTAAAACTGCACTAAATCTAAATAATCACACCTGGGATAAACTAGGACTTTCTTCATCTTTCCTTTTGGCTTTTCCTCCTGGCTTCCTTGAGTTCGCACAGGTTTTTAAGCCAGATGCCCTTCTTGACGCAACCCTGTCCATTTATCTGGGCTTGGGAATGGTACAAAGAGTACTCTATGGATTGTGAGCCTGTGTGCCTGGATTTATGACTAGCACTAAATGCTGAACTGAATATGGACTACATCGAGAAGCAAAACTGAAGACTGTGAACCCATGGACCAAGACAAAACTATGAATACACCAGAGCAAAACCTGATCCTGGACCAAACCCTGGGATTAAACCAGGAATTAAACTGCACTGAGCCGAGGTAAGTTGGAGCTTAATCATAAAACTAGACTTAACTAGGTTAGCCCTGGATGCCACACCCAGCTAAACCAGGAAAAGTAAATGATGGCCCAGGATTAAACCAGAACTAAATTAGTACTAAATAAAAATGAAGATAGCACTAAATACAGGATCCTACATGGACTCGAAATAAATGAAATAATAAAAAAACAATACAAATTTTGGCTTAAACTTGCATTAACCTTAACCTTAATGAAAAAAAAAGAGCTAAATCTATCACTAAGCCAAGACCAAACCATTCATGAACTGGGGTCAAGTCCTGGACCAAACCAGGAGTTAGCCCTGGGACTCAAACTGGACTAAACCAAGACAAAAACACGCTAAAACAACAATAAACCAGGACTAAATGCAGAACTAAACCTGGACAAATATACATCTTTAAACCAGGATTAAGTCAAAGCTAAACCACTAATAAAACTAGACTAATTTAAGAACTAAACCAGAACTAAACCATGACTAAAACAAAACCAAAGCTAGGGCAAAACAGGACTAAACAGTACTGAAACCAGGACTTAAGACTAAACAACACTTTACTTGCTCCTGGGTTGCATGAAGGTTTAATGCAGAATGCTCTTCTTGGTGCAATCCATTTATTCGAGCTGGGGACTGACACAAAGAGTACTCTGACTTGTCATCCCTAGTTGAATGATTACTTTCTTTCCTTTGAGTCCTTTAAAAAAACAAATCATATTGACTAGAAACCATCTTAATGCAGTATAATGAAGTAAATAAACAGCTTCTATTGAGTGAAGCCTTTCTGTCCCGAGCAGATCTGTCTCCACTGAGTCTGAATGAGGGACGGGCCCGTCGCAGGAGGGCCTCTGTTGTCAGGGGCAACCGCCGAGCTCCCCTGAATCCTAATGAAGTGTCCCATATAGAACCCTGGGACGAGATATGAGCTCCCAACACAAACTCCCTGCTTCCCCACTGCTTCGACCCCTTCCTCTGTCAGGACACTGCACCTCCACAAAAACACTTTTCTCTGGTTTAGTTCTGGTTTATTTATTTAGTTCTGGTTTATTTAAGGATGAGTTTTAATTTGAGACCTGGTTCAGACCTAATTTAGTTCTGGTTTTAGACCTGGTTTATTTATTGCTGAGTTCTGGTTTGAGAGCTGGTTTAGTCCTGATTTAGTTCAAGTTTAGTTCCTGTTTTGTCCTTCTTTAGTATTGCATGTTTCTCCTGTTTTATCCTTCAGCATAGTCCTGGGTTAGTCCTGGTTTAGGTTCATTGTAGTCCTTGACAGCCAGATATTTTCTGAAAAGCGCCTTTAAATGATCACATGACTCCATGACCCCCTGCAATGTGCTCGCGTACCCAAATCCAAGACTAAACCAGGAATAAAACTGACTCTAAATTAAACTAAATCAGGAAGAAGTCAAAAGTGAAATCATTCCTGAGAACCACTGGAAGAATCTAAATGTTCACCTATACTGTTAATACACAGAGCTTTATTTAATGGTCCAGACATTTTGATGTTTAGTAAATAACCCATTACATATTTTTATGTTCCTTAAATACTCTTCTAAAATCTCATTTGTATTTATTGTATTTGAGTCTAAATTTAAGCTACCATACTTTTATTGCTCATATATCTTCTATTGGTGGAAAGTAACTAGATATTTTTACTAATTTAGTACTTTCTAAGCAAATTTTCTAACTCACCCTTTTAGTTTTACAAATAAATATTAAAAGTCCATAAAAGATTTCACTTTTTTTTTTTTATCTTGTTGGCAACATGGGTAGAAGGGTTGCCTACAATCAGGAGGTCTTGGGTTTGATTCCCAGTTCGATTAGTAGTAGTAGGAGTAGATTTTGCTGTGCAATTACCAATGTTTTTTTTTATTAATTTGTAATTTCAGTAGTTTCACTTCTACTTTGAACTAGCAGTAATTATTGCTGAGTACTTCTTCTAACTCTGCCTAAAGCCCAACCCTTGCTCCAGCTTTGTAAAAACACAGCAGCAGAAAAACATGTTTTCTGTCACCATGAGACAGACGGAGCCAATGGTGTGAAGTCATTAACATTTGATATTTCCTGACTTCATGAAGCATTGATTTCTTGCCGAGTCCTCTCCTGCTGGACCAGTGCGCTCGGTCAAACGCTGCTGTTTTTCACACCAGCTCAGTTTCTGGGTCACCACTGCAGCTTGTTTACTGCCATCGCTTCATTAGATAAACGTTGCAAGTGCATTTATTTTAGCTTTGAAGAGCGTTTTACTTTTTATTCTTTTTTGGTCTTGAAAGCATTTGAATTGAGGAGGCACCTGGCACCACTCTTTGGCTTTTGTTCAAGCAAAATTAAATGGTCTCCTGCACTAAATTAGGGCTAAACTAAGCTAGTATTAGATTCTAAGGCTTAATTTGACAAAACAGGGTACATCCAGGTTCTTTCTATCTATTTTAAGACTTTTTAATGCTGCTTGAAATTAAATAAATGCCAAGTGATGTCAAAAGAACAATTATCTGTATGTTACACTAATGAAATATCCCTACTTTTCTCAGAAACTCAAGGATTGTATCTTTAAAACCCAAAACAGATCAAATAACTGCATAAAAATATCTTTAAACTGAATCATTACTACCATTGATAAAGTTGAAACTCACAAAAAATACAAACAGTAGTTTTGTAATATTAGTTACCAAATATTACAAGTACAAGCTTCTTGTTGGGGCTGAACATGGGCATTACTTCTATATACACATACATACAGTTTGCTAGTGTACATTCACTAATGTATATATTGCTAGACTTGACATTGTTTTGGATTTTGACAATTTAAGCCCCAGAAGAACAAAATTTACCACCTGCCCATCGGATTTATTACTTTTAAGGGCTTTTTAAAACTTCTAAGACTTTTAAATCAGGCTCAAAAACATCTAAACTCAGATAAAACATACCAATAAGCTACTGTATGCTATAATCAAAAACTAGACAATGAAACAAAGTTCAGCTTCTCCTTTTCTCTCAGGGGTCACTGCAGGGAATCATTTGCATGGGTAACTTGGCTGGATGCCCTTCATGATGCAACCCTCTCCATTTATCCAGGCTTGGGGCCGGGCCAATTTATTTGTGGCTCCACGTGGGAAATAAAAACCCCTGATGATGTCCTGCATGAAAGGCAAAGGCACTAAACACTTCACTAGAGCCCAACTAAAACCAGTACAAAGAATGGTTTTTAATCTTTAAAGGCCTGCGCACACTTGGATTTTTGGTTACAATCCAGTTCAGCTAGTATCCAGGCTTGGGACTGGCACAAAGAGAACACTGGCTTTTTATCACAATATTTAACCTACTCCATTTACTACATGTCTCATTTTGTTCCTGCTATTTTGATTTATGCTTTTAAAAAGCGTTGTCATGTTATCTTGGCTGACAGAGATGCTAATTAAATTTGCATAAAACGCTACTTATTACAACACTTTGCTTTACTTTTAGCTCGGCAGTAAAGAGGAGGGAGGGGAAAACGAGCAAACTTTTGTGTCCAACTTGAGAAGCTTCAAGAGCAGTAATTAGGACAGGCCCATCAAGGACAGCTATAAATATTCATGAGATTTTGGTTGAAGATTCTTGTCTGGTCTCCTGCTCTTTTAAATTTAAATTGCAAATGAGGGTTTAACAAAGACGCTGTTACATTTTATTTCATGCTGTACCAATTTGGCCTTGCTTGTGACCAATTAGAGCCCTTCTTATGTGCCTACACAACACAGAAGTAGATATACTGTGTATGTTTTTGCTGTTGCTCACCATCTTTGCCTTCGTCTTTGCTGTGTTTCTTCAGCCACTCGATGTTCTTCCTAATGGCCTCCAAGTATGTTTCGGATTTGCCCGGCCGACCTGGGATCGATAAAGAAAGAAAGCGTCAATATCCTATTTGTGGAGAAACTTCAATACATTTTTTGTTAGTGTCGTTTTGAGAAATTAATAAACTGATCTAGTGTTTTATAGTGTCAAATGGTGGCTCGAAAACCAAAAAGTTTTAATTAATTGAAATGGTGATTTTAATACATGGGCAAAAAGGGTTGTAGTAAAATAATTTATAAAAATAACTTTTTTATGTAAAAAGTAGGGCTCTGGGCCCCACTCTTTGCACTGAAAAGCTAGTCTAATTTATAACTTTATTTTAATTTTATTTTATTTAAGATAACGTGATTTTTAGATAATATATTTTACAGCCATTTTTTGTAAATATTGTATTACCTATTTAAGGCACTCATCTGGTAAGTCCCACACATATCCTTTGGTCAATTTTGGCTGATTAATCCAGGGTTCCTACAGGTGTCATCAAGTCTAATTTAAAGCTTTTTAATGCTATTTTTAACATTCTTAATGCCACAAACATACAATTGCGACAGCTTAAATTGTCAACATTTATTTGCAGGTATTGTAAAATTCAGTTCATAATGCACCAATAATGTTAAAAGTCAAACATCTAATGTTTGGGTAATTTGTTCTTGCTGGAAGTAAACTCATTCTGCTGTCTATCACGCTCATAAAGGCTATGAAAATGGTACTTTTCATAGCCTTTGCATGGTTTGTTATTTATATATACATATTTATATTCATTAATAAAAACAATAATGTCAGGAATTTAACTTAAAAACTATTTACTGATTCCAAATGCCTTTTGGAATCAAATTTAATGCTTTTTAATGCCCCGTGGGATCGCTGTAATCGCTGTGCATAACTTCAATCGACTAACAATTTCTTAGGTCAACTAACAATTTCTTTGGTTGCCTACAGTTTCTTCAGTCGACTACAGTTTATTGGGTCAACTAACAATTTCTTCGGTCGACAACAGCCCTGGTAAAAAGTGTTTTATGGTCAAATAATCAGGGACAAACCTGGATCCCACAATCAGACCACTTCAGAACCACTGCTTCAAATGTACTTTACTCCTATTTTTATACACTACAATGTTCTGCTTTTACCTACACATTTTTAAATGCATTGTCAGAAATAATATACAGAATTTGCTATAATGCCTAAATGGTCATAATGAAGAACCAGAGAGTACAGTCAAAATATTATAAATAGTGACTAAGTGGGGCTGTCATTGCATGGAACACTGTCATCTACTCTGTATATTAAAGGTCTTCAAGTCATCACATGAACTCTGTACTGAATAAATATCAGTATAAGGTTACTCTCCTTTGATATTTAGCTAAAGAGGTTGAATAGTACACATTAATGTAAGGTGACATGTCTCAAATGTCCCCTATTTGAATAAAAGGGCTGCTGGTAATCCTGCTCTTTGTTTTTCTGAGAGCGTTAGTCTGGATTAGTCTGGACAGAGCGGGACAGTGCGCAGAATTACCCGCTGTGAGGGTTATTAGACTGGCCTAGTTCTGCCCTGGTTGTCCTAAAGGCTGCAGTGGAGGAGGGTGGGGGTGAGTCACTTCCTGCTGGATCTGTGCAGCTCTGGAGCCAGGACGTCCAGAGCAAGTGATCATTTATTTATAGAAGGGGAAAGGTGAGAGAGGGAATTTATATGATGGGATTTTGTTTTTTGTATTTGAAATGTTTGTGTTTATTGGAGATTTTGGCAATGAACAAAAAGCAAGATACAAAAACAAAATGAAAAGAAAAAAAATGGCTAACTGTAGGTAACACTTTAGAATAACTAACCATTTGTTACAAGCATTATGCAAGAAATAGCAAGCAAGAAATATGTAATTGACAATTATTAAATTATAAAGTTTATAAATGCCGAATTACCACAGATGTTTTGATTTTTTAGATGCAACTCTATGTACTACTCATGAATTAAACAGTAATAACAATGTTTAATTATAATGTAATCAATATATACTTTACTAATCCTCTATAGTGTGAATTATTCTAAAAGTGTTACCAAAAAATGTAAATTACAAGGCACAAAGCAGTGATTCTTTGACAAAAAAAAGTGATTTGAAAACTCTAGACTTGTCCTATAGAAGATTATAAAGCTTAACATGGTTACTTTTTACATTGGAATTGGAATTTTAAGTCTGCTGTCATAATAAGGGTAAGAAAATGTCTTTACTAAAGCATATAAAACAACACCAAACCAAGGTTAAAAGGGAACATAACAAGGCCGGAAGCTTTGGCTATGGAACTACATAGAGTAAAAAAGCCTAAGTGCCTCTATTTTTTCTAATGACTGGAAATAAGTTAACTATGTCAGGGTTTCAAGGTCTAGAACTACAACAAACTAGCTTTGGCATAAGTCACATGACTCACTTTAAGCCTGAGTGGCATTAGTTAACGTTTTAGCTAATTCCTGCCCATTAAATGCCATTACAACCCATTCTTTTCTGCTTTTTTTTCTTTTTGGATTTTTTTCAATACACGCTTCCCCAAATGCAGGCTAATGATGTTTACCCCTGAGATGTCAGACTGTTATTGACAAAGCTTAAGTCAAAGAATAGCTGCACATACGTAGCTCTCAAAGCCTGAGTGTAAACTGAAACGTGTCTGTTTTAGCTCGATATCTACAAAATCACTAAAGAGCTATGTTTGTGTCTTCTGTGGTCGTCAGGGTTTTGCTGTGGACTGACTGGTCTCGGGTGACGGCTGCTCCTCTTTGGTCGAATCTTTCAGGTTTTCGTACTCCTTCTGCATCTTTGCGGCCTCTGCCTTCGTGTTGTCGTCTTCATCAAAGCCTTTTCCTGTGAAATAATAGGAATTTAATCTTCTGTGTTAGGACAGGTGGGATGAACAGTTTGTCATGCTGCCTACCCATGAAGTCAGCCGGCCCGAGAGACTTGCCCAGTTTGTTCTTGGTCTGCAAGGCGATCATAGCATCCAGGTTTTCTGCATGAGAAGCAAAAAAAAAAAAAAAAAAAAAAAAAAAAGCATTTTACATTAACATTTGTACTCCACAGCGGATGAATGATAGGTTTTTAATGGATTTTCGCTGTCCACCGGTTTATTATCATCATAAAAAGGACTCACTGAATTAATGAAAGTGGTACATTAAAAAAAAGATAGTCATGTCTTATTCATGCATCACGGGCTGAATATTGTCCTTCAAACCCAGGACTTATGGGCGAGTGATTATTATTATGCTTTTTAATGGAGAAGGCTTTGTAACGTCATCATGAGCACGACTTTAATGCTCCAGCAAACACAGCAACAACAGGAAGTGTGGCAAAGCAGCTCATTTACTTCATGTGACTCATCGGATCTATCTCATGTCCCAGATTTTAGACCAACTGTTCACTGTAGTCATACATACGGCTGGGATACCAAACAGTGACTAAACTATTGCAAAGAATGACCGCGCAAAATCCCTGGCAAAATAAGAACATCCCTAACTACTCCCAAACAACGAACACTGTTATTCATTGATGTACAGTATCTTTTTGTTTTCTTGCTTGCCTATAAACGCTTTTCTGCAGTGACAAAATCTTCAAAAGCCTGTTAAGTATGACTAAACTGTTATAAAAGATGACAGAGTTAGACTCATAACCACAAACTAGGGCTGCACGAGTTTGGATAAATATCTAACTGCGATTTTTCTGAGAGATATTGCAGCTGCGATTAGATTTGCGATATATGTTGTAAAATCAATGTTCACAGTTAAACATTTTAAGCATTTGATGGTGCACTGACACTGAAATCTTCACTGCTGAACTAATCCAAGGAATCACATGACCTTCAGTTCATGTCTGTAGAGGTCTGAACTACAGCTGTACACTGCAAAAACTCAAAATCTACATTAGTTGAAATGACTTGAATTCAGCAAAAGCAAGCGAAGTTATCGGTCCATGAGGTAAGAAAATTCCACTTACCACATGGACAGATAATTTTGCTTGAAATAAGTAACTAAAATAGCTTGAAACAGGAAAGAAATAACTTGAAACAAGTTACATAATCAAGTTACCTATAAGTCAATTAATCCAATGAGTGAAAATTGCTCAAATTAAGAATAATTATGTGAATACAAGTCATTTTAACTAATGAAGATTTTTTTTTTTTTTGTGTGTGTGTATACATATTAAGATCCAGTGAGGATGGGATATTTTGTTCTCTACAGAGGACATTATATCAACTAAATAATTGCAGCCTTTGGGATTTGCTAATTGCAATAGTTGTTTGATTTGATTTAAATTAACTGTGCAGCCCAACCACAAACCAAACACAAAACTGATCCCTCAAGCTTAAAAATGAACAATGTTTTTCAAAAGAGAATAATTTATGGACTCATTCTGCACATTGTACTGCTGTGACGTCAAAACTTTTTAGTGATTTAGGATTTTCTGGTATTAGAAAAGGCACACACACAAATAAAATAATTCCGTTTTTCAAAGCCACATTTCACCATTGTCCAATATGCAGTATAATACAGAACCAATTTTCCTGTGAATGCCTGTTCAGTCCAACCAATGACAAAATGTTCTTCAAGGGAGAAACTCATTACTCTCTGGAGTAGTGGAATAAAGTGGAATAAAATATCACAGGCAAGTTTCTCTGCTGTCTGGGTCACTTTAGGGTTTCACAATTTTCACTCCAAGTACAAAGTCAGATTCTTGATTGACTGCTGCTTGCTACCACGTGACTACATGACCCAGTTAATGTGCATTCTGAAGCCACAGATTTCTACAGGGCTCCAAACAATCGATATATGTAAGACCTAATAAGAGATATAGTAAAAATGAACAGGGCTAGAAATCGTCCTTGTCAATCAACAAAGTGTATCTAATTATAATTTAATGGTTATTTCATCATATTTACAAATCTGAGACCAAGTAAAGTAGGCTATAGGTTTACTGTTCTGTTTTCATATATTTTTCTCACTCCTTCAGCTTACTCCAGTCCCCTGTTATTTTCGTCCCTTAAGTCCATTAAGTCCCTTATTATAAAACCTTACAATTTTCCACTTTCACCTGTTGCTCAGAGTCTCCATGTCCCTTGTTCCTCCTTATCCTCCCTGTTACGCAGAGAACTCTCATTATTTCGTGCCCTCCTCCCCCCTCCTCACCTCCTCCTATTCCCCACACAGCCACCTCTGTCACCTCAGGTCGATTAGCTCTGACTGACGGCTCTGAGTGACTCATCTCAGCATTGGGCGGGGGCAGAAAGGAGGAGGAGGAGAAGAAGGTGCCATTAGCTTTAGCATGTTGCCAGGCGATAACGGAATTCAATCTTGTTAGCGCCACAACAACATGGAATGAAGAGTCGCCAGGGAAACGGTTGCGTTCATGCGATGTCGTAACATTTTAAAGGGCCTAGAGCTGAAGGGCAGGCTAAACAATCCTATATGTTCATTTTTTTTTTTTTAAATGGTTAATATCTAAGGACCATAAGTCAGGAAAACAGGCACAAAGAAGTTTTTCTCTGTCAGTGCAAATTAACTAAGTTCAAATGATTTTATCACTACAGCCTTGCAAAGCTGTGATATTATTCAATTAGACAGGGTCAGTAGAAAAAGCTTTAAGTCATAAGATAAATGTATATACTCAATTAGGGCTGGGTACCGGTCAGATTTTTTTGATACCAGTACTGAAATGATGCCTGGTTTTCGATACCGGTACCTGAGCAAATTCATCTGCTGCAATCATTAAAACATAATCATCATATTGGCTGTTTTCATATTCTAGAATGTGATGAGATGGGGGACAGAAGCCAGTTTCCCTGTATATGTCATAAGCTATTTTCATTAGCAATATCTAAAAAGAAAATTCACAAATGTTGAACCTGATTATTGATATCAGTGATGAAGTCCACCATCTGGCTGTATGCATCCTACCACACCAAAAAAATCTGCATATTAATGATACCCTAACCCTTAGCAATTTGAGAAGTTACAAGATTATGGACATTTTAAAAGCAAAGCCAAAATGTCATGTTTACACAACATGCTTAACTTAATTTTGTACATGTAGCCTTAGCCATAATCGTTGGAGAACTACAATTAAAAAATTAGCCAGTTAGTGCACAATAAGAAAAAGCTAACTATGACCAACTCTATCTTTAATTAATTGTCAAACATATTTATTTTTTATTTATTTACATCCAGAATTAAACTGCTGTACTGTCAAAGGAAAGAGGTGGTTAGCCAAAGACCATCTATTTGGCAAGATCTATTTAGACACTTAAAATTGCACACTAAAATAGTAAAAGTAATAGTCAATTGCTGAGATTACCCTGTGCTCAGGAAACATGTTTCTGATGAGACAAGCGCAGGAGCTTCAAAACATTATTTTTCCCTGTCAGAGTAAGATGCCATTTAAAAGACACAGCTGTTGTCGGTGTCTGTCACAGGCTCACAAACAAAGATGACAGCTGTCCTTTACAGGTGACTGACCTTTCCACTGGATGCACAAATCACACAAAGACATAAAGACATAAAACCCAAAGGCCCGGTTACATGGCAGTGGCCTGATGCTAATCTCTTTGTGCAGGATTTACATGCCTCTGGTGATATCTAGTCAACTGAATGCACTCACAAGACAAGACAGGAGGAAGTCTGCCTCAATATACAGTCTGAACAGTGATATGCAAGTTCAAATGATATGAGAGGAGACCCTATGTGTAAAATATGCATGATGGTAAGGAAATATATTTAGAGAATTGTATCTCATATTAAACTTTACGAGAAGTTGATAATTTGATGCTATTACCACCCTGTTTAGCCAAGTTTAGCAAATAAGTGTTTTTCTTTTCTTACAGAATTTAACTAATGTACTGTAAAGGACTATACAGACCTCTATACATTTTAAAGATTAGCTGCTGTATCATATATCAAAACTGAAATCAATATTTAGAAAATCCTATTTAAATGTAATCTTGCCAAGAAAATTAGTTGAAGGTTGAAAGAAGGACATGGGCGTCATAGCCACTCCAATATAATCAAAATATTCACTCAAATTTGATTTTTTCCTCTCTGCTTCCTAAAGTTACTTTAAAATAGGGATGTCAAGATTAAGAGATTTTACTATTATTCGCAATTATACATGTCACAGTAGAATAATCATAATAATTTAGGAAGTTCTGATTTCTCTCCAGTCCTTAGTACATGATTGTAATGTCCTTCAGGCTAATCAATAAAATTAAGCAGGAATAAAAAAAAATGCTCAGTGTTTCTTTATGTGACATCAATAATCACCATCCCTTCTTGAAAATGACATCTTTGAGCAACTTTGTGGCACAGCTTTTGTCAGTAAGCAAGGGCAAAAAAAATAAATTGTAATTGTGAGGAACCCCTAATGTGTACTCTTCTATGTACCATAACTTAAAGGTACTGTAAACAGCATGTACTCGTACTGGTTTGAAAACAATACTGCAGTCTAAATCAAAACAATGGTCTCTTTTCTGATTGGACAATCAACAATGCAGTTTTAGAACCAAAGCAAAAAATGTAAGCAAAATCAATTTGGCCATTATGTAAAATATTTTTTTACTTGTTAATAACTCAACTGTACCATTGTTATCAGTAAAACTATTACTGTAAAGTAGTAGTAGTAAATATAGTAAGAGTATAGTATAGTATAGTATAGTATAGTATAGTATAGTATAGTATAGTAAATAGTAAAACTATTTGATTTTAACATGTTTACATCATATCTTGGGATTTTTGTATTTATGAAATACAAAAAATATGTACTGCTCATAGCACCTTTAAGCAAGTTTGTGACTTGCACTAACTTACTTATGTACACCACTAATAACGCTAACATTTATGTATAAATTAATCCTGTTTAATATTTAAAACCACAAGTCATCACTCTGCTTTGCTCAAACCCTTAACCAGGGTTTGTGACTTAGTTCAATACTTGTGTTTAGATAGTCACAATTGACTTGCCTATATCCCCCAGCCCTAATGTAATCTATGTATATGTAGAGTGCTGTCTTACCCAAATAGGACACCCCCTCCTCAGGCGTGATTGTGCCGTACTTCACCATCATCTTAACAAAGTCAATCAGTGTCTTCATAATGGTGATCAGCGTCTCCCTCTCCTGAGTGTCTCTCTCTGTGCCAGAAAAACACACAACATAATCAGTATGATCGCACTCTGCTTATGTTGTTAATTGGTTACTATGGAGTCTAATGGTACCACATGGAGTCTGGCAGCGGGGATTGTAATGACAAGATTATGAATAATTTGTTGGGACCATGTTTGTCTGTGCATTAATCTATAAATCTCAATCAGCAGAGAGAAAACAAGCCTTGACTATTACAAAGCGGCGCTGGTATCCCTCAAAAATCAATTATGAAAATGGGATCAGAGTGACAGAGTGGCACAGGCTTTCAATCAAACTTTCCACTTACTATTATCCACTCGTAGTCAATCTCAGCCCGTGGCAATTTACAATCAGTCCAGAAGTGATTCTTATTTTTGATTTGAATTATAATGCAAATTAGAATAATCAACAATTACTATGCCTCTAAATGTCAGCTGTGGTGTTAAAGACAGGGGTGCTGCCAGGTTTTCTGACTGATATGGGTTTTTCTATGGCTGATACCGATGCCAGTTTTTAAAATTCAGAGCAGCTGATGGCCGATAAACAGTGCCGATTTGGGGGCTGATATGTGGGTCAGATTTTATTAATTTTATTAAATAAATTAATATTATAACCATTTGTCTTAGTAATATTTATTAAAATGCAAACAAATGTGTTAGAATTGGACAGTGAGAACAGTTAAATATTTTTTTTTTTCTTAGAAAATGAATACGACAATCTCAATCAAACTTGCTGTGTGAGTAGAGCTTGAGAAGAGCAACAAAATGCTTTTTAAATTTTTGTTCTACGAGGTTTTATATCAGAGAAATTAGCAAAATCTCTTTATTGCCATTTTGGGCTTTTCAGGCTGACCTAAAGAGTTTTTGGATGTTTCCTACGAACTGCAGAGTAAGAGCCCAAACCGCTACAAGATGGCTGGGGAAGCTGGGGTCCTTCAGTCACATGGTTGCCTGGACATGCACCTGACCAAAAATCTGAATTAAAGGGCAAGAATTGGACGATTGCCAATTGACTAAATAAAGGCAAAAAATCTGCCAGATATATCGGCCGTCTGACATATCGGTCAACCTCTAAGCCCTATCATGGCAAACTAAGCTAACCTTATATTATTATTGAAAGATTTTCATTGGCCCCTGTCAGTCATTGGCCCTTGGAATCATCCTAACCTTCCCCCCCTTACAGTGCCACTGGTTGAAGGTGGCAGCGCAATAAACTCTTCATTGCTTAATTTTTAGCAAAAAATTTACACATTATCTTGAAAAAAAAATTGCACTATAAAAAAAAAATGTGGTAAAATTAGCACGGCTAGTATGATTTTATGAGATGACACCCAAAACAATAATGAGTCATACAGAGCATTGATTCTCAACGGGAGGGTCAGACTCCAAAAGTGGCTCACAGACATGATCTTAGCAGGTTGTATTGTGAAGAAATCCATGGTAAAATATTGTTTCTGTGTTTTGGTATATTCTGTGAGATGTTAGCTGGGTTGATATAAGGTTAAGCTTAAGTTGTAGACAAGATAAGATGTAAAAAGTTAAAAGTTATATTGTATGTAAAAGGTGGGTCCCAACAAAATGATAAAGGCAGTGTTTGTTACCAGGATGACACAAATTAGAGTATAATATTTTTTTAACAATATTTTTATGCATTTCTGACCACGTCATGTTGTAAAAGTTTTTTTTTTTTCTGATCTTGTACCTGAGTCGAGGCTCCGGAGCAGGCGGTAGAAGTTGGGGAAGTACTGCAGGTCCTGGAGCCCGTCGTTGGGGCTCACCTCGTTGCCCTCGGTGTCTCTGTCCCAAGTGTCGTCCACAGTGTCGTCCCCTTTGTCCTCCACATCTCTGTCCACCTCATCTTCAGCTCCCTCCTCCTCCTCCTCACCACCTTCTTCCTCTTCGTCATCGTTGAATCGGCGCTGCGGAGACACCTCCCACTGAGGACCAGCAAGTTTGTCATGATTAATGCCTTTGTTAGTATTAAGCACAATTGTTCTTTTGTTTGCAATTTTTTGTCAACAATAGTGTCAGATTTACTCATAAGAGATCGCTTGCTTTGCATTAAATTATTACTACTAATTAATTCAATGTAGATAACCAATTTTTCAATGTAGATATTATTATAACTGTTTTGATAAAGGCTTGTTTTGCTAGTAAATCCTTTAAAAGGGAATATGTTAAGCAAAATTTACTTTAAGCTTAGTTATAATGTTGTTTCCTTATCAAATCGACAATCACCAAGCCCAATACATCCAGCCTGCACTCATTCATTCATCCATAAATAAATAAATAAATAAATAAATAAATAAGGTTTACAGCCCTGTTTTCACTTCTAACTTTCATTTTTGGAGAAAAATGCCATGATGCAAAATGTTTAAGGAAGTAAAATGTTTTTTTTCTCTGTTCAAAAGAGCACAATTCAGCTAGCCTGTGCTGCCCTCTGCTGATCTCTTCACCTGTTTCTGTATGGCACCAGTAGAGCACTTATTGGAAATGTTCTCTTTTAGTCAGATAATGTTTTTTAATGTTGTATAAAACGTGCATTGCTGTTCTAGAAGCGACCAAGCTTAACGAAGAAAAGCATAACATAGCCCCTTTAAATAAAAAGGCAATTTTATCTTTGATTTTTAGGTGTTTATTAAACCAGGCTAAACACGGGATAAGGTAATTCAAAATGGCTGCCTGCCTGGTTGGCAAAAGTATTTATTTTTAACACGTTGAAAAAGTAAATGAGACACTGTGGTGATGACAAAATCTAGTAGGGCTGGGCGATAAATCGATTTTTTCGGTTAATTAGAATTTGTAGTGCAGGTCCATTTGTTTTAATAAAAATCGATTTAAAAAATAATGTCCACCACTGGCGTTCTGGGCTCCCGTAGTTCATATAGTGGGCTAGGCCCGCCTGCCCTCCCTCCGCGTGCTAGAGGTACACAAACATGGCCACAAGCAGGGAAGAACTAGCTCCTAAGAAAGGCACAGTGTTGTCAGTTGTATGGAACTGGTTCAGGTTTGCGGCGTCAGATGGAGCACAAACAGCGCCCCGCTGCAAAATCAGTCCCTGTTCCAAGCAGAGCAGCTACTCTCTCTTTCAGGAGCAGCGCTCCGGTAATGCGCGCCAGAGGTCGGGCTGAGCCACAGAAAAAGCGCCGTGGAGATGCCATGTGAAGGTTCAGCGCACTCATAAACAGAGCGGCGCGGAGGTGCGGCCCCGAGGTCGGCCTGCAATCAAAAACAGAGCGGCACGGAGTTATGACGAGGAGGCGCAGCGGGGGGGAACGGAGGTGCAGTGCCGAAGAAGGGCGCACACATAAACAGAGCGGCACGGAGGAGCAGCGCAGAGCTACGCGCGGAGGGCGAGCGCACGTGAGGATCACAGTTTCTCACCAGCAGCAGCACGTGTTGATCGGACTGAAGGAGGAGACAAACGGGCACTTTCTAGTTTTGTCTGGTGTCACTCTGAAAAGCTGTCTGCGTTGCCATGGTGATATAGTTGCATAAAGTTGAATGGGCAGCGTATTTAGACAACAATGAAGTTTGAGGTCATTGTTCTTTAAACCTTAATGTTGCAGGCTAATAACCTTCCTGAAAACCTATAGCCCAGCAAACTTCCTGTTTTTTAATGACTGGATGTTCTACAACACACAACAGGAATCACCAGAGAAGATCTGAGAGGAACAGAATCAGAATCAGCTGCAGTGTAATAGCCCCCCAAAAATAGCCTAATAACACAGCAATATCATTTAAAAAAGTAGTACGCTTGGCCTGTTCAAATACAGGTATTTTAAATTAGATTAATTACCACCTCATATATGTTTACAAACAGATTTTTTTAGTTTTTATAGTTCTAGCTAATATTTTTAAGAAAAAGCTCAAGTAACCTGTGAATTATAGAAAAAAAAATTGCAACTTTTAAGAAAATCCCCTGCAAAATCACAGGGCCTTCTCTTCTATTTGACTTGTCTAATTGCACTTTAACCTCAAGAGGAAATCAAAGCAATAAAGCTAAACTTGTTTTGGACAATTTCTATGTTGTCTTCATTTAAAAAAAAATATTTTTAAATCAATAATCACATTTTTTGTGAAAAAATCTGAGATTTTTTTTAGGCCATGTCGCCCAGCTCTAATTTCTAGTGTACAGTGTTATATTTAATCTATTTTGACAACTATTAAAACAGTAAAATGCAGGAAAATGCAACATAATACAAATAATATTATCATTATGTCTTTATGCACATTAATTATGGCATATGGTCAACAATAAATGTACACATGGGTAATAAAAAATGCCAGTATTTGTTGATTCTGCATATATACAGTGTGTGTGGTTTGTACCGTGTTTGCATCTGTCTCCTGGTCGTCCAGCTCCCCCCTCATGTCCTCGTTCCCAGCGGTGTCCTCCACTTCATTATTCTTGGCATTTTTAGTGATGAGATCCTGCAGGGCCTCAGCCACCTGGTACTCCAGAGAATCCGCCTCATTTTCTGTGATCTGTGCACATAAAAAAGTGGACAGCTCAAACCAGGGCTATTAGAGAAGAGAGGTAGAGGTTACATCATGTACTACCACACAAGAGTCCTGTTTTTGCAGGCGATGGTACAAGTACAAGCCATTTGGACCCCAGCAAATTACTTATCGAGTGGCAAAAAAGTAATTTACAACTTACATCTTTTTTTTGTGCTGCAGCTAATCGCAATTCACACTTGTATTTCCCTTGGAGGGAGCCCAGAGGGAGATCCTGTTGTGAAAATGTCATGCAACATGCGGCGCTGACCAAATGAGCACACAACATACCAGCCCTAGTTTGAGCAGCTTGGACACGATCCTGTCAAACACTCCTCTGTCGTCCTCTTCGTAGATTTTGTTTGCAATTTTCTGGACAATATCCTCAGCTGTCAGAGGTGTGCCATCCACCTGACGGAAACTCTCCGGGACATCTGCAGGAGGAAAAATGTAACGTTGAATAAATCATCTGGCAGTTGCTAACATTTAAGTATTGGTCTGTCACTTTAAGACAGTGTTTCCCAACCAGGGGTATGGGGACCACTAGGGGCACGCAAACACATTGCAGGGGCTACGAGGACTTATATAATAATTTATAGTAACTTTATATATTGGGTTTTCAAAGACTAAAATAAACCTAAACCAGCACTATAACAAGGGATGTGACACTAAAGAAGAACAAAACAGGGACTAAACCAGGACTAAACCAGGACTAAAACCAGAACTCAATCAGGAACAAATCAGGTCTAAACCAGAACAAAACTAAGAATAAACCAGAAATAAACCATGCCTAAAACCAGAACTAAACTAAGACTAAACCAGGACTAAGCTGGGTCTAAACCAGGACTCAACCAGGAACAAATCAGGTCTTAAACAGAACTAAACTCAGTCTAAACCAGGCCAAACCATGACTAAACTAAGACTAAACTAGGACTAAATCATGCCTAAAACCATACCTAAACTAGGACTAAACCATGCCTACAACCAGAACTAAACTAAAACTAAACCAGGACTAAGCTGGGTCTAAACGAGGACTCAACCAGGTCAGATCAGAACTCTACCAGGAACAAATCAGGTCAAACCAGAACTAAACTAAGACTAAACCAGGACTAAACCATGACTAAGCCGGGTCCAAACCAGGACTAAATCAGGTCCTGGGGATACACAAAACCAAAAAGGTTGGGAACCACAGCTTTAAGAGACCCAGAGAATCCCATACAGTAGAAAGAGTGTTCCAGATTGACTCTTACATAACAGTCCTCACTTCTCAAGGTCCACTCATAATAAAAATAAGCAACGCTAGAAAAAGCCCCCAGTGATTCATCCACAGCTTTGAATGTTGCGACTATTTGTGTGAAAGAAGAAATGTCCTGTCCATTTTTAGACATAGCGTTACCGGATAAGTTTGTCATTGTTTGTCAGTGGATCGATAAAAAAAATGCCATTCAGCGTTTTGTGTGTCAGTCGCCTCAGGTCAGAGCGAAGAAGTTCACTGCTTAGGAAAGAACTAGGTATAAAATTACTGTGGGTAGAAAAGTAGATATCGGCACAAACATCACACAAGGTCGTAAGCATTACTTTCATTTGTGGAGGGTCATTAGGTTCACTTAATTTAATGAAAATTCTTAATATTGAAATAAAGACTGAAAGAGCATCTCTAGCAGAATCCTATAAATCCTTTATGGCCACACTTGAAACTGTCCAGAAATGGGCAAATTATTACATTACTGCTGTTTTTGCCTCCCTACACTGGCTCACATTATGCTTTGGGACGTTATTGAAGCTCTTTAAGGCTTGGCTTCCAGCTGAATCTAATACATTTCTGCAATATAATACATCCACTGAGGCCAAAAAGCCCAACTATTGCTGCCTTTTTATAATAGATTTTATATATAATGCCTGCCTGTCAGCTTTAGCACTCGGTGTGTCTTTGAGGTTAATCTTCCAGTGTTGCACGTGTGCTCTCTGACTCTTTGTGTCTCCTCTTATCTCCATCGCTCGCACGTGTTTTCAGTGCCAATGCTGTCTTAAGGTGTGACCGAGCAGGACACACAGCATACGGCACGTCCAGGCAGAGGTCACAGAGGCAGAGCGAACCTGACAGCTATTAACACACCTCACACCCCTCAGCCTGTTGGTGCATGCATGTCCACAGGTGTGATACTTACCATCACCCATCCCGTTCTTGGTGGAGTCGTAGTCCTCCACCAAACGCCGGCTCTTGGTCGAATCTGATTCATCGGGAACAATCTGCTCGGCTGTTTGGCTGGTCTTGCCTGGCACATCTTTGGACTCCTTTGATTTCTGGCCCTCAGCCAATGACTTGAGCACGGTAAAGTCATCGCTCTCCTGCACTGTGTCCTTGGAGGCAGCGGGAGGTTTGCTCTCTGAACGTCAGCGGAAACAACATGATTACTCAAACCAAATGTTAAAAAAGATGATTTCACGCTGAGTGCACATGGATAACGTCTGTTTTACTGTAAGTGCGGCAATATGAAGCCACTCAGCAAGAGGAAATATACTCATTAATTGATTGCCAATACGGTTTCCACTTACCAGCTGACTGAACTGCAGCTTTTACACTGTCGGCCTCAGCAATCTGGCAACATGACAGACATTAAACAAATCATTTCCACTGAGGATACATGATCAGATATTAATGTTTACCTGTTTAATATCTACAGTGTTTGACAAGTTCTGATAAACTTGGACAGGATATTAGATTCTGTAGTGGGATACACACCTGTTCTATCACTGGCTTTTCCTCTGTCAGCTGTCTGTTGTACACAGTTTTGTCTGCAACACAAAAACCATGTGGGAATAAGATTATAAAACAGAGTTAGAATAGATTTTAAAGGTTTAAGAATGGCAGACTACCATACAAAGGAGACTGACTCAATAACAAAGAAAAAAACAATAGATACTTCCAATCAATTGAAAAACAATACCCCATGAATTAATATTGTAACTTATGTTGCTTCATTGTTATTTAAAATTAATGTTATGCTTTGGACTTGTTGTACTCGTTCTCCTCTACCATTAGCGCAAAGGCAGAGCTAAATCGGATTATCCAACAAAAGATTAAACTGCGGCTAAAATAGACTACAGTCCGAAACATGCGACCAGGCGGCGTGAAGAAAAAAAACAAAACAAAAAACAAAAAAACAAAAAACAAAACAAAACTGACAGACCCCGCTGAGCTGAGCTGGGGGCCAAGTTTGAAGCTTCACTTTTTGTTTTCATTTCTCCATAATAAAGAGTCACAAAAAGAATATTCGCCATAGTTTATGCGTTGAAAGTGAACAAAGAGTCAAACAAAGAGCAATGTTTTTAAGGTGAAGCTTAGAGAACAACGTCTACCCTTAAGAATATAAAAGAAAATGCACGACTATTAGTACAATATGAATGTTTTTTTTTATATAGTCTAATGTTTAGAATGCGATTATTGGCTACTTATGCATCCTTAAACGTGTTTGAGTCCAACAACCTAATTAATTTAGTTTAGTACAGCCAGCTTTTTTCTTTTATAGCACGGTTAGTTGTCGGTAACTCACCCTCGGCGGAGGCTGGTGTCGTGGGGAAGGCAGCAGTCTGGGTCACTACATTCAGAGCTAAAAGATGAAAAATTAAAAAAAGAGTGGCATATTTAGCCGCCATCCTGGAAACAAGGGGCTGAAGACAGCGCTCCTGTCCGCCTCTGTGTTCTTGTGCTGAAAGCCTGGACAGCTCCGTCCGCTGCTGCTGCTGCTACTGAGGAGGAGGCGGCTGCCTCGCCTCGTGTGGCCGCTCTCTGGGTCGCAGCGGGCGGGGAAGGGGCTGAACCAATGTCCGCTGAGGACGCGCTGAAAGCAGGTCAGCCTCTGTGATTATGACCAGGGATAATCAGGGAGGCTCGGCAAGCCCCGTGCGTGTGAGCTGCAGCATCACCGCCGAGGCAGTAAAACAGAGCTCAGCCAGAGAGGACCGGCCCACTCAGCCCTCACCCAGGAGGGGGAGGATACACTGTAAAAATCTACACAACCACAGCGCTTCACAAGAGCTTCATGTTCTTTCATTAGGATCAGGACTCACTATTGGAGCCCAGCTGTTTAGCCATTTTAAAATGTTCAGAAAAAGTGTGCATAAGGCTGGAGAAATTGTTGCCTATAAATGGGACATAGCCTACGTAGAAGAGGTTCAGCTTTTATTTTGAAAGGTCTTGGAATATGAAGATTGTTTAGAAGTAGCCTAATTAATAATAATTACACAAATAAAGCCTTGTTTTCCAAAGGGATTTTGTAAACATGGAAATATTTATAGTATTTATAGACCCCTGGAGTCTTGAGCTTTAACTTACATTAAAGAAACTGTGACTTTAACAACCTAAGTGCAAATCTTTGGCAGAGTTTAAAAAATTGCCTTATTCTTTGTCTATTCTTGCTTTGTTTGTACCTGGCATGTCACTATTCTCATACATTTTGACCCCTATGGCCAGGAGCGTAACATCAGGGGCCAGGGGGGTTTAGGGGCCCCAGGGAGACGGCTCTTGTCTGTCTATGGTCAAGTTTTTACCTCAAAATCATTTTAATTCATGTTAAACTTTACCATCTCATTATAAATGATAAGACCTGGATAGATGTGTATCATCTGTGAGCTACTTTATCTTTGGAAATAAATGTGTTTGCTTATGATTGATACAAACACTCATTTTTAAAATATGAAGTTGAAGTTTGAGCTATATTATAGACTGTAAGCACTGGTCTTTGAATCCAGTAAAACCAGCTGACTGCCACAATTTATACATTAAAAGCTTAATGCATAAACTTTAAGTACTGACTGGCTTCATACCACTTGGGCCCATTCTAAAAATCTGCACCGGGGCCCCTCATCTCCACCGGGGTCCCTCATCTGCACCGGGGCCCCTGATCACTAAATTACTCCACAGCCTATGTTTGAGGTTAAGAAGCTAATCTACACACAGAGCCATTGCAATAACATACACAGATTCACATTGTTGTTTGATGGTAGGTTGTCTATGGTCATAACATTACAGATGCACTTTGAAAGGGCAGTCTTACCTAGAAATGTTTTACTGCCTTCCTTTTCCCCTTATGGTGATGACTGGCAATAAAAATATATTTTAAATTAAATATCTTGATTGCCTTGTTGGACTTTTTCAATATTAAACTGAAATGTCCAGTCAATATAATAAAGCTTGTCATCCCAAACCACAGCTTGGACATTCAACCAATTAGGATAGTTTTTTTTTTTTTTTTTTTTTTTTTTTTTTTTTTTTTTTGCAGTGTTGGAGCAGAAGCCCCGCCCCTCCCGTGCGTCACTCACAATCTGCGTCACGGTTGTAGATCTCGCGCTGTCCTGTCAATAGCAACCTTTATTAAAACGGCCCGCAATTAAGCCCACAGACAAAGGGGAAATTTATTGGGTTCGCTTTGATGGCCTCTTGTTTTCATAAGCTACATAATACTAATTACACAGTGCGCGTGTCCCTTGGTGATGATAGGGCCGCTGTTATCAGATCACTGGCCTTTCCCAGCAGTGCCATTAATTTAATTTAGCAGATGTTGCGTTAGGTTTATAAGTAAAGGCAAGCACTGGTGGTGGTCAGTAAACAGGCTTGTTGTTCACAGAAGTAAATGTATCTCCTGTGAACAAAGACAATTTGCAGAGTTTCCTAGGAAACAAAAGATAACAATATTTTATTTGGTTCATCTCCAGACATCCAATACAGACTAATCTGAGCTTGACATTAACACTAGCTGACCGCCCAAATGCAGGTAAATCTTCATTTTGGCTAGTAACATATTAGTCGCTTTGTCTGGTTTGATTATTTACATGAATTTGAACTACTTTAGACTTACTACTACTTTGCGCTGCTATGTTTATAAATCCCCATAATTCAAAGACTATGGAAAATCATCAGTGGCGAGACAAAATTAATCTCTTTAGAGGGCCTTAATTGAAAACATATAAAAGAAAACAAGAAAAAACAAGCAAATGGAAAAATATACAGAATAATCAATAAATAGACCAACTGACGATGATAAATTACTGTTTTAAAAGTACCTTTTCTGTGTTAATTTTCAAAAGTATTGTAAAAACACATATATTGCTTTAAAGAACATCAGCCAAAATAGCCAGTGAGCAAAAAAGTTAATGACAATGGGACTAGCACAACCTGCTGTTTGAAGTTGATTGTCTTCTTTAAAAGATTTACGTCACTTGTTGTTTGACTGAATTTCCTTAAAGGTCGCACATGCTTTTTCCCAGCTTTTTTACTAGTTTTGCATTAATATTTCATGTTTTATAAGTTAAAATAATGTATATGTAAGAAAAACGTCTTCTTTTAGGGGGTTGTTATTTTCAATTTGCAGAGAACGCTTGGATTAGGTGTCTGTCGCCCCCTGCTGGCAAGTTTAAGGAATGGACAGAGCATAAAATAGGTAATTAGCACGGCTATTAGCAACATGAAACTTACAGATAGATAAATGAGCTGACTGCTTTGCACACACAGTTACTCAAACAATCGCAAATGAAACAAAATACTACTGCAGGGATGTTTATGGAGGTGCATATAACATTATAACATGGATAAAATCGCAAAAAAAGTTGATTTAGCAGAACAGAGGACCTTTAACAAAGCTACTTGCTGAGTTAATACCTTGCTGTTTCATTTTCTTTCTTTCTTTTTTTCTTTTTTGCTTCTTCTTCTTATGGCAATGTATTATTAAGAAAAACAAGTGCCAGTTCATATAAACTCAATACAATAATACAATAATTCTTATTAAACCTACCCCCTTCTCATTTCACAGTTTAACAAAGATAGATGGCCCCAAGCACAGACTGACTTTTTAAACAAACAATTATCAATAAATACATCCAGAAATTCATTCTAGTTGTTTTCACTTCTACAACTCCAGTATTTTTTGTTTATACTTAGGCTTTAATTGAAAAATGTTTTTTTTAGGATCATTATCCAGAGAATTCCAGTGTTTTACACCAGCCACAGAAATGCACATTTGTTTGAGTGTAGTTCTACTAAAGGGATGTTTAAAATCATGTTTTCTTCTACTACTGTCATCTTTTACTGTACAGATGGTAACAGGCGGTGTTTTGCCGTGTGCATAATTAACAAGGTTTATAAAACAACTAAATCTTTCAGGTTTAACAGTCCTGATTTCAGATATGTTTAGACCAACACCTGAAAATATTCTCTACAAAATAAAAGCGCTGCACAAAAGTACATTTCTTCAAGGCCAAGGAAGTTACCAGGTTAGACGTGATTCATTTTGCATTTAAAAGAACTGAAGGGATGAAAAATAATGTGCTTTTGAAATGAAATACTGAAAATGTTCATCATAAATTTGGCCTACAGTATTGTATTTCTCAATGAACCCTTGAATGATTTTTCGCAGAACGTCCAAGGTCTACTACATGAGGTCACTGCTAACCCCTCATCCTGCTGAATCTATTCATTTTCTTGTGAGAATAAAAAAGTTGCAGAGTTGAGATAATAAAATCTCTGTACGGACAAATCTCTCCTCATCAGCTTTTGCCAGATTGTTGTTTTAAAAGCTATGAAGCTCACATTAAATCTTCAATGTATTTGTCTGCCTTTAGAGTAAATAGAGCTGTGGTTTAAGGCTTTGTACTGGCGCCCACCCACTCACTGTGTAGGCAAAGACTGGCTGAGATTTCATACTTGCTGTTCCTGCATGTGTGTGTTTTATTGTCAGCGGCAGAGTGAGAGACAGAGCGCTCCAGCAGCCCACTGTCAAGTACTATACACAAATACATACTGTAGAAAATGCACTGCCACATCTTGAATTACAGTATTGAATCTTACATATGCACTGATCAGGCGTAACATTATGACCACTGACAGGTGAAGTGAGAAACACATTTGTGCAGCTTATCCACTGCTTCCCTGCCTTGTGTTTTCTAAGCTTAACATAATTGCTAATCATAGAAAATGTTTCAAAGATGTTATTTTGTTGGAAGTTGTTTTAGATTTTGTTGTCAAATAGAATATAAAACATTTTTTGGCTTTTAAAAACAAAATATGGTAGCACTTTATTCATTATGTGCTCATTAAATGCTGAGTGGATGTCACAAATAGACTCGCACAAAGGCTCTTTCCATTGTCATTACAGACATGAGTCAGAGCTAAAAATATCAACATATCAAAAGTGGGTTCTGCTGGGAATTTTTCACTTTGTACCAATAGATGAAGTTGTGAGCTATAAAAATAACACAGGTATTTACAGTTGTGTTTAAAATAATAGCAGTCCAACATCACAAAGCAAAACAATCACCGTTTTGGTAAAAAAAAAAATGGGGGCATGTTCTAAATAATAGCAGTGTGGTGCTCTCAGGGGCCACAGTCAGCCTTGAGAGATCAGCTGTTAAATAAAAGGACTCAAGTAGCACATGTTTTTTCTGGCTGAGTTTATCACACTTCTCTCAAAAAATAAGGACTGCGTACTTTAATTAAAAAATTGACTGGGCAGGGGAAAATATAAATGAGTGCAGAAAATGAAAGGCTGCTCAGCTAAAATGATTTCAAACGCTGTAAAATGGCAACCAAAACCTGAAAGATGTGGGAGAAAACAAAAAAAACTACCTTTAAATGAACTAAAGAATGCTCAGTCAGTGATGGTCCTGGGCTGTAACACGAGGGACAGAAGTTTGTGGAGCAGTCCTCAAAAACTGCGGTTATACAACAAAATGTTAATTCAGGGATCCTCAAACAAAATCTTAAAACATTTGTCAGGTTATACAGTAAATGTTTGAGTTTGTTGAAAAAAAAAATAAAAAAATGCAGACACTGCTATTTTTTGAAAGGCCTAATGTCCTTTCTTCATTTTCTGTAAAGTAATAACAAATTATATCATTTTTGTTTATGTTTTGATTTGAATTAGAATAAGTAGTATCATTCTCAGTGCATTTGCATGTGTGGAAATAAAACCTAGAATAAGGATTTTGAGATTAACTAACTTTGGTGCACACACTGCTATTATTTTGAACACAATTGTACAGATGCTGCAATGGTTGGCAAAGTGAGTACAAGATAAATTATGCATACAGTTTCCCATCAACTCTTCTTTCATTTTGACTCTAACATGTTTTTAATACACAACACTAGAGAGCGGAAAGTGGCTTTAAATAGTGTCCAGTTTTGGTGAAGCCTCTCTTTTGCCCAGTGGGATGGATGTGTGTGGGCTGGGTACTTCCTCTGCTCTCCCTGCCTCAGCACTCTCCCTCTGGACTCAGGCCAATCTCACACTCTTATGGGACACTCGAGTCAAGATAAATCACCTCCAACAGAAGACATGTAATCATCTAAAACAGGCTGATGTTCATCAGAGCAAGTTTTATTTTAGCAGGTATCTCCCAATCCAATCATTTTGTTCTATTGTTAGACTGCTGCCCAGAGAACTGTGGGTTTACACTGACACCTAGTGATCAATACATGCAAGTGATTTAATCCCAGCATTAGGCAAAGACTAAAGACACATCCAGAAGGCTGTGGGACATCATCATCATCATCATGTAAGTCAAATCTGTCAGGGGCATTGAGCTGGAAGTGGGGCCAAGATGGTTTTTACATTTTATTTTACTGACTTTCAGACACCATCAATATATTTGCTCTGACTTGCTGCTGAAAATTAGATCTCTTTTTATAATAAGTAATTCATTTAAATAGTTTTGCCACTAACAAATCAATGAGCCTACAGTAACGTCCAGTGCTGGACAAAGTACTCAACTTCATTACTTGAGTAAAAGTATAGGTCCCCCAGGTCAAATATTACTCCAATACAAGTAAAAGTTGCTAAGTCAAATTTTTACCTGAGTTAAAGTACTGGAGTATGTGCTTTCAAAAATACTTAGGTAATCAAAGTACTACAACAACATTTTTTTACAATGTGTTTCAAATGAGTGCAGTCAACAATTTTGGGTAAAATGTCTACTACATTCAAGTCACAAATTTGCAGCTCCAAAAATATGAATAAAATACATTTTACATCATTTTAGTGATGAAATGTGAGGATCAGCTTAAAACCATACTAGATAAGATTGTTCTACAGCAAAAACAAGGCATGCATATTATAAATAAGGCTGGGTTTTATGATCATGCTAATCAATTATTTTTAAATTTGTTTATTGTATAATCATGCAAATAATGTTCAAAGCAAAAGCTAAATCACTTCCAGATTGTGTCCAGAGGTTCTTTTTAGTTCCTGAGAGCAAATATGAGTAGTATTATGTAGTAAATGATTATCTTTAATAAGTCAGTTGTCTTTTGGTTTTAGGACAACTTCTCTGCAGAAGTTACTTTTGTTTTTTTTTAGAAATGTAGTGGAGTAAAAAGTATTATATTTATTTTTTAGATGTAGTGGAGTAAAAGTAGTAAGTTACCCCTAAAAATATTACTCAAGTAAAGAACAGATTCTCAAAAACTATACTTAAGTACAGTACTCAAGTAAATTTACTTCATTACTGTCCACTTCTGGTCACATCACAAATATCTATAAGCAAAAAAATGTGCACACATGCTTAGGGGGACATTTAACAACAACAACAACAACAACAACAACAATAACAACAACAACAACAACAATAATAATAATAATAATAACAATAATAATAATAATAATAATAATAATAATAATAATAATAATAATAATAATAATAATAATAATGATGATAATTAATTTTATTTGATGACATCTTTCAAGACACCCAGGGACACCTTACAACACAAGTGATAAAAACACCAACAAACAGCAATACATTAAAAAAATAAAAACAATGATTATAGAGAATAAGCAGATTTGTACAGGTAAGTTCTGGCTCTTGGTTATGTTACTGGTTAATTTACCTAATTACATCACCTCAGCATAGGGTGACCACCTCAAAAAGTACTAAAAGTGGGACAAGGTGGGACAGACTCAAGAAATAAATGTTTTGATATAGAAATCTATAGTACCAACTTTCTGAGATACAAGTTGCATTTGATGCTGTTTTCATCTTCAAAAACAAACATTTTGCAAAGTAATGTCTTTTCTGAGATTTTATTCACTGGAATAAAAAAGGTGGGACAGAAATAAAACAAGTTGCCTTTGTAAAACCTATTAAAGTCCTTCAGATGGCGCTACATGCAAAGACAATTTACAGTATTTATAAGCCCCATTAGTTTTTAAAGCTACACCAACAGTTTCCTGTTCTGTTCTCCACCAGCGCTGTTTTTTTTTTTTTTTTTTTTTTCCCCTGTGACTGTGGGATGTTTAGACACTGGGGTCAGGATAAGTGATAAGGTTGTTCCTAAATGAGCTTTAAAAAAATAAGGTTTGACTTGACCTGTTAGCAAGATTAAACTAAAAAGCAATGGCCAGATTTTAGTGAGTTTTCAGGAAAGGTCAGGAGCCCAAACAAGTGTTTCCCAACCAGAGGTACCCCTAGGGGTACGCGAGCACATTGCAGGGGGTACTTAGATTTATGTCATCATTTGATAGGAGAATATTTGTGATCTTTCCATATTAAATTATTAAAATAAGCAGGCCTAAGTGTTTCTGACGGAGAGGTGGGCCAAGGGGCTCTGATGTCCATTTGATAGATCCCATTGAAACTATGACTTTTTGTAATACCTTTTTTGATGAATTTAGTATGATTAGGATTTTTTTTTATTTTAAACATAACATTTATAGTAAAATATGCCCTAGAATTAGCAGTTACAAAAAACTATTTGTCTTTGTACTCATAAACACAAATGTCATCTATGACCACTTTCTGAAAAAATTAACACATATAAGAAATGAGAGTGTAAAAAAAGTCTAGGAGGTTACATATGGACCAACAAAATTAAGTAAAAGCCTTGTTTTTATTTTTATTTTTCGTGTTGTCATGCCTGCTTAGTGATTTTGACTGTTGCCGTGGTAACGCCGGTCTTAAATCGTGATCGTCCTGAGCAGCCCATAATCATCACAGTTTAAGCCAAAACATACTACATTACAGTGATCATGTAGAGAGTTTAGCCTCTCTGTGTGGTATTTCTTTTTCGTGTTCAGTTGTTTTTGTTGCTTAATGCTTTCTGACACGCCTTCATCTTCTCGCTGTAGTAATCCCATCTCCAGAGAGAAGCCGGGGCCAAGAGATGGAGACTATATAGGCATAAACGTCCCCTTTTATTATTGCCACAGACCCCACGGGCAAAGTGCTGTAGTTAAGGGTTCAAAGACAGGAGCACACAGTGGTTCTTCGAGGACAAGTGAGCCTTTGTGCGTTGTTTGGTGTGATTGGTATCTGTGGTCAGCCGCTTTGGTTTGAAAGGCCACAGTTTGAGTGAGAGTAGACTCACAAATGGCTCCAATAAAAGTTAAACTGCAGGGAACAACTTGTTTTTAATTAGTTACACTGGTTCTGATTGACTGACAGCTCAATACACGAGCGAAGGCTGGCCCGGGTGATGTGACCGAGTGATGGGCGGACCGGCTTCTTTTCAAAGATTCGGCTCCTTTGGCTTGGCTCCCTAGCAGGGCTCCTCTACATTTAGCATCACTCTGACCATTGAATGTAACTGAAAAAAAAAAAAAAAAAAAAAAAAAAATATATTAAACTAATATTTTTCTGTTCACCTAATTCAATGTTCATATGTCTAAAAACCTTCAAGTCATCCTACAGTCAGAAAAAACAATTTTTGATGATAAAAAAAAGTATTAATTAATTAATTAAAATTTAAAGTTACACTGTGTAAGATTCCCGGTCTTGCGCCTCTAAAGGCCACAGGTGCCACTGCACCGTCGCAAAACGTAAACACTAGAGCCCCTCCTCCTTCTGAAACTGTGCGAGCGTGCGTCTATTTCCATCATTGTTTCAACTTTAGTTGACCTGCTGCTACCTTTGGAAGTTTGGACTGGATCTTCTATAGAGTTAGCGCTAGCGTTAGCTTATCAACAAATATCGCGCAATGGTCGCAGTAAAAACAACTAATAACTGTATGAAAAAGCACGTTCTAAAGAAAAAATAAAGAGGCTAATTTACCTGCCCAACAATAAAGAAGCAAAAACGTGATCCGATTTGCAGCCTTCTCTGTCTCTCATCTGACGCCAGCGAGCAAAGGTCTGTCCAATGTTGACTCTTGTCTGCTGATCTGGTGCAGGTCCCTTTCCCGTTTTCTTTTTCTTGCCTCAGTCCGACATTGTCTTCATCTTCTTGTGTCCTTCGGCCATGACGAACTGGCAAAAATAACAACGCTAAAAGTAGCTTCATGGTTATACTGCACCTCAGGTATAAGAGCTGAAGGGGAATGCCGTAAAGCAAGTCGTTCCCTGTCACGTGACTTTTCCTGAACAGCGGAGCGCTCCCTGGCCAAACTACGAGGGCAGTTTCTCAGTACAGAAGCCCCGCTCGGAGCAACAGATCGCGCCTCAGGCCTTATAATCGCTCAAAAAATCACAAAAACAAGTCAGTATGCCCCACATATTTAGGAGAAAAGTTACACAGTGTAACTTTAACAAAGAAATTGAATGAGATCATGTGTGGCATTGTTCACCAGTGTCACGGTGCTGTGTTAATTTTTACAACGAAATTTCATCACTAGAGTATAAAGTAAATTTACCACTTGACTTATTTTTATCATTATCATTTTTTTTCAGAACAATGGATAGTAAGTTGGTTTTAAGATGAGTTAAAAAAATTTTAACATTTAAGCTGGCCCCAAAACTCCAAAATCTTGGAGGTTCCTGTTGCCTTGAATTTTTAAGTTTTTGCAACATTTTTTTTAGAGTGTAGGCCTAACTTTGCCAAATTTTAAATGGCTTGTGTGTTAATAAACCATTTTTTAATCAGTGTTTTTTGTAAAAGCCTTATTTTTACTGCAGTTTGCAAGCTCAAAATACAGTTACAACATTCTGTACTGGTCTTTGCTGTCTCCAGTGTCATTGAAATCGCTGTCCTCAGAGCCCACATCACTTCTTTCACACAGTGATATGATCCCAGTCTGTCCTCATGTGATTGGCTGCATGCTGTGCCCATCAAAATAAAATTCTACTCTGTTTGTGTGGATTTTTAGCAGCGCTGAGCATGAAGCAACTGAAGATTCATGGCTCGCCTCTGCAGTAGTCAGTTCTTCTGATTCGCTCCAAAGATTCAGCTCTTAGAATCAGCACAGTAAGAGCTAAGAGCAGATTCTTTGGAGTGAATCAGAAAGCCGACAAGTAAGAGGAGAGCCACAAATCTGACACAACAGACCCAAATTCTGAAAAAGTTAATGCTGGTTTTGAGAGAAAAGTGTCAGTTTATTGTGTATGGAGCAAAATATTAGGGAGGTACGGTGGCCCCAAAGGACAAGTCACACCAATAAAATCAAAAACATACAAACAAAAATGAAACACACACACAAATTTTAAAACACCCACACAAATACAAAAACATGCACACCAGGGGCGTAACATCAGCCAGTGCAGCTGCACTGGGGCCCAGGACATGAGGGGGACCCATTGAGAGTCCTTAATTACAGTCAATTTTAGCGGACTTCTTTTCATTCTGGGCTTTAAAATTACATTTCAAGCATGAGTCATTTAAGAAAAAGTGTATGATTAAAAAATATTAAAATTGTATGATATGCATAATACCTTCACAATATTCTCTTAATGCTTTCAAAGTGTAGTTATAAACAAAAATGTAAATCAAAATTTTTTTGAGGCAGCGACATGTTTTCATTTTTTTATTATTATTAGCCCACTTTAAAACATTTCAGTGCACTTTTTACACCTTAAAGTATGATATGTGGATATATAAACTTACAGAATGTGCTTCATAACTTTAGGGCCCATTCTGAAAACCTGCACTGGGGCCCCTCATTACCACCTTACGCCACTGACGCACACATATATAAAAACATTTGTTGGTGTGACTTACACTTTGGGACCCCTGTAGGGAGGTGGTCATAATAACACTTAGAGTTATGACCAGCAGTGTTGAGCAGGTGGTCATAATGTTATGGATTATAAGTGTATAAGAAATATTATATGTGACAGATTTTATCAGTGGGCGCTGGAGGACTGCGTTCACCTGAGAGTGGCTCAGATCAGATCTCAGTGTGAAAAGGCCAAACAACATATTTCAGTGTTAGGCTCTCCAGACGGTGATCCTCTCCAAAAAGACTTCTTCCTCAGCCCATTACTGAACTCTCCTTAAAATTGTATTAAAATCTGTCTGTTTCTTTCTGAGTTATCTCACTAACAGTAACTAGATTTACTAAAACATGTTAGCAGCAGTCTAATCTTGGTTTATAAATATCTGAGTGCTTTTAAATGTTTCCAGCCTGAAGTGTTTTCTGATAATGAAGCTGCAGTTCTGTGTTCCTCAAAAACATTTCCAAAGGTCACATGCCCCACAGAGGGGACACTCATGTGACGGACCACTGCAGACATCAGACGCTCCGAAGAAGATGCCCCCATCTCCAGTAAAGGAGGCCTCGGCATTTTTCTGTTACTAGACTAAACCAGGTCTAGACCAGGTCTAAACCAGGACTAAACCAGGTCTAAACCAGGTCTAAACCAGGCAAAAACAGGACTAAACCAGGTCTAAACCAGGTCTAAACCAGGCAAAAACAGGACTAAACCAGGTCTAAATCCAGGTACTAAACCAGGCAAAAACAGGACTAAACCAGGTCTAAACCAGGATCTAAACCAGGCAAAAACAGGACTAAACCAGGTCTAAATCAGGACTAAACCAGGTCTAAATCAGGACTAAACCAGGTCTAAACCAGGACTAAACTGGCTGTCAACATGATGGACCTCAGCATTTCTAAAATCCTGTATATGGCCCTGATAATAATCCAACCACAGGGGCTTACAAACTTGGTATCTTTGTGCCTGTTCCAAGCCCAGATAAGGAAGGTTAGAAAACGTAGAGCTGTTTCATGCTGTAAAACCTTTTTGTTATTCTTTTTAGGCAGCAGAAATAGGCGTGAATGTAAAATTATGTGGCACATGTGTATTTTTGGTGTCTTTAAATTATTACATAGGACCAACAGCCTATAGATAAACAGAGCATCAGGTGGTTTTATGGTTATATAAAGGACTTTTCTTCTGCTTATCTCGGGGCAGGGTACACACAGTTGAAGTCGGAGTGCAGATGGCCAGATATCACTCTCCTCAGACACTTCCTCCAGCTCGCCCATGAAAACATGTTCCCAGGCTGAGATACAGAGTCAAGCTTCATCTGCCCTGCGACTTAATGCAGGACGCCAGATCAAGCTGTACTGGTTTAACATTTAGAGTTATGCTGCTAACATAAACACACTCTTAGTACAAAATCCCTGAAAGAAATGCTACATTTGGACTCACATTAACATTTCATTCATTATCTTTCATAAAATGTTCACATTATCATCTTGTGTGTATAGATTTTTATCTGAAATATTACGTTTGCAGGCCATTTTCTCTGTTTTTCTCTCACTCTGAGTCTCCGCTGCAGCAGATTAAGCCCCTATACTTCATTATTTTTAAGGTTTTACAGAAAGAGTGTTAATATATAATTCATAGCCTGATTTATGGAGACATTTTACTCCTAAAAAAAAAGGCAAAATTTGATTTTTTAAGGCTGTTGGAAGTATTTTCTAGTTTACTAAAAGACAAAATAAGATATCCATTGTTCCCATAATTCCATTTCATCTAATACCTTGCTCTTTCTGATATTCAGATATTGTTTATTATTTTAAATCTATGCACATTTGTCAGTGGTGGAAGAAGTACTCAATTTCCAAGACCCTAAAATAACTTAAATTCTAATGCCCATCAGGGTACATTAGAAACACACTTTTGTTGCAATTTCATTTGGTAAATTTGGTATTAGTCACAGTTGGGGGTTATATTTGTATCTAAGTTTTCAACAACAAACATTTTTTGTTCACCTAATTGATGTTCATACGTCTAAAACTTTAACTTTTACAGCCAACTTCCCGTTCATTGTTCTGAAAAGGTAATATTATTATTAATAATAAAAGCTAAATATACTCAATTTAACAAAAGAATAATACTTTTTCTGAACAATGGATAATCAGTTGTAAGATGAATTTAAAAATTATAATAAAAAATAATAAAAATGAGTATAGAGTAAAATTTTAAAGTTTTTAGACGTATGAGTGAACAGACAATAATATTTGTTGTTGAAAACTTGAGATTTTGAGTCGGCTCCAAAACTCTAAAATCTTGAGGGATCCAGTTTTTAGGTTTTGGCAGCTTTTTTTTTTTTTTTTAAGACTATGCCCCTTAGTCTGCTTAAGGCATTATTCCTGGGTAGGTTTTACCATTACCCTCTTGATTTTCTTTTTTTCCCCCACCAAAACTTGGCCATTACATAAAATGCTGTGTCACAGAGAGACCATTGCCAGTAGCTGCCCATAGTTTATCTTCAGCCACATCAAATACACCCAAGTCTCTTAACAGCAGAGAGAAAATGGGGACGCAGAAGTAAATGAAGTTAATAAATACTGCCATGTGGACCAGCTTTTTCCAGTTTTAAAGCCGCTAACAAACTGTGCACTCATAAATAAGTTATGTGTGTGGCTGGCAGTGGTCTCTGAGTGGGTGGTCTGCCTTTTTTTTTTTTTTTTTTTTTTTTTTTTGGTGTTCCTCTGGGAGACGCAAAAAATATAAAAAACTGGACATCTTCTCAACTCAACACTTCCTGCCAAAACAAGTCAGCTGGACCCACACCAAGCCACCGGGCAGCGATACATTTTTTTCCAACAGGATTTAATGGGCCGTAAATGACAAATCACATTGATCACAAATGCACAGCGGTCTTTAAATACAGGTTTTTGGAGATGGTGCACATGTCTCAAATGGAGGGGAAACCAGAAGTCTGCTGCTCCCATTGTGGCCGACCGGGGCACCCACTGACAGCTAAATTTACGACCAAAGGCTGAAGCATAGTTCTTTAGTCTTTTCTGCATGAGAGAAGTCAAAATAAAAGCAATTAGATATAAAATCATTGAGCTTTTTGCAAATACTTTCAACTTACAGGCTTTTTAAATTTGCATGACCTTTACCTGTTTTAAGTCCTAGATCCTGTTATTAATTTTATTTGTCTTGACCATAAAAACCCTTAACACAGGGTTCATACAGTCATGGAAAACCTGTAAAAGTCATCAAATTTTAAAATGCAATTGTCAGGCTCTGGAATTTTTATATTTTGGTGTAAAGTTTTGGAATTTAAACAGTCTGAGTAACATTCAGCCACTGTAAAAATAAATAAAAAAAATGAACCTGTATTTTTTGTCAGAATATTTGAACTAAATAATTTTTTGCTGGTCTTTGGCTTTTGGTTTTGCTTTAAAACAAGATAGATGATTACTTGCAACAAAAGTGTGTTTCTAATATACCATGATGGGCATTTTGAATACTATTTATATAAGTTAGTTTAGGGTCCTGGAAATTTAGTCAAAAGTTTTGGAAAAGTTACGGTAAAAAAGTGTATGAACCCTGTTAAAACTGTCAGTTTCATTAAAAGCATTTAAATAAGCCATCATCATCATGTAGCCAACAAACTACAATGTAACCAGACTTTGTGAATTATAACTTAATCATTTCAGTTTTAGCTTTAGATCCTAATATGCATTGAGCTGATGCTGCACAAAATTAGCTTCAAAAGCCTGTCCCGCCAGTCTGGTTTCCCTGGAACAATCACAGGTGGAGTATCCAATCAGAGAAACAAAGGTCAGGACACAAAGTAAGAGCTGTTGACCCATGACCAAAACAAACATGGCGCAGATGAAGAATGAAGATGAAGATGTTGCTGGTCTTGCCATGAAACACCAGAAAATGATGTATTATGAGCAGCTCTGTACTTATTTCTGAACAGGGGCAGTAGCAAAAGCCAGTTGCAATTGGTTTATTTGACGTCAGATGTCAGAGGGACTGATGTTAAAATGTCAACAAGACAAAGAAATAGCACTCACAGACGACTGGACAACAACGCAGACTTCAGCAGAATCAACAGGTGTCGAAGTAAAGCTCTAAACACTGTTATTCAGGTCAGAGAAGCTTAACATTTCACTTTGTATTAGCTAGGAGCCATCTTGGTTATTTTTGATACAAGATTAGCTACCACTTTTGTACGACGGGCTGCAGATAAACAGCTGTGATAGGCCGGGATTGGAAATGGTTCACTGTGGCTGAGGAGGCAGACTCTCCTGCTTTCGAAAAGAAAGCCACAGAGAGGGCGCACCTTGAACTTAAACAGTTCCCTGCTACATCCTTCGACCTGTAATTTTCCATCACTATCACTTTCTGAGTTGATTAGTCATTTTTTTCCATAAACTGTTTTTCTTTTAAGTTTTGGATTGATGTGGATTAATGCTGTTAGTTCATAAGCATTTGCTTTAAGCCAAAATGATTTGTATGATTCAAATTCAAAAAGACTTTATTATTCCCCAAAGAGAAATTCAGTTGTTAGGTCTCTTCAAGTTGATTCAGTTGATTTAGTCGATTCAAAAATCTTCATCTGCCATAAACAGACTGACTGTACAGTCTTATGGCAGTCAGAAGAGTTCATGTGATGTCCTGTCCTGCAGCTGTCCACTGTCTGCTCTCTGTTTTTCAAAAGCTGAGTTCAGAGGATGGTCCATGTTGTTCATTATAGCATCCATCCTGTTGAGTGTCCATTGCTCCACTATCTCAACCAGAGTCTCTAAACTACTTCCTACAGTTGAACCAGCCTTCTTTATTAGTTTTTCAAGTCTACTATGATCTCTTTTTCTGAGACTGCCCCTCCCAAACAGACTGCCCAAACTAGCCATCACCGTCTGATAAAACATCTGCAGCAGTTTATTGTTTACATTAAAAGACCTTAGCTTTCGTAGAAACTATAGCCGGCTTTGGCCTTTCCTATAATGTCCAGCTTGTTGTCCAGACGCTCTGGTCAAGACAAAGCTTTGTATTCTAGAAGTAAGATCACAGTCATGTTTTATTATCAAGTGATTAGCTAAATCAACTAAACTCTGCTTAGTTTTAAGCATACAAAACTTTTTTGCCTCAGGCTCTTCCACAACTTAGACCTGTGTTTCCATGGCAACACCAGAGCTAAATTCATGTTTCAGCATGTGTTTCTCACTCATTCATTCATTTATTCATCTTCTGCTACTTATAACGAAAGGGGGTCGCAGGGGGATGGAGGCTTTACTGTGGGCCTGAGGCAGGACACAGTGCCAGACCTAGGGCTGACACTTTTACTTTGCATTTATATTTATACCCTATATATTTAGACCCTTTTTGTGTTTGTAAACAGAAAATCTGCAAATGCTACCATAAGTTAAAAAGACCATAACACATTTTCATTTTCAGAGGAACTAGCGTTAGCCACCAAGGATTACTAATTATAAAAATGATTTTGGAAGCTGACAACCCCTCGACCACATGTGAGCAATACCAGAGCCTGGCTGGAAAACATGACTGAGTGTTTTAACATTTAGTGCTTTTATTTAATGTAGCAATTTGCATCTATGATAGCATATGAGCTAAAGGCTACACAGTTTACAATTCTTAATTTTAACGTTATGCTGGACCAGTATTTACAGAAATATGGAGGACCACAATCATTTTTTTATTGTTTGTTCAGATTAAATCTATCAGTCGCCACTACTTTAAAAAGTTTCCTGTAGCAACTATAGCTGACAATCAAGGTCATATTAATAGGTTTTGTTTTTTTAGTTTTTTTTTTTTTTTAGATTTTTTTGTTTTGTTGTCATTTTTAGGTTTTATTGATCGAACAGAGTAGAGTTGAAAATGAGGGAGAGAACAGGGAGAGTCATTCAGCAAACTGTCAGATTCCAGACTCGAATCCACAATGCAGAGGCAGGTTGTAATTGCCCTACATGTGCGCTGCAGCTCTACCACTGAGACATACGTTGACGCTAATTCATAGTAAACATTTTTATTTTTCTTCATCGCAAAAATGAATGGGATTGAACACTTATAGCCCATGAAAAGTGAATTGTTCTTAAGCCATGACTTCACCTCCACATCAGTAACATTTAACTGGGCTCCATTATTAAATCAATATTTCTTATCAAGGTTTAAAAGCTTTGTACTGTTTCAAAGACACATTTTTTTTGTTATTCATCTATTTCCCAGTGAAACTAAATCTGGTGACATTATTAAATCATTTTATTGTTGAAAAAAAATCACAAAGCAAGTCTCAAAAAAACATCAGTAAGGTTTGGTTTACCAGAGATCTTTAATAAAAGTCAAGTGTTACACCCTTGTATAGAAGACACACAGTAAGGATACACACACCATGTCGTACTGGTCGTATGTACAATACACACAAGATTCAAGCTTATTCCACACAAACTCACACACAACGACAGACAACAAACCCACATGTGTTTTTGGCCATTGGTACAGTACACGTTTGCACAGAAAAAGGAAAAAAAAAAAAAAATTGCTATATTTTGATGTAAGACAGGTTTTTTCCCCCAGTGTGCAGCAAATATCCACTGAGTTTAAGGACAGTTTGAAGAAATATTTCCCTCATTTGAACGACAGCAGCAGGACGTTACAGCTCCAGGAAACAAAAGGGGCAAAAAAAGGAAAAGGACAAAGGAGCTCCTACAGAGGGGGACATGAGAAACTTTAGGGTTAGAAATGATAAACTAGCTCTCGACTGTAAACCCAAACTTATACGTATGTATGTAGACAGAATCATTCTTCTCCTCACTCCTGTTAGGGGTCACAGATGGATGAAGCCTGTCGCAGCAACTATGGGCCGTAGGCTGGGTACATCCTGGATCAGTTTGTCCCAGGGCTGAGCAGAGACACAGATTAGACTGACAGACATTCAATTTCTCAATTATTCACTAGGGGCAATTTAGAGTCATCTAATTCACCTACACATACATGTCTTTGGACGTTGAAAGAAAGGTCTTAAAAGTATTAAAAAGGTTTTAAATTCGGTTTTGCCAAAATTAAGGCTTTAAAAGTATTAAGTATTAGGTCTTGAATTAGGACATCTAAGTCAAGTTTTTCAGTGTTGTACTTGTCAAAAATATATCTTTGACCAACACCTTGAAAGTAACAAAAGAGAAGTCTGTCTTTTTTACAATTTAGGTGTGAATTTGGCAACAACTTATGGATATCTTAAAGTTACCTACTTAGTCTTAGTCTCGAATCCAATTTCACCCAGTCTTGTCTCAGTCTTGGATGTGGCGGTCTCAGAGATTTTATGTACAAAACATTATAAGAAAAGGCTATTCTTCATAATTTTGGAGCAATTAGTTTTCTGCATTAGAAGAACCAAGAACATGACCAGTCTCAGTTTGTTTACTGAGTTGCATTAGATCTTTAAAATAATCCTTCATGTATTTAAACCACTTTTTTTAATTTATGGTTAGTTCACAGAGTTTGGTCTCAACCTGGTCTCAGTCTGCCTTTGTCTCCTGGTCTCAACTCAGTTTCGGTCTTTAAAAGTCTCGGTCTCAAATCTTGAACACTAGAGGACACACAGACTCCTCTAGAGAGACTGTGCCAGCCCAAAAATCCAAATCCACAGCCTCTTGCTGCAAGGCAAGCAAAGGTTCTCTACACACAAAATTTAGTTTAAAATTAATTCCACTGAAGTATTTATTTAAAGATATAACTTAACCAAGCAATTTCTAGCCAACAGGATGTGTTTTTGTCATGTTTTTTTAATTTTTATTTTTATACAGGGTTTCTGCAGGGTCTTAAAGGGGCTACATTATGCAAAATTGACTTTTCTGAGCTTTCTACCATAATATAAAGTTTCCTCATCAAAAACATACCTAGAGTTGTGTTTTGTTTCATTAACAGATTTTGAGTAATCTTCTATTCTCTTACATTGAGTTTGTGAGAGGTCAAAATGGCTCGTTTCACCAGGTGTCTGCCTTTTCCACCTGACCACGCCCCTCTCCTCTCATGTTCCTGTCCTGTCCAGGAAGCACTGCTGCTGCTCATGCCTCCCCTGCAGCAACCAAACAAATCATGTGAATTCCACAAGCTTTGAAGCGCTGAAGAGGCATGACAGCAGCGGGACAGTGGGGAGGGAGGGCTCTTAAAGTGACAGGGACCTAATCTGAACGTTTCACATAATAAGTTTCTCCAAATAAGGTTTTTTTTCAATAATTATTGCATTTTCTGATCAACAAAACATAAGATCCAGCTCTATATGTGTCCTAAATTAATTTAAAAGACACAAAAAAGCATAATATAGCCCCTTTATAAAGTCTAATAAAGTCTTAATTTCAAAAATTAGAATTAGCCTTAAAAAGTCTTACATTTGCTGAGAAGCTGAGTATTAGGTCTTAAATATGTTTAAACTGGTCTTAGGTATGTCGCGTACTTTGACGCAACAACCTGCATTCACTAGCTTATTCTAAAATGCCACTTAAATGATGAAAAAGACATATCACCATTGCCAAAACAAGAGCTTAGATCTTTTCTTAACAAGACCAAAATGCTTTGCGGCGCATACAGTCACATTTAAATGGTGCCACCACATTTAGCTTTTTCTACACTGCATTTATGAAATAGGTCTTAATTTTCTTGAACAATGGTCCTAAAAAGGCCAAAATGAAACATGATGAAGACTTTTGAATATAATAAAGTTTCATTGTAGGGGGTCCGTGCAGGATTGTCTGACTTTTTAAGGGGGCCGTGCTGCTCTTGACTTTGGGAAAGGCTTGCTTAGTGCAAATAAATAAATGTTGATGCTGCCTGGTGTAGTTTTAAGAGCGACACCAGTTGTCGTTGGGGTCGAGTGGTGGAGGTTTTTGGGTTCTTGTCAATTGTGCAATATAATGGCGATGAGCTTAACTGTACTAAAAGACACAACAAATGCAACATAATATAGTCTTACTTACATATAAAAATGTATCATAAATCAGCCAGAACATTGTGACCATATAACATTTACTGTGGGGAGAGGTAAGGCAAGAGTTTGTGTTGGAGGAAGGCAAAATGTGATAGAGTATGAGTGACTTTGGTAGATCAGAGTAGAGATTAGATCAGGGATTATCAAACTTTATACACCAAAGAAAATATTTGACTTTCCATGTACCATAATCTGTGACTAACCCAGGTCTAAACTGAGAAACAAAATACGGATTTACCAAGAAAATGCATCACCAAATAAGGCCTATACCAGGAAAACAACTGGACCTAAACTAGAACAAAAGAATGACAAAATCCAAGCCTTAAATGCCTCTAAACCCAGACTAATTCCACAACTAATCCAGGACTAAATAAAAACTAAATCCAGGTCTAAACTGCTCCTAAACCTGGAATAATTTAATATCTAAGTACAGGACTAAATCAAGAATAAATCCAAGACTAAATTTGCCCTACACCAGAACTAATCGGTAGCTGTCTCATCAAATTTAAGCCACAACTGGAGCAGAACAAATTCTAAAATGAACTAAAACCAAGACCTGAACGCTACTACTTGGCTTAGATAGTTTAGCTTGTATTGTCAGTACCAGAAAGTAACTATAAGGGCGAATTGAGAAAAGGCCATTTATGGGATGAGGTGAACAAGTTGTAAATGTGAAAATTCAGCCTCACAATGTCAAAGACTCAAAATGATTTACTGAGATCTGGCTTGTGGCAAATGGTGCAAGATAAACTTTAGGTGATCATAATGATTATAATATTTATGATAAATATACAGTGTGTTCATGTTACTTCCATTCCCAAATTTCCCCCTCTGTAAGAACACCTCTGTAAAACATAGCTGCAGTAAAATGAGGGTAAAAAAAAACAAAAAGAGAAACAGCTGCAGAGAAGAGAAGAGGGACAGGTCTGGAGTAGTGATGGGAAAGGTTAAAGCGTTCCTTCGTCCAGCAGTTTGTTGATGCCATTGCAGATCTTCCTCAGCGACAGTCTGTACTCCTCGGAGTCTCCGTACAGCTCGGTCAGAAACTCCACGTGGGCGAAATGGTTGAAGACGTGATCGATGCGGCCGTGCGATCTGGCCGTGAGGTGCTGCTCCACCAGGGCATGCAGCAGGTCCCTACACTCCAGCAGCAGCTCCGAGAGGATGTTTCTGTCAAAGGTATACTCCACCTCGTAAAAGGACACCGCTGTCATGGCCGCCTGGTTCATCTTCTTCTTGAACCGCTCCACCGTGTCCAGCTCATCGGGGCTGAACTGGTGGTTGCGGTACAGGATGCCAATCTTGAGGGCGATCTTGATGACGTCTTTGATGATCTTGTGCGCCTCCTTCTTGCTCTTGGTGAACTCGCGGCTGGCCTTGTAGAGCTCGTCCAGGATCTCGCTACTTGTGTCGTCCGTCAGCATGTTGGCCACCACCATCGTCGCCATCTTGCTCAGGATCTTCTTCTGGGCTTGGAGGGCCAGGGAGCGGGAGTTGAAGCTCTCCTGTCCTCCTGAGGGGAGACAGAGGACAGAGACAGTCAGTGTGGATACATGCAAGTCCAGGAAATCTAATTATTGACTAATTATTAATCAAGCCTCTCACTGAAGGAATCATAATTCAAATATATCTACACTGAACTCACACAACATGAATGTCAGACTATTGTGTCATGTTTACAGCTTCAGAGATTTGCAGGTTTACCATTAGGAATCCTACCAACCACAGTAATTACACTCCTGGAGATCCCTGTGAGACTTTTACAGTTAAAAATGGTAAATGGTCAGATTTATATGGCCATTGGCACTCAAAGAGCAGTACATTGAGGAACCATTCACCCCTTCACACTCACAAACACTCACACATTCATACACCAGTGTACGTAGATACTGGAGGTAATGCGCTGGAGCTACTCCCATCCTAAAATAAACTAGTTTTTCAGCTAACACAAACATATCATTGGAGAACACATTTAACCTGTTGAAAACAAATTAACTTAAAATTTCTGATCACATTAATCCTCTACTATAATAGCATTTGCCTTTAGGCACTTTAAATTTATATTATTACAATATGGTTGGCGATATTTTTAACTTACTATTTTGACATAGAAAGTTTGATAGCAGAAATATAAGTCAATATAAGTACTTACTATTCAATTCACTTTCATTTCTATAGCCCAGTATCACAACAGCAATCACCTCAAAGGGCTTCACAAACAGTTAATCAAACATAAACACACAATCAGACATGACGCAATCAGAAATAAACAATAACTACACTAAGCTAAACAGTCCCAGGACATCCCTAGGACATTACTGTCCTTAGACCCTCATTCTCGGTAAAAAAAAAAAAAAAAAAAAAAAAAAAAAAACTGGTACTAGTCAACGTTTACCAGTCAAAACTAAACCAGGACTAAAACAAGGCTAAATGAAGAAATATTCATAATAATAATTCGGTCACAACACCTTCATTTCAGGCTCTGAAAGGAAAATAATTCGGTGTACCTTTCTGTCAGATAGAAAACCACAACGTTATTGCGATAAATCTTTTTTCTTGCTATGTGAATATTGCATTTGTTGATATTGGGATAACAATAAGTTTGCAAAATATTGTGCAGCCCTACATGCAATAATCAATAACTGAGATTAAGAAGATACAACTTTTTTAATGGCACCATTGGCATCAAGATTATGAAGAAATTATAAAGTACATTATTCTTTTTAGTATATATTTAAAAAAAGTTTTACTTGAATGTACCACTCTGTAAACCCTCTCTGCTCTTTATTAGCTCACCATGCCACATAAAGCTATCACTTAAACATCCAGTGACTAATTTCAGGAGAAATATTGAAAAGACATGGTCCATCTGTGGCTTTGGGTTTTGCTGACCTTTTACAAGAACTTTACAAGTAACTTATTTTGAGTAAAGTAAAATAAAAAAAATAAAATAAATAAATAAATATAAAAGGGGAGACCTTTGAAGAGTGACCTTTAGAGTGACTTCACAGTAACTGCAGCTACAGTTGTGGAGCAAATCTGAAGTGAACTTTTGATGTATGAGCTTTGTTATATAAATTATTTACATATTAGGTATGAGTTATAAATGTGGGAATAACTGAGAACTGAGACTTTTGACTTCTGGGAGAAATTTGGCATATTTGTATGCAGAACTCAGTGTTGCTTTGGGAGTTATGTGCTTTTAAACAAACAAAACAATCCCTCAATGTCAAAGAAATGAATTTAAATTTTAGACAGTGACTGCAGTGGATATTATTTTTTAATTGTGGTTTAGCTGAGCTTACTTGTTCTTGTAAAAATGGGGTTATGTGTTTAAAAATCTGCCCCAAAACATTTCTTTTTGTGGTGTTTCCCTTCTGGAGTTGCCACAGCAAATCACCTGTCTCCAAATGTGCAATGATTTGATGTACGTTTTTACACCAGATACCCTTCCTGACAAAAACCTCTCTATTTGTTTTGGCTTGGGACAGACACAAAGTGTAGACCCTGGTGTGGCTTGATTATGTGTTTGATATTTCCTATCAGGGAAGTTCCAAGCTTTGTCCTGTGAAATTTAAAGACTTTTTAATGCCGCTTAGAGTGAAATTTAATGCCAGCATCATCAACAACAGAACAATAATCTGAAAAAATTTAACACTAAGGAATTATCTGTACTTCTCTCTGAAACTCACGGGTTTTAATTTAAAAGTCTAATACCAATGAAAGAATTCCAGTGCTGCATTAAGAAAGTAATGTCCACTTAAAGCAAAATACTTTAAGCTTTCATTTAATATATGAAGGACTCTTGTAAGATGTTTAGATCATGAGTAATTTACACTAGAGTAAAAAGTGTGACAACCATCCCTGGGTCTCCCCTACAGGGGCGAGTATAGGGGGTGGCCAGTACCCCTGTAACTGTGGGCCTGTGCCCCCTAGTGGCCATCCCTCTGAAGTGTCCTAAATGTCTTATGAAACCCACACATTATTTTGTAAATTTGTTTCAAAGGTTATTCTAGCATTATGAGAGAAGAAAATATGTTTATCAGAGTTATTTTTAAAGTAAGTCCTAGTCAGTTTACATCAAAATGTCTCATGTACCCCCTGGCAAAAAGGCTGGCCCCAGTGTGGCCTTCAGTTAAAAGAGGTCTAGAACAACCCCTGCACCTCTACAAAGGTTTCCTCTCTATTTTAACCGCTCTGCCATGACCAACATCTAAGAAATAAAACCATTGCTGCTTGGATACTTTCTCACAAAACCCGAGACTTTGTGTACAACGGTTTGGTGATCCCAAATTTTAAAGGCAGATTTTTTTTCCGCCAAGACATGCCTGAGGGAGGTGCGGGGGGCTTGATTCATGCTGCAACAAGTCATTTAGCCATCACACTGACTCCAGAGACGTTTGATGAAGGTAAATAATGCGTTGTTCTGCCTTGCTGGGTGCCATAAGCTTGTGCCATAACATTACCATTACTGATAGTGATTCATAGTAATTTCAGTTTGTGTCCTTGAATGGAGAAACACATACTGACACTGACACACACTTAGTCTTGGCTGTAATTTTCCTGAAAGAACATTGCCAATAATGACGGCAAAATGGAAAGTTACAGGCCACAAACAGCGAACAACATCTGCTGTTTTCTCTAAGACAAACAATTAAAACCTATGTGTTTTTTTAAGGATCCTCTGGGAAAGCTCAAGCATTTTTAAATTATCCTCCCACAGTTTGGATGGTATTTAAGAGATATTTTTATAAAAACAACAAATGCTGAGAGAAGAAGAAGATAAGGCTGTTTCATCTCTTACATGTTACTGTTATGACCACTGGCCTCGGTCCACAGACTCCATATGTTTACACAGAACAGATGAGTCCCATCTGTAATGACAGGGTTTACATCTCCCACTGACCCAATTAAATAAATAGGGACAGTTCCCTGCGTAGACATTACTTTGTTTTTGTAACAGAATAAATGTCCTAAATGTTTGAGGTATCATTGCAACAGTGTCTCTGTTCTTTAGCAAAAAAAAAAAAAAAAAAAAAAAAAAAAAAAAAATCATTAGACAGTGAATATGATTTTTCTGCTTTTGTTAATCATGCAAATGCAAAATAATAGAAAACATAAGGAACAAAACTAATTATTATGTGGTGGTCACATCTGTGCCTCTAGCTTTTTTCTACTTTTTTCTGCTGGAGATTTTATTACTGTTAAATATATTTTTTATTCTAATTGTTTTTAATTAATTTCTCATTTTGGTGTTTCAGTCATAAATTGTGTTTTTAGCAGAGGTGGATTGTAACAAAGTAAATTTATTTGAGTACTGTACTTTTTTAGGAGTAACTTACTACTTTTACTCCACTACATCTAAAAAATAATTGATTAGTATGATCATAAAACCCAGCTTTACAGTATGTATGGCTCGTTTTTGCTGTAGAACAGTATTATCTGTTATGGTTTGAGTACTTTGACTTAGCAGCTTTGACTTCTTTTGGAGTAATATTTGACCAGGAGTATCTATACTTTTACTCTTGAGTACTTTGCCCACTACTGGTTTTTAGTATTGTTTTATTCTGTCTGTTTATTGTGCTTTTATTCCTATGCTGTTTTGTTGAACCTGTACAGCACTTTGGGGCCGTAGTTGCTGCTTTTTAAATGTGGTACATAAATCAAATTTAACCTTGACCTTTTCGATTTAGTGACCACTGCTTTTTAGCACTTTTCCAAATGCAGTGTAGACAATGTTTACACTTTGAGTTTAAAGCCTTTTATATTTTATTTGTAATTTCATTTATAGACAACCAAAGGCTCAGATGTGCACGCACAACATTTTAATCAACATAATGGTGTAATTACTATACTGTGTACTGTAGTGAGAAGGAAGTGGTCTGGGACAATAAGGCATTAGTAAAGGGGTTATATTATGCAAAATCAACTTTTCTCAAATATTCACATCTCCCACAAACCCTCACCCGCTCCAGGACGCCCCGACCAATCGACAAGCCCTCTGCTGTCACTCATTTGTACACAAAATGGTGTAAAGCTTTTTCCCCACTGTAAAAAAAAAAAAAAAAAAAAAAAAAAAAAGAATGCTAAAAATCAAAAACTAAAGTCAACAAAATTCCTGAAGATTTTTGAGTTTTGAAGCCAATTCAAAATCTCAGGTTTTCAACAACAAATATTTTTGTTCACTTAATTTGATGTTCATATGTCTAAAAATGTTCTATTATACCTAACTTACTATCTATTGTTATTGTTTTCCCATGTGAATTATTCATTTCTATTACAGATGTATTCATAGTTTCAATCTCTGTTGTTGGTGCTGTTTATTTAAGAAGAACTATTTCTGAGCACAACAACTGTATTGCAGTTCTTTTGTTAAATTATATTATAAATTATATTAAGTTTTCATTTTCAATAATAATACTATTTCTGAACAATGGATAGTAAGTTGGCTGTAAGATGAGTTAAAAAAATGATAGTGAGTAAAACGTAAAACTAAAAGATTAGACATATTAAAGTCAAATTAGGTGAACAAAAAATTTGAATTGCTGAAAACTGAGAGCTGACATTTGAGTTGGCCCCAAAACTCAGAAATCTTGAGGGATTCTGTTGCCTTGAGTTTCTGAGTTTTTTAAGAGAACGAAGTGCGTTTTTTTCTTTGAATATCTTCAAAAGCCCTCTGCTGGTCTCTTCACCTGTTTCTTTATGGACCCAGTAGAGTCAAATAATGCTTTTAAAGGTTATAAAATGTGCAATGCTGTTCTAGAAGTGACCAAGATTGGTTTTAAAATATAAATAAAAGCATAATATATCTCCTAATTACAACAAATATAGGCCTTTGACCAATCATTACAGGGCGGAGGAGTTTAAAGCTGCGAGTTGTTCGAGTTGCTCACCTGTTAAATCACCTGACCAGTTTGCTAAATGCTATATGCTAAGACAGGGGTCTGTAACCTTTTGAATCCAAAGAGCCAATTTTGCCAAAATTTCAAAATTTTCATCTGTAAAGAGCTGCAACTAATATGAATGCACAAAAGTTGCTTAACCTACAACTGAAATAAATGGTTTTGGCTTATGGATGGTCATTAATTATATCAAACTAACAAAGAACTGTGTTAAATGCTCGCTGCACTGATTATCTTTAATAGGCCTCTAAACAGCAAAATAATATAAGTGTAATATATGGCCAAGCACACTCAGTAAACTGGAGTTACATCCAGTAACTGTTTGTTGGTGCAGTTTATTTAACTTGTGTGTTGCATTTCAAATCAGTCATGGCAAGTAAGGTCCATAGCATATTCTGGAAAACATGAAGAGAAGTTTATTTTAAATTGACAAGAGGATGCAGTGTTGTTTTAAAGTAGTCTACATATTCCTACATAACCAGATGTCAGATGTCCGAAGAGCCACAAGAGCAGAGCTAAAGAGCCACATGTGGCTCCAAAACCATAGGTTGCAGACGTCTGTGCTAAGATAACAGTTACTTTTTAACTTTATTAAACATAGTCCACATCTCAAATAAAAATGTAAACGCTCAGTGTTGCAATGAACAAACTCCAATGCTGCCTTGAATTTCCACACAAGCTAAATTATAAAGTATCACTGAACCGCTGACAAGACACCTCCACCTTTTTAATGTTTGGGCTGTATTGCTGTGAATAAAGCAGGAAGCCAGAAATATTTTTGTGGATGTGCCAATGGGCAGCTCTCTATTTTTAAAGTAAGCACCAGCTGGTTTTGACCATCTTCCTTCACCTTAACCTAAAAACTTTACTCAGTGTTCTGAGTGTTACGGACCAGTGAGAAAGTTACAGAGAGAAATAGCCATGCTTCTTCACACAGTTGGTGTTTAAAATGTCAGTAACTGAATCCAAAACCCACTTCAAACTGTAGCATGTGGAGCTAAATCTGTTTGCAGGGTGCGTCTTCCTGCAGCGGACGGCATGTGGCGGGACGAGGGGAGCCCCAGCTGCTGTGGATAACGTCAAACATGTGCTTCCAGATAAGGACCTGTGTCTATAAAAAAACCCCAAAGAGGACTGTTTAACACCACCACGTCCCATTACTGTCTCATTTTATCAAATCTTTACACAGAAGTGCCAGTAGGAGACTAGAAAGCGTTTTATTTAATTATTTTTATTGACAGTAGGTGCAACCCAAACTCTGAATGACACACATGAGATAAAATGAGAATAAGGCTACACAGTTTCTTTGCCTTTTCCTGGGGCGTCCTGTCAAAGCTGTCCCTCCTCCACCGACAGAGCAGTGTGTTCAGGGGCGGCGATGATGCCCACTGGGCCCCTGCAGATGAGGCCAGACCCAAAAAAGAACACCTACTTTGTCATTGAAATGTAATGAAAACAGACAGCAATGGGACCAGTGCTGCAGCTCAGACCGGGCTCCCAAAAGACGACGAGGAAACACTGGTATTTCACTTAGAGGTGACATTTCAGGCGTTTGTCCACAACGCAATGACATTTAAAGACATTTATATAATGAGTTCACAATGGTGTTTAAAAAGAGATAATAATCATATAACAAGTAATAATGATATGGATGGTCAAGTCAGGACAAAGCAGGACCAAGTGAGTGCACCATTAGAAGGCTTATAGGAGCTGACTCCTGGTTTAGTCCTGGGTTAGTTCAGAATTTTTAGCCCGTGTTAAGTCCCTAGTTTAGTTTTTTAGTTTAGTTTTAGGTTTGTCCTAGTGATGGGTTGGTCACGAACAAGTCGGTACAAAGAGCCGCCTCCCATCTGCAAGCCGTTTTTTTTCCCCTAAAGGGATCTTTTAAAAAACACGGCAGATAATAACAGAGAAAAGAAAATGGATCAGCCTGAGGCACTTGGTCTTCATCAACTAATCTGCCCTGAAAAAAATAAGTTAAAAGTTACAGTTAGATAGTTGATGGTGGTTAGTTCAGTGGGAGACACGTGAAGCTGCTTGGTGCTGTTTGGTGCTGCTGTTTTGCACGGTGCACACTGCAAAATATTTATTTTATTTAATTTCTTATATATTTATACTTTTTTTAGTTTTGAGGTAAGCTGTTGCTGTTTTACTTTTTAATACTAAATAATGCATCTGTCCTGTTGATTCTATGCTTAATTATATGTTGTGTTTACATTGGGCAGTTTCAAAGCACCAAACTTTAGAACAATCCATCTATTTGAGTTATATATGAGGGCACGATACAACTCATTTGTCATAACTGTGGTAAATTTTGATGAAATATAAAAGGCATAGTTGGTTAAATGAAAAGCCATTTGAGAGCCAATGTCCCTGCTCACTGATATGAGCCAAAAGTCCCATCACTAGTTTGTCCTTCTTCAGTAAAGGTATTTTCTGTGTCAGTCTTTATTTTATCTCTTGTCTGACACATGGTTAAGCCAGGATTTAGGCTCATTTTGGTTCATTAAAGATGGCATTAGAAATCCCAGTATTTCCTGAGGTGGTGCTCAGAGTGAAAGGTTAGAGAAACACTGGCCTAGAGGACATACTGTAGAAGTGAAAGACTGTTTATCACTCACCTAATGTTAAATGTCATGCAATAAAGAGAAAAAAATAAAAACATAATGAAAAAGCTAAAAATAAGATAAATATAAAATATATATAAGTAGGCTATAACCTAAGAGACTAAACCTAAACAGGGACAGCAGTGCAATACAGTAACAGCCTCAAGTTCACAAGAGACAATAGTGACCAAGGTGCAACATAGATTTATGAGTTTATAAACTTACTTAAGCCAATTTTGTACTGCTCAGGACTCTAACTTTGCACCTGAACCATAGTTGTTTGGAGAGAGGCGGATGCAGAACCAATAGTCACAGCTTTAATGTCTCCAGCAAATTAAGCTACAGTAGATCACCTGGGATTTTTCCTGGTTCTCAAAATGTTGCTGTCTGATATATCCCACCCACTAACAGGTGCCACAATGAGAAGATAATCTGTGTTATTCACTTCACCTGTCAGTGGTCATAATGTTATGCCTGATTGGTGTATAGTGACAAAAGTAACATGTCCATGAATATTTTAAATCGCCATTAAAGAGATAATATCATAACATACAAGCAGTCAGTGTTGTCTCTGATATGTTCGGAGCCACACCAGGAAATAGAGGAGAGCTTTTCATTAGGCAGATCAACAGACACGTCTTTGTCACTGTCATTTCCTGTTGGTCTGAAGCAGCTCTTTGTTCCTCTGAGCCTCTGATATCCACAAACCGGTCGGGATAGATTTCTGAAATGCTGGCAAACTGATAGAGGTGACAGTTTGCTCCATAAAGCAGGCCTTGTTCTAACCATGACTAGGCAAAACCACGACTAGAGTCCAAGTACATACCTGGCTACAAGAACTGTACTGTGTGCGCTAGGGTTAGTTACAGAGAGTCAGGTATTTTGTTAAAAAGAGGGTCTCTGAGATACACAGGGACAGGTCACTTATACGCCACAGGAGGTCACTGTCTGCACACCAACAGTTTGGAGAAGCAGACAGGAGCAGTGGCGCAGATGTTATATATGGCTGCGAATGGAGCAATACACCGATCAGGCGTAACATTATGACTGCTGACAGGACAGATTGTCTCCTCATCATGACACCCGTTAGTGAAGGGGGTTTATTAGGCAGCAAGTGAACATTTTGTCCTCAAAGTTGATGTGACAAAACCAAGAAAAATGGGCAAGTGTAAGGATTAGACTGAGTTTGATAAGGGTCAGAGCAGCTCTTGTGGGTGTTCTGGGCCTACAGTGGTCAGTATCTATTACATATGGTCCAAGTAGTAGTGTAACAATACAGTTGCTATATCGATGTATTGATTTTTTATTCCGTGGATAAAACTATATTGATGTGCATTACCTTATATCGAATCATTTTGTTTTCTAGGCGGTTTATATTGATAACCATGGGAAAAAAATATAATATTGGAAATATCAAAATTTGAAATTTGCATGTTAACATAAAATCAGATAGAACTTTTTGGATGTAATTTTTGTGTTGAATGAAATGAAATGTTATATTAAACTGTGCTTTGCTCTCTGTCTGCTGGACATAATAAACCCTGGTGGTGATGCTAGATTTGTGAGAGAACTTTTGTTTTGTTTTGGCAGAAAGTTGCTGGATCAATGGCAATGATATGCTGAATCGTATCGTATCGAATTGTTCTAAAATATCCAATACTGTTAAAAACTGTTCTCGAATCGGATTGAAACAGTTCTAATCAATACGTATTGTATCGTTGCAAAAACGTATCATTACACCTCTGGGTCCAAGGAAGGAAAAGTGGCGACAGGTGATGCACAGTGGGGAGTGAAGGCCCGACTGTTTGGTCCGATCCAAATCCAACTGAGTTCATGGGAGAATAGTGAGTCTCTGGAAGTTGTGAGTTCACGCTATAACAATACACAGAGAGTTACATATAAACAAAAGCCACCTTTGCATGTCCGATCACAATCTCTCATTCATTTGGATATTTTTTTCAAGCCTTTTGTGCTTCTAGCATGGGTAAGCGTGCTCTGTTTATAAATACTTCCTTTTTACTCAAGTGTAATGGTATCGGACCTCATGTGACACTGTGTCCCTGTATTGTTTGAAACTTTAGGCTATGCTGAATTTATAGTCAAGACTGTACAATGTTAAGTATGTAAAAAGTGGGTCCCAACAAAAAGATAAAGTAAAACATAGGTCCCAGCAAGTATTTTTTTGAGTTAATGTTATGAATTTGAAATTATTTTTAAACGTTTGCGTCATTAATCTGGGAGTGCGCTGATGACTATTGATCATTAGGAAAAAATACATTGGCAAAATACTGAGATTGTATTAACACAACTTTACTTTTTTGTTGCACAGCCACCTCTACACTCGACATATGTCCAGGCTTGTTTGTGAAGGCCGGCCTTCAATTCATTTCACTAGACCCTTGTCATAAATGTCATCTGAGTAAAAATGAAATGTGAGGAAAAGGACACTGTAAAATCTCTGGACACGAGGCAGCGGGAGGTTGTGCGTCAGACCCAGAGGTGAAGGAGGTGTCAGATTTGGACAGTGTTCAGACAGACCACTAACATGTCAATATATCACTGCAGGTATGAAGAACATGAGCCAATTTATTCAAAAACAACAGAAGCAGAAGAATCAAAATCTGTAGCATTTTCAGGACTTTGATCACTTCCTTGATTTCTAAATACTTGTGTGTGACTTGCGTACTGTATTCTTTGGACTATAAGGGCCTGTCTACACAACAACGCTGGCCAGGAAAACGCAACAGTCCTGCTGCCTCTTGCATTTGTTGCATTGCATTTGTTACATTGTTGCATGTTTGCATTTACATGAAAACGCTTAAATGTGAAGAAAAATAAACTGTAGTACCATTATTTGGCCAGCAAATGGCGTTGTGGGACCCGCAAATGATCTACACCACACAGAGAGTAACTGCAGAAGAAATGATAGCTCTGGTCTGAAACTTTCCAGTTACTTTAGGATCTTGTGGTTTTCTGGAGTCATTCTCATAAAGTCTATTCTAAAAGTAAGTACATATTACTGACAGTTACTGGACTAAATATGAACATATGAGACATAAAAGCCTCGTATTTTGTGCTTGCGTTTCAGCTACGATATAGTGTGCACTCATCCAATCACTGTACAGATTGGGGCTGTTATGTCATCGTTTTCAGTGAGGACGATGTTTTCACAGTTTACACGAGAGTGAAGCCACTGGAGCGGCTCCCCGCTGTGAGACAAAAACACCTCTTCCAGCAATTTCAAACCTTTGCAGATTCGGAAAACAGAAACCCCATCCTTGTGTAAACAAAAGGCCAAACTCCAATCAAACCTTTGCGGATTCAGCAAAACACGTCGTCTAAATGGCGCCTAAGTTGCACTTTTTTTCATAATGTGGCTGGTCCTGCGACATATAGTCAGGTGCGACTTATATATCAAAATATATATAATTTAACATGAACCAAGGAGTAAACATTATTGTCTACAGCTGCGAGAAGGCGCACTAGGCTTGTGACAACTACTGTTAGTAGTATTCAGTGATGAAGAACAAGATCAGGAACTTTCTTACCGGTAACTTACTTGTTGGACTCGCTGGCTTGTTGTGTTAATTTATCCAATTCAACCTCCCAGGTTTGTCCTTTATGCTATTGTGTACCGTATTTTCAGGACTATAAGTCACACTTTTTTTCATAGTCTGGCTTGGGGTGCAACGTTTAATCAGGTGTGACTTATATATTAAAATATTTCACGTGTTTGTTAGAGGGCACTCTAGGCTTGTGTACCAGCATCTGCTGCACCTGTACCACTGACAATTTTAAAATGTAAACATTACCTGCTAACAACTTAGGCTATAAAGACAACTGAGAAAGAGCGGAATAATTGGAAATGGAACTGATGCTGAGTCTGATGACAGCCACGCAGAGGAGGAAGCGGCGCTTCGTCTACCTCCGAAGTTGGCGGAGTTGTTCAGAAGCGACACCAAGGATGAAGAATTTAAAGGATTTAGCGATTAGGAGTGAGATGGTGAGTTTGGTGAACTTGTTATATTATGTTCTTTATGCTATAGTTATGTGAATAACTGTTAATATATTATGTTAACATACGAGACACCTATTCAGTTCATTGTTTATGCTTCATGTAGCTGAATAACCATCAATGTGGTGTTAGCAAACTGCACACCTATTCAGCCTATTCAGTCTCTATTCTAGTATTACTATAACTTACCTTTCAAGATGAAATATCTGTTCTTGGTGTCAGATTTTGTAAAATAAATTTCCCCTCAAAAATGCGACTCATAGTCCAGAGCGACTTATATATGGATTTTTCTTCTTCATTATGCATTTTTTGTCTAGTGTGACTTATACTCCAGAGCACCGTATAGTCCAGAAAATATGGTAGTTGAATAACTTGCCTTTCCAGATTAAATGTCTGTTCTTGGTCTTGGATTTTGTGCAATTAATTTTTAAATAAATGCGATTTATAGTCCAGTGCGACTTATATATGTTTTTTTCCTCTTCATGATGCATTTTTTTGATCGATGCGATATGTTTCACTGTACATTATTTATATCTCGTCTTCTTTTCCTTTTGGCTATTACCTTTTCAGGGGTCTCTATAGCAAACCACCTGCCTCCACTTGGCCATATCCTCTGCATCATCTTCTCTCACTCCAAATAACTTCATGTTCTCTTTCACTACATCCATAAATCTCATCTTTGGTTTTTCTGAAGGACTCCTGGCAGCTCTAACATCAGCAACCTTCTACCAATATAATCACTATCCTTCTGTACATGTCCAAACCATCTCAGTCTGGCCTGTCTGACTTTATCTCCAAAACATACACACACACACACCCAAAGAGAACCTTGAAAGAAATAGTTTTTCTAGTGTCATGTAGGCATCCTGAAGGCAAATTTCAAACATGTTTATTAACACCAGTTGTACACAGGGCAAGTTCGTGTCCTGGGACTTTAGCACTTGCAGTTAGCGTGGTTGTGTTGTGAAAGGAAGTGTGAAGGAGCAGTGTCCCGTTTTTGCCTGATGAACCCTGTCAGACAGTGGCCCGCATGAGTGACATGTCTGAGCCAATGTCAGAAATAGTTAAGGGAGAAACAGCTAAAACCAGCCCAGAGCCTGTCATACACACACATACAGAGAGGAGCTGCTGCTGCTGCTGCTCATTATCTTACACATACACAGTTTCACCAAATCTGTGTCCACTGCAATGTGGAGAAAACACTATCAGCCTCAGACAGGAAAAGTGGAGCTGTGGCTTAAACTGGGATTTTGTCCATCCTTCCTTTCTCCTTTCCTATCATCGCCGTATTGTCTTCCACCTCCTTTCCTTCATCCTTCCCTTCTTCCTTCCTTCTGTTCCTCTTTGCATTTCCTTACTTACTCACTTTCAGTCGGTAGAGACGTTTGCCCACTAACCGGTGACGGTTCAGTCCTCGTTACCGGCATTGTATACTGCCATTAAGTCCTTGGGATTAAGACACTTCACCCCCTTGCCTTTATTAATTTGTGTGTGTGTGTATTTGGTAGTGGTCGGAGAGGCTGACACAGATTACAGATGATTATTATTCATTCCATCTGACCATCTTTTGTTTCTTTATTGGTTTTCTTCCTATTGCCTTTCCTTTCTTCTTTCTTTCTTTCTTTCTTCCTTCTTTTCTTTCTTTCCTTCCTTCCTTTTCCATCTAGTTTCCTCATTTATAAATGTACATGTGTGTATTTTTTATTGTCATTGTTAGAATAAAAATAAATGATTGAGATACAGTACAAATAGATGTTTTGGTAAAAGTCCTTCTTCCCTTCTTTCATCCTTCCGCACTTTCTTTCTCACTTGCATTTGTCCTTGCATTCATCCTTCCTTTCTTCCTTTTATTCATTTCCATTCTAATAATAACAATGGATTGGATTTATTTTGTGCTTTACAAGCCTCTCAAAGCACTTCACATGAGTTCTCATTATTTATTCTTTCCCTGGGGCAGACTGACAGAGATGTGGCTGCCAATCTGCGCCTATGGCCTCTCTAACCACCACCACACTAGGTCAGGTGGCTGAAGCTAGGGTTGAACCGCCAACCTTCATGTTAATGGGCGAACCTTTCTACCTACTGAGCCACTGCCGTCCAACTTACTGTCTCCTACTGTCATTCTTCCTTCATATTTTTTTCCTACCTGCTTCCTTCCATTGTTGCTTCCTTCTATACTGTCTTTCTAACTTCCTTCAGTACTTTCTACCTCTCTTTCATGCATCATTTCATTTGTCCTTGTCCTTCCTATCCTCCTTCCCCCTTAAAGCTACGCTACCTGGCAAATGCTACATCTTTTCATCCCTGTAATCAGACATATAGCCAGCACTGGAAATTTTTTTGTTCAATGTCTCTGTATTATCATCAGCCATTACAGTAATTCATTGTTGACAAGCCAGTGTATGTTAAAAGCCTATGGGAGCATCAATAACTCAAGATATAACTCTAGGGATGTTTGAGCACAGATCATTCCTAACATTACATAATGAGTGTTATGGAAATAGTTGACTTTTACCATCAGGATTAGTGAGGTGTTGGCTGCAGTCTGGTCTCAAATGTTGACGGGACAGACTGTCTTTGTCCCGAGTCATGTTTTTAGAGCGCTGAGTCAACACTATCCAGTCTGGGGCAGGGTGGATAGAGGCCTATCCGCCTATTTGTGGTGCACCCATGCAGGAGGTGGTGCACCACACAAAAAAAATGCCCATCTGGATATTCAGTATGTTCACAAGTTGTTATTTATCAGTTTGCTGCAGCTGGTAAAGTTAAACAGATATGCAGAAGTCAATAAAACTAACAAAAATGCCTGATGTTTAGACACCACTGCTCACTACTCAGGGTGCCTAGATTACACAACACACTCTGCACTTATGTCTGTATAATCTGTGCCAATTAGGATGTTTTTGGTTATTTTCACTGCTGTAAAACTTGCATGACTTGCGTTGCTGATATTTTTACATCTGATTTCTGGTTTGGCTAACTCCTGAATGCAGTTACTGTAGATGTTTTGCTTAGTGCCAGACAGCTGGGCACTCACACAGGGGGCCAAAGGCTGGTGTTGGTGCTGGTCCAGAGAAAGCAGAGTAACAGGCCATTAGCGCAAACAGCAGTGGTGGGATGGTCCCATACTGAGACAATGCTGGAGTTATACCCTGGGCTTATCGACCTGAACAACACAGTCACTTTCTGTCACTTTGTATCTGTCACCCAGAGAGGCCTGAAGCTGGGTGGACTAACAAGTGTCCACAGTGTTAGTGGAAAGGCATTATCACAGCTTATTTAGAAAGCTTTTTTAATTCAGCCACACAAACCAGTGCACTCTTAGTGCCAGTCCCAAGCTCGGATGAATCTCAGGAAGGGAATCTAAAATAAAACCTATGCAAAATCAGTATGTGAATCACTGCACATGAGGAGTCAGAAGTGGCAACCCCAGAAGGGACAAAGTCGAAAGGAAAACTTATTAAGAAAAATAATTGAGTCTTGCTAAAGGCTCATTTCTTCTCTACGAAAGATACACATTTAAATATGGACGGAGCGCTCTGTCCGTCTTCTATACTTGTTCTGTCTGTTCATTGGGCCGTTTCCCCAGAACTTGCAGAAACAGAGGAATGGAGCAGTACATGTGTTGAGAGTTGGGGATACTAGTAAAAAAATACAAAATATAGCACAACAAGTCACAGTAGAAGAAATGGCTGAACTTTTTAGGAGTGACTAGAGCAAGTTAGTCAAGACTGAACGACCTAGCGCTAGTTTGGCATTTGACTTTTGCAATAAATGTGGTAAAAACGCCGCCATGTTTGTTTACTATTGCTCTTTTTCTTCCATTTTGATAAAATTTTTGACAATCAGCGATTGCTCCCTACTGGTTATTTAACATAATACTTGTTGACAGAGAGAGAAAAAAAATGGGAGTATAAATTAGGTTTCAGTCAACAGATTTTTGCTATTATAGTTTCTGTCTCTCTCTATATAAAAAAAAAATCATCTATAAACTCATCACACACAAGCCATTTACCACACCTGTTTTTTTTTTTTTTTTAGCTCATATAGACAGTATAGCTACAAGAAGACAACATTTCTTAACTTCATTTTAACACATTATTAAAATAACAATATATGATGGAAAAAGCAATGGCGTGTGCTTATTTATTATGTGTAGTGAAGTGTCTGTGCTGTGCTAAATGACCATCTCTACTTGCATCAAACACACAACATATTTTCATATCTGCTTTTATCTCTGTTTTTGTGTTGCACAGAACAAGGAAGTGTGATATGGATTACCCTCTTCCTCATGCTTATGCAAAAATCTCACCACAGTCCATACACTGATAATACTGACCCAGTCTCATCCATTTATATGAAATACATCTTAAATTAAACTTCTTCCACCTCTGCCTACAAGTTAAGACTTAGTTTAATACAATCACTCACAGTTACTGGCTATGATTAACCAGGTACATCCTCTATGTAAACACAATCTGTGCTCTGATCTTTTTTTTTTCTTCCTGGTCAATGGAAAGTTTTTATTTTTCTTGGTGCCTCTAAAACAGGATGTTCCAGCTCTGAACATCAAATCCTGGCCCTATCACATTTCAAAAACAAACCTTTCAGATCCTCCATGTCTGTGGTTGATAATGAGGTCTAATATGGGCCCACGCAGGTCACACTTTTTGCACAGGTGTGTTCGCGTCGTGTACTCATTGCAGGAGCAAACCCAGGTGTCATTTTCATACACAAATGAATTGGTTAATACAGAGAAGTGCATAATGCGGGTTGTTGTTTGGGGAGCACACAGCTGCCACTTGTCCCTGCGTTGGAGGTTTAGAGAGATGAGTTATTAGTGCAAATACAAACATGAGCGATGACAGAGACACCAGGGGAGCGTGGGACCAGCCACTGACCAACAGTCTCATGTTTTACTGCCATAACTGTGCCTTTATTTACACTCTGTACGTCTTTCTGTGGATGAGAGGGCTAATAAAAGATATGGAGGAACAATAGTAGTAGTAGTAGTAGAAGTAATAGTAAACATTGTAGTAGTGGAAGAAGTAGCAGTAGTACCAGTAGAAGTACTACTACTAGTAGTGGTAGTAGTAATAGTAGTAGTAGTAGTAATAGTAAGATAAATTTTAGTAATAGAAGTATCAGCAGTAGCAGTAAAAATAATAGTAGTAGTAGTAGTAGTAGGGGTGCACGGTGGCAGAGCGGTTAGCGTTCTAGCCTCCCAGCAAGGAGGTCGTGGGTTCGAGCCCCGGGCGGACCAATACACACCATCACACAATCTCTCTGAGTGGAGTCTGCATGTCCTCCCCGTGTTACCGTGGGTTCTCTCCGGGTTCTCCGGCTTCCTCCCACCGTCCAAAGACATGCATGTGTTAGGTGAATTGGTGACTCTAAATTGACCCTAGTGAATGAATGTGTGAGTGAATGGTTGTCTGTCTGTGTTCGTCTCTGTCAGCAGACAGCTGGCCCCTGTCCAGGGTGTACCCCGCCTTCGGCCCCAAAGTTACTGGGATAGGCTCCAGTCACCCGCGACCCCTAACGGGAAAAAGCGGTAGAAAATGAATGAAGTAGTAGTAGTAGTAGTACTAGTAGTAGTAGTAAAAATTGTAGTAGTAGAGGTAGCAGAAACAGTAATAGTAATACCAATAGCACCAGTAGTAGTAGTAAAAGTAGTAGTAATAGCAGTAGTGAAAATTGTAGTAGTAGTAATAGTAAAAATTGTAGTAATAGAAGTATCAGCAGTAGCAGTAGTAGTAGTAGAGGTAGCAGAAACAGTAATAGTAATACCAATAGCACCAGTAGTAGTAGCAGTAGTGAAAATTGTAGAAGTAGTAGTAATAGTAAAAATTGTAGTAGTAGAAGTAGTAGAGGTAGCAGCAACAGTAGTAGTAATACCAGTAGCACCAGTAGTAGTAGTAGTAGTAGTAGTAGTAGCAGAAGTTATAGTGAACATTGTAGTAGTGGAAGAAGTAGTAGTAGTAGTACCAGTAGAAGTACTACTACTACTACTAGTAGTAATAGTAATATAAATTGTAGTAGTAGTAGTAGTAATAATAATAATAGTAGTAAAAGTAGTTGTAGTAGTAGTAGTAGTAGTAGCAGCAGTAGTAATAGTAAAAAAAAATTTAGTAGAAGGAGTAGAAGTAGCAGCAGCAATAGTAATACCAGTAGTAATAGTTGTAGTAGTAGTAGTAAAATTGTAGTAGTAAAAGTAGTAATATCAGCTGCTGTAGTGGTAATAGTATAGGTAGCAGTTGTTGTAGTAGGGGTACCAGGAACAGTAGTAGTAGAAGAAGTTGTAGTAGCAGTATGAGAAGTATTAGTATTAGTAGTAGTCAATCTAACTCTCTTTAGGTTTATCAGTGCACAAATAAATAAGACATAATGTACTGTAACATGATACTTTTGCTCAAGTACACTTTAAATATTTTCTGAAGCATGCTTTTAGTTCATGTTTTAAATTTAAATATATGTAGTTTTCAACCTCAGCCAAAATAAACAGGCTGAACCTTAGTAGTAGTAGTAGTAGTTTGTACTAGTAGTAGTAGTTACAGCATGCTGTACGCCTGCTGACCACCAGTCTCATGTTAGACAGCTTTTTTTATACAACTAGAAGTGGAATTTGGACTTCCTCCTCTGATGATTCATAGTAGACCAATAGAATTATAATCCTGGGGACAATTGAACAGTTTGACTCGAAGCTTCAAAGTCTCATTCAAAAGCCTTTTGATAATAATAATATAATCTTTATCCTGAAGAACCATAGCTCACTGTGACTGTGGTTTGGATTTTTCAAACCAAACCAAAACAAACAACAATCAACCTTTCAACTCAAGCCCACAGGAGAAAATGCCTTTGAAAACTTTTATGGCTTTCAGATATAGTTTGGTTGTTAAATAGTTTGAAAACATAATGCTGAATAATGGATACGGACGAGTGTAAAATGGAAAAGAATATACTGTTGCTATTATTTATTCATTCATTTTTTCTGCTCATTCCTGTTATGAGTTGCAGACGACTGGAGCCTATCCTGTAACTATGGGCCTTCGGCGGGGAACACCCTGGACAGTGGCCAGTTAGTCACAGGGCTGACACTGAAAGCGGTACAGGACGTGACGCCTTGGAACAGAAACCTGCTCTTGTTTCCAGTCCTTTGGATCCAGGAGACTGGCATCTGTTAAGTAAACATTGATGTCACACAAACGCAACAAAAGTTCTTAAATTAATGAAGTTAATTAGTTAATAAATGAGATAAAAAAAACATGAAGCTGACTTTAAAACATAAATGCGCTGGCAACTTTTATAAAAAGATGAGCATAAATCCTGGTGTGTGTCTGTGTGAGGCTGGTGTGTGTCTGTGTGAGGCTGGTGTGTGTCTGTGTGAGGCTGGTGTGTGTCTGTGTGAGGCTGGTGTGTGTCTGTGTGAGGCTGGTGTGTGTCTGTGTGAGGCTGGTGTGTATCTGTGTGAGGCTGGTGTGTATATGTGTGAGGCTGGTGTGTGTCTGTGTGAGGCTGGTGTGTGTCTGTGTGAGGCTGGTGTGTGTCTGTGTGAGGCTGGTGTGTGTCTGTGTGAGGCTGGTGTGTATATGTGTGAGGCTCGTGTGTGTCTGTGTGAGGCTGGTGTGTATCTGTGTGAGGCTGGTGTGCATCTGTGTGAGGCTGGTGTGCATCTGTGTGAGGCTGGAGCTAAAGCTGTATTAGCTTCAATAAACAGGAGACTACTTCTGGTTTACCACCAGCTTTCTGTGGATTAAATTCTCTTCTCTGTGCCACTTTAATACATTTTAACCACTGAGCATATAACAACATGAGTTTAACTCATGTTTAATCCAATCTAAACTAAAATGACTTGTTCTGATACTCAAAGCAAGAGTCATACTTTGCCAAACTGGAAACAGCGGCTGCTGATATACGCTAGCTTTAGTTTTAAAAAAGTCACCGCAATATGGAGCTTTCTTGGAATACATCACTTCTACAGCAGGTCCCTGATTGGTTAAGGCACCGCAAATATTAGCAAAGTTAAAATTTTTCAACTTCAGCGAACAAAGCGTTGGACACAAATTTGCACTGTTTGCGTCAATCGCCGATTTGCTTTTTCGTCAATTTGCAGTACTCGCATGTCAAACGCGCAATTTGCGTCATTCGCACTACAGGACTTTTGTTCGCCAGAGAGAAAGCAGTCGATCGGCTCACCCACAACTCTCTTGCTGGGAGGCAAGAGTGCTAACCATTCTGCCACCACGCCACTCAGAATGTATTTGTTGGATATTTATTTTGAACACAAGTGTATTAATATCTTGTAAACAGACATTTGAACCTGCATTACACCCAACTCCCACACATCTATTCACTTTTTTATTTCACTGATGCAAAGTCTAGATTTTTCTGTTTGTTTTGAATGGACTAACTCACTCCACTGATAATCTAGTTATTTCTTTCTTAAGTCTTTGGTGTTTAGATAAGGCTTACGTTGTAAAATCCTCAAATTTGTGTAAAAGAAAGCCCACAAAATCCCTTACTAAATCTAGCTGTGATCCACCAACACAAACCAACATCATCCTTGTATCAATACAGAGAAAATACCCAGGGGAAAAGTCTCGTTGCGGCTCGGCAGAACTAAATCAGGTCGACAGCTTGACTTCCTCTTCTCCAGCGCTGGCCTTTTGGAAGTAGAGTTTCTATAAGGACAGACTCTCACAGGGTCTGAGTAGTAAACAATGAAGTAGGTCATTCAGAGGCTCTAAATGGCTTTAAATGGTTGGAACAGTGAGCGGCCGGGCAGAGGGACAGTGGGCTGGAGAGGGGTGCAGTGGAGAGAGTTGGAGCGCTAATTGAGCTGAAAATAAGCTTAATTACAAAAGTTGATTTACCTAATGTGGGATATTAAACTGATCCCACTACTGTTCAGTGTTTAGGACATGTTTATACCAGAGGTGGAAGAAATACTCAATATCTAAGACCCAAAGTTACTGGGATAGGCTCCAGTACTGGGAAGAAGCAGAAGAATAAAATACACATTTCAAGTGTAAAAATTTCTTCTAGTTCTCATGGATTTTTGCTCATAATAGATATAGTGCAATATGTATTTTCAATGAATACTGGCTTCACTTACAAAAGAAAAAATCTACTACATCTATGAGTGTCTGTGGTGCATTGTGACATTACAGAGTAGGCTGAGTACTGGGTATAAAATAGCATGAGCCTCATTTTTCTATTTTATTCTATGGACCTGCCTGGATGGTTAATAAAGCCATTTTTCAAAAGTGAGAGATGTTCCTGCACTTTTTCTGTTAAAGGTCATTTGTGAAAATAGCTGATACTGACTTATGGGAAAATGAGCTCTGACTGTCTACCCACAGAGTACTTGAATTTTCTGGAAAGACTGTGAGTGACAACAGGATTATCACCGTCACACAGAGGTCTACAGACATAAAAACTTAGGTCTGCTGGAAACCTAATTTCTCCAAAGGTTGTGCAAAATCAAAGGCAATGATTTCTGGATCATGTTCACACACACTATATTTCCTAAAGTATTCACTCACCCACCCAAATAACTGAATTGGGATTATGGTGTGGGGTTGCTTTTAGTGCTTGGCTCTTTTTACCCAGTTCCAGTGAAAGGAACTCTGAATGCTTCAGCACCAAGCGATTTTGGACAATTCCCTGCTCTCAACTTTGACAATAAAACAGTGTACAGCTCTTTTCCCACTGATTCCTCATAGACATTTTAATTTTGTAGTAAAATGGCATCATACAAAAAGTTTAAGAAAGTGAAGTCCTCTTTTTCTTTGATTACGTACTGCAACACTCTTATGCACTCTGCTGCCCTCTGCTGGTCTTTTCATCTGTTTCTTTATGGCAACAGGAGAGTACTTATTAAAAACATTTCCTTTTTAATGAAATAATGTATTTAAAGGTTGTAAAACTTGCAATGCTGTTCTAGAGGCGACCAAGATTGGGTTAAAAATATGAACAGAAGCATAATATAACCCCTTTAAACAGTTTTTAGGAACAAACAGTAGGTGACGTCCTGGATGACTGAGAACCTGCACACATGCGTTTGAGACAAAAGGCATGTTACAAAGAAGACAGTGAAAAGAAAGCTATACTTAAATTACATTTGGGAGTACTTTATTTGTTTAGGTCTTACAAACTGTTGCCGAGTAATTGAAAATGATTTAGGTAAAAATTAAATGCTGTCTATCAATGACATAATGTTCCTCCCACGCCATCGTTATTTTAAAATGTGTCAGATGTGTCTAAGAAGAAGACATGTCGGACAGCTGTTGTCTTAAACTACAGAAAATTACAAGCCACAATGGATCAAGGGTCCTGAGAGACGCACAAATGTTTGGACAAATTTATAGAATTATTTACAACACAACAGTCTCCGGACTCTATTTTCTCCTTGCTCCATTCAACAATAAAAGCTCTCAAAACATTTACATCTGTTTCTCATGAAATACAAACATGCACACACAAGCAAGAAACTACAGTGGCCATGCGCCTTTTTGAGTCATTTTAAGCCTCATGTCCCAACAAATACATATACAAACACTGTCACTGACCAGGAAAAACTGCAAAGACTTTGTACATATCACTCAATAGCAATGTCATATATAATGTCATATATAATCACAATCATACTCAAAGTATGTACAAGCAAGTAAAAGTACTGTTACCACAAAATTATACTACTAAAGAAAAAGTACTGGGCAGATAATCACATTCAGTTTGATGGTGCACAGTAGATTTCATTACACAACACTTAAGTGGAGGTTATTGTTTAAAAATGTGTTGATTCATTTTTGTGAATAATAGAATAGCAAACATGCAAAAAGTAAAAATCTAGTATCCTGTTTTGGACCACATCTTTTGTGTATTTGAGAGCTTGGGTTACTTAATGAATTATTGCGAGCTGGTTGCACTGCAAGTGAACTATCAAAGTGGCATTGAGGATACTCTAGCAATGCACGTTTTTAAAATGACCTTTCTACTTGCACATCTACCGATAAAATATGGTATAATTGTGGTAATATTGAATATAAATTCATACAAACAATATCAAATGGGCAGTTCATATACTGAGAGCTAAAAATGCTGGAGCTGTGACATTTTTTACAACAAGCTAGAATATGCATGTGTTATACATTTCCTGTTTTTTTTTTATGTAGGAGAGAACAGTGACAGTGGCATGTTTACAGTTTGGATGAGAGAGAAAGATTCAGGGCAGCAAGTGCATAATTCATGACATGTAAAACAGCTCCACACAGTCACCGACAAAGGTCAAGGGTCAATAACAACAGTTGAGGATGCACTGGGCTGTGGGTTAATAAATAACTCAAATAATGTCTGAATGACTGTCAGTGCTGTGTATTGAGGTTATGGGGAGCAAAGTTCAGCCTTTTGTGGACTTTTGTTCAAACATAAAGTTTATTGTTTGTGGTTTGATCCAGACCACACTGTCATACAACAATAAATTGTATTGTTTTACAGCAAGTCTCTCCTTGATTACTGAGCTATTCAAACACAAGGCTATAAATGCCACACAAATATAATTATGATTACAATAATGTAACATCTTTGTCTGTAAAAAGAGTAGACATTTTAAATTTTACTGGTTACAGCTCTGTTTCCACTGAGTCCTCACAGCTATTTTTCATTTGTAGTAAAATGGCATCATACAAAAGGTTTAAGGAAGTGAAGTGCTCTTTTTCTTTGATTATGTTCAAAAGACCACAACAGTGTGCACTCTGCTGCCCTCTGCTGGTCTCTTTACCTGTTCTTTTAGGGCACCAGTAGAGTACTTAAAAAAAACATTTTCTTTTAGTCAGATTAAGTTTTTACAATTTGTAAAAAGTGCAGTGCTGTTTTAGAGGTGACCAAGATTGGTTGAAAAATATGAAAAAAACATAACATAGCTCCTTTAAAGTGAGAAAAAAATTACGCCCAAAAAAGTTTGAAAATATTTTTGAAATTAATTTTGTATTTCACAATAAAATCAAAGACAATCATTTCCTGCTACTACCTTGGCTTTTCAATAACAGCACAACTAATTGTTATTCAAACTAAAAGTAATAATTCAACACAATGAAAAGGACTCAACAAACATTTTTTCTCTTGACTAATTTCCAACTCATGAAAGTAAAACATAAAACATTAAATTGTTAGTAATATTTTTTGCATTATTGGCTTGAAGGCTGAGTATAAATTTTCACCCAGTAGTACTAGTAGCTGTTGCACAATAATTTATTTTTAAACAAGCCTTTTGGAAAAGTTCATGAATTAACTAACTTGTTTATTTTCCAATGCCACTGGTATTAAGAAGGGGGTGAATGCATTGATCCTCTCAGTGTTTGTTTATAGTCAATACATTTTTGCTCCAATTCAGTGTAAGCCTCTGAAAAGTGCTTAAATAAACTATCTTGTTAATTTTCCAGTGCCAATAGTGTCACAATAAGAGTGAATGCATCAATGAACACAAAGTTTAAAGTAAAGTTATGCAGATTATGTTATTTTAAGAGGATTAAGAGTTGTAATTATTATTGAGGTATTTAGATAATATTCATTTTATTTTGAATTGTAAATACATTAGAAAAGTTCTAAACTGCTTCATACAGTGGATCATCATTCATGTTTTGGTTTGGATATTATCATGGCTGTACTCACCAAAGAGGTCACAGAGGTCACAGAGGTTCAGACCTCGGTATTTTTCTGTTACTGGACTAAACCAGATTTAAACCAGGCAAAAAACAGGACTAAACCAGGTCTAAACCAGGACTAGACCAGGACTAAATCAGGCCCAAACCAGGACTAAATCAGGTCTAAACAAGAACTAAACCAGGACTAAATGAGGTCCAAACAAGGACTAAACCAGGGCTAAACAAGGATTAAACCAAGTCCAAACAAGGACTAAACCAGGACTAAACAAAGACGAAACCAGGACTAAACCAGGACTAGAACAGGACTAAATCAGGCCCAAACCAGGACTAAATCAGGTCTAAACAAGAACTAAACCAGGATTAAATGAGGTCCAAACAAGGACTAAACCAGGGCTAAACAATGATTAAACCAAGTCCAAACAAGGACTAAACCAGGACTAAACAAAGACTAAACCAGGTCTAAACCAGGACTAGAACAGGACTAAATCAGGCCCAAACCAGGACTAAATCAGGTCTAAACAAGAACTAAACCAGGACTAAATGAGGTCCAAACAAGGACTAAACCAGGGCTAAACAATGATTAAACCAAGTCCAAACAAGGACTAAACCAGGACTAAACAAAGACTAAACCAGGACTAAATGAGATCTAAACTGGCCTAGACCTCAGTAGTTCTAAAATCCTGTGTACGGCCCTGGATGTTATGACAGAACAAAATATTGTATTAACTAAAAGCCATATTCAATTTATTCAAACAATTAGCAACAAAAGGCTGTTTAATTGAGGGAAATTGCTAACGCTAATTGCTAAAGACCGACAAACCTCTGAGTGCTTGTTATAAAGTCCAGCTCTAACAGTGTTCGCTCTGTGACTTTAGGCTGTGTCCTCTGAGTGCGTTTGTCGAAGGGAAAGCACTTAGGAGCCCGTCTGAGTCTGGAGGGACCTGGAGCTGTCTACGGCCAATGCACATGTAGTGGTTTTTAATGCTTCATCCACTGTTTCAATGCTTTACTCTGTGGGCTTTAGTGGTAATGTCCCGGTAGAGCTGTGGAGGGAAGACGAGATGAGTTTGACTGACGAATGTATTGCCTGACATGGGAAAGTGTTGGGTGGCATGGGGTTAGTGCGAGACCTTCACCTTAATCCAGCCACAGCCAGGGGACAAGCCAGTGTACTTTCTGTGCCAGTCCCAAGCCTGGATAAATGGAGAGGGTTGCATCAGGAGAAATCTCTGTTAAATGAATACAGCAAGCTCATAGGAATAGGAACTAATGCCCACAATTAGCTGTTTATACAAATAAAATATGCAAAAATAAAAATATGTCACAATTAAAAGAAACTCAATCCCCAATCGCAAGATATTAATAAACCTGTACCTGAGTTTGATGAGACCTACAGTTTGTTTAGCTCCATGTGGTAATCATAGGCAAGAGCAATCCTAGTTTCATTTTTCTTCCCTTTTCTCTGCACTGCTTCCTTTTGTAAACAGGCAGAGTCAGACCTGGACCAACACCTGAACAAGCCACACTTTCAGCCACCACTGATTCAGCGTTAACACATTGTGGTGCTGTGCTTTATTCTCCCGTGGAAGCAGACAACAAGACTCAAACATAAGCAGGAATGGCCAAAGTTACAATGCAAATATCATAGTGAAAAACACAAGTACACTGTAATAATAGCAGTAATTTAATAATATATAATTATCAAACCAATGAGTCTGGGGAACAGCATGAAGCACTGATACTTTGTCCTCTAATCTAGCCATAGAGGGTCAAGGCAGTGTGCTTTGCTACCACTGGGAACCACAGCTCTAAAAGGCAAAGCTACGGTACTGCAACTTTTGGATGAGCTTAACTACAAAGCCCCAAATGTTGCCACTTGACATTAGGCTGAGGACCGCTTCCTGTTTGGTCCTGTTAGTTCGAATGGTGTGTCCCTGTGAGCTCTGTGACCTTTGACCTCCTCTGTGCTGTAAAGCTGATGCGTTCACCAGCTGCGGGTCGCCCCCGCTGCACCATTGTTTGGGCCAGAGGAGCGTCCGGGCTGCTCTGGGCTGGTTATCTGGGCATGGGAACTGGCTCCAGGCACTCTCTCCAGCAACTCTCCATAACTCTCCCCTCTCCCTCCTCCTCCTCCTCCTCCGCCTCCTCTGGGACACTCACTGGAAACAGCCTCAGTCACGATTGTCAGCTCACCAATTCTGGTACGTGGGTGTCGGTTTAGGCAGAAATAGTTTATGACACATATTAGCTCCTGTGTGGTTCATGTGTGCTGCTAGATTTTTTTACAAGCCTTTTACACACTGTAAAATTTGCAAATCTCATAAAACCATATTTCATTCCTTTTGGCTTTTCTCTTCGCTTCCAGTAATTGTCATAATATTATATTATTATGGCAGGTTTTGTGCTGGATGCCCTTCATCTGACAGCAGCAACGCATCTCAAAAAAGTTAATAAAAGACTGGAAAAGTAAATGGTACAAAACAGCAGGAGGAGCATTTTGGAGCTAATTAGGTTCATTGGCAACAAGTTAGGAACATGGGCAGTATGTGAGCAGAGGTTCACCAATCTGCAAAAGTATGATGCCTAAAATTACACTTTTCCAACGTTTTGTAAATCGGGCATGGGTCATGAGTAGTCTTGGTGTTGGTCCCAAACCCAGCTAAATGAAGAGGGCAAAAGCCAGAGTGATATAACGTTAGAGCAGAGTTGTCACTTGTTGAATGCATTGTAAGGAGGAGGAGGGACATTCAGGAGCAAATTTAGAGGTAGCTAAACAACAAACCACTAATATAGTAAACAACACAATAAAAACATTTGACTTTTGCTGTTTTTGTAAATGTATAGCAGCATATGTTACATTTTTCGGCATAACAGGTATCGCTGAAAGTGCTTGTCGATGTCAGTAAACCTAAAACCTGCCAACTCGCTACAGTACTGCCACACCATTTTCCTGCAGCGCCACCAACGTGGACCCAAATAAATAGAGAGAGCCTAATCCAGCTTGCTGGAAGTCTGGAAGGGCATCCAGCATAAAACCTATGCCAAATCACAGAAACAGATGATTTCCCCAGAGGAAAAAGCCAAAAGGAAAGAAGTTAAAGTCTTGCAACATTTTGAAAAATTCTGCAAGTTTATTTGACCTAAATGGATGTTTTATTTCCCTCCATAACCGCCTTAAGTTATGATTTCATTCACAAAGTCCTGCTACTGTTTATGTGAGAGCCTTAATGTCAGAGTGAGAAACTTAATGAAAAACAGAAGAGGAAAAGCACATGGGTTTTCCTCGGGCCGAACCACACAACGCTCCAAAGTCACAGCTTAAAGTATGGAATAATAAGGAAAGCTATTTTTAGAGAGAAAAGAAGTTAAGTTTTAGTTTCACACCGTTCAAAGTGTTGAGGATACAGTGAGAGAAATGACAGATTTTTGTAGAAAGGGTCTCTCAGTAAGAACAGAACTGAAGCTGGAGCTGTATAAAAACCCAATTAACTAATGCCTCAGTGGTTGTTCCTGCTTACTACGTAATGAGGCAAAATATGAACCAAGCAAATAGATTTTCTGCTTGCTGTTCTACATTTTACTGTTGCTGAACTTTTCAACTCATGCTGGTCTATTCTTAATGTGGATTTTAAATGTGTTTGTGTGTAATGCGATGAGGGGTAATGAATAAAATATTTAAAAAACAAAACTGTGGAGCCCCTAATTTTAACAGGCTCCTGAATGACAGATACTGCTAATACTGATACTATACTGTATGTGATTAATACATAAACCATACCCAGTGTTAGAAGGCATTTGACCTGCGCCTGCACCTGCCAGAAGCATGTATTTAGATGGAATGGCAGTGAAGTCGCCTCACAGCACAGAGGTCCCAGGTTTGCATATTCTCCCTGTGCTTCCCCAGGTACTCCAGCTTCCCCCATCAACCTAAAACATGCACAATAGGCCAATCCTCCAGCCAGTTACTGCTGAGAAGGATCCTAAAAAAAGATTGGGAGCATGGTCCCCCAGTGCTGCTCAGTGGTTGCTCACTGCTCCTGACAGGTTGCTCCAGAGGCAGTGAAGGATGGGTCAAATACAGAGAACAAATTTGCTGATGGGGACAATAAAATCTACCTTAACCTTTACAATAATTTATTAATAAATAATTTTGCGAGACTTGAAGAATTATCACAGGGAGTGACTCCATGCATCTTCTAAAATGAGCAAAAAAGCCTGGACCTCCCTCTCCCACAACACTTCTGTCTGGTCCTCTGAAGGAATACCAAAGCCAGACGTAGATCTATCTGTGGCATCTTCTGGGACCTCCCCAAAGATAGAGACAGATAGATACAGAAGGCATCCAGAACAGATGCTCAATTCAATGTGGAAGACTCTCACCGTATTTCTATGGGATGGTTTTGCCACTGTTAAACTGAGAGCTTCCCCACAGCTGCCTCTTCAACAAACTGCAAGGAAACATTGACTCCATTCCTGTCAGAGTATAATTCTCCTGCTGCATATTTCCCTGACGGAGAAATATTTGAATTCCTCGAGGGGTGGGGCTGTCTCCAACCTGGAGAGAGTCAGACTCTGTTTACCAAATAGGAGCTGAGGGCAACTCAGCTGCAGCTTCTCTGGCATAAGTTAGTCATAATTCAATGAAATATCATTAACAGACAGTCCAAAACAACATTTCCTCTGCCCCAGGACCACTCTGAAAACGATGTGCTTAAAAACACTAAATGCATTTCTTATTTCTCCTCTTGCTTGTGTGCTTATCAGAAGATGACAATAAATACATAGATCTTGTTGTGAGTGGGATGTCTCTGCAGATGTGTGAATTCATTTAAAGACAGCGTGAGGAAACGTTTGGAAGAAATCCGGAGGTGACGACGTGAAAGAACAAAATCATCTGTCAGTGTTGTGTTTGCATCACACCTGTCAAAACCTGTTTCACACAAAAAAACATCTTCCCACTTCACGTCCCACTGCCTTGTCTGTAAAAGGGACTAGATTAAATTCATCTTTATGTAACAGCCTTGACGCTCTTGTCTCTTTTGTACATCTCCATCCTCTCTGTCCTCTTACTCTCACAGATCTACAGTGATCCGAGCGTGAGTGGAGGCCCAGGAAGTGTTTTCTGGCTCTTGGTGTGAGCTGCTCATCCAATAGAGCCAGGCCAAGTCCCAGCATGCTGTGGCATCGTTTACAAAGATGCACCAGCCCTGCCAGCCCCCCAGCCCATAACTTTGGCCTCCTGGTTTGTTTACTAGTTCATCCTCACCGACCCGGATTATGTAAAAACGAGGTTGAGGGAACTGTTTAGGAGCACTATCTCTGGCGTCATGTTGCAATAAGCCTCTTCCTCTTTTAAAGCCTTTATTTAGATAGCTTTAGAGTACGAAAGAGTTGGAAAATAGCCTGTTCTATTATTTTGATGTGACCCAGTTCAGCCACGAGTAGTCACAAGCCAGTAGAATGTAGAAGTTTGCATCAAGAAGTCTATCTGGTGTAAAACTGCCAAATCAATACCTGAATGCATGTAGGAGGCAGATTATTTGCTGTCTCCAGAAGAGAAAAGCCAAAAGGAAAGATGGTAACATTATAGGGCAAAGGTCCCCAATTCTTTTCCATACATTATGTTAAGTTATAAAACGTGAAATACTAATGCAAAAGTGTCCAAAACTTTAGTGTTTTTAGTAATAAGCTTAGGTCAGTTATGCAGAATTATAAACATCAGTGTCAGTACTAGTAAATATACTAGATAGATATTTATTAAGATACAGACAGAGACTGAGACACTCAATGGGATTTCAAAAAATATTAAAAAGCCTTTATTATTCCATGGGCAGTATTTAGTTAAAAAACTCCACCACGTTTCAGCCTCTCAGGGCCTTCAATCAGGACACGTGCATCATTAAAAGAAACAAAATGGCTGCCAGAACTCTCAAGTAGCATTCCAGTAGCCAAGTAATATGAAGTATTATTTATTAAACCATTATTAATGCTAAATTATCCTTCCATGACCTTTGTGGCACATGGTTTTTAATTTACTCCCACCATTTCATGTAATTAAATCAATACTGAGATTTAGAAGTAGGCTGAACATTGAAACTATATTCAACCTCCCCACAAACCACTTTTGGATCCCAACCCATCACCGATTTAGATTTTTGATGAAGTTTATAATTAATGACAAGTTTTGGCCCATCAAATGCTTGCAGATTGTCCTTCCATCTATATGTGTTGTCAACATCAGTGGCAGCCAAAAATGCCAACTGGGGAAGTCAGCACTCATGCAATGTCTGCTTACACAGCAAGAAAGAAAGAAAAACAGAAATGTGGGAAAAGTGAAGTGAAACTTGCATAAATGTTGGCAATGCATTCATGTAACTGGTAAAATTGCAGCATATGATCAGTCACTGCACCCAGAGATGAACGTTTAAGGATTAATTGCTATTATTATTATTATTATTATTATTATTATTATTATTATTATTATTATTATTATTATTGCTTGTCCTTCTTTTCTTCACCGCCTGTTATATCCCACCCACTAACAGGTGCCATGATGGAGAGATACTCTGCTCACTTTATCTGTCAGTGGTCATAATGTTATGCCTGGTTGTAGTATATGTATTAATATTTGGCAAATAAGTCAAAGACAAATAGATGACTTGCATAATACATGTTGAAGGCGAAACTAAAAATTGTGATGTTTTCCAAGAACAAACGCTTCCTTCCTCTAACATGACCAAAACCACAAGAAAAATGGAGAACTTGGGGACTCAAACTTCATCGTCCTACGGGACTACCCCTCAGCCTACTCACATCGTTCCTCAGAAAATATTTGGCTTTCAGTACGCTCAAGTACTCTCTCTCTCAGGGAAAATAAAATAAGCTTAAATCAAAACTGGGACAAAACATGAACTAAACCAGGACTAAGCAAGTGGACAAAACCTTCCCTAAGCTAGGTCTAAGCCAAGACCAAAATTTTGGTGTAAGCCAGGACTAAATCAGAACTAAAGAAGGACTAAACCAGGACTTCTCTAGGTCTAAACCAGATTTAAGCTAGGGCTAAACAATGACTAAAACTGGACTAAACCTGGATTAATCTAAGACTAAATCAGGAGCAAACCAGCTCATAACAGGACTAACCTAAGACTAAGCCAGGACTAAACCAGAACTAAAACTGAACTGAACTCTAACTGTACCAAGGCTAAACTAAACTAGGTCTAAACCAAGACTAAAATCTAGGTCTAAGCCAGGACTAAACCGGTACTAAATAAAGTCTAAACCAGAAGTAAATTAAGACCAAACCAGAACTAAACAAGGTCTAAACGAGGACAAAACGACAAAACTAAACCAGGTTTAAATCAGGAGCAAACCAGATCATAACTAGGATTATACCAGGACTAATCTATGCCTAAACCAGGTCTAAACAAGAACTAAACCAGAACTAAACCATGACAAACCAGGCTTAAGCAGTGGCCTATAATACCTAAAGCAAAATAAAACTCAGAAAAACTGTGCCTAAAGTAAACAAAATTAGAACTGGCTCCTGAGTAAGACCAAAAAAAGTCTGTGTACCACCTGTACTGCTTCCAAATATCTATATCTCTCATAATAACATGGAAACATAACTTCAAAATACATTATAACAAATGGTATTTTTGCCATGTCACTCTTGGACATCAACCTCTGCTCCCTGCTTTCATGTTGTTAAAGATTTAACCGCTTTATTAAGTTAAAATTTTACGACTACAGCTCCCAGAGGGTTTGGTCTTGTGAGGATCATGGGACGGGACGAGCATGTGTTAATGTAAAGCAGCTGGAAATCAGTTCACGCGGCACAGACATCAAAGAGTCAGACAGAGAGAGAGAAGTATGTGAGATTGAGTATGGATACAGTGATCAAACGTTTACATGGAGCTAGTGCAACAGAGACAGGCCTCCATCAGAACATAGAAAAACATGGAAAAGTGCCTTTGTTTCATAGTAAAACACATTTATAGATTCAGTAAAATATTTCAAGCATTTGTTCATATTAATTGTACCCTTTTGTTGGATTAAACTACTGAAATAAAATCACTTTTCCACCAGTAATAAAAGTAAAAAAATAAAATAAAATAAAAAACTGGTGAGAATTGCTGGCTGTAATAAAGTGTTTTTAGACTTGGTAAACCCATGGCCACCATAGAGGTCACAGAGGTCCAGACCTTGGTATTTTCTAATGCTAGAATAAACCAGATCTAAATCAGGGCTAAACCAGGGCTAAACCAAGACTAAACCTGGTCTAAACAATGACTAAACCAGGACTAAACCAGGTCTAAATAAGCAATAAACCAGGGCTAAACCAAGACTAAACCAGATCAAAACAAGGACAAAGCCAGGGCTAAACCAGGACTAAACCAGAAAAAAATACTCTAAACCAGGACTTATTAAGGAAAAAGACAGGACTAAACCATGACTAAACCAGGTCTGGGGTGCACGGTGGCAGAGCGGTTAGCGTTCTCGCCTCCCAGCAAGGAGGTCGTGGGTTCGAGCCCCGGGCGGACCAATACACACCATCACACCGAACTCTCTGGGTGGAGTCTGCATGTCCTCCCCGTGTTACCGTGGGTTCTCTCCGGGTACTCCGGCTTCCTCCCACCGTCCAAAGACATGCATGTGTTAGGTGAATTAGGTGACTCTAAATTGACCCTAGTGAATGAATGTGAGAGTGAATGGTTGTCTGTCTGTGTTCGTCTCTGTGTCAGCCCTGCGACAAGCTGGCCCCTGTCCAGGGTGTACCCTGCCTACGGCCCAAAGTTACTGGGATAGGCTCCAGTCACCCGTGACCCCTAATGGGAATAAGCGGTAGAAAATGAATGAATGAATGAATGAATAAACCAGGTCTAAACAAGGACTAAACCAGGATTAAACCAGAAATGCCAATATGAGAATTACTGCACACTGGAGGCAGACGACTTGGTGTGGTGACCCCAGAAGAGAAAATCTAAGGAAAGACGAAGAACCTAACCCTTTATAATATAAAGTATGATTTTGTTAGGTGATTTAAAATAGGAGCCATAGAGCGATATATTCCTGTTAAAAGTTAAAGGTGGCTGGAAATACTTTCTTTAGGAACACCCTAGACAGGTATTTAACACTTTGACAGACACCATGACATTCATTCACTTTGGCAAATTTAAATGGAGTCACAATCTGTTTCACATTTATTTTAAAGAGTTGTGTGGTCCTGTGTCTTTAATTGATTTGTTTTATTTATTTGATGTTTTTTGCCCACTTTTTATTGTTATTTTAGTGTATTGCTCCCATTATTATTATATTAATGGGGACCAGAGAGGATAAATAGAGCTTTTATTTATTTATTTTTATCATTGTTTGTGTAGCACTTTTCTCAGTTTGTAAAATGTGCTCTATAAATAAAGATGATTAAATGGACATGTTTTTATTTTATTTATGTATTTATTATGTTTTAAACTTATTTCATCTTTATTTTAGTCGACATGTTCATTGTCTATTTTCTACCCTTTACTGAAGTGATTTTTTAAAATAATTGTATTATTTTGCAGACTCTCATCTCTCTTGTGTCCTGATTGGTGGAGCCCTGAGCACTTTATGAGCACTTCTGAGTTTTTAATCAGTTCATATTGTGCCTTTAGTGTTTCATGTTACGTCTTTGTACTTCATGTTACGTTTTTGCATTTGCCATTACTTGATCTGACTGCCAAACATACGTCTACCTACAGATACAAAGAAAGTAACCCTGAACCATTTCATGTAATTTAAGCAATATCCAGGCATCAAATCAGCTAAACACAATATACTCAACCTCTGTGCAAGCAACTTTTAGGTTCTGACTGCTTTACATACTTTAGATACCATAACACACTGTGCCCTGCAATATGTACTTGTAGGTTTTGTTTATGCTTCCTCTGAAATGCTCATGTTTTGCATGATTTTACATAATTTGCAAGACCTCCTTTTGTGAACTCAGCAGAGTAGCTAATCATCATCTGCAGAGTTTATCTTGTACCGCTCACTGCTCACTAATTGTGGTCAGAGCCAGTGTAAGATTGAAGGCATGAACATATAAACAGCTGCTGTCTTAAAAAAAAAGAAAAAGGGGGGGTGGGGGGGCGTGGTATCGGTCGATGCCTCAATTAAAGGTTGTTGCACTGGGACGTGAACCGAAATCCTGCTGCTCTGGTTTTATACAGTCACCACTAAATAATGATCCGGGAATAACTGTGGGGATCGACGTTTAACACGCAGCAGAAGATTTGGCTGTGCTTTTCTGCTGTTTAAAATGTCTCCAACCTCTGCAACAGACCAGACTCTCCTACTTTGCCCTCAAAAGCAGGAACACTCTGGTTCCCCACATGGAAGGGAAGCATGGAAGCGTTTCTGTCCGATCAATTTGGAACCGGCCTATCACAGCCGTTTATCTGCAGCGCTTCTTATGAATGCAAAACCTACTGAGGTAATTTAATAACTTCTCTGACCTGATTAACGGTGTTTAGTGCTTTCCTTCGTCACCTGTTGACTCTGCTGAAGTTCAAGGGTATATGCAGGAATCCTGAGGTTCATTTCAACAGCTTTTTAAGACTTTTTGAAGACCATCCCAAAATATTTTAAGACCTCATCGCCACTTCACAAAAACAGTTGTAAACAGTTGTACTTTGCAATCACATCCTGTTAGTTTTGCATTTCAAGCAAGATGTACATAACATCGCGTGTACGCAGGCTGATCTGGCAGTACGAGTACAAGAACACCTGAAAAGCGTCGTTTTTAAGTCATGGAGAGGAAAATGAATTTATTAAAGCATAGTTTTTGCAGTTAGACCCTCTTTGGACAAAACTTTAATACCAACAAAATTTAATACCACCATTTAGAACTTTTCAAAACTTTTTAAGTTTACACAAAATTTACACAAAATTTATTTATCAACTTATAATACTTTTTAAGACCCTGTGGACACCATGTGTCCAGTCCTCTGTGTGTTCTTCACCTTTGTCTTGTTTCCATTTTAACAACAGTAAAATCCTGTTGATGTCCGACGTAACAGCCACTCTCAATCAAGGTATCTTTATCTGCAAGTCTTTGTACAACTGGCTTTTTGTTGTTCAGAAATAAGGAACAGGGCTGCTCATAATACACAATATTCTGGGGTTTTATGGCATAAAAATGGCACACCGCCATGTTTATTTGTGTCAGCGGTGTACTGCTTACATCCCACAATTAGTTTTCCTGACTGGTTACTCTGTAAGTGTTCCTCCCATAGAAACAAAACTTATGCGAAGGGGTACCAGACTAACTTCTTTGTATAGAACAGGAAAAGGTTACTGGCTACTAGCAACCTACAGCTACATTTAAATTTACCTTGCACCTTCCTATTTAAGTTAACCCACCCGAGCTTTGCAGTTGGAGGTCCCCAGGTCAAATTCCAAACAGCGGGTGATCGTTCATTTCCTGCGGTCGGTCCTAGGCTTTGGAATACTTGACGTATATTACCACTTGACTAACGAAGCGCAGGGGCAGAGCCGGAGGGGTGGCCAGGGTGGGGATGGGACTGAAGGAGGAGACAAACGCAGTATGGGCCTAGCTACTTTCTTGTTTTATCTGGTGTCACTCTGAAAAGCCTGTCTGCGTTGCCATGGTGACATTATCAAAAGTTGCTCAAAAAGTTGAATATGCAGAGTATTTAGACAACACTGAAGCTTTGAGGCCAGTGTCCTTTATAAGTTACTTTTGCAAGCTAACAGCCCTCCTGAACATAGAGATAGAATACTAGAACACAGGTAGGCTTTTTTTTTTTTTTAAATTAGATCACCACCAAACATGTTTTTGTAAATTCTTGCCAATATTTAAAGAAAAAAACATAATAACAGTGTATTTTTAAAACCTTTTATTTTTTACCTGTAAATTACTGACAAAAAAAAAAAATCTACTTTTAGCATAACTTTTAAGAAAATCCCCTGCAAAATCAGACATTTTTAGCCCACAACAATCACAAAAATTGCCTGCCTTTGGAAGCTAATCACTGTTTCTAAGTGCATCTAAGTCTAAGTGCTAGTCTCTAAAATCACCAAGTGCAGGTATAAGTTGGTTTAGAGCTGTAATTCTCAAAAGGTGGGTTGGGGGTGGTGGGTGTTTGTCATATTGCTGTAATTAGATGAAATGGTGAAACAGATTTTAAAACATGTCATGGTTGTAACGGCACAAAACAGCACAGTGACACATTCATTCTGTATTCTCAGTGTAGATTTTACCAATTTAATACAATCCTGGCTGTTGTAAGGTGCTACTGTGTATAAATAAAGTTTGATTAATTGATTGAATAGTTTTGTATTAGGTGTATGTTGTAGTATTTTTGTGACATGCCAATCTGAAGAACTAGCAAGGCTCATGAAAGTATATTCAAAATACATTGTTAACTGTGAACAAGCCATTATTTTGGATATTATAATATATTCTATGGCAGTATTTGTCTCTTCAGCAGAACTGCCAGTCAGGTAACTGAGCTATTCCTGCATACCACGTATACCCGTCAAAAATACTGGCATATAACTTTACATATGGGGTAGGGCTTTTCAAAAATGTCACTAAACCCCCAATTTTCAGCTGCACAAGGCAAACTTAAAGGTAAAGCCAGATGCCTATTTATGGTCTATTTTTGTTGGTAGTTACCCATGAAATGTCCAAAACCTCAAATGTTTTCACCACATGTCACCTCTTTGTGCTCCAATGACAGGCTTTACATCCCACTAAACAGACCAATAGATCAATAAACCATGTTGAAAGCATCTTAAGGTGACTTTGAGCCACAAACTAAAATCTGATAAATTATTCAGACATTGCCTTTTCCTTTTTTTTTTATTAATATGCCACAATTGAGGCAGTTCTGATTTACCAAACAACTTTTTTTATGAGCAAATTCTTCTCTCTTGATATTTTGTGATGTTAAAGTGCATATATTCTTCTTTTATTCATATCTTTAAACAAATCTCGATCGATTACAGTGTTGTTATGTTTTTGATTAGGGAACAACATTATAACATGGTAGAATGGTAGAATGCTCAGAAAAGTTCATTATGCATAATATAGCCCCTTTAAAAGTGAATGAAACTAATAAGGCTGTGTCATAGAGTGTAACAGTGTCATTTTTCTGCTAATGTTTTTCTTTTTTGTTATTCAACCCAAGAGAAAATAAAAAATTAGCAGCAAAAATATAAACATATTTGTAGCTAATTATGAGCCACAGCTATTCCCTTTGATACTGTGTTTGCATTGAAACAAAATTAACAAGGATTTATCCATGATTAAGAGGTCATTAGTCTGCATAAATCAGTTTGCTTTTCTCTTTTGACCTCTGTAAAATGTAAACAACGGGGGAATCCACTGCAGTAATTGCTCTAATGTAGAACTGTCTGTTACCGTGGCAACGGAACTGAAAATTTTTTGTTACCCTGGGATACGGCTGTATTTTAACGTTGTCATGGAAATTCTAAAAGATTGTTGGAAAACCTCACAACTTTAGGAATTGACACACAACAACGTGAGAAAAACTTCTTCTGTATTCACTGCAGGGACATAAATGCCCCATAAGCTACAGGGGGAGTCAAGCCCCCCCCCCCCCCAAAAAAAAAAAAACAAAAAACAAAAAAACAACAACAACAACAAAACAAAAAACAAACAAACAAACAAAAAATAAGCCAGACATCAACAGAGTGGCTGAAAACAGGTCTTTTACATGTTAAAAGTACTGGTCTAAAAATACTGTTGTTCCGCATTTACATGGAGTTTGAAACTTAAGACACAATCAGACCATAAGGCAGTGTTATTACATTCTCTAAATGTAGCCTGTAATTCAAAAATGAAGTGGTGTAGACCAATGGGAGCTTCCCTTACTCATGACCTCTATCTAAGAAAGGATGTGATTGGCTGAAGCTTACAATAAGCTCTTGATAATAAAGCATAGATAGTGTCTTTTGTTTTGTTTTGTTTTTTCGTTTTTTTTGTTTGTTTTCCTTGCAGAGAAAGCAAGCCCAGGGACAGGGGATGTCCTGGGACAGTCTGTTTTACAGTTTGTTTATTTTTATTCCTGTATAAATAATATTGAATTAAAGTAATGGTTTTAAAGGTCCCATATTATGCTTTGTTTTGGACATTTTTGCATTAGTATTGTACGTTTTATAAGTTAAAATTATGTATATGTATAGAAAACGTCTTCTTTTGGGGAGCTGTTATTTTGACTTTGCAGGGAACGCTTGGATTAGGAGCCTGCTGCCCCCTGCTGGCAACGTTAGGGAATGGACGCATCATGTTGCTAATAAATCACTAAATGAGTTGACTGCTTCATAGTGACGGCAATATAAGCGCTAAAATGATCAGAATACACAATTACTCAAATGTGTGAATGAAACAAAATACTACTCCAGGTATGTTTTGATTATAACGTGGTTAAAAGTTTTAAAAAAAAAGTCGATTTTGCAGAATAGGGGACCTTCTATGTTTTGTTTTTCCTGATTATCGGTAACTATATGCAATAAGCAAATTAGTTTTTGCAAATAAAAGAATGTGTTATGGTCAGTCATCTGCATCTCTTTACCTCATTCTTTTGATCTTTATTATTATTATTATTATTATTATTATTATTATTATTATTATTTTGACTGTGTGTCTCTGATTTAACTGGAATAAAAGAAAAGATTTGTCTGAGACTAAATCCCAGTCTAAAACACCTTCTGTAAACCTAACCTCTGCTCTCTCTCTCACTCGGCGCCGCTCCGGCCTGTTTGCTTTGCCTTGGACACAAACCACAGCCCTCTGCAGCTCCTCACTGTGCGTCTATGAGCCCCTGTCAAAACGCCTCTGCGGTCGGACTCCATGTTTTAGTAATTGCTCAGGCTTTGGGCAAACAATTCCTTTAAAAATATCCCACTAACACTACGGCTTTTACTACTCTGTCAGTGTATATATGTGTCTTTGAACGTACATGTAATCATGGGCTGGAGACATTTGTCTAAAGAAAAAAAAAAAAAACATCTCTTGAGTCGTCTTTTCCACTCCTGGTTTAAGGCTGGTTTCTTTTTTTTTCAGTGTTACAGTTTTCCTGAAGCAGCGTTTGGTGGCTGGCCGCGGTGCTGTGTGCATACTCCATCTGTGAGCCAGATTAGGGCAGGAAAAGGCGGAGGGAGAAGTCCTGGAGCATGAGTTGGCAGCTCTGACTAAGACTGGGTTTTTGGTAGAGAGTGCTTGGACTCGACATACTTTTTACAACTGTATGTCTACTGAGAGTCTATACTGTCCAGAACACAAGAACAATAGGGCTCTGTACATGCTTCTCAATGTGTTAGTTGTTACGAAAGTGTGATTTTACTGCTCCTATGAACAGCTATACGTAACATTGTCATTGCTTCTGTCTGCTTCTGTAAGCTTAAGTAACTCAAGTAAAGTACAGATACATGAAAACTGTACTTAAGTAAAGTAACTAAGTACTTTTACTTTGTTACATTCCATCACTGATGTTGACAATTACACACTTTAGGGAACCAGTTACCTAATCCAAGCACAAAAGGTCACACGCCTGTCTACTCTTTGTGCCGGTGCCAAGCCTGGATAAATGAAGGGTGTTGCGTCAGGAAGTGGATCCATATCAAAAGGAAATTGAAAAAGAATCAAAAGGAAAGGAAAGAAAAGTTGTAGGGAATACAATAATCTCCCTAAATCACATTTCTGCTCTATCCCTTTAAGTCATTTTTCCTGTGTGGGTTACATATACAAATAATCAACACACTGGTTTCAGTAAGATGTATTCTGGGTACTTTGTAGCCATCAACAGACTCGACTACAAGTTAAATGAGAGACAGACATTGACTTGAACTGAGCTGGCCCAATACAGGACTTAAACCGCAGGCTGCTAAGCTTCATGTGGTGTACACTGAGATGACCACAACATATTAGAAGTAACAGTTTCTTTTTCAGTTTTTATTTCTTCTGGGGTCATCAAGGCAAACCATCTGCCTCACTTATCTGGCATAGGTCTTACAAAGGATGCCCTTCCTGATGCAACCCTTTCAATTTATCCAGACTCTTTGTGACCAACACAAAGCGTACACTGGCTTTTGACTCTCTGTGGCTATATTTTAAAGGCTTTTTTCAGGCTTTTTGAAATAATTTTAAACACCTTTGCATTCGTATTTCAGGTTTTGTAACTTAAAATAATGTTTATGTAGGAAAAACATCTTCTTTTAATTGGCAACCTTTGGGAGTAACACAGTATTTGGTGAAAATACTCACCAGTTACCACATTACCTCTGGTTTACTGGATACAAGAACTACTACTCCAGCTGTTTCCACTGTTACTACCACTATTACTACTGTGGCTACTACAAACACCAGGACCAGGGCTCAGACCCACGATCTTTATGTTGTGAGGCAACACGACAATATACAGTGAAGGTATAGCCAGGCCTCTCTTTTGTTTTCTTCTATAAATAATCTGTCTGTTTTCTGTGGATGTGTAGATGCATAACATAGACTGCTCCTCTGACACAAATACTGATTTATAGACATGATTAGTATTAAAAATGTAAAATGTGTGTATCTCCAAATAGAACCAAGAACATTAATCATATTTACATTTTCTAATCACAAACAGTTTATCTCTCCCAACTCTCACTTTAGTGCTTTGTATCCTTCTAGTCCTCATGTCAAATGAGCCACTGGCCATATATCCATCATCGTTCTATAAATAATAAATGGATACTTAAGGATTAGGACCATTAAGAAGATACTTTGTGGTCAACCCATTCATTTTGGCAATAACATGGTGGATCCGTCTTCTACCAGTGGCCATAAATGTCATTCAAAAACACAAAACCAAATGGCAAACATACAATTTTAGAAAAGTTAAAGGTACCCTAAATCAACTTTTTAACCATGTTAAAATGTTTCCACCCCACAATTACACCTGGAGTAGTATTTTGTTTCAGTCACACCCATTTGAGTAATCATCTATGAAGACCCTGTCCCTTTCCTTAAGAGCTGAAAACGCTTGTTTCTAAAGCTCATACACCACCTTCAGTACAAAGCAATCAACTCATTTATCTATCTGTTAGCGTCATGTTGTTATTAGCCGTGCTAAATAGCCATTTTATGTTCTGTCCAGTCCCTAGCGTTGCCAGCAGGGGGCGACAGACATCTAATCCAAGCGTTCTCTGCAAAGTCAAAGTAACAGCTCCTCAAAGGAAGATGTTTTCTATATATATACATTTCTTTAAGTTATAAAACATGAAATACTAAAGCAATTGTGGCTAAAAACTATTTCAAGAAGCCTGAAACTACTTACTATTAACTTCCCTGAACAAAAGTATTATGGTCAGTGCTCTCCAAATCTATCTAGCCCTGTCACTCTGCCAGAACATGTGTTAGCAGCCAAATGTCTAACTCCTTAGGAAACAGCAAATATAGGAGGTGGTTCTCTCCAGAGTACAGCACACAGTAGTGAATAGTAGACAGTATTTCAGAGCCAGCTGTGAGAGTGAGGCAAAGCTGTGCATCTTTTCATGAGGAAGTCCGTGTGTAAGCAGATTTAGCCCACGCACAAGTTTTCTCCTCCCGTGTGTGGAGCTGTGAGGGTTTGAGGTGAGATACTATAGACTGGAAGAGCTATATTTAGTTGTTTAATTATATGGTGCAGACATATTTTAATTTTAAGTTCATAATTTACTAGTATCAGTGTCAGGGAGTATGTACTTTTATATCCAAAAGAGGGTTTATTAAATCTACAAATAATACTGCTGTCATTACTAATACTATCCAATTTGCCAGTGAGGTTAAAAAAATACTTAAAAAGGCCATAGTTTAGGGAGCATTGTTGATTTTTTTATGTAGTTGTATGATTCACTTATGGTCATCTTAACCTCAGCCTGGAGAACAGAGGTGAGCCTGACTTGTGTCTGTTTCAGGCTTAGTTTCAGTGACAAACAACCGCAATCCACCTGAGCTATGTTTTTTTTTTTTTTTCGCCAGAGAAAAAGAGACAACAGGTTAAACAAATCCCTGAGACTGTTATCTTTAGTGGGCATTTGTTTTTACATAAGCAAAAACAAATGCCCACTAAGGATTTTTGCTTGTGTAAAAACAAAAAGACAGGTCTTGCTGAAGTAGACAAAGACTGTTTTGTAATTTGAGTATTATGTATCTTGGCACTTTGAAATGTGATACTTATGCCAAGACGTTGATTTGTGGTCAGCAGTTTATAAAAAGTACTGAATTATAGAGAACATAAGGTAAGGTAAGTTATACTCTTTAACAGGGTTTCCCAACCAGTGGCATGGGGACCCCTAGGGGTACGTGAGCACATTGCAGGGGGTATGTGGAGCTTTCTGATCGTTTATAGTACCTATATATATAGATTGTTTATAGTACCTATATTATATATTTGGCTTTCAAAGACTAAAATAAACCTAAATTAGGACTAACCCAGGATATAGAAAGGGATGAGACACTAAAAAAGGACAAAACAGGGACCAAACCAGGCTAAACCAGAACTAAAACTTGCCTAAAATCAGAACAAAACTAAGACTAATCCATCCACCTTCTTCTGCTTTATCCGGGGCCGGATCGCAGGAGCAGCAGTCTAAGCAGAGATGCCTAGATTTCCCTCTCCAGCTCTACCGGGGGGACCCCGAGGCGTTACCAGGCCAGCCGAGAGAGTCCTCCCAGCTTGTACTAGGTCTTCCCCAGGGCCTCCTCCTGATGGGACATGCCCGGAATACCTCCCCAGGAAGGCGACCAGGAGGAATCCAGAACAGATACCCGAGCCACCTCAGCTGGCTCCTCTCAATGTGGAGGAGCAGTGGCTCTACTCCAAGCACCTCCTGTGTAACTGAGCCCCTCACCCTAACTAAGACTAAATCAGGACTAAACTAGCACTAAGCCAGGTCCATACCATGACTAAACCAACAACAAAGCAGGTCTAAACCAGAACTAAATTAGCTCTAAACTAAGTCTAAACCCGGCCAAACCAGGACTAAACCATGAATAAAGCCAGAACTAAAATAATAGTAAGCTGGATCTAAACCAGGACTAAGCCAGGTCCAAGCCAGGACTGAATCTGGTCCTGGGGGTGCACCAAACCAAAAAGGTTGGGAACCACTGCTCTATAAAGTCTACTCTAAAATTAAACAAGACTGTAAATGTTGTACATTGAAGCCAATATGAGACAATCACTGCAACACAATAAGTGTGAAATGTTGTATGTTGTTGAAAAATGGAAGTAATCTGTCAACATTTTTCCATTCTGTATAATAAAAAAAAACTATGAAAATTACTCATTTTTGCATTGTTGCCAAATTGTGCATTTAAAACTCTACAGAAACAGTTAAATTGTTTGTTGCAAAGGACAAACTAACGCTTAAATGTTGCTGCTTGGGTCCTAACTAAAACCAGAAAGTATGACCATATTAGTACTGTCCTTCCTGTTGCCCAGAGAATAGACTTTAAAACAGTTCTGCTTTTACAAAGAAATCTCTGACACAGTCCCATATGAATCATCTCAGACTCTGAGAACCTCAGGGACCAGCCTTCAGTCAGGTCTAAACACAATGAAGCTTTTCAGTTTTATGCCGCCAAAATCTGCAACAGTCTTCCTGCTGATGTGAGGCAAAACATTTTTTTTTTAAATTTTGTAGTAAAATGGCATCATACAAAAAAGGTTTAGTGAAGCAAAAAGCTCTTTTTCTATGTTTCTGTTCAAAAGAGCGTAACAGAACTACACTCTGCTGCCCTCTGCTGGTTTCTTCACCTGTTTCTTTATGGCATCAGTGGTGTATTTATTAAAAACGTTTTCTTTTAGTTAGAAAAGGTTTTTAAAAGTTGGAAAATGAGCAGTGATGTTCTGGAGGTGACCAACCTCCACTCTTCTCTTTGACTTTTAATCATATATTTTAATGTGATTTTGTACTCTTTAAATTGTAATTCTTATCAACTTTGAATTAACCTGTGTATGAATTATATTATATAAACAAACTTGCCCTGCCACTACAGAAAAGCAATTTATACTTTTTAATGCAAGCATATAGATAAAGATATGTCTGATTTCTTTTTTGCCATATAATCACACACAGTTTCTTGGCAAAGCACTGACCTGTCCAACTTGAGTTTTGTCAACAACATCCACTATTTGTTTTCTAATACAACCACACGCACACACGCACACACGCACAGACACACAGCCCCTCAGTGCCCTCTGCCCCTCTCTATCGCCCCTATGTGTCTGTCCCAGCTGTTTCTACAACAGCTCCTCTCCTCACTGCTGCTCTCAACACAAGACTCCAGTCTCACAAAGGCACTGTAAATAGAGCCACAGATGGAGGCCTTATCATGATTCACTTCAGCGATTAGTCAGCAGCACCGAAGACATGATGGGACCAGGTTTTAGATCCGGCCAGACAACAGACCAGGAACGTGGAGAAATGGTATTTGTTAGATAGAGCTGGTTTTAAAATAATATCTTCTTTCCTCCTATTGGTTTTTCCCTTCTGGAGTCAAGCACAGCAAATCATCTACAGTGGATGCCCTTCCTGGTGCAGCCTTCTTTATTTATCCAGGCTTGGGACTGGCAGAAATAGTATACTGGCCAGTGACCCATGTGGTTGGATTATTCTTAAAAAAAAAAAAAAAAAAAAAAAAAAAAACACAACCAAACAAAACAAAGTGCCAAAAGTGACATCCTGATGTTTAGAGTAACATTGTCAGGACTAAAAATACCAACTGGGAGTGGACTAAAACCAGACAAAACCTAAATTAAACACAGTAGATGTCTATGGAAACTCAGTGGCTAAGAGTGAGTAAGAGAAGTGCAGCGAGCATTAACCTAAACTGGATCCGTTGTAAAGTAATGTCTTAAACTATAACTTTTATACTGAATTATACATTAGCAGAGGAAATGGTATTTTGGTCAGAGTGACTTTCATTCTCTGCATTATATTGAAATCCACTGATTCAGAAACCCAGCATTAAAATTTAAACACTAGACTTCAAGCCCAACTTAGTTTGTTGACTTCATAAACAGCTTGGTAAAGGCCTATGGTTGGCCAGTGGTTCTCCGACTATATTTAATGGACTAAAATGAGCCTAAACCAGCACTAAATCAAGACTACACCAGCACTAAACCAGGACTAAACCAGATCTATACCAGCAATAAAACAGGACTACACCAGAGCTAAACCAGGACTAAACCAGCACTTAACAAAACAGGATAAAAATAGGTCTACACCAAGGCTAAACTTATGGGTCTAAACCAGGACAACACCAGGTCTAAACCAACAGTGCACCAGGTCTAAACTAGGTCTAAGCCAGGACTAAAACAGGACTAGGCTCAATGATTGTAGAAGTCTGAGTACCACCAGTGGTGCCTTTACCACAGTTTGAAAACCACTGGCATAGGTCCATAGACAGTTCATTCAGTCTGTGGTGTATGCTGCATTGTTAATGTGTTTATGTAGTTTCTAGTTGGTATTCATATTCATATTAGCACGCTCACAGCTCCACAGAGAAACCCAAGATTAATTCAGAGAGTTGGTAACTTGCTTCATAGTCTAAATGGTGGACTATTGTGCCGTTACGAGAGCTAAGACAGCTTTGTGGATCACTGTTATTTCCCAAAACCAACCAGAAATATAAGACGTTTTGTTATAACTTCATGCCTTTTACAAAAAACTCCCTGAGTGTGCCACAACATCAAAACACCTTAGTACGAGATGGCCATGTACACATTTAATGATTAATGATCTTTGAACTTATCTTAGCCTCTTTGAATTGCAGCTCAATAAATCAGCTGTAAAACTGAATCACTGGAAAAAGCCCAAATGATTAGTTACTTTAAATGAATACATCTTTAGTGTTCAGAGTAGTAGTTTAAGGAGTTCAGTTGTACAGTAATTGGCATCAGCTACACAATCTCAGGCTAAGGCTGGCTCTAGCCAGGTTTGCACTCTGTCAATGTTTTTTTTTCAAAAACTCATATCGCTCACTCACTTTCTTAGGTTTAGGTTTCCTTTGTGGGATAGTCCAACGGTATGAGAAATTAATGGAAGTGCAGGCAGTACTAAAATGCACAAAAACAGAATTAGTGTGGGTCTATCCATTGAGCCACAAGGCCTGTATATCTTCTCACAATGGTAAAAAATCCATCAAACTATTGATTGTGGTTGGAATTGGCCCTATCTTGCAACAGAATGGAATCCTTCAAAACATTCTTCCTATGTTGTAGGATCATTTATGCACTTAGTTTGGGAATGTCCAAAATGAAAACCCTTCTGGGAAAGTATCTCAAGAACTCTCATTGATATGTTATCGAAACCAATACCATGTACTCCAGAAGTTCTACTCGTAAATGACACTTCCACTTTAAATCTCAATATTAAAGAAAGACACATATTGTTAGCAGGCCTAACTGCAGCAAAACAACTCTTAGCCTGCAGATGGAAGACTCCACAGTCTGTGAACCTGCCAAGATGGATTCTGGATTTGGATTTGATTTGGATTGGACATACCATCATTAGAACAATCGGCCTCACACAAGCACCATGGCAAAACCAAAAATATACAATATTGGGAAAAGGTAAATGCCACATTGAAGTTATTTCTGACAAGATTAATTTTCTTTTATAGCTCTTTTTAATATTTTATGTATTTACTTACTTTTGTTTGATATTGAAGTGTACCACTGGGTCAAGGGTTGGGAGGCGGGAGAGGTCCTGGAAGGGGTGGGGTGGGGGGTATGTATGTTCTGTGTATATATAGATTTACTGTATGTACAGTATATGTCTTGTTGGTGGATATAAATATGTACTTTACATGTGTATGCTGTATATTCTAATGAATTACAGTTCACCTTTTAAAAACTAAATATTTAAATGAAAAATTGATCACAAAAAAAGAAAAAAGAAACATTTCTCCTATAGCTCATAATGACTGTTCCTGAAAATTTCGTCCGCATCTAACCATTAGTTTAAACTAGCAAACTAACTAACCAATGCACAAACATAACCTCACTCAATAGTCCAAAAATGTTCAGGGTCTTCAATTATTCTTGACACCTAAAGTTTTGTTTTTGACAGACCAGTGGTATTGCATTGAAATATTTCGACTACTTCCTTCATTCTTCTTCAGGAGGGTGGTATGATGTTGTTGTGATGTATCTTGCCAGCTGATTTAAACAGGTTTTGTCATCTGTTGTCCGACTTCTTCAAAACAGTATCCCGGGTGTGAGATAGCAAATAGGCTCCCTCGTCCCGGTGTACTGTCCTCCTGTGAGTGTGTTTTTTGAATCTTGATGTTCTTTTTGATCCCATGGCGCTGTTTTCCTCGATGCCAAGGAGGACTCTGGCTTTGTGGTAGAAAGAAGGTGGCACCAAACCCAGTTTAAATCAGCTGTCAAGACGCGTCACAGCAACATCACATGACACTTTTAAAGAAGACTGCAGGAGTATGGAGCTATTAGTGTAGAAAAAGATTTGTGCGTGTGTAAATAAATTTGTCTGTGTTAAGATTTGTGCGTGCGTAATACATTTTGTGCATGCGTATTATGATTTGTGCGGGTGTGTTACAATTTGTTTGTACATGCGTAATTACTATTGTGTGTGCATATTATGATTTTGCGTGCGGAAAACTATTTGCGCGTGCCTAAAAGGATTTGTGCGTGTGTATTATGATTTGTGTGTGTGTAATATGTTTTGTGTGTAATACATTTTGTGCAGTGCCTAACATGATTTTTTTGTGCGTAAAGCAGTTTGTGTGTGTGTAAAATGATCTATCTGTAAATGTTAAAGTGCTAAAAGTTCAAAGTCTCAGACAAAGCTCTAAATACACACAAATCTTTTTGCTACAGTCCTGCTGTGTTAGATCTGTGTCTGTTTTGATCTTTGTGTGTCTTTTACCCTGAGTTTAGTCTTACAGGCTGTGGATCGGCCGACACATCAATAGATGGCAGTAGTTGGTGCTTTGGTTCTGTAGGTATTGCAGGAAGATTATGTTCTGTATTTCTGACAGCAAAGTTCATAAAAGTATAACAAGAAAATAAGGAGTCAACGGTGCAGGCAAAACAAACATATATTTACATTTAGAAGGTGTTTAGCTGTACTATATATGACCTAATAAAACATGATCTTTGTCTTCTAAATGTATGATTTGTCCACACAGCTTACTGAAGAACTGCTAAGCTATGATTGTACTGTATCAGCGATTTAGCCTCAAAGTAGAGACTGCAAACTAAACAACTAATTGTAATACGCACACACAAATCTTAGTACGCACACATCTTAATACAGACAAATCTATTTACAGATGCACAGATCTTTTTGCTACAATAATAGCCCATATAGGAGTTAGTCAAAACATATCAAGTTATGATACAATAACATTGCTTAAGAAAACTTTAAATGTCAGTAACCTCGTTCAAACTGGATTTCTCTGTCTTTATAGGTTCATTTCGACTTATGGGTTTAAATCACTCTCTATCTAGTCATTTAGTCTTCTCAACCTCACAGCATCTGCACTTTTGTGTCAGTAAAAAAAGCTGTTTCGGTGAAGGCCAAGTAATATTGTATATGTATCTGAATGATCCCAGTCACCTAGCAACACTCGTGCCCGTGACAAAGCACTTAAAAACCGACGCTGCTGACTTTTAATGCTGATTATAGAGCAAGCCAAACACACATAAATCAGCCAATAGAGAAAGAGATGAGTGGGGAAATGTGGGCAACAAAGGCACGCTGTGAGCTGTTACCAAGCGCAATGATGGCAGACAGGTGGATCATATAAAGAAGTGTTTACCAACCAGGGGTACGGGGGTTTCTTGGAGTTATTTGGTCTTTTAAAATGCACCTAAACCTGCACTAACCCAGGACTATGCTGAGTGATAAAACAGGGATTACCGGAAAAATGCAGTAGGCCTACTAAAGAACAAAACAGGGACTAGACTTGAACTAAACCAGGTCTAAAACCAGAACTAAACCAGATTTAAAACCAGAGCTAAACTTTGTCTAAAACCAGAACTAAACCAGGTCTAAACCGGGAATAAACCAGAAATACACTAGGTCTAAACCAGGTCAAACCAGGGCTAAACTAAGACTAAACCAGAAAGACACAGGTCTAAAACCAGAAATAAACCAATTCAAACCAGGGCTAAACTAAGGCTAAACCAGGAAAACACAGGTCTAAAACCATAACTAAACCAGGTCTAAACCGGAAATAAACCAGAAATACACAAGGTCTAAACCAGGTCAAACCAGGGCTAAACTAAGGTTAAACCTGAAAAACACAGAAATAAACCAATTCAAATCAGGGCTAATCTAAGACTAAACCAGGTCTAAATCAGGACTAAGCCGGGTTTAAACCAGAACTTAACCAAGACTATGCCAGGTCCTAATCTGGACTAAGCCAGGTCCTGGGGGTACACCAGACCAAAAGGGTTGGGAACCACTGATGTATGGAAGTGTTTCACCTGCTGCTGTCTGATACCTGCATCAAAACACCTCACTGTTTACACTGAACATGCTTAGTGTGAGGCCAAACCAGTATCACCCAATGACACAGGGTCCTCACTGATATCCAGGAATATGGGCTGCGTTGTTTACAGGAACACATGTGGAAAATACACCCGCATGTACATTTTGTCAGGACATTTGCTAATTCTAGCCCTTTGTCAACAGTATAGCCACCCTTCTAGCTTCTGTTTTGTTTAAAAAGTAGAAATTTACCACCATGAAATACTACATTTTCCTTTCAGCTCTTCCCTTCTTTCTTCAGGGGTCGTCCCACCTAATCATCTACCAACATTCACAGGCCACTCTGATGAATTTCATATAAATTTCATAAAAAAATAAATAAATCAAAAAGTATGTAGTAGAAAATGTGCTCAAACACTGCAGTTTATTCTGAAAAGTGTCTAGTTACTTGCTACTACTGACTTTCACTTTAAAATATCTTCACGGACAGCCCTCGAGCTCTCCAGAATATAAGCTCTTGGGAAAAGACGATGTCCTTTTTATTTTTAACATATGTTTCCTGATTATCATAAATTTCAATTATAACCCTTCGAGTTTACTGTGATTGCATTACAGGATCTTGGCAGCCGTTCATTCCTGCAAGACTTTCGATCACAGAAAATGTTTCCACTGTCATGCAAAATGCTGTTCTTTTTTTTATGCAAAGATAAAATGGTAAAAGCATGTGTCTCTCCACATTGCATTGTATACCAGCTTCATAAAAATGTTCTGATGGATGCTCCGACTTTGAACTCATCTCAGATATGTCCCGTGTCTTTAGCTGTAATGTGTTTGGCTTGCACTTTTTAGATCCTACTCATTGGGAATAAAAGCAGAGAGACAGGACAGATAGACAGAGAAATGTATTCAGCATCCACTAAATCTTACTGCCTCTTGCTATACAATGATCAGCCATAACATTATGACCACCTGCCTAATATACAGTCCCATACCCAACATCACTGTTCCGTCCTTGGACCATTTTTGATAGATACTGACGACTGCAGACAGGTTTAAGAGATGCTGTGACTGAGTCGTCTACACATCACAATTTGTTCTCTGGCAAACTCCCCTAAACCCTCAGGCTCCTGGCTCCCTTTTAGGGATTTTCAAATGTATTTTTTGCTCTCATTTTGACATTTCTTATGCTAGGGTGATGATATTTGACAAAAATGTTCTGTAATAAATAAATGTTAGAATTTCTGCGTCACAAAAAAAAAACAAAAAAACAAAAAAACAACAACAAAAAAAAAAAAAAAAACCAATAACTGAATTTTCTACTGTCTGGGAAAAAAAACTCACATTTTACTCTTAAAGCCCTTTTTGGTCCCATTGACTTACATTAAAATCACTTATTTTCACTCTATTGCCATCGTAATACAGAAATGTTAAATCATGCTAATTCCTCTGTAACTCTGTCAGTAAGAGGCAAAAAAAAAAAAAAAAAAAAAACATTGACTGTAGCTCAGCCTTTTAGTGCTTTAAGAGGAAGAACCTGAGTTTCAGCCTTTTTTTTTTTTTTTTTTTTTTTTTTTTTTTGGAATGGCACAAAAAGTAAAAACATATCAAAATATCAAAATCAATTTTAGGACTAATCAGTGACCTATCCGAGGCCAATGATACCTGCACTAACAAAAATTACTTTGCATCATTGTATAGTAAATAATCCATGTTTTATTTACAAATATGTTCTTAATGTTTTATATTTTAAATGTGACCCAGTGACGTAAAAGAGGAGAACAGGGTTAAATTCTTACATTTGTCCATTTTTCCTGCTTCTAACACATTTACTGGTGTACATTATTATGGGGTCAAAGAAGGCAGCCATGACAGTTCCTGATCAATGTCATGCACTCAACACCAGTAAATCTTCCAATGGTAATCAATAGGACAAAGTAATGAAAAAAGACGTGAGGTTTACCACTGAATCCTAATGAGTAATTTAAGCCATACTACATTACATTACATGAATCTACTGACTATTCTCATTAAAGCTTATGATGGCTGGAGCTACTTAGGGCCTGAGGCAGGAAACACCCCGAACAGTGGTCAGTTAGTCACAGGACGGACACAGACACATACACAGACAGACGACCATTTACATCTCACATTTTTTCACTAGGGGCTAGTGAATAAGATTTACTTGGTATCAAGGTATAATTAAAGGTAAAATTCACTGACTTTAATAACACAAAATAATAAAACACGAAGTGTCCACAGTGGCTCCCGCCCACTGGCCAGAGACATACAGGTTTTCGAAGAATTGATGACTTTAAATTGCTATTTGTGAATAAAACAGAGTGACTGGTTGACTCTCAGTGTATATGTCTTATTGTCAGCCCTGCGCCCAACTGGCCACTGTCCAGGGTGTAATCCCTATTGAACTTTTATGAATAAAACAAAAAGGTTGCTGCACACATCACTGCAGTCTAATCGACCATTATGTAATTATTGACAAATCCATATCGCTGGCCTTTCACTTTTGCCGATTTCAAAATGAAGTGCTCGTGTCTGTTGCCGTCCTCATGCATAAACATCTAATTAATGATCTTTGGACTCATTCAGCAGACATTTGCTCTGCTTCTAGGAATCACAACTCAATAAGTATGAGGTTATGATACTAGGAAAACCACCGTCCAACAATTGATTAGCGAAGCAAACTTTTAACAATGCAGTCCTAACAAGACATTTTAATAATGAACTACACCGATCAAGCATAACATTATGACCACCTGCCTAATATACAGCAACACGTCTGTTGGATTGGACCACATGGGCCTCAGTCTTTGCTGCCCATGTGCATCAACAGTTCACCACTGTAACTTCCTTGGACCACTTTTGATAGATACTGACCACTGCAGACTAACAACACTCCACAGGAGCTGCAGTTTTGGAGCTGCTGATCATTTGGCCCTTGTCAAACTCATTCAAATTCTTATGGTTGTCCACATCAACCAAGCTGTGCCATGACGAATCTATGTTATTCGCCTGTCAGTGATCATAATGTTTTGCCTGATTGGTGTGTGTTGTCTACTGATGAATTAACAAACCAAGCAACCAAAACCTTTATCTTTCTTTACATTTCAGTCCAGTGTTTGCATAATCCATGTTACAGTATAGTTTTTCCCCCTTTTATTCTCTCTGGAGGAGCTGATTTTAGTGTTGAATAAGGCTATAGTTGGATGCACGTGTCAGAGCCTGCCTGGTCCTGGTGGAGACTGAGCCGGCTTTTATCTGCACTCTACTGACAGCCTCAGAGTTTAGGCAGCAGTGGCACCAAAACACCAGTCTCTTATTCACATAGTTTGTGGTTAAAGGGACTTAGGTTTGACTGAAAGACAGTTGTTAGAGTATGCACTGCCTATTGATAAAACACCACATAAATTGTAATCTCTACATTTGTGTGGCATAATAAGAAACATTCATTGCTACATTATGTGGAGGTACACATTAAAGAGCTATACCATGTAATGGCTTCAAATTTATTGAGCAAGCATAGACTAAATACTATAATAATTAAAGTGTAATTACCAATTAATAGATTACTAAACAATGTATTAATGCAGATTTATCATTATTTGACACAGACTTATTATGCAAGACCAGTACATGAATAACAGCCTTCATAACTTTATGTTATTTACTTATTCATTGACTTGTGGATAATAAATGAAGTAGTAACATATTTATTTAGTATTTAATAGTGTTGTGTATCCCATAAGTGTATTGTGTGTTAAGTAGAAATGTTTCTTTTCAAAGTAAAAGCCTGGATGTAATGAATTTAGGTACTCACAGACACTCATGCTTAATAATGTCTCATTATGATGATAATCAAAAGTTAATGTATCAAAGCTTTTTAAATGATAAATGAAGTACTAACTTCAGTTAACTCCCAATAGTGTCCAGTTGTTATGCTTAGGGTGCAATTTTGAAGTAGAAGTTCAAGACAATGCTTTGTAAATGATGATCCAAGTACTAACACCTAATAGATTGCAGTTATGGTTTAGAGGTGTTATTTCAAAATAAAAGCACACAAGTAATGTTGTGTAAATTATAATTATGCAGGAACAAATGCTCACGTAATACTCAGTATAGTCCAAAACTGTAGTATTTCAAAACTAAAATAGACATTATAAGTTGGATTTCAAAATAAAAGCTCTCAATATGATTTTTAAATGGGGGCTTACCTGGAGACAGCTCTCCGTCACTTTGCTCTCCTGAGTCCGAGTCCATCTTCCCAACAGGACACACGGAGCTCTTGATCCTTCCTGGTTTATACTTTCCTTGTGTTTTTTTAGGAGGATTTCTTCACTTGAGGTGGAAAAAAAAATGTCTGAATAAATCTCTGTGCTGAAGTTGGAAGTCCTTTGCAGCTTGTACTACAGTGAGAGAACTGCTCATGTGCTGGTCCGCTGAGCTGTGCCTGGTCTTTTTGTGTTACTGCTGCCTCTCTGAGATACTTTCCCCGGTCTGGATTTGGCTCCTCCCCTTTAGCCCCGCCCCTTCTCTCCCTCCCTCCCTGACCCTCTTCTCTTCCTCTTAAACTCTTTCTCTGCCTCTCTCTGTATGCTATAAGTGATCCCTCTCGTCCAAAAAGCCACTGCAATGTGTCTGAGCCCTGTACTGTTTTAGACGCTGGGGGAAAAAAAAAAAATCACCTGACCACTTTTATGTTGCAGTAAAAGCTGTCAGTACCTGCAGAAGTCATGTGGAGCAGGTCACATGACAGACTATAAAAGGCAGGGTAATGTTAGGGGCTGAGAGGAGACTTTGATCTATTGATTTTAGAGGAGTAGATCTCACAGTGGTTTGGTGGAAAGTAACTAGGTTTTTGTACACATTTTTTTACTTAAGTATATTTTAAGATAAAAAGTATATTTTGATTGAAGTAAAAGTAGCAGTAGTAGTAGTAGTAATAATAATAATAATAATAATAATAATAATAATAATAATAATAATAATAATAATAATGCATTAGTCTTATATAGCACTTTTCTAGGCACTCTAAACACAGTTTCAGACAAAATGGGTAAAGTGTTGTCTTGCCCAAGGACACGCTGACAGTATGCACTGGTGGTAGCTGTGATCGAACCAACATCCTTTGGGTTACTAAAGTGAACGTCTGACTGAGCTACTGCTGCCGCAGAGCTGCTACTAGTTGTAATAGTAGTAGTTGTAGTAGTAGTAGTGGTAATACTGTAATAGTAGTTTCAGAAGTAGTAGTAATAGTAGTGTTAGAAGTACTAACAGGAGTAATAAAAGTAGTGATACTAGAAATAATATTTGTTGTAGTAGTAACTACACTACTTTCAGAACTACTTTTGAATTCATTAAACATTCCATACTTTCTTATTTTTACTTAAGTAACAATTAAGTAATAATATTTTGTGGTAGTACTTTTAGAGATTGTACAGATTGTGAGTATGTCTTCCATTTCTCCAACATTTGATATAAAACTAAAAGACAAGTTATTTGCGAGACCAAAACACTTCAAAGTCACATTTTTGTTTTCTGTTTTACTTTTGCTTTACAAGTCAAAATATCCTTTTGCAGTGTCTTGGAGCAGAGTCCCCTATTTTTGTTTATGGAGATAACACTAAACAAAGATCACTAAATGGCTCTTTGTTTTCAGACCAAACCAACAAGGCTTTTGTCTAACTGTGTACAAGTGTGTAGCCACAAAGGCTGTTGACGTTCTCTTACTTACATCGTTGTTTATTCCAAAATACTTCAGTGACACACTTTTACGTGCAATAAACAGTGTAGTGTATTTCTTAATTGTGTTTTTGGTAATAAAAATGTAAGTTCTCACAGTGAAAGAAATCTCCCCAGTGTCAGTGATCATGTAGCCACTGCCTCTTGAGTAAAGCACTTTCTCAGTTTTTCAGTTCAAGCCATTTCAGGCTCAAACTCTTTTTAGTAAAGATATTTTTATTTACAGCAGACAAGACGGACTTCATGACACCAAAATACACTATATTGCCAAAAGTATTTGCTCACCCACCCAAATAACTGAATTCAGGTGTTCTAATCACTTCCATGGCCACGGTGAATAAAATCAAGCACCTAGGCTACAGCTTTGTGGAAAACTTTGTGGGAACAGTTTGGGGATGGCCACTTCCTGTTCCAAGATGACCGCACCAGTGTTTTTTATGCACAGTCAAGACATGGATGAGTGAGTTTGGTGTGGAAGAACTTGACTGGGCTGCACAGAGTCCTGACCTCAACCCAATAGAACACCTTTGGGATGAATTAGAGCGAAGACTGTGAGCCAGGCCTTCTCATCCAACGTCAGTGTCTGACCTCACAAATGTGCTTTTGGAAGAATGGACAAAAATTCCCATAAACTCTTTAAACCTTGAGGAAAGCCTTCCCAGATTTGAAGCTGTTATAGACGCAAAGGGTGGGTGGGCTGATGTCATATTAAACCCTGTGGATTAGAAATTAAGTTCATATGTGTTTAAAGGCAGGTGAGCAAATACTTTTGCCAACATAGTGTATATAAATGTGACTGACTGTTTTAACAGCCAGGAAAGATCTCATGTCTGTTGTGAAGACAGAACAGTAGTGGACAATGTGATCCATTAATTAATTATTAATTATGGATCACAAAACCTAGGTGATTAGAAAAACTCCCTGCCATGTTATTTATATAGATAGTGGAGAAAAACAAACAAAAGAACTTAGTTGTCAAACATAAATGTCCAGGTCATGGTGAGAAAGTGGTTGGGATTGTTGCTCACAGCAAGAAGGTCTTGGGTACGATTCTCGAACCAGGTTGGGCCTCTCTGTGTGGAGTTTGCATGTTCTCCTCATGTCTGGGTGGGTTTTCTCCAGTTTCCCCCATCAACATAAAATATAAACAACAGGCTAAACCTCGTCATTACTCCTGACCAGGACCCTGGTTCAAGAAGTTGAAGGATGGGTCAATGCCCTATGGGGACAATAAGGTATACCGTACCTTAACCTTAACTTTCACCACGCCAATTTGGTTGAACCAGTAGCAGTTTGGATGCCAAAATGGTTTGGATGCTCCGAGCAGGACTAGTTGGATTTTTAGTTGTGACTTGAACTTGAACTCTAAAATCTCAGAAGAATTCATCTGTTGCACAAATTAAAAAATGTGTCTTTATTTCAGTTGAATTTCCTGGGAACAATGTGAAATGACACAGACACACAACCAATCAGAGAAACAAAAAGCATAATTTGGCATAGTTTTGTTGCCGAATGCCTCTCTATTTTTCCAGGCTTGGGACCGGGCCAAACTGTGGCTGAAGTTTCTGGCTCCACCTCAGGAAATCAGTCTCCTGCATGAAAGGAGAGGAACCACCTTATTAATGGTGATAACTGGTCCATTATGGTTTTTATTCATTGTATTGCTGTAAAAGGAAAGAATACCAGACCCATTTCGCAGACATAAAGAGTTTTTAGTGAATAGGTATATTGTTGTTATTGTTTTCTTTGAGTTCATTTGAGAATATCATAAATCCCTGGCTTGCTTTCTTCGGGGCAGGTGGGAGTGCGGCTGGTGGTCCAGTGTCCCAGGTGTGGACTGGTCTGCCTCTCAGCGGGACACTGGGCTCCAGATGGCACCACCAACCGGTTCCCTTGCCCCGAGCCCTAATGCTGTGTGGATCTGAGGGGGCACATATATATATCTGCCAGTAATAACCACAACAGGCTGAGCCACTTTGATCTTAGCAATAAAAGCAGTCAGTGTTTGTCTGTTTGTGGATAAGGCCAGGGCAGTGGTATTTTGGAAACACACAGGGATCATGGCATATAAAAGAAGTTATAAAAGGTGTCCCTATATCCAGGTTTAGACACGGGGTTTGGTGTTAAAAGTTAAGCAAAACTCAATATTAAACTGGTGTAAAATATCATTTTAAAGCATAGTGCATGCCTCTGTATGTGACTAAGACTGAGTAAAGCCTGAGTTTTTTGATCGTTATATCTTTTCTTTTTGGTTTTCTGCCAGTCTGGACTCTGTAACTTCATCTCCAAAACATCTAACATGAGCTGTCCCTCTGATGAACTCATTCCTGATCCTACCCATCCTTGTCACTCTCCAATTTCCCCCCTTTTAGTCTTGTTTTAAATAAGATATTTATTTGTTTATTATTATTATTATTATTATTATTAAGATTCAGCAGCTTATTCTTACTTTTAGAAAATAGCATTAACTTAGTTTTGTCTGCATATTTAATTGTTTCTATCAGTTTCATTACTGTACTTATGGAAAGCACTCCATGTGTTGCAGATGGTTGTAAAGAGCTATAAGTTTGATTAATTAAAGCTCTTTTATCACACATCACACCTTACCACTTTTCTCCATCCACTCTTATCTGCTTTTTATTGGTGGGTGAAGGGTAAGATGTTCAAGGAATCACAGTCTACATTATGTATAACTTGAACTCACATTTACATACCCAGCAATGTTATGTTCGTGGCTGCATGAATCACACAATCCTCTATATTCTAGCCCTTTGTAAGCTCAACTCTCTCTCAGCGGCTTGATCAAGGCCATCCGGCTCACTGCCACAGAAACAGATCTTAAAGCGTAGTCATTGTTTGGAGGATTTCTCGTGATATTAATTGGAGTTTTAAGTGAAATATTACCCGAGCATACACTTGAAAATGAAGAAAAGCATGTGGGCAAAACGCTCAGATTCAAAACTTGAAACGTGGGTGTTTAGTAAAGGACAGGACTGTATTATTGGTTTAAAATCACCATTAATTTATGTATTTTACTGGGGAAGGTCAGGTGCATCTATGGACACTTTGGTTTTCACTAGGAGACAGAAATTTCACTCTCCTATGCTGCAAATGTCTATCTGATTACTACAGTAATCAGATTTTTACCTGACTAAAAGAAAATATTTTTAATAATTTGTATAATAAAAGGAACTTTACTTCCTTACATTTTTTGTTTGATGCCATTTTACTACAAAATGAAAAATAGCTGTGAGGAATCAGTGGATACAGAGCTGTACACTGCTTTTTGGATAAATGAGTGAGAGCAGACTGGATGTAGAGGGCTTGTTGATTGGGCAGTGCTTCCTGAGTGGACAGAGGTTCATGGGAGAGGTGGAGATTTGTGGAACTGAGCGTTTTGAGGCCTCAGAATGGCTGTGCTGGAGAATAGAGGATTGCATTACCCTTGGGCTCCTGGCTCCCTTTTAGAGCTTTTCAAATGCATTTTTGTTCTCATTTTGACATTTCTTATGCTAGGGTGATGATATTTGACAAAGATGTTTTTAAAAATTAAATAATTTTAGAATTTAAGCTTCACAACTAAAACTGGTCAAAAAAGTCACATTCTTCCTCTTTAAGCCCCTTTTGGTCCCACTGACTTACATTAAAATCACTTATTTTCACTCTGCTGCCATCATAATACAGAAATGTTAAATCATGTTAATTCCTCTGTAACTCTGTCAGTCAGAGGCTAAAAAATACACAAACAAAAAAATCACCACCAGATTCACCATTTTCTCATTACATTGTGGGAAATAATTTCCTTAAAATTCCCATTAGATAACAATGACTGTAGCTCAGCTTTAAGAGGAAGAACCTGAGTTTTCAGCCCTTTTTTGTAATGGTAAAGTAAAATGTATCAAAATCAGTTTTAGGAACATGTGAACAAAGTGGCATTTAGAGGGTTAAAAATATAAAAATTAATTCACTTATTATTATTGTTATGCATGATGAGAAATGATCAAAAAACAAACAAAAAAAGTTTTTTTTTTCTTTATGTTTTATAGTTTTAAATGTGACCCAGTGACCTAAAAGGACTTTAAGAGGAAGAACCATATTTTTTTAAAGGAAGCCTGAGGTTTAAACAGGCAGTGAATAAAATAAAATAAAATAAAACAAAACACAACTCAAAGTATGTTTTTGATGAAGAAAAATATTAAAACATGGCAGAAAGCTCAGAAAAGTGGAATGTAGTCTCTATAAAGATAAAAAATAAAGAAAGCCTAATATTTTCTGAGGTGGTATTGAAAAGTTTGAGAATCACCAACATAGACAGATAATAATAGTCGAAGTAATTGCAATGGTTGGAGTACAGTAGTAGTAGTAGTACTAGTAGCAGTTGTAGTAATAGTAGTAATTGTGAACGTATAGCACTCAACACGCAAGCAATGATTTTGTTGAGTACCTCTTCCACTTCTGCTTTTTATCAATAAAAAATAAAACATGCTATTAGATTAATGAGGGTTTCACTGTCTGTATTTTTTTTCCATTGTTCCTTCTTTTGTCCCCTCGCTGCTGCTTTAGAGAAGAGGAATCTAATTACCGAGTCTTGCAGTTTACTGGGGCTACACTCAGCTAATGTGGTTCGTCTGGCTCCAAACTGTGGCATATCGGCGTCTGCTGAAGAGATTTGTGGTCACTTTCATTTCAGACTGTGACAGTGGAGAGTGTGAGCTGCTCAGATATGGAAACACTTTTTTAACATAATAATAATCATGGGTTTGAAAAACACCAAAGGACTAAGTGGAATATTTTTACACTTATCCAGTCTGATGTCGTTCATTTGGATCTACAGCGCTGTGCAAAGAGCTGAAGGGCGCTTTAATGAATGCTAATGTACTTTTGACAGAAATAATAGTAGTAGTTGTTTGTAGTAGTAACGGATTAAATGATTACTTTTGGTGTGGATTCAGATCACTGTTTAGAGGCAGTGTTTTAAGAGATTCTGTACTATTTTGCGACATAAGAGTTTTGTGTCTCAGTGGAAAGAGCATTAACCCCTTAACTGGGCCTGACATCTTTACCACTGCAAGATGGGGTCAGTTTCTCTCCATTCTGGTTGGTGATTCTAGTTTAGTTTTGTTCTAAAGATTGTAGCTTAATGTATAATTAAAAAACAATGGTCATTATAGCTATAGCAGATTTATTTACAAGATAAGCTACAAGTTAATGCTAATTTGAAATAAAAGAGTCAGTATGTTTTTTTAAATGCAATGTAAGAGATTGTGCAAATAAAACATAAAATTAAAACTTTATCTCATGGTACTGGTTTTGATATTGGTCATAATGAAGCAAGACGGGAGTAGGCTTGTTTATTTTATAAAATGGACGAACAAGCAAGCTGCTTTCCTTCATTAGGGTCTTTTGCACATTACTGTAGTGACTCCAGGAGCTGTCGAAGCAACAAGTCCTGTTCTAACATTGTTCAAAGCCCAAGGCAGGTCTGTTTTTGTTCTGTGTTAATATCTGCGTTTTGTCCTTAAACTAAGTTTTAGCAACACGCTAACCCACTCTTATGCTTGATTACAAATGGTTCCTTGTTAAACCAAGATAAACTAGTGAAAAACACACTGAAACTGTAATATGTGTGGGTCAGCGTGTGACCATGGAGCTTATCATCAGAAAATAATACAAGGCCGTACACAGAATTTTTGAATTGAAATAGCCTAATGTGTGTGTGGGTTTTGTGTAATTTTGTGTATTTTTGTACTCTGCCCTGCCAGCCCCTCTGACTTTCTTTTCGAAAGCAAAGCATTTCTCCTGGTCGACTTGGAACTGACCTATCATAGACGTCCAGTTCTCTGTGGGATTTTTCTCTTTGTCCTGTTGCCATGACAACAGTAAATGGGAATGGGAATGGTATTTATATAGCGCTTTACCTATGACACAAGTTACCCAAAGCGCTTTACACAGAAGGGAATGGCTATTGTATTCACTCCATAGTCGGTGGTGGTAAGCTATGTTTTGTAGCCACAGTTTCCCCAGCCGTAGACTGACAGAAGCACAGCTGCACACATCTGCGCCCTAAAGTCCCCTTGACGTCCAAAGTAACGACTGCATTCAAACAAACCCACATTTTTTTTAAGTCTTTGTACAACTTTCTTCTGTCCCCATTCAGAAATAAGTACAGAACTGCACATAATATGGCGTATTCTATTATTGTAACAAAAAAAAATGTGTGCGTGTGTAAACAGATTTGTCTGTATTAAGATGTGTGCATATTATGATTTATGCGTGTGTATTACGATTAGTTTAGTTTAGTCTTATAACATCTTATAGTGTGCACATTAGTTTGCAGTCTCTACTTTAAGGCCAAAGGGTATCTTCTAAATCGCTGATACAGTACAATCTGAGCTTAGCAGTTCTTCAGTAAGCTGTGTAGACAAATCATAGATTTTTGAAGACAAAGAGCATTTATTATTAGGTTATATATTACAGCTAAACATCTTCTATTGATGTGTCGGCTGATCCAAAGCCTGTAAGACTAAACTCAGGGTAAAAGACACACACCGATCAAAACACACACAGATCTGACACAGCAAGACTGTAGCAAAAAGATTTGTGTGTAGAGCTTTGTCTGTGAGACTTAGAACTAATGCAGTTTTAGAACCAAAATGAAAAATGTAAACAAAAACAATTTTGCCATTATGTAAAATATATTTTCAGTTGTTAATAACTGTTCCATTGTTATCAGTAAAACTAATATTTGATTTAAACACGTTTACCTCATATCGTAGCACGTGCGTAAAATAAATAAAATAAATGAGTAAAAGTAAATAAAATGTGATGACCTTATGCTATTAAACCACAATGTAAATATTATTACATAACAATCATAATAATGGTAAATAAAATACATAAATGTTTTAAATTTTCCACCATATAAATCAATTTGTGAATTTTTTTCTACAATATTCTAATTCACTAATCTAGGACTGCATTTTTTTGGTATTTTTCCCCATTCCTTGCCTGACAGTATTTTATGGAGGCTCTAATCCAAACATGTTTTAAAATATCTTTGACGTCAGACCCGCTCACAGCTAAATGCTTCACCAATCACTCCTCACACATTCACTGACAATGTGATTGATTACCGACCTCCCACTGCAGCCTCGAACACACAACACACACATACACAACACACACTCGCACACACACACTCGCGCGCACACACGCATGCACCAGTGTTGTAGTCAGAAATGCCAGTGGCCTTATGTGCTCTCTCTTATCTTACCTGTTAAAAAATTAAAAATAAATGAAACAAACAAACAAACAAAAAACTTGTAGAACCTTGGTTGCCATGGAAACCAAAAGCAGAAAATGGTGGTGGCGGCAGCATCTCCATGAACTGTGAAGATTTTTTTGGCATTTTCTCGTGTGTGTCATCATTTGTTGCTTGTGCACTGTAAAAAAAAAAAAAAAAAAAAAAAAAAAAAAAAATGCTGCAAAAATTTTAAAGGATCAGGATCCCTCAAGATTTTTGAATTTTAGGGCAAACTCAAAATCTCAAGTTTTCAACAATATATATATTTTTTTGTTTATCTAATTTGATGTTCATATGTTTAAAAACTTAAAACATTTTAGGTTTTACTCTCTATCATTATTTTTTAACTCATCTTGCAGCCAACTTACTATCCAGTTTTCAGAAAATAGTATTATTCTTTTGTTGAATTTCACATATTACGTTTTTATTATTATCAATAATAATAGTTTTTTCTGAACAACGGATAGTAAGTTGGCTGTAAAATGAATTAAAATATAGTGAGTAAAACTTAAAATTTTAAGTTTTTAGACATATGAACGTCAAATTAGGTGAGAAAAAAAATATTAGTCATTGAAAACCTTAAGGGATCCTGTTGCTTTGAGTTTTTTAGTTTTCGCAATATTTTTTTTTTTTTTTTTTTTTACAGTGTGTGACTTGTTGGCTCTGCACTTGAGTTGACAGTGCAAGACAAACTATTCATCATTGCTTTGTAAAGATGCCTAGTCAGTGGCTCAGTGGATAATCTTAAAATGTCTGAAGCCATGACTACAGCTCTTATTGATGTCATGGATTCAAGACACCTATGGGTGACCAGATTCTTAGACCAAAAAACTGGATAGGTGCAATTGAACTTACCTCGTGACAAAAAAGCACCCAAAATCCATACTTTTCCATCCATATCAATCCATAATTTTCTGTCATATAATTAAAGTACATGGCAGTAGGGCTTAAGTTTTAAATTTGAATGGCAATTTACAAATGAAAATAATGACATTGTAAATACAGTAATATTAATGATGAAAATACTTTATTTTCCTGTGCTTTTTTATTGGTTAAAATGGAGACAGCTGGGACATGGTTTGTTGAAAACTGGAACATATGAGCGTTTTTACAGACATGGCTTGGGACATGGGACAGAAAGCTAAAAACTGAAAATGCCCTAGTTAAATAGGGACGTCTGGTCACCCTAAATTTAAAGAAAGTCTCTCTCCTCCATGATGTTTTACCTTCATGTAAGTTTCTTTTCTATGGGCGAAAAAATCACAGGCGGAGTAACCAATCGGAGAAATTAACGAGTGCACTGCTGACCCAAACAAACATGGTGCATTGCCGTTTTTATAAAAAACACCAGATTACAAGGTATTATGGGCAGCTCTGTACTTATTTCTGAACGGGACAGCAGCAGAAGCCAGTTGTACAAAGACTTTTGGAGAAAGTCAGTTTGTTTGAATGTGGACGGCAGTGGGGCTTTACTGTTGTTAAAATGTCAACGAAACACAGAAATAAATAGAAAAAAATAGGAGGGGCTGGCTGGGCAGGCTAATAATTTCCTGTGACGTCCCTAAACTGTCCTGTCAAATAAGGTAAACAATCTACTGATGTTACAGAATGATGTTCCACTATAATCCATGCACTAAATTCAACATACACAGTGTAAAATCCTGTAGTATACACTTAGAATATATTGGATCAGTCAAATCTATATTTTAAACACTCTTTGCATTTGTCTAACTTAGAAAAGCATAAATAATGCAACACAAATAAAACAGAAAGTTCCATAGAAACTAATGAAAAAAAATACATTTCTTTCTGTTTCCCAGAGAGGACAAACTGAGTTCTGCTGGAGCAGAAGCATGTTTATGTTTCTTGTACACATTTTTGTATGATGCTTTTTGTCAATGTTTAGGGCATAAAGAAAAACAGATTACATAAAAAAGCAAAATCACTGGTGTACTGCTATAGCTCTACACGCAAAATAGTAGAGCCAGATGTGCAACTGCAGGCAACATTTTACCACCAGAGGTCGCCAAACAACCAATCATAAGTCAGAGCTATTCTTGGGTTAAATTAGGTAAATAAGAATATTGTTTCAGTTTATTGTGCTTATACACCATACCAGTAATGTCTCTATTTTTTATTTATTTTCTTGTGATAAAGGGTAAGTTGAATATTTTTAACCTACAGTAACAATAAGCCAATGAAGACAAAAGTGTCAATTTCAAATGCATTTTTTTAGATAACTTGGCCGTTGTTCTTAGTGTATATTTTATCATAAATTTTGATATGCTAATCACAAATCTAATATTTCTTCATTTTTACACTCTCTAACTACATTTGTTACATTGCTCCTGTTTAAGTATCCCCATCAAAAACATCATAGAAATAGTATACATTAATGTTTTTTCTACTTTTTTTTTTTTTTTTTTTTTTGCATTAATCGTTTAATACCAGATATTTCATTATTTTCAGAATGTAAACCATTTTTATGCCAGTTTATGTAATAGCATCTTAGGTTTTAATAAGATATACACTTAAAAAACAAACTATTTTCAGTATTCTCAATGCAAAGTGGATTTTTCTTATTCTTTTTCTTTCATAGTTTACCAACAACAGTGATTTAGATGGATTTGGGATTTTTTTGTAGTAACAAAAAGTTACAATGGGTTAATAGGTTTTAATGGGAGTTTTATTTTATTATTTTTTTATTTTTTTTTATTTATTGTTCATAGCACAGGAAAAAAATTATCCCTAAAAATAAATGTTGTTAGTAATCTTTAATCTATTATACAGGTCTACATTTGTCATGATGTTCTGTGATGGGGACACTTTTGTCACTTAACAGGAGCAATGTAACTTTTTAAAATTGGGCTATAAGGTTTACAATCTTATGTCACCGACAAATCCTAATAATTAAATCATTGCAGCAGATAGCAACATGAAAAGCCTCTACTTTCCTGATGACAGAGTGTATCTTTGTATCTCCATGCATCTGAGAGTCTGCAGAAATCCAGGCTTGTTGCCAGAGAAGCCACTGGATCAAAGCTAACTCTCACTTCGTGGTCTTTAATGTGGAGAGCTTCACAAAGTCAGCTATTTGTTTCTCATAGAACATCAGAGGGTGAGCCGAGCGCTGGTGCGGCTCATCAACTTCACAGTCCGCTGCATCTTCCTCTGGATTTATGTGTCTTCAAACGTGACTGACCAGCATGAGGCCAAATAATGAGGCTTTAATCTTTTCAGTTCAGATAAATTCTAAGTATGATCTATCTGACTTCTAACATTCATTCTTCTGCTTATTCACATCAAGGGCTGTGGAGCCAATTCAAGTAACCAAGGGCCTTAGATGAAGTAGCGCCTGGACAAAGACTAGTTAATCACAAGGCTAGGACTTAGAGACACACAGCACACAGGCACACATTCACTCTCACATCACCAGTTCACCAATATCTGCAAGTTTTAGAACAGGGAATATAGAAGCGTTTTGAAGAATAATTGGTTTCTCATTACATTTTCTAAAACATACTTTTACTTCAGAAAACTTCAGAAAACTTCAGAAAATGCTTAAGATTTTTTTTTTTTCCTTTTTGTAGAGAAATATTAAAAATAGCTAAAATTGTATTTTTTGACCACAGAAAAATGAGTAGCAGTGGTAGCCAGGAAAAGGGTCTGGCTGCAGCTGAAGGGGAAAGTGGAGCTCCATTAACTCCATTTCCAGTGAGGAGAATACTCAAGTTTCTAACCCTAACCGTAACCAACTTATTCTATTAATATCATAAATTAATATGCAGTTTGTAGTGTTTTAAAAAAGTTTTTGTATTTGGCTTTGGAAGTGTAGTCTCACGAGCTGAGTGTAGCTGAGTGGAGCGCCACTTTTCCCATCGACTATGTCTAGACTCTCTTGGTAGCCAGGGCCATTTCTATCTACTGTACTATATATGAGAAGTATGCACATGCATAGGGCCCCACAAGCCACTAGGGGGCCCCAAAGCCAAATGTTTAGTTGTTTTTGTGCAGATTTCTGCTATGTTAGTGTTTCTCAGATATCTGTCAGTAAACATTACTTTACTAATACTTATGATTAACTTATGAAGTTAGGAAGTGTGCTAGCGCTTTAGACAACACTAGTTAGTTTTGGACTTTTGTAGCTGTGTTGTTTTTCTGGTATTTTAATTTTTTTTTATATTGTTTTGATCCCGTCTGGATGAATCCTTACAGAGCTGATCTATGATCCTATAGATGAACTAATGGACTAACAGTGGAGAGGATCTTACCTTCAATATGGGCTCCATAAGGTTTCTTCTTTTTTCCCCACAGCTGTTTTTTTAGGAGTTTTTCCTTACCGAGAAGGTAAGGACAGGAGTGTCCTGGGTCTGTTTAGTTTAGTGTAGTTATTGTTTGTGTTGATTATGTGTTAAGTCTGATTGTGTGTTTATGTTTGATCAACTGTTTGTGAAGCCCTTTGAGGTGACTTTTGTTGTGATACTGGGCTATACAAATAAAACTGAATTGAATTGAATTAAATTAAGGAAGATTATTGTGACTCTAGCCAATTTTCTGCTTGTAAAGTGTAATTGATTGTGTCAGATTTGTGAATCATCTAAGGGATCAGGAATTTCTCCGTTGTAGTTTGGCAAACTAGGGGCCGCCAAACAGTATCTTGTACTGAGCCCCCACAAAACTAGAAATGGCCTTGGTGGTTGCAAATACAGTAGTGATAGTCATAGTAATGATACTAGTGGTCAGATTAGTTATAAAACTAATGCTAGTATTTTTATCAGACCACTAACAGGTGAAGTCAGTAGTTGTTGAGATTTACTAAACATTTTTTTCCTCAAAGTGTTTGACAAAAGCCAAACTGTGATGCCTAGACGACTGGGTCAGGGCATCTCCAAATCTGCAGCTCTTGTGGGGCGGTCCCAGTCTGCAGTGGTCAGTATCATCAAGTGGTCCAAGGAAGGAACAGTGGTGAACCGGCGACAGGTGATGTCCGTGGTAATAGGTCAGTGGTTATTATGTCATGCTAGCTAGTGATGCTAACATCCACTATACTGTACTGCATCTCTAAAACAAAACATATTTAGTGTAGTATATTGTAGAGGTTCTGACTTGACACTAACCATAATCACTCATTAAGGCCATAAAACCAAATCTTCACAGTGACTGAATACTTTCTGGTCACACCTCAGAAATACTCAAGACTGATGTGATGTTTATTCACTCAGACAGTGTTGTGTAAAAAGACCGTAATTAACATATCCCTGAGGCTCACACTGTAAACTGACTTGACAGATAATGTTGGACATCAGTAAACAGTATTTGCTCAGTTCAGTTGGCTGCACTAGTGTTGTAGAGACTTGTCCTGGTCTCTTCTCAGATTCAAAGGCATTTTTACTCGGTCTTGTCTCGGTCTCACTGTAAAAAAAAAAAAAGTGTTGTGAAAACCCAAAAACTCAAAGCAACAGGATCCCTCAAGATTTTTGAGTTCTGGGGCCAACTCAAAACCTCAAGTTTTTAACAACTAATATTTTTTGCTGACTATATTTAACATTCATATGTCTAAAAGCATTCAATTATAAGTTTTACTCTTTTTTTTTTTTTTTTTTAACTCATCTTACAGCCAACTAGTCCCTCAAAAATCTTGAGGGATCCTGTTGCCTTGAGTTTTTGGGCTCTCTGACCACCACCAAACACACAAACAAACTTACAAGTCGTACACCAGTGCCCCAGACACTGAAGGCAAGGTGGATGAAGTGTCTTGCACAAGGACACAACGGCATTATGGAATTGCTAGGAAGCGGGCATCAATTTTGGTCTCAGACAGGTCCTAGTCCTATTTGATACAGGCTTTACTACCACATAGTCCCTTTAAACAGAAGTAATTGCTGCTTTAAGATGAACGGGTCAACTTGTCAGCTCTTGTATTTCAGATTTGTGTAAAAACAAAGTGACAGAGATCGGCGGGGGGCAGGGAGGAGAGGCACAGAGACGCAGCTTGACTCTTCCAAGTAAGATACTGTTTACAAAGTCTTCATGGGTAGATTTTACTCTTAATTTAGTTTAGGCTATTCATTAGTGTCATTACTGGGATCACATTTATGGGACAGATTCAATATAAACTCATGGCAGGAAGTCATTTAAGACAATCAAGATAACTCCAAATTTAACCTGTACCGACACATGAAGGTCAAAGGTACCTACTCCAGCCACAAGGGGTCAGTAAAGGAAGAAATTAGTTTTTCTGATTTCCTGTAACTCAATAGATACTAGATACTTCTAGTTGTTCCACTTTTCACTACAGACAACATATTCAATGGTTGATCATTTAATAAGGCAGACATTTAGTGCAGTGTTTCCCAACCAGGGGTACAGGGACTCCTAGGGGCACGCAAGCAAATTGCAGGGGGTACATGGAGTTATATGATTATTTGTAGTGCATTTATTCATTTGGCTTTGAAAGACTCAAATAAACCTAAATCTGGACCAAAACCAGGTCTATAGAAAGGGATGGGAGGGAGGGACAATAAAGAAAGACAAAACAGGGACTAAACCAGGACTAAACTAGGACTCAACCAGGTTCAAAACCAGAACTCAACCAGGAAAAAACAGGTCTAAAACCAGAATTAAACCAGGAATAAACCAAGACAAAACTGATCTAAAACCAGAATTAAACCAGGAATAAATCAAGACAAAACAAGAACTAATCAGGTCTAAACCATGTCTAAACAAGATCAAATCAGAACTAAACTAAGACTAAACCGGGACTAAGCCGGGTCCAAACCAGGACTAAATCAAGTCTAGACTAAAAAGGTTGTGAACCACAGCTTTAGTACACTTTCCCTGACACAACAATAGTTTAATCATGACACTGCACTTGAGAAAAGAAATCCTTTAGGTTACAGACATCATGTTTAAGACAATTCAGCTGAAGTCCACTGTTCAGACCGAGTGCTGACTTGTTGCTGATGCTGAAGTAGTGTAGGCTCATATTGATTAGCCTACTAAGCTTCTTTTTTTTTCCTTTTGGTTTCTGTCAAACTCTTCCTGTCCCACTGCAATCAGCGCCTCAGCTCCCGGAGGACTGAGTGGGTGAATTTTAATCACGCTCATGTATTTTGGATGTTTCAGGGTCTTGCGTCACTCACAGGTCACTCGTATTTGATGCTATAGGAGGAACTGCACTGCAACTTAAAAAAACACCAAATGCCTTATATAGTGCAGTGGTTCTCAATCTGTGGTACGGGTACAGCTGGTGGTATGTGGGCTACTTCTGGTGGTACTAGAGTCTTTTAAGGTTAAAGTCCTGATTTAATTTCATATTATGCCACTGCTTAGTCTTGGTTTAGACCTGATTTTCTCTTGGTTTAAACCAGGTTTAATCCTGGTTTTGTTTGTATTTAGTGATGCATTTGTCTGTGTAAAATCCCATTTAATCCCTTGGTGTGGGCTAGTCAGGATTTTGGCTCATTTTATTAAAGCTTGTACTTGGAAAGCCCAGCATTTTCTGAGGTGGTACTTGGTGTGAAAAAATAAAAACAACTTGCTCTACTAATCAGATTACACGTGCATAAAATTTCAGCTGTCATTAAAACCTTAAATAGCAGCAGTTTGCACAGAATTAATGAGTGGTTGCTGCTGAGACAAAGTCCTGCAGGTGACATTTTAGGTGGTTTGGCTCCCTCTTCAGCCCAGAGACAACACACACAAAAGAGCTTAAGCTTATGTTACTTTTTCATATATTTTAACTCCAGTTTTTTTTTTTTTTTTTTTTAGCTCCAGGTTTTGTTTTGTGAAATTTAAGACCTTTTTAATGCCACTTTGAATGAAATTTAATGCCACGATCACTGGCAAAAATCTATATACATTTTACCTAAATGAAATATTTGTACTACTCTGACAATGAAGTGTAGGCCTAAGCTATAGGAAATAACAGTTCTGCATTAAAGAATCTTAAAACTGAATCATACATTTCACCGATATAGTGAATAACTGTATTGTGATGATGTTTTAGCAACATTCTGCAGCCCACATAGTAGACCAAGTCGCAAATAAGATATATTATACTTCTATTATTAGTTATGAAGTAATACTTTAAAATATTCCGTATTCTTTGATAAGGACAAGCATCTAGATTTAACTGAACTTGAATGTGATGCCTCACTGCACAATGATTTGTGTGATTAATCTGATAAATGTCAGTTTGTAAGCATATACTCATTGATTTAAATATTCCCAACAATGCAGAAAAAAACTTTTTTAAATTTAAGACCAAGATGAACAGAATGTAATACCTGCTCATAAGATTTAATACTTGTAAGGGCTTGATTTTGACATCAAATTTAATACATTTTTAATACTTAGAAGAATTCGGGGCTGCCCTGATTAATATAAGATGTACCCTTAGTGGATTTGAGTTCAAAGTCTGTACAGTCTGGGACATAAGAACTTAAGAAAAAGAAAACACACATTAGTGCCTGAAGATACTGTAATAGAAACTATTACTAATATCATTATAATTGTAAAAATAACTTGTGAATAAAAGCATTATTGTATTATTGTTTACATTTAAAAAATGACAAAATGACAGGACAGTATAATTTAATAAAAGTAAACAAACACATGGCTTTAAAACAATTGTAAAAAACAGATATTTATACAAAAGAAGAGAGAGTCCTTGGTGCAATGTCAAATAGTACATTGTCAGTGTGAACATACTGCATATGGATAGTTTCCATGTCACTCAAAAAAGAATAATAACTTACATGAAGTAGCAATTGAAACAATAAACAGTAAAAACATTTTTTTCTTCCTTTTAGTAGTATGTTTATATTAACATGTAAAAAGCACCTGCATTTGTGGGTTGCATATGGTTTAAGTAAGCGGTGCAAAGATGTGAATAGGCAAATAACAAAACAATTAAGTGCCCAGAATAATTATTTGTGACATGTGTGCACAGTCTCTGATGCAGAGGCAGACGTACTTACAACATAAGTCTTCATGTCTGCCTGATATTATCCACAGTTCTTCAAAGAGCTTGGCTTGATGCTCTGGTCCTGGGTAAGAGTTTCATGGCCAGGGGCTGGTCCTCCTCCACGGGCTGCTGGGACAGGTTGTTGGTCTGATGCAGGTCGTCCAGAGTCAGGCCCTCGTAGGGACAGACTGAGTACTGGGACAGGAGCGTCACCATGATGGACTTCATCATGACCATGGCGATGTGTTTGCCCACACAGGAACGGGGCCCAGACCCGAACGGCTGGAAGTAACGACGAGGGGCCTGAGGGAGACATGAGGGTGACAGTGAGAAAGAAAAGTCTATACGGGACCATTGTGCGGAGGTCGTTAGTTAATAAAGCATGAAAAGAGCCTAATAATATACAATATGTTATCTGTCTAACAATTAATATCTTAAACTATGTAAACAGGACTAAAGGAGGACCAAACAGGATTAAAAAAGGTTGAAACAGAGACCAAGGGCAGACACAGAACAAACTAAACTAAACCAGGACATAACCAGCACTATAGCTAGACCAGTCTTGTGGAGTCATATGATAATTTATAGTACATTTATATATTTGGCTTTCAAAGACTAAAATAAACCTTAATCTGGACTAACCCAGGACTATAGCAAGAGATGGGACTCCAGGTCTAAAGCAGGACTTAACTAGGTCTAAACCAGGACTAAACTAGGTCTAAACCAGGACTAAACCAGGAGTAAACCAGGTATAAAGCAGGACTAAACTAGAAATAAACTAGGTCTAAACCAGGAACATACCAGGAGTAAACCTGGTCTAATCCAGATCCTGGGGGTACACGAGACTAAAAAAGTTGGGAACCACTGAGCTAGACCACCAAACACTGATTCATGCGCACAAACATCTGCTCAAATTACAAAATTGACAAAACCTGATTTGTTGTTGGACTTGTAGAGAGTGAACCTATAGTTATACACTTACATTCTTCTCAAAGTTGTGCAGACTGAATTCTTTGGGGTTGTGGAAGAACTCTGTCTTGTGCATGCGGCCCGTGTTTAGAATGATGTTTGTCCCTTTTGGCACGCTGTAGCCGTCAATGACATCATCAGCCAGTGCCCGCCTCATGGTGAAGTCCACGACGGGGTGAAAACGCAGGCATTCGTTTATGAAGTTCTCCATCACCTGCAGCTTCTGGAGGTCTGCGTTCTGGAGCTGCCTCTCTCCTGAAAAGGGAAGAACACAGTCGATAAGTATTTGTAGGACTTTGGGAGTGAACTTAACTTCTAATAAAATCTCAAAACTATTTATCAACAAAGATGCATTGGTGATAATTAAATAAATTGGATAAATGTTGTCAATGTTCAGCCTATCTGAAGTCTAAATATTGTTTAATTATGAAATGGTGAATCAGATTTTAAAACACATGTGCCATAAAGGTCTCAGAAAGATAATTTGTGATCAGGGACACTACATCGGCCACAATCAAACCAAAGGTTCTTAATATCTATGATATAAAGGTCTAGCAAATTTGTATTTTCATGCACACATTCCAGTTTAATCAAAGTACCACACCGGAGCATTTCTAAATGTGGACTAAATGTTAAGTACACACAATAATACACCTGTGTCTAAACCCAGACTAGAAGAAGAAGATGAAAACAGGACCAAACAAGAACTAAATTCAGGGCTAAACCAAGACAGAATAATAACAATAGTAAAATAAAAAAATATGGAAACCCATGACTATGAGAGAATAGACTGTGTTAGGAAAGTGGAAACAAACCAAACATTAACATGCACCATTTATGAAAGAGTACAAAAACTACTCAGAATCAGACTTATAGTTACAATCCACTTATATTAGGCTATAAACATACAGCATAATGCAATACTCTCTTACCTATGACAGTGTCTATCTCTTGCAGCAGCTGGAGCTCCACTAGGGGGTGCTGTTTGAGGAGCATCAGCATGAAGAACAGACTGATGGACAGAGTGTCAGGGGCAGCGATCACCATCTCCAGCACACACTGCCTCACGTTTTCTGCAGACAGCTCTCCGTGATTCTGCAACAGACATTTAAAAGACAAAATATTATTTACATTTTTACATATTTTTACATTTAGTAACAATGCCAGATTAGGGTTAGACAATGGAAACAGGACTAAAATGGCAAAAAAACTAAGAATAAAATCGTGAAACACAAAGAAAATATGACTAAACTGGGTATAATCTTAAGTAAATCAGGACTAAACCAAAGAATAAAATAAAGTTTCCATTGTAGACCAATTTTATTTTATTACAACATGTTTACTATGCATTATTTTCATATTTTTTGCAATAAATTCTCACAAAATGGCATTATTAAAGTTTTTTTCTAAGCAAGGAGTTGAGCCCAAAGCTAAACCTAGGATGAACCTCTGACTGACACAGTGCTAAGGAAGAATGAAAGAAAAGTGTAAACCCAAACTATGCCTTAAAAAGAAGCTGCAGATATTCAGAAGTAAGCTCTGGGCCTGACCTGAGCAAAGATGAGATCCGCAGCAAAATTAATGTGGTCCAGTTTGTCGGCCTGCTCCATGGCCCTGCGTTTCTGTTGGACCAGGTCTTCTATGGTGTCCTGCAACTCCTGACTGTGACAAAGTACATTATTAACCAGATGTCCAAAAAAGTCCTAATTTATGAACACATATAATGATCCATAAGGTTGAGATAAAGTGACTCACGCTGCAGACTTGTGTTTCTTGTGGATCCAGTCCAAGCTGAAGTAAATGTCAGGTTTTATCAGCACCGCCTGCCAAGTCTCAAAATACTTTTGGATCTTCTGTAGCAGATCCTTCTCTGCACGGGAACAACAGCAACAGATAAATTAATCTTTATTAAACTTGATACTCCTGCAAGGTCTAGTTCTGTGTACAACAGAATCCTTGAGGTAGTTACACTGTAAAAAATCTATATTGGCATTAATTAAAATGAGATTTATTTACTTATTACAGGATAATGTCTTGTGAAATACTTAGACTTAGCTTTCAAAAATAAAAGCACATTAAGATATTTGTAAAAGCACATTTTGTTGTTAAATTCACATCCAGATTGCAAAAAAACAAAAAACAAAAAAAAGACAGCTCTTAGCTGTATTGATCTAAAATATATTATTAACAAGTACTAAAAAACTTGACTTAAATGTCCCAGTTTAAGACCTAGATGAGCAGAATTTAATACATGCCCATACAATTTAATTTTAAGGCCTTGATTTTAGCAACATCAAATGTAATACCTTTTTAATATTTTTACGATCATGGGGCTACCCTATTAGACTAGATATTAGACTTGTTTTAAGTTATTTCGGTCTTGCTTCATGCTATTTTTTTTCAAGCAAAATTAGTTTCTTACCCCATAGGTAAATAATTCTGCTTGAAACAAGACAGAAATAACTTAAAACAAGTCAAATATCTAGCCTAATAAGTAAATAAATCTAATCTGTTAAAAAATTACTCAAATTAAGATTAATAATCTGAATTCAAGTCATTTTAACTAATGTCAATAATGTTTTGTTGCAGTGTTGGGATAAGTAACCTTTCTCCCTACAGTAGGTACAGTTTAAGTTTGGAGAAGTAGACAGGAGCAACCGAACTGACTTTGTATTATATGTATAGGACTGCTAATGTGACCACGGAAAACATTTTTATCATGTCAGTAACCTTTTATACTATTAAATACTATACTACTATACTTTCAGTACTATTACATGAACTAAGATATTTTAATATGCATGCATTCCTCATTTATACAAGTGTTTATACAACCTCTACAAGGTTTGAAACTAAATCTGGACCATTTCAGAGATCCTCTAGGGGCCCAACGCTTGACTGAAGTAGAACAGTGTTTTAAAGGTTAAGTGTCAAAACATGAATATTAACTTTGGTTACGTTAACCTTTAAGCACGTAAACAGATCATTACCATTGATGGGTACGTCCAGGAAGAGTCTGTTGGAGATGTCCACCACAGTGCCACGCAGCAGACTCAAGACGTCCACCTGTCCCAGAGGCTCATGATGTCCCGGGGCAGAGTTCGCCACCTTTAGCCCATCCAGGTGGCTCTGAGTGGAGCAGACACAAATATCCACCGTCTGCTGCACACCAGGACCTGTCAGCGCTGAGGGACAAAAAATACATTATACTTTTTAAAGGCTCTTTTTTAACCAGGAATTTTCCATGACTTTTCCAAAACTTTTGACTAAATTTCCAAGAGTGACTGAAATGACTCATAAAAAGTATTCGAAATGTCCTGTGTGGTCCATTAGAAACTTTAGCTGCGATTTAATTTGTTAAAATTGGAAATTAGTCAGTTGGAAAAAAAAAAAAAAATTCCACTAATTTTACTGACTTATAGCCTACACACCAGTAATTAAAAGATAATTATGCCTGATAAGTTGGTTCAGAATGCCGTAAATTAAGATATAAAGTAATCACCTAGGCAGGCTGGGGCAGGTTTAACTTGTAGTGGTCAAATGTTACTCAGACTGTTTAAAATTCTATAACTTTCCCAGGGCCTGGAAATTGCATTTTAAAATTCTCTGACTTTTCCAGGTTTTCCATGACTGTATAAACCCTGATTAATGCTTAAATCATTTAAACATAAAAGGCCAAAGACAACGCAACATATTTTAATATCTATTTACTTATGCTAGGGATTGCACCCAAACAATTCAAGGTTATGTGATAATGGCCATCTAAGTGCTGAACATGAAAGCCAGAGTACAGCCCCACAATACCAATATAAGAATAATAATGTGCATGCCCAAGGTACAGCACAAGACAAAACAAGATAAGACATACCTTTGCTGAAATAAGTGCGTATCTTCTTCCACAGATTAACATTGTTATTGAAAATGATTCCTCTCTCGTGCATCCCGAGGCAACTCAGTCCCAACTTGCTCCCGAATCGTGATGTGTAGTTCGAACTTCTCAACACATGGTGAACAGCAGAAGCCCTAATAGTAAGACATTGCATAATTACACATTAATATGATCCAACATTAGGTTGAAACAGAAGAGAATGTCAGACCTGCTGAGGATGAGCGTCTCCTCTCCATTGATCCAAACTCTCACGATGTCTCCGTACTTGTTGTTGTAGTAGTTGCTGGCTGTGCCGATGCCAGTCCAAATGAATCTCAGATACGAAAGCAGAGGCCCCACACCCAGGCAGAACGAGGGCCCTGTTACAGGACAAAGACACAGTATTTACAGTGAAGAACACCTTTACATTTTTGACTAACATAAAGAAGAGTTATGTCCTGAACTCACGTACATCAAATATACAATAATGTAAAAATTAATGCATTATGCAGTTATTTAAAAACAGGAACAATGACTTGTGGTCAGTAGCTGCACACACTTTTAACAACACTTTTAACTTTTAACAACTTATAAAACAAGAAAAACTCACGCACACTGTCTAACTTGCACTACAGTGATGATTTATTTAAATATATAACACAGCAACATTTCAGCACTGGGCCTGTGTTATATATTTAAATAAATCATCACTGTAGTGCAAGTTAGACAGTTTGTGGGAGTTGTTCTTGTTTTATCAGGTTTGGCTAGCCAACGCGCGCGCTCTCCTACGCACCTGTCTTCAGTAAAAGATGTGCGGATCACTTCCTTTTTTTAACTTTTAACAACTAACAATGAGTCTCAAATCACAAAACTGCAATTATTGCAAGCCTAATGATAAATATTTGCATTGCATCATATAATTACATCCTGAAAATCACTCTTTTTTGCATTTACATGACTAAGCCTCTGTTGTGTTGCTCCAAACTAGAAGCCGTAATTAAACCATGTTTACTCAATCAATTAATCATCTTTAATGTCCCTGAAAAATCTGTTTGGTGCAGGTGTGGTACAGATACTAAAGACATTAAAACACAGTAAGGCACAGTGGAACACACCTGGATTCAGAAGAAAAGTTATTAAACGATCACTCATCATAAATGCATCAATGTCAAAGTTAAAAGTCAAATTAAAGTGCACCAATCAAGAATTGTGCAAATTAAGAATATTTATTAAACAGAGAACAAAATGAAGTGTACATCTGATCGTGATGAACTGAACTATTTATTTGGGGTGTTGACTTTACAACAAGAACTTGTTTAACTCCTCAGACATTTGACCTTAACCTAACTAAAATATTTATGTTACAAAATAAATTTCATTTTTACTCCTACTTTCATTCATTCATTCATTTTCTACCGCTTATTCCCGTTAGGGGTCCCGGGTGACTGGAGCCTATCCCAGTAACTTTGGGCCGTAGGCGGGGTACACCCTGGACAGGGGCCAGCTTGGCGCAGGGCTGACACAGAGAGGAACACAGACAGACAACCATTCACTCTCACATTCATTCACTAGGTTCAATTTAGAGTCACCAATTCACCTCCCACCGAAGCCGGAGTACCCAGAGAGAACGTTTAACTCCTACTTTCATTTAGCTCACAAAATAAAGAATATTTTAACTCCTACTTTCATTTATGTCGCAAAATAAAGGACATTTTAACTCCTACTTTGCACATAAACATCAGCTCTTCTCTACCTGGTACAGCTGTCTTCTTCTTGTTCTTCTTCTCGGTGTGACTCCAGGCCACGAGCAGCACACACACCAGCAGCACGAGGGTTCTGGTTGCCACGGAGACCCCTCGCGACACCAGGCCCGTTGCATTGTGGGACACGTAGTCCGCCACGACGTCGTCCAAGCTCAGGGGCGTCATGGTGCTTCCCTGAGGCCGAGGTTAGCTTCACCGGAGACCGCGGAGAGATGCAGCGGTGGCGGGGACAGGCAGAGGGTTTTATCGGCTCCCCGGCGCTGGTTCGGAGCCAGGTCAGGGTAAAGGCTCAAGCCACAACACGCACGGAAAACGTAAACAAAATGGCTGACCTTGAGAGATGGATTTGTGCCATGTCCTTGAGCTTCTAAATGGCCCACGGTTTATGTGAAAAAAAGCTATTATTTGACATTTTAGAGATGAAACGCATGCTCCTTCAAACATCAAAGACATCTGCTTATAAATCTGCCAAGCAAAATAAATGTAGTGTTTTGCCATAAAAAGGGAGGCCTACTGCAGACCTGCACCCACATGTTACAAAGTTTACCTTGGTTTTTGTTTGCATATTGGATATAACTTGGCGATACAATAGCCTACATATTACAATAAGTATCACGATAAGATTTTGCCTAGCTTATATTTACATCACGATAAAGGTGATGGAAATCTCACCTGTAACCCTATAGGCTACTGACAAAACACTGGTATACACACCTAAGGTTTGCTTTTATTGAAACAGCTTAAGCAACAACGTAGTGCTTGGGGGATTTCAGTACATTGTAAATACACACACACACACACACACAAAAATCAACACAGCAACACATTTTTGACATCAATACAGTACTGGCCAATAATATCGTGTGATATATTGCAGAATCAGCAGGGCTTGGCAATAACTTTTTTGCTCACTGGTCACCAGCTAGTTAGTGGTTTTACTAGACACAGTTGAATAAATTTTTGTTTATTTTATGGTGTACAACAAGCATAAGGTAAAATTTTGTATATGGGCAGGAAGCTAGCAAATATTAATAAACTTGTCTGGCAGAATAAACTTTATCTCTATACAGCCCTACTATATACTAAATGGTGTACACTCAAGCAGCGCAACAGAATTTCAGGGCTAACCTCTAGTGATATACTGTACTTTCAGCTGGCTAAGGTGGCTGGTGGGACAATTTGTGTTCCTTGCCAAAATGAAAATCTACTAGCATTTGGCCGGTTGGCTAGTGTCAATGTCAAGCCCTGAGAATAATTTTTTCATGACACTGTTAGTTATACCTAATGACCACCAAAAGGGATAGGATAAGGCAGAGTGCTATAAAATACAAACCATACACACGTAACTGTCTTATAGATTCATTGCACCGTCTTGTGGATTGTTATATACATAATACTGTATAAGCCTGTATGTAGACTTGTCTATTTAAAATGCAATTTATTTTATACATTACATATTTACATTTTTGAAGAAATGGTATGGAAACTCAGTTAAAGAAGGACATATTTGGACATGTTACCACTAGACTAAATTAATCTCTAATCTGTTTCAACAGTAGAGCAGTCAGTGAAATATCTGATACAAAAGAGCAGACTGTGCACTGAACTTATGGAAAGTGTATAAAGAAACCCAAACATAATCCTGTGTAATGTCAATGAACATCTCAAGGCAGTTTATGACTCTAGACAAAAATGATCTAGGTTATAAAACACCACTTTGTTTTGTATACTGTGTGAATTCTTTTGGTTTGACATGATTTTGTGTCTTATTCCTTTGTCTCGGTCCGGCTGCTCATAAAGGACTCAGTGAACTTCACCTCCCACACCAGACAGAGGAATGTGGTCAGTGTGAATGAGCGACTGTGACTGCTCCATAATGACGGCCTGTATGACGACCGATGACCCGCTGGATAAGACCAGGACAACCCCCCCACCCCCCGTCCCATCTCTGTCCCCCAGTGAGTTATGAAAATATAATGTCTGTTCATGTAACCCTATCCTGTGGTCAACCGCAGCTTTGTCCTAAAACATTTTATTTGTTCAGAGTGACTCAACAGGAAAGACATCAGAAATTCAATTTCCAATGGTCACCAGAAACATTTTAGGAAACCAACTCCAGTTCGTAGCAGACTGTTGACCTTTCTCAGCATTTAACACTTGGAAATTGATGAAAATAAACAATTCGGTTTTATTTAAAAGCATTCTTACTTTGTATTGGTTTTACCTGATTTAAATAATTGTAGCACAGCAGTAGCACAACAAAGGTGTTTTCCATGGATTCAAAAAAGAACATATCAGTATTTTTTTTTTCAACAAATTGTTGTAATTTTAGCTGTTTTTGATGAGGTGTGTCTACTCTGTTTGATCACGTGATGGAAAAAGTACAGTACAAATACACACTTGCACAGTTTTTATAAGGCATGTAATGTCAATGTAACAAAAGATGCACAACTTATGATTAAGGGGGGGGGGTTATATTAAGACTGCATATTAAATCTACAGAAATGGTAAGAGAGAACATACATTCTGTGTTTTAACTTTTTTAGATTTTTTTGGCCATTTCAGGCTTTATTAGACAGTATACAGTGGAGCAGTGACAGATCATGGGGGAGAGAGCAGGGAAAAACATTCAACAAAGTGTTGGAGTTCGGACTCGAACCCACAACACCAAGACGTTTTTTGGACAAAAAAAACCCATCAACATTTACGCTCATCCAGAAGTCATTGATTAGCACACTTGTAGCTTTGTCCAGTTCAAATTTGGTAATCACAAGTCTACTCCTGATTATTCATTCAAAATCAAATGAATCAAAATAAGTTACAGTTTTAAATGTGTCTTTTGTGACTGAAGCATTTTGTTATTTTGATGAGGGTTTACACTTCTGGAATAATATGCTTTTTCACATATACTCCAACTACAATATACCTTTTACAGTCAAACCAAAAGGGGACATTTCTTATTAAATCTTGTCACGTTGCCAAAGCAAAGATTGTTTTTCAGCCAATAGTAAAAATATCTGTGGGACTGACCTAGTTGTTTTTACATTGTCCATTACTCTATTCTTGCTTCTTGCGGCGATGGACTAAACTCAGTGAACCTTGTTTGTTGTTGTTCAGCGGAGAGGCAGGAGGTCGGGGGCTGGAGTGATACGGTGCAATGATCTGGCAGAACTTGTAGTGAAAAGATGGGCACAAACTCTAAAGCCTGGAAAATGATAAGGCTTTTGTCCAAACAGCTGCAAAGTCCCAACACAAAAAGGTCTTGAGTGGATCAAAGGAAGAAAAGAAAACTCAGTGTAAAGCCAGAGAGATAAAACTGTAGATCCTTTTAGTGTTTGCAAACACCACCACCTGTGTGTGTGCTCAGTGGTGCAATGACTTCCAACCGCATTGACTATCAGATCCAGGTTATCCCAAAACAACCAGTGATTTTTGACATCTATCTTACTGTGTTCCTTACGATTTTTGCGTATCTTTTGGTTGTTTTCTTTTTTTAACCAGAGTTGCCAAAGTGAACCAGTCACTTTTTTTAAACTCTGGATGCCCTTTCTGCTGCAACCAACCACATACTGTGACTGGAGAGGAGTAAAGGCCCTTGCCCAGGGACACAGAGCAACTTCTAATCAAATCATCCAGACACAACCACATCATCCCGGGTCTCTCTTCTCTCCACTGGCTCCCAGTCCACTATATTTTTGTTCCTCCCTATTTATCAGAGATTCTAACCGTCCACCGCCCCAGCAGAGCCCTCTGGTCGTCTACTCAGAGGCTTTTGGACGTCCCCAGGTCTCGGTACAAACAGTGGGGAAATCGGTCATTTGCTGCTGCCCCTCCGACTTTACTTAAGTAGTATTTCAGGGGTAACTTCCTACTTTTACTCCACTACATCTAAAAGATAAATTTAATACTTTTTACTACACTACATTTCTAAAAAACAAAAGTAATTTCTGCAGAGAAATTCTCTAAAAATCAAAAGACAACTGACTTATTCCCTAAAGATAATCATTTACTACATAATACTACTCATATTTGCTCAGGAACTAAAAAGAACCTCTGGACACAATCTGGAAGTGATTTAGCTTTTGCTTTGAACATTATTTGCATGATTATATAATAAAACAATAAAAAAAAAAAAGATCATAAAAAGGCTGGGTTTTATGGATGTATGGCTTGTTTCTGCTGTAGAACAATCTTATCTATTATGGTTTTATAAGTTGATCCCCACATTTCATCACTAAAATGATGTAAAATGTATTTTATTCCTATTTATGGAGCTGCAAATTTGTGACTTGAATGTTGTAGACATTTTACCCAAAATTCTTAACTGAACTAATTTGAAATACATTGTTTTTTTACTACTTTAAATACCTAAGTATTTTTGAAAGCACATACTCCAGTACTTTAACTCAAGTAAAAATTTGACTTAGCAACTTTTACTTGTATTGGAGCAATATTTGACCTGGAGGATCTATACTTTTACTCAAGTAATATCCTAATATTCCTAATTTATTTGAAAGAGAAAAAAAATCTCTGCAGCAAGTACATTTCTAGTTTACTCACAATTTTCTAGCTGTTTTATGTAATGCAAAATGTAATGTACAGTATTTTTAGGCTTATTTGTATTTATTTTTTTACCAGTGGAGGATGGAGGCTGCACTCAGGACACAGTGAATGACAACAAAACAACAAAAGACTGGACCATGATGCTTTTAGGTTTTTTATACATGCCTTCCCATCTGCTGGAGTCATTCAAACCTATCTACAACTGACCTACAGTGACCCACAGCCCGGGGTAACGGCTCAGACAGCAACAAAACACACTACTGTACAGCTGCGTCTCCTGTTTTGTTTTTTTAGCTTTAACACCAGCTAAGCCCTTTTGATTTATTTAATTTACATAATTAAAAAACATAATTGCAGAGATAGTTTTTTTTCCACAAAAGAGTGCCAAAAGCTCTCAAGATGGCAAAGTCCAAAATGTAAATGTGTGTTTCACTTAAAGATGGACTAAAAAAGATAAACCTTAAGGAAAATTTAAATAATTTTTTTTTATAGTACACTAGACTGACAGGGGACGAGCTCACTAAATAGATACCAAATAATTTACTCAAGCCTTGGTAATAGCTGTTACTGTCATGTGACTCAACAGAGTATAGTCCAAAATTGTCTGCCTTCACCCCTTTCTGCCCGACTTGTCATTTTGCTGGTTAAATGTCAACTTTCTGTCCCAAATCAAAGCTATAGAATTGGGTCACTGTAAGATTTTGGTGGACAGAGACTCGATTGAATGTGACAAAGACCAAGCCTGAGGTAAAAGAAGTGATTGTGACTTCACTGTGATTGAATCTGTTGTTAATTACTGCTGGGTACTTTTAGGCTTAATTACTTGTTGACAAAGGTCTACAGCAGTAGTTTCCAAACTTTTCACAGCCCCCTGGACACCTTCAGACTTTTGACCCCAAGCCACATACCCCCTACTCCTGCAAACTTTAAAATAATGTCTGTAAGCAAAGCACACATCTAATAAAATCTTTTTTATATATTATGGTTTTAAATGTAATCAGGCTGTTTGTAAATTAGGTCTTCAAAGTTTTTCACATACCCCCTGTGTCTTTTTGCCTACCCCTGGGGGTACCCGGACCCCACTTTGGGAACCACTGGTCGAGAAAAGCCTGAGTGATTAAACTATGTGGAGACTTTAAGTTGCATTTTGATATAATCTTATCTTCATAGTCACTGGTGCTATAGAAGTACATGACAGTCAATGGACATTTATTACAGCGGTTTACAAATGGTGGGTCAAGGCCTGAAAGTGGGTCATGGTGCTATGTTGTTCGGGTTATTAGATTAGGGGAGACAGAAGGTCATAGTAATATTTTTATTTATTGGATGTGGCAGAAGCCTTAGAGGAATTAAGTTGTAAATAAAATAAACCTACATTTGCGACTGCATTTTGGTGTAACAATGTATTTACACTGTTGGTACACACGTCTATGGGATAGCAGTCTGCCCACCACTCTGCGGGACAGTGGCTGGAGCTGAATTTAAATCAGGTGACTGAACAGGCGGGGGCTTCATCCAAGACAAGCCCAGTGAATTGTGTAATGCGTAAACTCCTACATGTCCAGCCACTCAAGCACACAACCCTTTCTCCACTTGGCCACCAACACAAGGGACACTGTATTCACCAGTCGGGCTTCCAGAGAGGCCATCCCGATCTGGACTCTACACTGTCCCAAACTGGATCTCAAATAGTGGACTTTGAACTTCATATCTTTCGATTTTTTTGGGACATCTGAGGATCTTTTGAATGCAGAAGCGCGGTAGCGACGTGATAACCATGTGGATACCTACCCCCAGCATGAGCGTCCCCCAGCGGGTCATCCTCTACGGGACGTGCGTGCTGGCCGTCCTGAATTCCTTGGGTCTTCTGGTGCTTCTGGTGCAGCAGAACCAGCAGGCGTCCCGACTGGAGAAGACAGATTTGAGGTTGACCGAAGTGGAGCACAGTTCAGTGGTGGAGTTCCTACAAGAGGTGCCCAGGAGAGCGGGGCAGGGGCTGAAGGCCAACGCGGAGCAGCACCACCAGTACCTGTATTCAAGGAACAAACGCAGCGGGACAGAGGATGGGACAGAGGAGGAGGTCCAGAAGGAGGGAGCGGAGGGGGAGATGGGATTTGAGGGGCACGAGCAGGAGGTCAGTCAGGAGGTCGGAGAGGAGGCAGAGAGGAAAAGCCACAATGGGATGAAGCAGAAATATCACCACGGGTATCACAAGGCTCACATTCAGGACGACATGATGATGATGATGACCTACTCCATGGTCCCGGTGAGACAAACACTATTTATCATTAAAAAAAAAAAATCTTCATGAAGTGGGCCTTTATTGTGTACTTTTGGATGGTTAGTTAAGAAAAGGGGTGTCTGTCAGTGTCTGTCATCAGTATTACATAAGAATATTTTAAATATTATCTTAAGATTGTTTACGTTTTTTATAAGACCCTAAGAATGTGAGAGTGAATAGTTGTCTGTCTGTGTGAGTCTCTGTGTAACTTACTGGTCAAGGGCCCAATTTACTGGGATAGGCTCCAGTACACACGATCCCCAGCACGAATAAGTGGAAGAAGATGAATGAATGAACTGATATGACAGATTAATCGGTGATGGGAGCCTAAGACAATCCATAGTTCAGTACAAAAAGCATGTGTATTATAATAATAACTGTTTAGATATGGTCTAATACAGCCCATATATTCTTACTCTGTATTAAATAATATATACTTTAGGATATAACTTTGTAATAGATTTTACACTGCTTTTTAACTTATCTGAACAGATATAATGGAGATTTAAATAGCACGCCTACATTTACATTTACATTTTTTTTTCATGAACAAATACATAGTTTGGTTAATATTATTAAGCACCCAGGAGACACATATTATTACATATTATACATAGATAATTTAGTGGTGAATGTAATAAAATCTAAACATTTTTAAATTAATTACTTCAATGTTTGTTTGTGTTTATCCAGATTAAACTCTTGATTGACATTTGCAACAGCTCCAAGGGCGCCTGTATCGCTGGTCTGTCTCATTTCATATAATTTAACAAAATTTAATTTAATTTAATTTAATAAAAATATATATGTAATAATAATTTATTTTAACTTTTACTGTTACGTTGCAGGACCTCCTGGACCTCCAGGTGAGTTACCTCTAAATTCCTCTATATGATAAAATAAAAACTGACCCATAAACCCTGTAACACCAAGTCTGCTCTGTGTGCTGTGTAGGTTTGCCTGGCACAGACGGGATGCCGGGGTATAATGGCACTGATGGCGTCCCGGGAGTGAATGGACTCCCCGGGGCTGATGGGAAAAGAGGTAAAAGAGGTGAGTACGCAGGACTCTCCATTGAGCTGGTTTATTATGGCCTATTTTTTATTGAAGCCTGAGGCGATGGCATTTTTGTTTTGGACCTCGAGTAACCACTTCACTGTAAAACACAAAGCACTCACTGTAAATGAAGGGAGAGTGAAGTCAAAAGCACACACTCAATGTAATATCGCAGACACAAAAGACAAGCAGCAGGCAGCAATGATCGGCCAGATGTACCTCATACAGTGGGCTGGTGTATTTATAAATACCTTTTTTGCTAAATTGCGTACCATAGAGTGCAGTGGTTCCCAATCTTCTTTGTCTCATGTACCTCCTGGGCTTTGTGTCAGCCCCTCACTCATTTGTGATGGTGATTCTTCAAAAAGTGGTCATATAAAAGGTCTGTGTTTATTAGTACAAAGACATTTTATACAAACTCTGCATTTTTCTTCTATAAAGCAGTAATCTGACTTTTACAATTAAAGTATAAAATAAAAATATAGCAATATAAAGTGTATTTACTTATTTTACTAAATAAATTATTTTTAACCTAATGACTTTACTACAAAAAAAAAAAAAAAAATTAAATAACTCCCCATTGAAAAAAGCTATTACACCTAAAAGTCATTATTCATTTTCAAGTAACATTCTTTTGCAGTTTCACAAACCCTGCATAGTGCTCACGTATCCCTAGGGGTCCCCATACCCCATGTTGAGAAACACTGTTATAGAGGCTGATTTTCGCATTTTTTTAGACAATTGATTCTTGCACCTTTTGGTGATTTTTGGTCAGGCACATGTCCGGGCAATAATTGACTCCAGCTTCCCCAACCTGTTAGTAACAGTTTGGGCTCTTACTCTGCAGTTCATAGGCAACATCCAAAAATTGCTTTATTTAGCCTGAAAATCTCAAAACAGCAATAAAAAGGTTTAGCTTGTTTCTCTGACATAGAACCTTCGTAGAACAAAAAATCCAAATGTACTTTGTTGCTCTCACCAAACTCTACTTCCAGACGATGTTTGACTGAGATGACCTTATTGGTTTTCTCCAAAAACTCATCTTTTACTGTTCTCTCTGTCAATTCCAACACATATTTTGCATTTTAATAAGCATTACTAAAACAAATGGCTATATTAAATAGATTTTTTTTCTTAAAATTAGGACAATCGGTCCTGCATGCATGTCTTTGGACAGTGGAGAGAAGGCAGTACCTGGAGAAAACCCACAGTAACATTGGGTTGACATGCAGTATATTACACTGGTAATGATAGGAAGCTACAGTGATACTATGCTACTTTGTCTTCAGTATAATTATTCTGGTTCCAGCTTTATTGTCTTAAAATCCTTATTAACTGAGCAATAATCATCAAATAGTGTTCTTTAAAAGCGAGTGTTTTCAAATAAAGAAAAAATAATATGTGAAAAATACTGACATGCCCCTTCATAGTGATCCAATATTTTTTACTGTCTGTCTATATTTATGCAGTGTTTAAAGTACACCTACAGTTGTCCTTTGCTGAAAAAGAAACTTGAATGAACCAGAAAACACAATAGCCACCATTTGGGACAATTATAGGACATTGTGTGGCGTTCACAGACACTTTTCACCAAAGTGTGCATACCAACACCTCCAGCATCCTGCCATCCATGAGTGATTCATTCATCTGTTCCTTCGAAGTCGTGCAAAGTGGTTCAAACCGTCGCCTTCCCTTTCACATTTGCTCAAATATTATTCATGTCTGTGGTTTTGGGCTCGAGCTGAATGAGAAGTCTCCTCCAGTGTTTGACCCATTTCAGTCCCATCTCCTCCTCATTGACTCAGTGGAGCAGAGAGACTCACACAAAATGGAAACGAGTGGTCACTTCATGAATGTCGAGGGCTGATGGAGAGTTGAGGAAAACTGTATTGAAATGAATTACATGCTGGTCTGTCCGTACAGATCTTGAGTAATAGCTTCCCTATTACTCAGTTTATTACCAAGATCTGTACCAACCATTTGTTGTTTTTGTCTGGAGGGCCTGCAGGTGAGAAGGGCGACCCAGGGGAGACAGGGGAGCCGGGTGAGCCTGGTCCTCCAGGAGAGAGAGGCCAGCCATCCAACTGACGTCATCATTGAAGGTTTGTATATTGTGTATATTATTGTGTATAATATTTTACTTGAGTTGTTTAAATGCTAAAGTTTCTGCAGCCAGAAGAGCATGCCCACTCTCCAACCGGAGCTGGTCGCTGGTTTGATCCTGAAACCCAAAGCGCATACTGTCATTGTGTCCCTGGGCAGGACACTTCACTCACATTGCCTGCTCCAGTAACAGTATGTGGCTGGTTGCGACAGGAAGGGCATTGGGCAAAAAAAACTGCCAAATCAGTGGGTGACTGGTTTGCTGTGGCAACCCTGAATAAGAAAGAGAACAGGAGAAAGAAAAAAGAAAAAAAAAACAACAACACATGAATGTCTGAGCCACTGAAATATTTTTTTGGATGCTGTGCCCTGATTTGCCCTGAGCAACAGAGGGACAGCAGATAGTGACCTCATTTAAACTGACCAGAGCAGGATGAATATGTTATTTAGATTTGCGCCACCCTGTCTCCTCAGGACCTCCAGGCCCACCTGGACCTCCGGGACCTCCTGGCCCAGTTGGTCCACCCGGACCTCCAGGTCCTCAGGGTCCACCCAGGATCAGGCACAACAGAGCCCACCTTCAGGCCGCTCAGATGCTGGGTAAGAAGAACCTCCAGAACTTTGTCAAGCATCAATGCAATACCCCACATGTGTATTTTTCCTTTATTATTATTGTTGTGACTCCTGAAGATTAATTGTAAAATTGTCTTGCAGTGCCGTTACAGTCAAACATCCCGAATGATGGCACTTCTCTAAAGGACGTGCTGAAACTGCATGAGAAGCCAGCCAAGAAAAATGGTATGTTACAAGTTATATTGGTGGAACTGGTAAACTTCTGTTTTCTGAGTGAATATTAGTCTGAGGCCTCTAAAACCTGCCCTTGTGCCCTGCAGAGTGTCTGATTAAGTCTCTGATAAACCCCAGAGATGTGTCAAAGATGGAGAGCACCTTTGGGAGCTGGATGAGAGACACTGCTGTGCTCCATGACGAGAGAATTTGGGTTGCTGAACACTTTTCTGGTACGTCTCCGTCATTTACGATAGCATTATAGCCTGTTGCTCTACTGTAGAGTCTGTAGAATATATTTAACCCTTATTAATGTAGTGTTGGTTTGTTTGGTATTTTCATCAGGTCGAGTGGTGAAGGAGTACAAAAGCATTGGCTCTTACCAGAACAGCAGCCATAGTATTGTGGATATAAAAAAGTTTTTCCAGGGCTGTGGCCACACCGTCTACAATGGTTCTCTGTATTATCACATTGCCGGTACCCCCAGTATCGCCAGGTACACAACAGTTTGTATGTTTAAGATTATTTTACAGTTGATGGAGTTATAACTTAACTATATAACTCATTTGTCGACAGATTTCACTTTGAGACACGGAGGCTCCACACTCTCACCGTAGACAATGCGCTGCACCATAGCTTGGCCTACCTGCTGCAAAACTCAAAGACCTACTTCAAACTGGCAGCAGACGAGAACGGTCTGTGGCTGATCTATGCGTCCAGTGTTGATGACGTCATCATGGTGGGACAGCTGGACCAGAAGACCTTCTCCATCACATCCTACATCAACACCACGTACCCTCGAGCCAAAGCCGGGAACGCATTCATCGCCTGTGGAGTCCTGTACGTCACAGACACCAAAGACACCAGAGTCTCTTTTGCCTTTGATTTGTTAAAAGGTAAACCGGTGAATGTGACCTTTGACCTGAGGCCTCCTGGAGGGGTCCTGGCCATGCTGTCCTACAGTCCCAAGGACAGACATCTGTATATGTGGGACAATGGCTACGTGAAGCTCTACGTAGTTCACTTCATCTCTGACGAGTAATGGGCTGCACACTGGTTTTATTACTGAAATATTCACAACACTGAAGACCTGACGACCGCAGCGTTCTGTGGTGATGAGGTCGGGACGGTGGTTTATGCTCTGACTGTTACAGCATTATGTGCTGATGAGGTCGGGATGGCCATTAAGGCGCTGACTGTTACAGTTTGTGTGGATTTGTGATGTTGTGTGTTGTTGAGACATATGTGTAATTGTAAAGTATATCTTGTATATCAGACATGTTAATACGATGCAACTATATACAGTGCACCAATCAGCTATAACAGTTTTCCCAGTCTGGCCCTTTGCTTTGAGACCAAAGGTGTGCTGTGGGTCCTGTGCTTGACATCAATTTTTTAAAGTCATCCCCTGATCGTGGACCAAAAAATTATTCACAGGAACCACAAGCTTAAATATATTTTTTTTTACTGTTGGTGCTGTATTTATTATATTTTGATTTTATAAGTGATTTTTGTAATGTTTAACAGTGTGAACACATATTTTGTACAAAACGCTTAACAAAATTATATACTTAATTTGTCTTTTGAAGCTAAAGGTGCAAAATTTTTGTTAGGTCTCATGTTTCCCCAGTGTTTAGTCGTTTGGTGTTTAAAAACATTTCCTCCTCATGTTGGTTTGGCTGTTTTTATAAACCTAACCCTTATGTCCCATACATGAGAACTCACACGCAGTTAGAAAATAAAAGTGCCACGTGAATCTGATGAAATAAAACAATTTATTCATCTTTGTTGAGTTAAACTCTAGCCACAAACTTCACACACTTCAGACTTGTGCCCTGTTAATGTCGACCAGTGACTTTTGGCTTCCTCCTTTTTGTCTTTCAGTCTCACTTGAACCATGAATAAACATCTAGGACACATACAATACACGTAGTGGGCAGAAAAGTGGGAGAGAAACACAATCTTTTTAATAATAAATACCGTACATACACTTAACAAAAGTTACAACTAATCAAGCTGGTATGATACAACCCAAAAATAAAGAAATGCTTTATGTTTGTACAAGCTGTTGTGGTATTTCATATATATATATATATATATATATTTATATTTATATCATTTCTATAATAAAACTATTTGAAACGTTTTACTACTAGGCCAAATAAAGCCAGACATTCATTTGTATATAACAGTTTCTTCTTCAATAACCTATTTATTGGAAATAAAACTTTTAGTGTCTCCAGATTTGAGTGCAAATATTTATTCCTTTATGGATGAAACAGTAAAAACAACAAGGGAGAACACACGCACGAACAGTAGACCAGAGCACATCATCTTTCAAAATAAAAGCCTTACATTCCTAAAATAAAAGGCATTAAGATAAATAGATTTACAAAGGAACAGTCAACAACACATATAAATAAATTAAATTCATTAAAAAACAACAAATAAAATTCAAGAAAATTTTTGTGCAAAACCAGAAGTGAATTTTGTGTTTCTGCTCTCGGGCGGGACGAGGTGAGGTAAAGGGCGGAGGGGAGTAAAGGGGGTGATCTTGTGGCGGTGGGACGGACCAGACACATGGGAAACAGAGAAATCACAGACTTCGAACACGGCATCGTCCAAACAGGCAGTGAGGGCAGGCAAAGAGCGCACGACAAAATGGATCAACACGGACATAACAGTGAGGGCCAGACCAGGACCCCCACCGCCGAGGCCAGGACAGGGGCCCGAAATGGACTTCTTATGCAGGTGGAGCGAGGGGTTGAAAGTTAGACTAAGGGTTGCCGCTATAGGAGCAACGCACCATCGACTCTTTCCATAAAGGGTTGAGAAAAGCTGGGGCAGAAAGGCAAGAAAGAAGGGGGGGTTTGAAAAAGCATTAAAAAACAAAAATGCAGATTCCAACAACTTGATTCACACTGGAAACCACTGACTGAATAACAAACCACAGTGCTGGTTACAGAAGATGCTAAGAGATTTCAGCTGTGGGCACAAAATGACAACAGTTATACACTTTTTAAAATTTTTGCTTGAGCACTTTTACAGAGCACTATCAATAGACCTGTGATTGCACCGCGTAACGAGAACAGGACATGCATAGCTTCCCTATAGACACACTCTAAAGATCAGAGAGAGAGAGATTTTTCAATAAAATTACAATAAATCTAAGCTTTTTAAAATCAAGTATGATACCTTTTGCTTGTAACTTTGTGTTGAGCCTTTGGGGAAAAAAAATATTTGCAGCTTTGTTTTGTTTCATGTTTACACTGAGAGTAAACCCATTTAAACACCGCACAAAGTCGCCAAAAGCATCATTTGGCGGACACTTATCCCTGTCAACTCTTATGTTTTAATGCCTAGCGAATGTAAGCTTTATATTTCCTTTTTCTTTCCTCTTTGGACAAGTGGGGGGTGGTTAAAGGACGTCCACCAGGCTGCTGGGGATGTTGTAGCGGTCGGGCAGGACTCTCATCTTGAGTGTCCCGTCGGCACCGCAGGTGAAGATGCGGTTGCCCGGGCGAGTCTCGACCTGCATGACCCCAGCGCCGATGTTTCTGAAGAGGGACTGCTTGGCGTGCTCGGTGCTGAAGGAGTGCATGAGGCCGTGGCCCGCCAGCTTCCACACCTACACAAGCAGGATGGAAGAGAAAAAGGGTTGGTTTTGGGGGTTATAATATAAGTGTTATAGATGAAATTTTCACAAGGCACATTTACAGCAGGATATTATGTGTGTGTGACAAAAATGACTAAAGATTGCAGCTTGTGTCCTGAGCACACACTAACGACTGGTTTCAGCAGATTTTGTTCTGACGACTGAAAGACTGGGGATCACAAATTTAACGACTGCACCAGTGGCTGTGTCCCGATGTCCTCCCCCTTCTCTGTTTAGAGCACTATAGTGGTCATGCTTTGCGAGTTTCAGAGGAGAACAGCAAGACTGACTGTGAATGAGGTCTGACTGAGTCTCTGAGCCGCCGATTCAAGTCTTTAAACCTCCCACACCAACAGATTTCTGGGCTGACGACTCCCTGCAACAAATGTTGACTGGTACAGAGTCGGCACGACTGTGAATCATTAGAAAATTAGGCAAAAAATCATGTAGTATGTCCCCAGCTTAACACAACTCAAGGCAAGGTCTGAACAAGTCTCACTCTTGCAGCTAAACCATTACATCAGGGTAGCTCCAGGTTGAATGCTTAGAATAAAATTTAATGCCAGTAATCTGCATGACTATCCATACTTCTCTGACACTAAAGGGCCTAATACAGTTAGGCATCAAGAATCTTAAAACTGAATGATACATTTCACTGATAAAGGTGTATTGTAATGCTGCTTTTGCAACATTATGCAGCCCATATAAACTGTAGACCTGTAACAAAAGCTTTCAGAAACGTACAAACTAAATGCACATTTGGGTTAAAACATTTTAAACCATTTATGATGAATTTAATGCCTAATTCCAACTTGCAAATAAGACATACTGTACTTGTCTATATTAAGTTATGATGTATTACATTAAAATATTCAGTATTTTCTTACAAATACAAGCTTCTAACTGGGGCTGAACATAAATGTTACTTTTCACTGTACAATGATTTGTGTGATTAATTTGATGCGAGCAATATTGCCTGACCCCAACAATACCAAAGATACTTTTTTTTAAATTAAAGATATATCGTTGCAAAAACATTGTTCTTAAAGCTTCTTTTAATGCCTTGATTTTGACCACATCAAATTTAAAGGTGCTATGAGCAGTATATATTTTTTTATATTTCGTAAAAGCATACCCACATGTGTGCCAAGATATGATGTAAACACGTTTAAATCAAATATTAGTTTTACTGATAACAAAGGTACAGTTGATTTATTAACAACTAAAATATATATTTTACATAATGGCGAAGTTGTTTTTGTTAACATTTTTTGTTTTGGTTCAAAAACTGCATTGCTGATCGTCCAATCAGAAAAGAGACCACTGTTTTGATTTAGACTGCAGTACCGTTTCCAAACCAGTCGGAGCGCATGCTGCTTACAGTAACTTTAACACCTTTTTAAAACTTTTAAGACTTTGGGGCCGCCCTGGTTATCATTCATGAACATCTGTTACCTTCATGTTGCCCTCAGCCGAGCCGGTCACAAAGAAGTCCTCGTACGCGTCCAGAGCCAGGGCCTTGATGGCAGAGTCGTGAGCCTGAAAGGTGTGCAGCAGCTGTCTCTGTCTGATATCAAACACACACACGAAGCCCTTCCTGCCTCCAGTGATGAGCAGCTGCTGTTTGGGGGCGTACTGCAGCACCGTGGCCCCGTTATCATGGCACGGGAACGCTGCAGGGACGAAAGAGGAGAGAAATGAGGGCACAATTAGATGTAGGAGAAATAAAAAAGTGTAAGTGCTTTCTTTCTAACTTGGGATTGTAGCTGTTTCCATAAATTGTCCTGTTAAATTATTCAGTTTATTTTCAAATGGCTCGAGAAAATTAACTCCAAACCTATATTTTGGTCTGCCTCCTAACACGAGTTAACCCTCCCCCTTTTTTTGTGCCATTGACTCCCATTCAAATGACTTTTATAATACTCATTGCGATATAATTTTACATTTTTTAGTTTTATTGTTTTTTTACTAGGTGGGGCCATTTCCCCATATATATAGCAGAAGAAAAATGATTTGGATGTGTTTTAGGGTTGTCATAAATTTGTGTGTGAAAGTTCCTGGAATTTAAGGGGAATTTCATAAACTTAATGACTTTGACTGGAGTTAATTACTGTAACCATGAACATTTATTTTAAATTATGCATTATTAGATATTTTTTCTATGGCAGTGCATTTTTTTGCGCCTTAGAACGAAAGGTGTGACTAAAAATTTAGGGGTGTAGGAGGGTTAAACAGGGACAGAGGCTGTTTGTGTAGGAGATACTTTTAGATAAGGGCTGTAAAAGAATTGCTTAACATTAACAGAATGCCTTGTCATTTAGCTGAAAGAGCAAATAGTTTGCTTACATCGTTTACAGGACACAAAAAGCTAAAAATCAGCGCCTGCATGAGTTAATCCTGTTGCTTTTGGAGTTCCTTATTTCCTTTTGGCTGTGTATGAGCAACAATAAAGAAAAAACATAGCTCTATGGTTCCCCTAAATAAAATATGCTCTTACCATGGACCATAGTATTGCTTGGTGAAATGAGAGTATCCCAAAGGCAGACATTTCTGTGGAGCAGAGAACAAGAACAGTGAATCTGGGTTATTTTGATTACACAGAAGCTGGGGGGTAACAGCAGTGGTGCTCACCTGTTATCGTTGGACTGTCCCGCCGTAGCGATGAGGCTGGAGGACGTGATGAAGGCAAAGTCTCCACAGGTTTTAGTGTGACACTGCCAACTCTGGGAGGAAGTGCAAAAAATAGAAACTTCGGATTCTCAGGAAATTTAAGACCTTTTTAAGACTTTTTAATGCCACTTAGAATAAAATTGAATGCCAAGATTCCCGCCAGCAAAAGAACAATAATCTCTATGGATTTTACATTAACAAAACATCAATATTACTCTCTGAAACTCATTGATTTTAATTTAAAAGTCTAATACAGGTGAAATAACTCCAGTTCTTCTTTAAAAACGTAATCATTGATTTCAGTGGTACAGTGGTTTCAGTGGTAAATGTACTAAAAAAATAAATAAAATGACTAAGATACTCATAAATTAATATCATTTGTTGCCAAATTCTAATCCAACTCGCAAAAGACATACTTCTCTGTTGTTACTTACAAAGTGTTCTAAATTATAGTTTATTTTTGATAAGTACAACACTGAACACTTGCCTATACAATTTAATGCTTTTAAGACCTACAGAGGATACTCTGTATTAGTAAATTGGATGTTTCATAAAGTAAGTTTAAAGGACATAATCAAAGTACTACAAGTCCTGCTCTCATTAGCAGTAAAGTAAAGTAAAAGTAAAAAATTAAAGTAAAGTAAAGTAAAAAAAGAAAAAAAGTAAGTGCAAAATTAGGGAAAGGTTTGGAATTTTTTTACTTTATACATACAAAGTAGAGTAATCAATTTCTTATATTTTATGTTTTTTAAGGCATTATTTTTGTTCTGTGTTTGTGGTGATGAAAAAAAGTCCTCACCAGATAAGGTTTAGGGTTGGATGATGTCTGGTTGACCTGCCACAGACTGAGGAAGCCCTCTCCATCAGCAACTCCACACTGCCAAAATTCATTCTTACATTAAACATCAGCCTTTTACAAAGCACAGTGCGATCACAGTTTGTGCAGGAGTCAGTTTGCCTGTACCTTATTGCCCTGTGAGTTGAAGTAGAGGCGCGTGACCCGAGCGTTGCCGGCCTGTCTGAAGCAGATGAGCTGCTGAGGTCTGTTCCACTCGAACATCCGCACGCTGCCGTCTTGAGCGCCGGTCATGTCTAAAACACAATATACACAAATACACAGCAATCAGACATAGAGACACATAATACACAACATAACCTGACTTTTATAGCAACACTTACAATACTGATAAATGGGATGGGATGTCATTCTCTTCACATTATTCAGATTTCGCTTCATAATCTGAAAGAAAAAAAAAAAAAAAAAAAAGAAAACTGTTAAGGTGTGGGCAAAAAAGGCATTTTAAAGAAAAAAATTTGCTGAGAAAATGACTGAAATTTTGATTCAATCAGCCACTGTGGGATGCAAAATACTGAAGTGAAGCAAAAACTGCTACTATTGACAGTTTTATTTATAATGTTGCATAACTAGGAGGTTAGTGTAACAATAAAAAAGTAGACTTTCAGGTACGAGAAAGAACACAGGGTGATACCAGACACAGGGTGTCCATTCAGTCTCTTTACAAATAAAAAAAAATATTACAAAAGCAAATGAACAGACAAATCGGTGGAAATGATTACAAAATGAGGAGTAGATTTTGAAGTTTTTTGCCTCATTTAATCCACCTCTGTATGGGCACCATTAGTTGCACGAAGCACATTAAGACTTCTCAACTTCTTGCCATGTTCGCTGTAGCAGAGCCTCATCACTGGTGATCCTACAGCACACATTCACCTTTGGATGATCTTGGTGAAGTTCCCAAGTCACATGGGGCTGTTTTGATCCCAGATTCTCAGGTGAGGAACATTTCATCCTCAGAAATTCATTCCAGTTTGTTAACCGTAAACTCTTTTGGTCTTGGTTTATCATTTGGCTTGAGCGCAGGCTGTAAGAGCTGCACTTTGTAAGCAAACAATCGCAAGTTCTTGTGTAGGACTTTGTGTACTGTTTAACGTGGCAGCTTTAACGTTGATAATACATAGAACAAACCTGATCAAAACTGCCTTTGTAATATATGTTTTAAATTGTAAAGCGACTTTATGGAAACCCCGTACTACATATTAGAGAAAAAAAATAGTTCAGTATTTTGAAAAGTGTAAGCATCCCACAATGACTAGTTGAAGCAAAGCTGGAGTCACTTTCCTCAGCTTTTCTCCAGAATCTAGGATAAATATAAACTTTGCACATCAATTTGTAAAAAGGTGTGTAGGACAGGAGTAAACAGCCTGATACACTTCAAACAAAAGAACCCTGCACAGCATTTCACCAAAAATCTAAGAATTTTAAACACAGGTTGTCTCATTACATTAGCATAAACTGGCACTAACCAGAAACATGAAGTAGCTAAGGAAGGAAGCAAAGGAAGCAACAAGCGTCTCGAACGTGCCGAGCGATGCAAATCAACTGAAAATTGAACTGAAATCTGCAAACTTTATGCAAATATGAGCAACATCGCCAAAGACAACTCTGCCAATCACAGAACAAGATCTGATAGACACTCGAGAGGAATTAGCTCAGACACAAAAGTTGCATTTTAAACCTCCCGCCCCTCATCAGCGACATGATAGTATGCGCCCTGAACGTGAATCATATCTACTGTATATCTAATGGTCAATATTACAGCAGCCTGTCTGTGCTCCTGTCTGCTTCTCCAAACTAAAACTGTATTGGGGAGAATACATTACCTCATAGTATCTCAGAGAACCACATTTGCAAAATACTGACTACTTCATTTTATAATACAGGGTAGATCCAGGTTTTGTCCTGACCTTTTTAAGACTTTTTAATACCACTTCGTGTGAAATTTAATGCCAGCACCGTCAACAACAGTACATAATATTACAATAATCTGTATAAATTTTAATGTCTAGTACACATAAAAGAACTCCAGTGTTGCTTAAAAAATACATGAATAAATAAATCATGCATTTCAATTATAGCGTTTCTTCATTAAATATATTTTGTTTTTGTGGTGATATTAACATAATATCCTGACAAATTTTAAGAACTAGATGAACAAAATTTAATACATACTCATAATATGTAATACTTTTAAGGCTATTGATTTTGACACTATCAAATTCAATACCTTTTTAATGCTTTTAAGACCTTGGGGCTACGCTGTAATAGAACGTAAAAAAATTATCCCAAACCCTCTGAACTCCTGTAGCAATCAGCATTTATCGCTGGGGCTGGAACATGGAGATCCCTGTTACGTGTGACGCAGAAGTGTACCTTGGGTCAGACTCTGGGAGCTCCTGCTATCTGTGTTTACAGGGGCCCATCTCAGTCCATACAAACACCCAATATCAGGCCCCGTAGACTCAGCACAACAGCTGTTTAGTCCACATCGCACTCCTCACTTTGATAGGATTTGACTTCGACAGAGCTTGTTACAGCTAATGATCTGCCTCTTGGCATGCATTTACCTTACCTGTTTATCCGGGCTTGGTACCAACACAAACAGTACACTGGCTTGTGACCCTCTGAGGCTGGATTTTAAGTAATACAGGGTTCATACACTTTTTTTACCAAGAATTTTCCATGACTTTTCCAAAACTTTTGACTAAATTTCCAAGACCTGAAAAATGACATACATGAGAGTTTTCAACTGTCCAATGTGGTACATTAGAAACATACTTTTGCTGCAATTTCATTTGTTAGATTTGGAAATTAGTCACCTGAAGAAAAAAAAAAAAAAAAAAAACCTGTTCGGGCTTCTTCCCCCAGAAATATATTATTCCACTAATTTTACTGACTTATAGCCAATACACCAGTGATTAAAAGATAATGATGCTATATTAGATATAAACTAATCATCTATGCTGTTTTAAAGTATTACCAAAACCAAAATACCAGAAAAAAAATTATTTAGTTCAAATAGGCTGACAAAAAATAGATATAGGTCACTTTTTCCTGCAGTGAGAACAAGGAGAGGCCAAGAAGACCAAACACTTATATTTACCGAATGTTACGCAGATAGTTTACATTTCCAAAACTCCAAATTATAAAATTCCAAATTTTTTCCAGGGCTTGGAAATTGCATTTTAAAAATCCATGACTTTTCTAAGTTTTCCATGACTGTACAAACCCTGATAATAAATCTACATATAAAATAAATTAAATTCCTCTTAGTTGTGACTAGTTACGGAGTATAGCACAAACTTTCCCCCTACTGGACAATGAGAGTAACTGCAAACCCAAGACACCTTTGTAATGTGAGGCTGTGGTATTTATTTTAACGTGTAAAAGTTTGAAATAGATCTCGTACCACACTGGCTCCCATGCTAGTCTGCCCACTGCCCAACCAGGGCATAGAGGCAGAGACTGGCATTTGGGAAGGAGCAAAGGGACCGGAGCTGGCCTGGGCAATGTTGGTGTGGGACGAGCGATAGTCAACGTCATCAGAGCTGGAGAGAAAGACACAGGTCAGAAAAAAACTGTAGGCAAATTAAGATCAAATAAAAAAAGAAAATAATACTAATAATATTCAGACGAACCTGCGAGACTCTTTGTCAAAGTCATCACCGATCCACGTGAACGGCTGGACAGACACCAGAGTGGACACATCCACCTCCTGGACGTCGTGAGTAGAGGCCAATACGATCTCATTAGAGTTCGCCTACAAAAAAAAAGATGCACTGAAATGAATACATTAGTTGTGATATAAGTCATATATAAGCCTGGGAAGGGATTTAGTGGGAGTGTAGTGTGCTGTAGCCATTTAAGTTGAAGAAACGCTTGTTATAAAAAAAGTGGTCAGTTTGCAAACAGGATAGACCATTGTGATCTGAAACAAAATCAATTTAAGAAAGACAGTTTTGGATGAAGAATGACATTTAATTGAGCTCACTGAGGGTTAAAATATTTTGAAAGTTTTGTTGACTCCAGGTTTTGTCAAGTGAAATTTAAGACCTTTTGAAGACTTTTTAATGCCATTTAAAATGAAATTTAATACCAACACTGTCAACACAAATACTTATATTCTGTAATACTGCCAGTGAATGCTGTTTCCAAAACTTTAGCAACAAAGTCCCAAGCAGATATTTCTGAGTGATGCAGAGGCCAGCTCAATGAACAGTTTCACCGTATACAGTACATTACCTTGTTTATAGCAAAGGCCATGATGATATCCGACTCTTTGTGAATGATTTTAGCCTTGCCTCCGGGATAACCCAGATCAGCCTCCACCTGGAAGAGCAGACAAAGCAAATGCATTATGTAACGCAGCCTACGACAGTTCATGGGCTCGGAGATCACAGAGAAAGAAACATCATTTTATTATGTCCAGATGAAATATTCAGAGAAACAGAAACAGTTAGTGTCTTCACAGCCATTACTTTATCTTATATACTATTCCCAGGTTTTGTGAAGAAGAGCCACGTTTGTTATAAAGTGAGCAGAGTTGTAAGTGATGCTAGCAAATTCAACTGTACGATTAAATATTGACAATTGCAGCTGTAGATTCGGATTACACTGATGTCAGCATCCTGCTCGATTAGCACAGCCCTGACAGTGAGCATGCTGTTAGTTTTCTGCATGGAGGACAGTTACACCAGTCAGGCAAAACATCACGACTAATAGCCCCATACATAACAACCTGATGCACTGTGTCAATAAAAATATGATGGGGAGCACTGCATCGTGGGTACACATGTGTCAAGTAAAATTTGTAAAATTAAGAGACATGTGCTCTTTGAAAAAAAGGGGGGTTCTTCTTAACTTGAAAAAAAGAGTAAATTAAAACCCTTCCTGTGTGTGTAAACAGAATGTTTGCATTCCAAAGACTGGTACCAGAAGTTAAAAAGACAATAATATATTTTTAATGGCGCAATTAGCGCTTGCCACCAAACATCGCAAATGAATGAAATGAATTGATATGAATAATCAAGACAGGTTTTATATGTACAACAACAATTTGTTCCTGCTGCCCAAAAAACGTCAAAATAATGTTTTTTTTCCTCCCCCATAGAAATGAGGATTGAACATTATTCTAGGTACCAGGCTGCGTGTGCAACTTTAAAAACATGTCATTCCTGGAAGGGTATATTGTCTGCTGGGAAAAAAAAATATGTAAAGCTCATGAAAATGTTTCTGCAGACGACAGAATCCAAGGCACTTGTATCTTTTTGAGCCGAAATGCATTGATGCACTTTGTATTCTGACATCTTTCTATTAAAATCAGCTTTAACTTTTTAACATAGCCCAGACCTCACTCCCCACATCCATCACCTGTCACTGGTTCACCTCTGTTCCTTCCTTGGACCACCTCTGATAGATACTGACCACTGCAGACCGGGAACACCCCACAAGAGCTGCAGGTTTAGAGATCAGTCTAGCCATCATCAATTGTCCTGCTTCTAAAACAAATAAACTGTATGGACAAACTGTTCTCTTGCTGCCTAATATATCCCACCCATAAACAGGAGCCATGATGAAGAGATAATCTGTTATTCTCTTCACCTGTCATTAGTCATAATGTTACGCCTGATCGGTGTATGCTTGTATAGCTCAGCAAAAATAGTTTAAGTGAAATAATGCATTAGGAGAAACACGAGGAAACGTAGCAACAGGATGTATGCTAACAGAGGTTAATGTTTAAGTAATTTGTAATGTGTAAGTGTCTCAGTGAGAAAAGGCAGATGAGATTTATGAGCCATGAGTGGAATTTTTATTCAGAAAATCTTAAAGGCAGTCACTTTCGACCAGGCTTGAGAGGAGACATCAAGAGCTTTTTTAAAAATATTTTGGAACACACTGAACCCATTGAAACTATTATTAGTAGGGCTGCAGCAAACAGTTATGATGATAATCGATTAATCTTTTTTTATTATTAATAATAATATAATATAATTAATATTTTTTGTTTAGTCGACTAATAATATCATAGTGAAGCCTGAGTAAGGTGGGGGACTAAAAAATATCCTTCCGTTTACTATTAAGACATAACAATTTATTTAGATAAAAAGAAATTGAGTTTATAAACAAATTACAATTAAGTACAGTTATATAGTTTAAAATACTACTTTGAAGCTATTTTAGCCAACAGTCTGTTTTCTGGTAACACCCACAACTTTGAAGCAGTAATAAAGCATTAATAAACATGTAATTACCATTAAATACAATAAACAGTTTTTAGATCCTGAATTACCACTGATGTTTATAATCTTTCACTCATTTGCACAAGCTTATTACTAAAGAATTAAACTATAATAACAATGTTTATAACTCTAAACTGTTGTTTATAAATGCTGAAGTAATGTTTGTAAATAATTAATTAACTGGTCACTAATGCTACACTAATACTTAAATAATAATAAATAGTGTGAGTTATTCTAAAGTGTTACTTTAAAAAAAAAAATCTATGGGAAAACATTGATATAGTCAGAAATGTTATTGTTGGTGGTCTGCAAGGGAATTTTGGATTAAGGGGGCCGTGACACTCTTGACTTTGGGAATGGCTGGTCTAGAGTATTAAATCTGGTGATTTCTTTTGAACATTAACGTCACCTGCTCCTTCAAACCTGGTCGCTCAATAAAGGACAGACAGACAGAGCCAGGGCCAGATGACACTACCTTATTGGGACTGCTAGCTCCAGCTACGCAGTTGAGTTTTACACGGTCCATATCTACAAACTAACAACACACACAGGCAATACAACACAAAACACACACAGCACAACACAAAACACATGCACAACACAACACAAAACACAGAAAAAATAAAAATGGGATGAAAGAAATGAAAAGGTTGGCAGGTTCTTTGATGTAATGATAAAATATTCACAAGCTAACTCTCGTGTGACTTCATTAACATCGGGCTAATGCAGCAAAATGAGCCAATGTACTCGGTCCTGTTTGAAGTGTTTTTCTTACGTTTCATTTCACACTTTTCACAGAAATCTATCATATTTTGGGTTAGCAGCTAAAGCAGAGTCTGGAAGAGTATTATTATTATTATTATTATTATTATTATTATTATGATTTCTTAATAACAGAGAGTCCCAGACATCAAAGCAGGCAGTGATATGCTCTGTGTTTGATAAAAGATGGATTGCAGTCAAAGCACTAAACTCACAGTAAATGAATTGTCTGGCCCTCTACTGTCTGGGTATTTCTGTATAAACTGTACCTATGCATCGGAGGGGTTGAAATAATCTAGAGCAGTGGTTCCCAACCCTTTTTGACTCATGTACCCCTTGGTCTTTTTTGTCATAACATGAGTATCACCCACTCATACATGTTGATAAATCTTCAGAAAGTGGTCATATAAAAAAAAATGAGAACTGATTATTAAACAAAAATATTTTTAATAACTTTGGGATATTAATATAATATAATTTTGTAAATAAATGATCAAATAATTCCAAGTATTCCATACATTCCGCTTTGCCCGCATACCCCTAGGGGTTCCCGTGCCCCTCGTTGGGAAACACTGATGTAGAGTAATATGGTCTACTCTACATAATCCTTGTCTAACACTGACACTGTAAGCAGGGCTTTAAATCTTAACTACTGTGCTTACTTTGGCCCAAATATCCCAGTTTGCAAAACCTGGGCTCCTACTAAACGCCTCTCAAACACAGTGAAAAATATACAGCACATTGCACACAAGAAATGTTTTTTAATGTATTTTGATTTGCTTTCAATTTGTCAGCACCACAGTGTATAGGATATTTGAGTACGCACGTCAATAAATTATAAAGTGGAAAAATGCACTTCAGTAAAAAGTGAAATGCATGCAGTATTTTGTATATATTCAGTACACAGTAAAATATTTCAAGCATTTATTTAATTGTTATCATTGTAATTATTTAAAGGTACTGTAAGCAGCATGTGCTCATACTGATACTTCACTCTAAATCAAACAATGGTCTGTGGTTTGCCAGCCTTTCTGATTTTCTGATTGGACGACTGGCAATGCCATTAGGCCATTAGGTAAAATATATTTTAAGTGTTAATAACTCAACTGTACCATTGTTATCAGTAAAAGTAATATTTGATTTAAACATGTTTACATCATATCTTATCACACATGTGGGTATTTATTATGAAATATAAAAAATATATATATTGCTCATACCACCTTTAATATGTAACATTTTAATTTTATGAGATGCTGAATTTTATATAATCAACACAATTGAAATAGACAAATGTACTCAGCATATTTCACTGTGTGTACTGAATCTGTATGCGTTTCACTTGAACTTACTGTAACTCCTGACTTAAATGAATTGATTTTTGCTCCTGCATTACTCAAATATCTTCATACACTGTTATTCTGCTATATTTCCTTTAGGATCATTAAAGTATATAAAAGCTGAACTACATAATCTTTTATTGTGTTTGAGATGCTTTACATAAGAAGCCAGTCTATTACAAATATTTAAATGTAAAAAAAAAAAAAAAGAAAAGAAACAAGAACGGGGTTAGTAATTTTAATCCTGCTTGATCTGAAGTGAATGTTGATGTCTATTTTTGGAAACAGATTGGACATTTAAATCCTTACTCATCAAATGTTGTAGTTTACTCTGCTTTAGAAAACTGCTATCCGTTGTAAACATTATTCTTCTGTGTTAGGGCCAATACAGTATGCAAGGTTAGGAAAAGTACAAATGCAAAATATAAGTGACTAAAAACCAGGAATTTAAAAGCACGTTACTCACCTCACTTTGCTTCCTCTTTTTTGTGAAAATATATCGGATTAAAGTTTCCTGAAGAACTTCCTGTTTGACCAGAAAATGCCACAGCCGTCGAGCTGGAAACGACTGGTGGTTCTTCGTCCTGTGGAAAAATAAACATAAATCATCATTATTTCAGTAATATGTAGAGTGAAACCACATTATAAACTTAATTTAGGTATTTAATTACGGTTTAACTGAGATTATCATGTACAGTTGCGTGTAGGTTTTGCTTTGTATGTATTGGTTTGTATTGTTTGCCTTGTTTGCATGTGGAGGCTCTGCCACAAGCCAGTGTACTCTTTGTGCCAATCCCAAGCCCCTATAAATGTAGAGGTTTGCGACAGGAAGGGCATCAGGAGTAAAACCTATGCCAAATCAACATGTGAATTACCGCACACTTGGAGGGAGATGATTTGCTGTGGGAAAAGGAAGAATAAGAAGACTGTTGTGTAACTTCTTTCCACAGCATAATATTTTATCTACTAACTGAACCATGACAGATATTTTGAGTGAAGTTCTATTTTAGCATACTGATTTCATGATTTCACCTAATTCATACAGAATTTCTGAAAGTTTCATCAGAAAGTGTGAAGCATTTTCTCTCCTCGCTCATGCAGACTGAAATGGCTGTGAAGATAAAATGTGTACTCCCCTTTGGCAACATTAGGGAATGAGCACATTAAAAGTTATTTATAGAAAGTTTTAAAGGTAAGACCTAAGAAAAACTGACCACTATAAAGCAGTAATAAAGCATTAAAAACTATGTAATTAACAATATTTTAAATGCCAAAAAAAAAAAAAAAATTTACAAAATACAAAAAAAAAACATTTTTCTCAGATTTTTTACTGAAAATGTCAATTTTTGGTGAAAACTACCATCCTTCAACTGTTGATAAAAAAGAACAAATTATCTTAGAATGTTTTTTTTTTTAATGAAAGAAGACTCTATCTTCTTTCTTTTGGTATTTGAACTTTAAATAAAACTATAGCACAACATTTTCTGTGGGAAAGCAAAGAGATTTGAAAATGACCAAAAACCTCAGGCACTGGCTGGGAACTTTGTGAGACTATGAAGGGAAAGAGTTAAAGAATACATTGTTTATTATGTATTGACACTGATGCAGTGATTCATGAGCTTAATACTCAGGAATTCAACAGTATTAATGTTAAAGAAATACTTTGCAAATGTTCAGTTGACTCAACAGTAATAATGCGAGTTAGAGCTACCAACTTAAATTTAATCATCACGTTTATGCTTTCTCTGAAAAAAATAAAACAAAAACATGTTGTCTTGAATTCAAATGCGTGTAATGTGTCCTAATGTTTAATCGCTCACTTGAAGGGTGTGTTGTCTGGCTCCAGCATGGCCTTGTGTCTCAGTATGGCCGGACCGCCCCCCGCGCTCAGGTCTGTGGGGAAAGTGTTGATGTAGTTTGGAGGAGGGCCGTCGAACTTGTTCATCTGCTCCAACAGAAGCTGCTCCCAGTTCTCCAGAGTCTTTAACACAGCATTGCAGAGCGGAGACGACACCGGCAAATCTGTGACACAGCCAAGAGATGAGGAATGTGTTACAAAAATACACACACAAAACATCAAAAATATAGAGTTCATTTATAGAGGCAGATAAGAGTTCCTAATGGGAAAACATTCAACTAAAAACACTAAACTAAAACTTGAAGATACCTTTGCTTATTGCCTTTTTACTACAATGTCAAGAAGGGCAAAACCAACCAACCAAAGTACCCATTCAAATGATTTGATAGGGCCAACAGAGAGGCTTTTTTTCCCCCTAAAATATGTGAAGCCGTGGCCGTATGAACCATAGAGGTCACAGAGGTCCGGACCTCGGTATTTTTCTATTGGTAGACTAAACCAGGACTAAACCAGGACTAAACCAGGACTAAATCAAACAAAATCAAAACAGAAAAAAACAGAGTTAAACAAAGACTAAACTAGGACTAAACAAAGACTAAAGTGAGGATGAACTCAAACCTGTGAAGTCAAGTCCAGCAAGAGGAAGGAAGCTCTTGACGTTGTGATAAGCCAGTTTCACCATGACCAGACGGATCAGAGCCCAGCTGAGGAGCACAGACCAGGTCAGTAATATTTAATCTATTTTATTATTTTTACACTTAAACCATTTGACAGTGACCTTACAGACAGAAAAGCATCAGGGAACATGAGAGAGAACAACATGGCTGCTTTGAACCTTGCCTGCACCAAGTCACAAGTCTATAATTTTTAATATCAGGGGGAAAAGAGACCACCTGTATGAGTTTGGATCGAGGTGCTCTGTCATCTGAGTGTCAGACAGGAAGGCATCATCGTCGTCTTCTTCATCTTCTGCTCCACTTTCATCCGAGTCGTACAGAGCGTTGCTGTCGGAAAGCGGCAGGAACGGCTGAGGAGGTGAGGGAAAAGCAAATTAGCGAAGCAGACAAAGACAGGACTGGGAAATGAGGATTCACAGCACTATAAATCACACAATAGAAAAAAAATATGTATTGGCCTACTTTTGCCACAAAGTAGTCCCACATGCTGAGCTCTGGGGGAATGAACTTCTCTCTGTACGTGGGTCTCTCTACCGGGACGGGAGGAGGTGTGGCCGGGGTTTCTTTTACAGGACGTCCTGGTACAAGCATCCTCATGTTAAATCGACGTCTGTATCGGTCCACGTCCTCGGCTGGGGGCTGAGGGACCGCTGTAAAGAAAATTAAGAAAACAGTGAGTTGGGGATATTTTTAAAGACAGAGAAGTCTGGACCTCAAGATGCTGGTACAATAGATGCACGACCCTTAAAGTGTTATTTTAAGGCTGAAATGATGTTGAGAAAATGGTCCGCTAGAAGTGAAAGGCATCCAGAGCGCACACAGCAAACTAGGGATCTGCAACAGAACTGTATAGAAACCATAGACAGAGGAATTAATGGTCTAATTAACTGTGGTGTCATTCATATGAACTTGCAAGAAGCACCTTAAGCAGTAGATATTGGCAAACTCTGTTTGACCATTTTGAAAAGTTAAAGCAAAACTATGTAACTTTTCAGCATTTGCATTTCCTATAAGAGAGGAAATGTACAGCTACAATGGTCATATGGGACTGTTGAGAGTCTCCATATAGTTCTTATATGTAAGATGTGTGAGTAACATGCTTAAAAGATGGCAGTATTAGCAGTAAGCCACAGTTATAGCAAAGTGGTGAGTAGGGTGCTCTGTATTGTTCTTGCTGCTTCATTAGATAAACATTAAATTATTAGAAATTATCCAAAATATGTTAATGTATATACTAGACAAGAGTTACATGATGATGTATAATATGCAGGTTAGAAATGAATATGTTTAATTAACCACAGCTACAGTAACATGTGTTTGATATGTCCCTAACTAAACTAAAAATCATAGCCTGGGAGTTTCCCTTGAGCAGCAGAGGAGCAAGTTTCTAGCTAGCCATTTCCAATGCACTGGAGCTTGTTATTTGGTTCAAATACAGCCAGCCCCATGGACAAAGTGGCTTTAACAGATCAGTAAAAATACTTATTTATATGTATAATTATTTTGTAATAGTAATTAAATATTTGAATGGGATGGCTGGAGCCAGCCCTCATTTCTGAGCTTCACTGACAGCCACTAGTTTCTCAGTCCACCGTTCATTTACTGTCTATGATTGACTCCTTAAACCCTTATTGTGTTAGATTAGAACCATTTGTAGAGCACACAAAAATCAGATCAGTACACTCAGAGAAGACAAAATTCACAATAAACAGACATTCAGGGTGAGGACACAAGGCAAGACAATCTCTAGGCTGTGCACAAACCTGCCCCATTATCCTGGGAGCCTATCTCTGTCACTGCACCAGACAAAACACACACAACACAGTTAGACACAGATACAACACAGACATTACATAATTCAATCAGGAAATATTGGTTTCACTGAACAAAATAAACACAGAGAAACATCCAACAATGACAGCAAATGTGTTTCCAGCTCATGTGCGAAACGTTTATCCAACAGTGCTTGAAATAGGCAAACATGAGATGAATTTAATGACTGTAAAATCCATTCAGGAAGTAAGTGACAACAGTTATAAAACATGGCTCAGAGTGTCAGTTCACTTCTTTTTCTGAGTAAATTAAATTCATAAAAGCTACACAGCTAAAAAGGGCAGGGTTTAGCATTTGCCAAAGTGATTTCTTTCAACAGGCTGACATTTAGCTTCCTGCCTGCTCCACTAGCTTTTCAAAAGGCTCTCGGCTCCTCGCAGAGCTATCGTAGACGCTGCAGCAATACTGGGGCTCAATACAAGCCTGCGTCCCCATTCTCCACAAGTACAGTGGAGTGGAGATAATGCTGGCCTAACGAATATGGATTACTAGGGTCAAGTTTGGTCCTCAGAAATCTGACATGAAGCATGAAGCAGGAAAACTTCTCCACAGACAGCTGAGCATGTAATTATGGTTTTTACTGCAAAACACAAGTTGGAGGCTGTCTTATTTATATTACTATTTTGTACTAATGAAAGTTGTTGTGAAATAAATTTAAAGCCATTGGGAACACTAATTTGATTGAGCATGTTTATTTCTTCCGTCAACAGCTTTTCAGTGTCTGTTTTAAATGATAGATTAAATTAAATAAGATTCCCTGTTTTTAACGTGATTAAAGAATTGGATTCTCTGAGAATGACCCTACAGCCACAAGGCCACCCTTGTGCAGATCCCAAGCCCAGATAAATGGAGCGGGTTGTGACTATGTCAAAAAATTCCCATGCAAATAGATAATTTGCTATGGCAACCCCTGAAAGAAAAATGAAACAGCCAAGAGGGACGTTCTAAAAAAAATATGTAACATAGAGCTTTTCAATAAGGATAGGCTTGAAGAAAAAACAACATTTTTTGTCAATATGAGAAATGCAAACAGTTTGGGGCAAACAAATCAGTCAAAACTATCCTACAAAGATTGTAAGAGGCATGAAAATAGATAGGGTCAAAGGTTTTTACTTAATTTATAGAAATAGGGACAACACAAATAATGCTTGTAATAATTTAGATTACACACTACAAACTACTACTGCACAGTGGACACGTAAGTCTAGTCACACTTGTCTAGGAGGTGGCCTAACTGTACCTGTCTTAGTCCCTGACTCAGAGTTACTCTCAGAGTCATTCTCCTCTGGACACTCCATGATGGGTGCAGCTGTTAAATGGACAGCACAATGAGAAGGACACAGAGATGAGCACAAAGGACATCACAGCACCACATGCAGTGCAACACACACACACACACACACACACACACTCCCACGCTCTCCCACACGATTGCTGCTTCTCATAACACTGAGGAAGACGACTATGTCTTCATAACCAGGGTTCCCGCACAATCAGTCAGATTATAAGACCTTGAAGTATACATTTTAAGCCTTGGAGTGTCTATCCCCGCTCTCCCACACTGTTTCCTGTGCATGTACACTGCCCCTGCCAAATAAAGACTAAAATGCCCCAAAACATACTTGACAATAGACCATTGTTTTTATTTTTTTAATCAAATAATTTCTATAATTTACAAATATTGGAGTTGCCTGCCAGTTAGATCTATGCAAAAAAAAAAAAAACATACACAAAAGATTGTTTTCCTTTCAGTTTCTGAGATCAGCCTTAATTGCTTTTAAATTTAATATCCACCAGTAATTTAAAACCTTAATTTTACCAATTCCATGTTACAAACTTTCAAAAGTTTTCAAGGACTCGCAGGAACCCTGATAGCACTAACACATTTGTTTTCTCATGGTAGGCATTCAGTAGTAGCTGCACCAAAGAGATCGGGGTAAGTCAGGCATCAATGCAATCCTGTACAATAACCATGCACAACTGCAAACCTCCAAACCAGCACTGCAATCCACCAGCTCAGTTACTCACAGCTGGCTTTGGTTGGTGCCACAGAGCTCGCCCCCTCAACCCTCAAAACAGGAGGGGGAGGTCGTTTGGGACGTTCAGAGGGAGAGGGAGGGGGGATAGGGGACGGGCTGCTCTGTTCTGGTCTGGATCCTGTCTCCTGAGTCTCCTCTGTCCTTGCTGCCTCAAAATCTGCTGGCACTGGGACAGAGGGCAGAGGGCACACTCACACAAAACACTGGACAGCGAAGAGGGCTAGAGGCATGTCAGTGGGACACAGAGAGTCCCAGAGAGGTGGCTTTGGGACAAAATGGGTAAAGCTGGCAGAGAGAAAAGAGGTCATGGGAGCCCATAGGAGAGGTAAGGCACTTTTACATAGAGACTCAGCTCTTTAAGTGAAGGTATTAAGTAGATAGAAACTTACAAAAACTAACACTGCCTATGTTATTCAACTGACATCCCATTTTAATACAATGAGTAAATCAACTTCCCTTAATCTGTATTTTACAACAGGCAGGGATGAATGGAGAGAGTCAGGAATGGCATCTGGTTTAAAATCTTTGCAAAATCAATGTGAAAATGGGAGGCAGATAATTAGCTGACCCCAGAAAAGGAAAACCTGGAAGAACAAAAAAGTAGTACTTGCGAGTATTTTGCAGCATTTTAGAAAAAGATGGCATATTTTAATCAATCAAAATGAGTAACTATGTAGTAAATGTAGTATGTGCTAATGTTTTCAATTCAATAAGTTAGCACATATGCTAAGCACAATGGCCTGAAGCAATAAAACCTTTCTAAAACTGAGAAATTTGTTTGAAATTAGTCCACTAACCATTTACAGTTACCAACAAGCCATTTTATAATCTGTATTTTAATGTAAAATAAGGCATCATTCCGACACAATTGGACATATCTTGATTAGTGTACCATTACCACGGCTTTTAGGATGTGCCTCATCCTGCCTCTAACTCAACCAACCCCCTTCTTTATCTGTAGCTATTATACAGCAAATGGCTGCACAGAAAGACTTTCACAAAGGCTTAAAAAGGCTGTGTAAAGAGTCTATAGTGAAAGAGGAAGACAAAGGAGGCACTGGCATGACGGGAATAAAGGGATAATAGCTCTGTACCTGGTGGGGCTTCGGGTCTCTTTGGCTTAATGACAACTTTAGCCCCGCCTCCGAACACAGCGGCCCACATGCGGTTGTTCAGGGGGTGCGCTCCGAGCCGGAAGAGCTCGTTGCAGTTGTGAGTGCCCAGGCCGTGGATGAGGAGAGCGAGATAGACAGCGACAACGGCCTCACACAGCAGCACGTTGAGCCGGGGCTGGTCCTCCTCCCGGGCGGACGTCAACAAAGAGATGAGCGAAGACACACCTGCAGAAAAAAAATACATTAAACATGAAACATGAAAGAATCCTGTTTACTTTTACAGCACCTAATAGCATAGTGCTGAAAGAATAACTGGTGAATCAAACTAATGTTTAAAAATAAGTAATCTGGACATGGTTTGTAGTTTTTGTAGATTTTCTTTTTAACTTTGTGACAACCTGGATGACTGGGCATCTTCACAGACCACTACTGGCGAAGAAACAAGACTATAAAACTTCATCTAGGCTTTCTCATCAGGGATTTTATGACTACTTGAAAGCAAGATTTGACCAGTTAAATGCTCACATACAACAGGGCCTGGTTCTAACGGCAGTTTCCCTGACACACACTGAATGCGTTGCGTCTGCAGTAAGTCTCTGGTACAGTTTTCTGACGGACTCCAATTCACACCGAGTGCTTTGCGTGTGCAGCACGTCTCCGACCAGAGCCAGCTGAGAGACCACAAGTTCATGGGAGAGGAGTAAGATTATGAGTTCACGTAATAATAACCATGCATATAGAGAACTGCATGTAAAAAGGAAACATTTGCCTGTCTGACAATGATCACCTGGTTATTTGGAGATTATTCGGCAATTTAAGCACAGTTGAAGCGCAAAAGTCCAAATCTGGCAATACTGCAAAGGTACTACTACTTACACAGCCAACGGCAAAAAACAAAAAGGGAAACAAAGTGAACGAATTATGAAATATGATACTGAACAATATAGAGATTAATAGAGGTTTGCACTGAACTCAGAGCTTTAAAAGTTAGCTCCCAACTTTGGTTTGATGTAATGTATTTAGCGTTTCTGAATTAGTCCCGTTTTAAAATACAAGCAGGTATGGTGCCATGTTGTTGTGGGTGTTAGTACATGAGCTTTATGTAACATGTACTGCATGCCACAAAACTACACCAGAGGAAGTACATGGATTGTTCAGCACAAAGCCATGTCGACTCGATGGCGTGATGATTGTGTTGTTTGGTTTCTTTCCCAGAGGCTTTGAAGCTCCTTTTATAGCACACCATCTGCCCCTCTGAATAAACCCACACTGTCTGCTCTCCTCTCACTCCACTTTTCCCCTGTGTCAATCAGGGATTTGGAGCTCACACATATGTCATTTTTACTTCCTTTTCCTGCAATTAGGATTATGTAACACTTCGTTTCACATGATTGGGGCTGCACACTGTACCTCTGAAGGCTCACATTGATGTCTGGCACCAAGATGTGAATGTTGGAGCAGCAGTTCGGGTGTAAAAATCTTCCCTTGCAAAGTGTTATATCCAACCCACAGAGAAGTGCCATAGTAACAAGACAATAACTGAAAAATGCAATTCACTTATTATATTAGTGTTCAAAATGGCCTCTGCTAGCCATAGTTTTTTCTAAAGGTACACTACACTTTGTACATGACAAGAAACTTGAGCTTAGCTCCTTGTTTAACCATGCAGTCCCAAAATTATCTATGACATGATAACATTGCATGCAATAATGCTTCGCCAGTATTAATTATTTTTGATTTCCTATTTATTTGGGGGGGCTATCTTTCTATGATGGAGCCAGCACGGAAATATCCACTGTCTCTGTATTATAGGCAGATTTATTCAATGTTGACAAATGGTGTAGCCCAGTTAGACCTTGATAATACAGTATATTATGTATATACAGAGTATATTACAGAATATATACAGTATATTATGAACCATTTTTTCATAGATGATATGCAATGTGCTATTAGGCAACTAAACAGCGATTCTCAAATAAAATAACTTTTTTTATACGTTTATATATATATATATATATATATATATATATATATATATATATACACACACACACAAGTGAAATGCTTTTATTAGTGTTGAATGAATGCTTTGTAAATAACAAATGTGTGTAGTTATTAAGTGTTACCAAACAGGGTGTAACGATATCCAAATATCTCAGTATGGTACTGTCACAATATTAATCACACGGTACCGTATTTATTGCAATATTGTAGAAATGCTCACCCTAACAAAACTTATTCAATAAAAATAAAGAATTCCTGAAGAATCTTTAGTGAATTAATTTTTGTGATACTTCAAAAGACTAAGACTAAGGCTAAATAAGGGTTAGGTGTTTCAAATATTAATTTTGTGACATTAGCTGCTCTGAAACTGAGCAAAGGATCATGACTATGTAGTTCTGATTTTTTACCATTCTCTTACAACAAAACAATGCATAGTCTCGAGAGCTTACCATTCAATACTGTAAAAGTCCACAATGATATTGTGAGGCTTTTGATATTGCAATCACAATATTGCCAATATTGTTACATTCCCTATTACCAAAACCTTTCTCTGATTAATGAAATGAATAATGTTTCTGGATGCTGTGGTGCAGTACTTGTAAACTTCAAGCTATAATGCAGATTGATATGAAACAGCATAAATTGGTCATACTAGAAACTAAGGCTATTTACTTTTTTAGCCTTAATATGAACATGACATTATCCTATATTGTTACCTGGCCATTGTGCAGGAGCCGAGTTGGGAGTGATATGTTCCTCGATGCTTTCTGTGCGGAGCCGCTTCCTCTCGCTCAATAACAAGCCCTGGTACACCATTCCTGTAAACTGATTGGCCTCTGTCTGGCTGCTTTGAAGACACACAAACAAAACAGTGAGTCACAGTTCTTTGTTGAAATATTGCAATATACTGCAGAGGCCAGGGCTGAAATAAAAAAGCTTGGGATAGGGGCAGATATGATCAAATGAATAAATGATGGAGAGAGAGATTACCTGTAACTGTGGCTGTCGCACATGGCTTGATAAATGCAGGCAGACAAGGATGCGGCTAAAGTGTGCAGGGCGTTCACCTAAAGATGAAAACAGGATTTTTATTTGGGTCAAACCAACAAACACTTGGAAAAGCACTTATATATAGAACGTTTAGGAAAACACATTTATTTATAGCAAGTTTAGGCAGTGCACGGTTCAAAATGCAATGCAAAGTAACATTTTCTGCTCACTTTTTTAATTTTATCTTCCACATGACAGTTTGAACAACAGTAGTTAATTTAGGTTAGAGGTCAACCAACACAGGTTTTTCTGTGGTCGATGCCAATTTTTAAATTCAGAGCAGCTGATAGGCGATAAACACTGCAGATATTTTGGACCAAAATTCTTAATTATATGAGTGAAATGAATATAATATATTCATTAGTTTTAGTAATTTTTATTAAAATGCAAACAAATGTGTTAGAATGTGACAGTGAGAACAGATAAAGAAGAGTTTTTTGAGAAAACCAATAAGGCAATCTAAATCAAACTTGCTGTGCAGATAGAGCTTGAGAAGAGGTACAAAATACATTTCATTTTTTTGTTCTACAATGTTCTATGCCAGAGAAACAAGCAAAATCTTTTTATTGTCGTTTTGAGCTTTTCAGGCTGAGATAAAGCGATTTTGGTTGTTTTCTATAAACTGTAGTGTCAGCGCTCAAACCGCTACAAGATGGTTGGGGAAGCTGAGGTCCTTCAGTCTCATGGTTGCCGGACATATGCCTGACCAAAAATTTGCATTAAAGTGCAAGAATCTACCAATTTCCAATTGATCGGCTCGATATATTGGTCAACCTAATTTAGGTTCAAGCCATGTCACTGCTACGGCCTGGCAGTATTAGTAAGTGTTCATTTTTTGAAAAAGAGAGCCAAATACTTAGAAGCATTTGGGGCACACACATCTCCAGACTAAGGCATTGGCCCTATCTCACAATGATAAAGATACTCTGCCCAGATCTGGACTCAAACAATTTACAATAAACAGCGTGTATTCTGACACCCTTCTATCAGCATAAAATTAACTGGAACACACAGGCCTGTCTTCACTTCCCACATGCAGCACCTGTCGCTGGTTCACCACTGTTCCTTCCTTGGACCACTTTTGATAGATAGTGACTGCAGCAGACTGGGAATACCCCACAAGAGCTGCAGTTTTTGAGCCATTCCAACTTGGCCCTTGTCAAATTTGCTCAAATACTTACATTTGCCAGACAAAAATGTACACTTGCTGCCTATATCCCACCCACTAACCAATGGCACAATGAAGAGATGAGTCTGTGTTATTCACTTCACCTGCAAGTGGTCATAATGTTATGACTGATCTGTGTATATCTCCAAATAAGACTTTACTATTTAAATTTTACTATACTGACCCTGTCCTCAAGGATGCTGGGGTGTGGGGGCGTCTTCATGTGCGTGATGGTGTGGAGGATGTCGTGGATGTGGTTGCTCAGATGGAGGACCGGGTTGGCGATGACGGTCTTGGTCGGGGCAATACAAGCCGACAGCAAAGGCAGCGTCGTGGGCAGGGGCAGGGGAGACTGGAGTTGCTTCACTGTCGTCTCCTACAAAGTGAGAAAGATTATTCTCAGTTAGCAAAAGAATTTTTCCACAATACAATTGAGATATTTTGCAAGTTTTTCCTGCAACCTTTTTGTTCTGATAGAGTATTGTGTCCTGCCTTTAACACAGTCAAAGTTATTTTTCTAGTTTTAATTGCTACAACCTTTACTTTTACTTTGATCCCTAGAAATGGTAGTACCATGATATGTGCGTGTGACAGTACCTGCTGACTCTCTTGAAGTAAAAACAGCAGCTCCATCCGCACAGATGTGACCCCGCCTCCCTTGGCTCCGTGCAGACTGCAGTAGGACAGAAACACTCGGAGCAGTGCCTGGTTCTTCCTCAGCCAGGCCTTGCGTCTCTCCGAGTGCTGCTGCTTGGCCTGAAGACGCCTCCGCTCCATTTGGTGGCGCTCATAAGCTCCTGCATCTGAGCGTTCAAAAACATCGTCTGAGATGTCGATGGACCCGGTACGCTCTCCCCAGCGGTCAGGCTCTGGTTCTTCCTCCTTCCCCTCCACCTGTGTATAAAACTGTTTTGTCAGTGTCAAGCAAACTGTTGATATTTCACTGTTGAGAAGAATTTATCAGAAATCCAATCAAGTCCTGATTTAGTTTACTGTAATTAGAGTTAAATACACTTTTACTCCATTTTTATCCAGCTGTGTTTGGGGCCTAAATTTGATGTGTTGACCACTGCTGGTTTAATCCAGGTTTAGTCCTGGTTTAATCTTGGTTTATGAATCTTTTGTTTTGGATCAAGCACAGTTCTAGTCCTGGTCTCAGTTCTAGTCCCTGGATAAAGTTGCTGTTTTGTTCTTATCTAATAATGCTTTTTGGGGGGATTAACGCCTCTGTTATATTTTAGTTTACGCCTCGGTTGTTAGGATTTAAATCTTAACAAACCAAGGCCTATTTTAGTCCATTAAAATGGTACTTGGAAAGCAAAATATTTTCTGTGGTGATACATTGTTTCAAAGATTTCAAAGAGAACCACAGTTTTTTACTTAAATGGAACATACAGTATGTAGCTTAATAATTTAATAGCATTTTAAGAGAATACACTCATTGGTTATAGGTCTATAACAGTTTGTCAACATTGTCAAAATTATTGACAGAAATAAGGGTCTAATCCAGTGCCTGTGACATCTGTTGAACTCAGAAGTAAGCTATAAACTTTGGTTTGAAAAAGAGCAAATCTTCTTTAGCTAGTTGTTGCTTTATGTCACAAAGACTAGTACACTCAAAATGCTGTACCTTGTAGTTACAGATCTCATGCATTGCTGCAATCTCCTTTTCCAGCCAATGGTAGAGCTGAAATCTCAGCTTCCCTCCATCAACCTCGAAGCCTGTAGCGAGTGTGCGTAGCTCGGTCATTAGGATTTTAAGACATGCTCTGAACTTCAGCTGCTCTGCAATGACGTCCACCTCTGATTCACCCTGTAGGAGAAAAAACAATAAACACCAAGAACATCTATATATATATTTTTTTTTTGCATTTTATTTGCATTTCAGAAATGAATGGCATAAAAGCATGTTGCAATATAAACTAGAGCAAGACTTTTAAGTCAAGTTTAAGTTTATCTATTATTGCACTTTACAGCAACCCAAAGGAGACCAAAGTGCTTTACATTTAGAGCAAGATATCATGGCAGCAGTTTTAGTCTAAACAAGTTTTGATTTAACATCTTTGTATACTGTAATTTTACACTTTTCCACAAGATAAATAAAAAGAAAGGTAGCTAAGCTGTTGTTGAGGAATTGGGAGAGGAGCTGGAAATGTGTTAGAAGTAATATTTACTGAGCAGCTTTAAATACACATTTTTAAACAATTACGGCAAAACGCAATCCCCACCTGTGAGTCTTCTCTCTGCAGTTTGGGCCCCCCACTTTCTGCGTTATTCTCCTCTGGCTTCTTCATTGCCAGACCATTATCATCATCATCCTCGTCTTCCTCATCCTCCTTGTCTTCTCCCCAGTCCAGCTTCAGATCATCCTCTTCTGTTTTGACCAAAGGCTGGCTCCAGTCCAACGTGGCTGAACTGTGATTCCCTCCCCAGGCAGGGGCAGCTGGGGCGCCCCAGTCCAAACCTCCCTGGGTCCCATTCTCCAAGGGTTGGCTGGAATTTAAGGTGGCCTTTGAAGAGGCTTTGCTCAGAGGGGACGAACCGGATTTCTTAACTGTAACTTTGGGTATTTTGGAGAGCACTTCAAGGGCAAGAACTGGACAGCCCACCTAAGAGGATCAAGATGGAATTCAGTAATGAAAACTCCACTTTATGCCTGATCGGTATCTTACTGCCCATAGGAAAAGAACACATGGCCATACCTTAAAGTGTGCATTGGCAGTGGTAAAGAATAGTTTGCGTTCTATAAGGTTGATCTCATCTGCACTGTTCTTCTCTGCGGAGAGGCTAACGGTTGTCGCTGTGCCTTCAGCAAAGTGTCTACGGATAATGAGAGGGTGCGTCCTTAGGTAGTTGTAGAAGCTGAACACTACTGGGTTACAGGATTTCACCATTGCATCTATAATAGGCAAAGAGAAGGGAAAATTACTTTTAATGACATATAGATGCAGTTCACCCAAGAGTAATTTCAAGCATGTATTTAGTTGTTATGCTTATGTAGTAGTCACATTTTATGAGACAATAAATTTAGTTTTTAATTAACTGTAAACCATAATCATCACTTGTAGGTAAATGTCTGTGGGTAAAATCTAGGTCTTACCAGGGTTCTCGTCATCGTCTTTCGGTATGCGCTCCAGCAGCGTGTCCAGAGCCAGAGTGTAGTCCTTCATAATCCAGTAGGCTATGCTGCGCAGGAATGGATCGGGGTGGAGTCTGGAGCAGTGGTAACCTGTCCCGTCCCTGTTACAGCCCAGGACCTTCTCGTAAAGCAGACCTTGGCAAGTGGGTGACTTCTCAAAGTCAGCCTCGTAAAGTCTTGCTACTATCATGGCTAACTGGGTGTCCTCCATTTTCTCCATCAGTACCTACACATAAACAAGAGGGAGACAGAAGAGTTGCATTAACAAGATCTTTTTTTGTCCCTTTTTGAAATGAACTTTTCTACAGTGTTCTAATTTACTGGCGTGTGCGTGTATCACTACAATAAAATCCAGCAGCAAAAAGAGTAAATCTAACATATAAATTAAACACAACCATACTGGCTTGTTATTCATACAGAGCCCAATAAATTGGATGAGTAATTCTAGTCATGCTGTTTTGGTAAAAAGTGGACAAGATCTGGCATATTCAAATGTAACTTGTTGATTAAACACTTTACGCAAAATTTCATATAAATATGTAATTGTTGGTGGACTGTGAATATAAGTATTGACCAACGTATGCATGTTTTGTCCTACTGTGGCTTCTTCGCTGTTACTGTAAATCCACTACAACTGATTCCCTCTTTTGGTTATCTGTATGTTTTGACTGAGAGCTATGGTAAACCCAGGCCAAGGAAAACTTCTATCGTGTGTTATACGTGATATATATATATATATATTTTTTTGTAGGCAGACACACATCCCACAGTCTGAGCCTTAGATATCTGCAAAGTTAATGATGTAGTGATATGACTTTCTCAGACCCAGACACCCCAAAGAGAATTTGTATTAAAAAAGTCTATTATCTCTGTCTCAACTGTGAGGGAAATAAGAAGCAAGGGCTGGATGGGAATGACTATACTCTGAGGGTGTAAATTTGTGTCACACCTCACTGCAGTGATTTGTTGGGCTATTATTGTCCTTCTGCATTATTCTCGCCAACACAATACAAGACTAGATAACTTATAGACTAGATAAGTAAATGGCCAAAGTAAATGTTTACTTCTTAGAAAAAGGTCAACAAAACATTATTCCACTGTATCACTCAGTATCTAATAACAACCAGTATTTGTGATCTTTGTGATTAAAAATGTGCTACACAATTTTTCACTTGTATTTGAGGAAAACTAATTGTTCAGTCAATAACAGCGCAATAGAAGTAATCTCTTAGACTCTTAGACCTAATCTAGGCGCAATAAATGTGTTTTTGACAGAGGGGGAACTAGAGCCGAGACTAGATTTCTTGACCAATCACACAATCAGAACATTGGTTGAGTCCAAGCTTGTGCATGTCTTTATATACACTGGCGTAATAGCGGCAGCAAATCCCACTGGAAAAATATTAATTCCACTGCTAGGTACTAATGCTTACACCACAAAACAACAGAAAAAAAGAAAAACAGAAAAAGAAAAAAAGAAGGCCCAAATCTGACGAAACAATTTCTGAATATATATAAGAGGATAGCTTTTATAAACCTAAACTCGAGTAGTGGGCCTTTAACTGTTCAGCCCTACCTCAATGGCATCTTTGAGTGATCCTGCCAGCAGAAAGAAGGCGGCAGACTGTTCGAAGCGTTGTTTGCCCAGCAGGGAAAAAGCATTTTTCAGAGCAGCCTTCCGCCAGCGGTCCTCACTGAAGTTGTTCTTAAAAAATTGAGTCATCTTCTCATCATGCTGTGACCTGAAGGGAGAGAGGGCCATTCATCTTTTAAATCCACAAAGCTGTACACCCAACCAAAGAAAGTGCATCTCACCTGAAAAGTCCCCAAAGAACGGCCTTTTTCTTCATGGCTAAATAAAACAGAGCAGCATCTAAAGGGTCGTTGTTTCTCTGGAAGGCAGCTTTACCCAACTGATTACACACAAAGAAAAAGAAAGCAATTGTTAGTAAGCATTGAAAGCTATGGCATGAAATAACTTCCTATATCTGCAAGGGCAGGTGTGATGAAATACTGTTAAATAAAAATACTTTCAATGTATATTCTTAAATTTATTATTTTTATTAAAAGTGAGTCCAACCAAAAGGAATTATCTTAAGCCTAAATAAGAATAGTGGTTCCTGATTGCAACATCATGGCATCTGGGATTAAGATCAGTGGGACAGAGAAATTTGAGGAGGCTACATTCACAAAAGATTTGTGATTAATGTGAATGTGACATGTCTGGAGTAATCTACTTTCCCAGTACTCTTCAAAAGCTGGGAGCAATTGTAACTAACAGTAGAAAGGATGATGAAGTTTAAAAGGCAAGGGCACTTTATTTTCTGTACTAGTTGGCTCACTTTGTCATTTGAAAATGTTTTAATATTTTATGTCTGCTGGGGAGGGGGTTGCCTGTCTAAACTACTTTAAGCCTGAAGTGGACTACACCCCATACGGTGGACAGGGAGAAAAACAGGACGCACAGCCATACACAAAACTGACACAACCATTCTCTCTCATTTCATTTGCATGAACCATGACCACCCATACAAAATGTCTTTGGAAGGTGGGGCTCACATTGCCAACAATAAATGCAATATTATAGTTTTCCTCTAACTCAGTGGCTCCTAACTTTTTCATTGTATGTACCCCCTCGGGTTTTTGTCATACCATGAGTACCCCTATACTCAATCAAAACTCATACTCATAATCGAAAAGTGCTTATACAAACCATCCAGTAATATTATAATTATTGTTATTATTATTTCTGTTTACACTTAAATTTGACACAAAAAAATAATAATATAAACTCCTGTTGCATTTACATATTTTACTATACATGTTATGTTCAGAATAAACTTATTTTTTTAACACATTTAATTTACTACAAAGAAAACATTTGAATAACTCTCCTGTAAACCTACTGAACATAAATAATATGTAAAAAATATATATAATATTCTATCTAACTATTATTCTTGAGACACTTGAACTTGTCTTTCATAAGTTTCAATAGTCCAATATGAAAAGATCGCAATTCATTTCTAATTGCTGTGGAAATAATCTATGAAATAAATCCAATTACCCCCTGCAAAGTGCTTGCATACCCCTAGGGGTCCCCGTACCCCTGGTTGGGAAACACAGATCTAACCTACCCAACACTTTAGTGCATTAATGTATAACTACTGTACAAGCCAAATCAATGCATACAGCTGCTAAGAAAATATAATCACAACATTTTCCTTTTAAATATTTAAAATGGTACATTATTGATGTTATTATTTGTACCTTCTCCACCATTTTCCGTAGAGTGTTAATGTTACGTATCCACCAGCCCACTCCTACAGCTCTGAGTTCAGACCACTGTGGGTCACCTCTTTGCATGGCTGGGATCATGTTCAGCAGCTCCTCTTCCGCCTCCGAATGGAAGGCCCAGGCAAAGTGACATGTTGATAAGCCTGCCGTGAAAATATGAGTGAGTGGGTGATTAACCAAATCTTAAAGCATCAAAAATGTAATTATAATATGGCCAAATAAATCATCTTAGTTCATCTGCATTGTAGTGTTTTATTTACCCTGGTGTAACAGCTGCATGCGGTACAGTGGTGGTAGAGATGTGAGCAAACACGTATGAAGCCGCATGGCCAGCAGATACCGGAGTCCGCACTCGTCAAGCGCCTCGCCACCTACACAAAAAGCCAAAGCCAACAATGAGCTGTCGGCAGTGCACCAGGGCAGTACATTAATTTTTCAAAATGGCTGCTAAAGAAAAGCCATATAAAACAGCAGAATCACTCAAATTTAAAGACACTGTGCTACTTGTCCCTGAACTTTTTTTACCCTCTGAGTGCTTACTTAATACTGGAACGGACTGCTAATGTCTAATGCTGCAAGAGACTAAATAAAAATGATGAAACATAAAAGAGGAAAGATAATCAAAAGTGTTATATCTGTAAAAAAAAGGAACACCATAAGCACTGTTTGTATTATGATAACTATAGATAAACCAGGAACATTTAATCAGTGTGTTTTTTATTTACATAACCTTTGTCTGAAAATATTCATAAAACAACAAACAGTACATTATACATATACATTATACATATACCAGCGGTTCCAAACACTGGGTCAGGGCCAAAAAGTAGCTTGTGGGAGATTTCATCTGTGAGCCTTTAGGTTTTTAAAAAATAAAAAATAAAAAAAGAGATTTGTGAAATTTGTATTGTTCAAAAATGCCACTCAAAGTAATCAAAAGCACACCAAAAAGAAAAATCACCAAAACACTAACAACAAACAAAACAAAATTATTACCAAAATTGATCTAAAAAAGATGGCATTACTAGGTCTTTTCAATAAGTCCCATAAAAAATTTGGGAAATACTGAGTGAAAATTAATATTAGCAATGTTTTTTATGATTAAAAGAGAATTATTATGCTATTTCCAAACTTTTTAAAATAAATTTCTACATTAGCAACTTTAGCATGAGAATGTTATGTTTTAGAATTTAAAATTATATATATATTGAAAATGTTGTTTTTTTAACCTGTTGCTTTCACTTTGCAGAAAACAAAGTGAAAGACAGGGTGTCTGTCACTTTAAGGCACAGCTGGCCCAGCCCACTTCATTCTGGCAACTCCCTGCTGCTGAAGTCAAGGACTGCATGGCTGAGGTCTTTCTCTTATAAAAGCCCTCTACAAACACTAAAGCCTTTTTAGTTCACACGTGAATAAAGTGTTCAGACACAAGAAAAGAATCTCCAAGATATAATGGCTAACTAGTACAGCTATTAGCAACATGAAGCTAACAGATTTGTAGTGGCTTGGTTTAAGCACTCAAATTATTAGAATGAGTTCAGCAACAGTGTATGGGCTTTATAAATGCGCAGGATCACTTCCTTGTTTCATGTGTCTACATAGAGCTGTGAAGCCGAGCGTTTTCAAGCCTTGAGAAGGGCAGTGCCTCAGCATTCAGGATTACTCAAACATGCAGGAATTAAACAAAATACTACTCCAGGTATGTTTTTGAGGTGCAAGCAATATTATAACATGGTTAAAAGCTCAGAAAAGTCAAGTTAGCCTAATAGGTCCCTTTTAAACTTATCTACTTCCTGTAAATAACATGTAAGACACCGCATTATCTATATACTGAAGGGTCCTCAAAGTGAGATAATAATTATACCTGTGTACTTCTGTTCATTGGAGCTTGTAACCTCAGCGCTGGTTGTTGCTACTGTATCGGCCAAAGCCACTAAAAACATCTGCTCAAGTCGGGTCAGTCCTGGGAGGCTGGAGTGCATGAGGTGACTGGATAGAACCTATTCAAACACAAGACAATAACAATGAGATAATATATCCAACAATGTAGCAGCAATCACATAACATTATAGTGTTACCTGGGCATGCTCTGCTCCAAAGTAAGTTGGCCCATATTGAGAAAGGTTAATAACTCTGGACTTCTTTTCAGGTTTGTCAGCGGCAAAGTTCACAAAGTCATCCGTGGTGACTGACTGCATCTGTCAAAAGAATAGAAAAGATCCTAAAACTGCACTATCCTTATTTTTTATAATAAAAATGTTGCTTAAATAGTTACCTGGAAGAGGTCAGCATACTGGTCCTCTTTGGACTTCTGTGTTGCCTCTCCATCTGCCACTTTGGTCCCCTTCGCCGCCTCCTCTGCCCCTTTGTAAGACGTGTCCAGGTCAGCCAGCATCAGGGCGTAGAGAGGGAGGGGCGGGATGGAATTGATCTCTGTGTAGTCCCGGCCCCCCTCCCGACCCGCCACAATGGTGTCTTTGGCTGTGCTGCCTGTTACACTAATGGTCCGGGACAAATGACGCCTGGACCCACCTTCGCCTGCTTCTACATCCCTCACCACAGCGACCTCGCCGGCGATGCACTTCACCAGGTGGGACAGAATGGCCTGAGGAACAATACAATAGGGTTATAACAAAAAGTCTTTGAGCTGAGAATAATGGTAATTTCAAACAGCTGGCAGGAAGGTAAAGTCTTTTAAAGCTATAATCCTGTTCTTAAATGAACATAGTCTCATATTTCCAATAGTTCATCTGAAGATTATTGCTCTAAGGCCAATCAACTGCAAAGTAAAGTGGACACAGGGATGACTGACCACTAAAAATCACTACTTCCTTTTCTAAAGCAACACTGATTATTGCGACCATTTTACTTCCACTGTTTTAGGGTCTTTCCAACCAATCCTACCGTGAGTAGCCCCTCACGTTTACGTGTTAATTTTTCAAAAAGTCATCATCTGTGTTTATTGGTATAAAGACATTTTATACTTTATAGTAAAAGCAAATCAAATTTCCTGCATTTTTTGCTTTGAAAATTAAATTCAAGATACAGATAAAATCCCTTTAAAATAACAATAGGCTTACATACATAAGCCTGTAACTATGTATACAAAAAAGTATAAAAATATATAATACAATAAACTATAATACAAAAAAAAGTATAAAAGAATAACAAAATAAAAACAAATAAATATATAACAATAAAAACTTTTACCTATTACATTTACTTATTTTACTACATTTTTCAACAAAAAAAACTAAAACAAAAAAAATGAAAATAACCATTTAAATAACTCTTTGAAACAAGCTTTATAATAGGCTTATTCATATATTAATTGTAGTATTTTCACCTCAATTTAGTCAAAAAGTAATTAAATTGGGTCTCACAATCAGATGTTGAGAATCACAATTTTAAACATAAATAAGACTTACCTTGGCCCGTCGAACTCTGCCCAGGTCCATAAGCTCGAGCAGCTGTGTGGGGTGGTATTGAGGTAAAGTGGGGGACAGTGAGTGAGCAGCTTCAAACAGTCCTCCTTCCTGAAGTCCTGCAGGAGCCCGAAGGGCTTCATCGACAGCGGCACTGCCTTCAAACACACTTTTAGACCGAACCCGCCCTTCAAACACTGGATTTTGACCCCCTGAAATGTCTGCTGAGGACAGGTTCCCTTCATCTCCATCCCCTGGTTTCACGTCCTGATGCCACTGGGCATACACGTGCATCTCACAGTCCATGCCCACCACCAGGATACCGTCCCGGACCCACGAGAGGGAGACCGGCAGTGAGGGTGTCCCATCAACTGAAGATAAAAGGTCTATTGAACGAAGTAGGACCCATCGGGAACGAATGCCCTGTTTTATACTTCCCCCGAGAGGAAGGGTGATAACAGCTACTCCATCTTTGCTGCTCGTCTGTTCATTGACCACCCCAGAGATACGGCCGTACATGAGGATGTTGGAGCCTACTCCCACAGTAAGGATGTGGGACCCATCCTCTTTGGACAGCCAGTCTAAGTGGACATAGTGCTTGATGTTAGGAGAGGTGTGGTCTCGACTCATGTATAGGTCAGACCTGAAATGGAAAAAATATTGTTGTGTTAATGAAATAATTTGTGGCACATGCACATTTTTACAGTGGTTATGCAAAGCACAACCAGAGGGCCTGATCGACAGTATTTTGGTAACAAATCTGAACAATGGTTTATACTATTTCAGAGATTTTAAGATAATTTAAAATGTTTCAACTAGCTTTAAGTTAAAATAACTATAAAATCTGGTATGAATAATGCAAAACCATAAAAAACATATTTTGGTCTGTTTTATGCAAACCCTGTACTAAACAATACTTCCTGAACATACAATACACATTTTTGGCTATCTTTGACAATTTGCTTTGAAGCCTTCAAGTGGTGGTGGTAAATACCTTGACAAGACCAACTTTTTTTTTACTCAAAAGTATTTTAAATTAGGACTATACAGTATATGAAACATACCTGCTGTAGACAAAGAGGTTGGAGTCAACACTGACTCGTGGATCTAGGGTCGTAGCAGGTCTGGTGAAGTCGTCCAGGTGAATAGTTTGCTCCAAGACCCACTCTGAGCCTCCAGTGGACTCACACTCATAGGTGGACACATGCATGGAGAAGTCCTGGGCACAATTCAGCTGCAAGGGTTAATCACAGTAAATACAAATAACAGGTCAGGTAACTTTTGAGTGCAACTGTACTGTCATATCCTAATGCTACTCACATGGGATGGATAAATTTAATATATATTTTGCCTATATTCAGCAGAATGTGTGAAATCAGGCCATGCATGTATTCCTGGACTGGTGAATTTAAATTGCCCCTAGTGAATGTAGCAGCCCTGCGACTAATTGCAAATTGTTCAGTGTGTACCCCACCTCAGGCCCAAAGTAGCTGGGATAGGCTGCAGCCATTATTGATGAAAATAAGTGGAAGATTAGTGAATGTTGATGTTTTATGTTTATGTTTTTGTGTCTGAGAGTAAAAAAACAAGACTTGGCAATTATATTTAAAATGTAGAGGGTTTAAACTGGAAAATTGGAAAAAACTTTTACACACATTCACACATTCAAATATGATTTCTCTACATTTACATTTATATAGCACATCTCCAACTCAAGGTGACTGCAGTGAGATGAATTCAATAACCCTGTGGGTTGTAGGGGGTTAGATTTCTAATTTTCTACCTGTCCTTGTCTCTGCTTTTTAAAAGCCACTGCCAGTCTGCCGATGTATGAGCAGGACACGGCTACGGGACGGCCCGAGACACACACGGCGCTGTTATTGTCCTCCTCCTCATTCATCAGGACCCAGGGCTCCCAGCGGTAAACACGATTGTCCTGGTCATCATCACCGTATCCCTCATCGCCCTCCACAGCACAATGCCAGAAACGCACATGAGAGTCCGAGCAGGTGGTAACAATCAGATAGGGAGCCAGGCACACAGGATAGATGGACGAGGAACTCAAATGACCTTTAAAAAGATTCATGTAATTTAATACAGTGGGCTCTTCTGTATATTAGCCTTTGAATTAAACACAGTATTAGTTTGGATCTAATGATGCATCGTTAAACAGGTAAATATATTAATTCTGTTAATAAAAATCATAAGAAAATCGGAGTTTAAAATCGTGAATCAATTTTGAATTGTGACTTGAGTGCATCCTTGCAACCTGAACATCTCTCTTTACTGGACTAAGGCAGGGGTTCTCAAACTGTGGTCCCACTGGTGTTACATGGGCTCTGTAGTGATATTCAGACATAATGTTGTTTATTTTTAGTCTTAGGGGAAAAACTCAAGGGGCCCTTGAGGGGACCTGACTGGGTGCAAGAAAAGATAGTAATTCATAATAAAATAAAATATGTTTAATTTCTTAGAATTAATCAACATAGGCAGCTGTGTGAACTAGAACTATGTGAACTATCATATATATATTTTAAAAAGGCCTAGAATTACAATAAAAGTGGCCCTTAGAGAGTCAAATATTTTCTGAGGTGGTATAATGGGAGTATGAATGAGCCTTTAGACCGGACCCAGTCCTAACATTATTTGGTATAGCCCCACCCATACTGTTGGCTTTTTCACCCTAGTTTTTTTTTACTTTTCTTTTTTCTAATGTATCAGTTGTGTAATGTCTTAGTTGCTATTGCACAATTTTAATTGATTACGGCAAATTTCCTGCTGGAGGACTTTGATTAAAAATTCAATAAAAAGAATGAAAAAAAAACTACAATATTAGCCATCTGTACAAACATTATGTGGGCTTCTGACCTGCAGATGGAGTGGCTCTGGTGACCTCCACCCCGTGCGGCAGGTCCAGGCGTTTGCTGTAGACGAGTTTGGAGCTGAGGATGAGTTTGCTGGCTGATTGTAAATTGGCTGTAGAGGCCGAGCGTGGCAGAGGTCTAATGGGAGAGGTCTCGGGAGACGAGTCCGCGTTCACTATTTGATTGGGAACCATTAGCTGGCTCTGAAAGCTGTAGTCTGCACTCTGTTCATCTGGACACAGAGACAAAGCAGCACAATAAATGTAACAGTCAGTTATCTGAAAATTAATCGCTGTGCTAGAAACATGCAATACAATTATTGGTGCCATCAATGCAATGAAATCGGTGGCATGCACTTACTAACACAGGCCTGGACAGACTGGAGGTGCAAGTGCCACATTTGCAGGACAGAGTTCCTGTTGAGATCCTTCTCGATCACAACCAAGAAGAACTTCTCAGAGAATGGAGGGGGCTGGTATTCTGGGTACAGTAAGAATACACAATTAATTATAATGAAACAATGGAAACAAAAACAAAATGTTTTGTTGTCAGAAATGTTTCCTGCACCTCCATCACCAAAGGCAGGTGGGAAAGCTTCAGATTTTTTGGGAGGCTTGTACCCGAGAATAAAGTCCTCTTGAAAGACATGAAGCAACTGAGTGTTGGCGCCACACTGGAAAAACATATCAATACATTTATTAAATGAATAAAACATAAACTATTTCAGTCATTCTCTTGCATGGAAGAATATGGGTAGAAATATGAGCCTCTAACCTGGTTTGTAATGACATCCAACTCTATGATACATCCAGGTCTGGCAGTAGACTGCTGGCTCACAATGTTGAACACTTCGCCCACCAGTTTCTAAACAAGAACACAGCAATTATTATAAACACGTAATATGAGGCTGAGATAGATTTATTACATCTAAAAAGTGATGAATACATGAAAATTATCAACTCACAGAAGTTTCAGGATCTGACAGCTCATCTAGCAGTTTTCTGGCATCCACAACAGCTTGATAGAGGCGGAGATTTTTACCATCTGAGGCTACGAAGCAGGCACTGGCACTGTTACAGTAAGTCCCTAATGGAGAAGAGATGTGAAAAGTTTAATCATCATCTTATTTTACATAAGAATTTATTTGATACTGTTAGTAGTTAGTTATCTTTGTATAAGCACATTAACTTTTTATTATTTTACTGTAATCTAAACAAGTTTAGGAGAGCTGCCATTCATTCATCTTCTTTCGCTTTCGCTGTTTGGGTTTGTGTGTGACTGGAGTCTATCCAAGCAACTATGTGCCTTAGGCGGAGTACACTCTGGACAGTGGTCAGTTAGTTTGACATCCAGACAACCATTCACTCCCACATTAATTCACTAGGGGCAATTCACAGCCGCAAAATGTACACAAACTTTGGCAAAATACAGCTATTTTGTTTACCAAGCACAGTGCTGGGAACAAGTGAGGGTAGCCAAGCCACATTGCTGAAGGCAGAGGTGTGCAGGGAGTTGATTCGAGCGAGTTCGGAGACACCCCCAGTGCAGGACAGGGGCCCGATGTGGTCCACCCTCCACAGGATCAGCTCACTGTAGATGGCATTGGGGTCATGGAAGGTCCTTGTAGCTGCATTGCGAAGCTGTTTTCTGCTGATATAAAAATAGCTCTGGTTCAGTGTCAATAATTCATGGGTTCTCGTATTGTATTGCTTCTGCTAAAAGTGTCTCCATTGTGTCTGTCTTCATCATCTTTTGAGATTGCCTACTCAAGGCACCTCCAGGGTTTTCCAAGTGAACTTTTGGGATTTTTAAAGAGCTTTTAAAAGCCTCCTATGACCAACTTAATACTAAATCCACATTCACACTTGCAAGAACACTAAAAAATAATTATCTGTATTTTCTAAGAATAATGTTATGTTATGTATATTGCATGAACTTAACATTAGAAAATGGAAGATAGCTAAAGTGTTTTCAAAATAGAATACATTTACTAATACACTAAACTGGGTCTAATTGTGTACTAAAGTTGGACTAATCCTCAGTTTTAAACCATGACTAAACTAGGACTAACAAAGATCTAAACTTGGACTATACCAGGAATAAACATGGACTAAACTGTTTACACATTTTTATTTAGTCACAAGACATGTTCTTTTAAGGCTCTGGTGGAAAATGATTCTTCAGTGTAAATCTCTGTCAGATGGAAGACCACAGTGTTATATGTATGTGTGTATTTAGATTCTTGCGATATGGATATTGCGTTTGCTGATATTGCAATAATAATAATAATTTTAAGGCCTTCATTTTGACAAAATACCCTTTTAATAATTTAAAGACCTTGGAGATACCCTGCTGCTGTTGCATACCTAGGAAGTCCTTTTGGTATGGGGAAGGTGGGTGGGTGTTCTCCCTCCATGCTCCCTGGGGCTGAGGGAGGGGTGAGCAGGGCGTTGTGGTGGGAGGAGGTGAGCAGCAGAGGCAGCACAGTGTGGCAGGCCTGGTCGTTCAGATGAAAGCGGTGGCCACAGTACCGGAACTTGTGAGATACGTTCAATACGTTGGAGAAAGCCGATCGCTCAGCAAATGTCACTGCCCACTGCACACAGAGGAAGATTTTTAGTTCTACGTGAAGCTAGAAGGCTGCACAGGGGCGTCACATCAGGCAGCGCAGCCAGTGCAACTGCATTAGGGCCCAGGAGGTTTAGGGGCCCATAAGAGCTCTTGTAGACTACATCTGGGTTTAGAATATTTATAATAAACATGATTCTGTTACAGATTCAAGTTTTTACCATAAGTTGATTAAAAATAAATTGTATGAACTCAATGCAAAATATAAGACCAGCATATACCTTTATGTTTAAATGTGTTTTTAAAAAATCAAAAACTTAAAAAAAAAAAATAATAAAAAAATTCATTTGGTAATTTTTTTGTAACAAACTGCAATAAAAACAGATGATAGTTATGATATTTTAAATTGAATGCCTAATGCATGACCATAATGTACTTCAAAACTTCAGGGTCCATTCTTAAAAGATGCACTGGGGCCCTTCGTTACCAAGTTACGCCACTAAAACAGGACTAAAGTTAGAACAAACTAGGTCTAAACTTAGACTAAACCAGGAATAATCATATGCAACCTTTAAAAGGCCACAACTATTTTAATTTCTTTTCCCTATGCAGTGACAACAAAGTCTTGAGTCTTTTGACCTGGTTGAGAGATCCGTCCACGTGCTTGGAGACCATCATGACGGCAGGACTGGTGATGGGTTGGGAGTTGGGAGAGGGGTTCATGGCCAGTGAACTGAGGCCAGCCGAGGCAGAGGCTGAGTGGGGGAGGCGCTGTGTGGTTCTCCCCTGCTCCTCGGTCCCGGGACTCTCACCCTCTGTCAGTGTGTAGGCGTACATCAGAATATTTTTACTCAGAGAGTTGGCGTCGCCGGTGGGAAAAGCAACAGGAATACGAGAGGAGAAGGACACCTGGTGGGAGAGTGAGAGAGGTGGGAGAGGAAAAACGTGTCAGTAAATGTGTAAAATCTGCATAGTTAGCTGTGTAATGAATTAACTGAAAGCCTTTAGTCACAGATGCCTTTATATCAACAGGTGTCATTTGTAATGGTTAAGACCTGGTTCAGTCCTTGCTTAATCCTTATTTAATAATGGATTTTTCTATTAATGCATATTTTATCCTTTTGGTTAGTACTGGGTTAGATTTAAGTTCATTTAGTCCATAAAGATGGTACTTGGAAAACCTAATATCTTCTGATGTGGAATCACTGTTGTAAATGTTTATTCATTTTTAGTGGAGACCTGTTTTCTCGGTTTTCTGGCTAGGCTTACCTATTTGACTAATTTTAAGGAAGCAGTAAATTGGTGACAATTTATTAAGTTAGGTAACACTTTATTTGATGATATGATACAGTCTAACTACAATGTAACTACAGTGCCACACACTGTGTAACAACATAATGGAATGTTGTGTACTTACAGTTTCTACATAGAAACATAGAAGTAAAAAAAATAAATAAAAAATACTTGTTACACTACTCTACCAAAGTGCATATTACATACATAGATACATTTATACAACACCCAGCAGTTACTTGTAATGTTTTTGCCAAAGCAAAATGCACTTCGGTAAAGTAGTGTAACAAGTATTTTTATTACATTTGTACCTGAATCTGTTACTTCATAGTCAAAAAGTACATATGGGAGTTAAATTTAACTAACACATATAAATATGGCATAGATATGTGTCAGTCTTTCATTTGTTGACTCAACCATGAAAGCCACTGTGAGTTTCGGTTTTCTCTCAATTGCAATTTCAGTTCCTTTTCATAATGCATTAATCTACAATTTAACCACAAAATGCAAGTCTTCATGCATGAATTAAAAATGCACAATTGAAATAAAAGCAGTATTGCTTACCTGAACCTGTCTGAAAATCCCCTGGTTAAACTCGTCCAGGTACTTGACATGCCAAACCAGGAACGAGCCGTCGACCGGGTGAATAGTGAAAAGCATGTCAGGACTTTTGTTCCACTCTGTCATCAAAGTCTCCATCTTTCTCTCTAGCAGCATCGAGGGCAGAGGCATGCTGGAGCTGGAGCCCGGAGAGGACGCTTTGTTACTGCCCTGCTCTCCTGGCTCTATCTCTTCCCCGTGATCAGAAGACGCCTTGTCAGACATCTCATCTAAGTCTACATCAAGAGGACAACAGACTTATTTCCCTTTTATATAATCTGAAGTGAATAAATTAAAACATTGTGAATAAAATGTATTTATTTTAATAGTTTATTTTTAAAAGTAAAACATATATGTATTATATAGATTCAGCACACACAAAGTGAAATATTTGTCAAATGAAACTATATGTGTTTCGCTAGGGTTAGGGTGAAGTGAACTATTGAAACTTTTCCATGATTCAGCTGATTTATTTTAATTCATTCATGTGTGCCTGTATGCTTTTTCATACCAAATTCAAATTTCATGGGCGATCCATCGGGGTCTAGAGGGTCTTCGGTCGCCTGGTCTAGCTGTTGCTCAGAAAACTTGCGAAGTTGCAGCATAAAGAGGTCCATAGAAGAAGTGAAGCTTAGGTCCTTATTGTTGAGCCAGTGCACCACAAAGCCTCCGCCACCAGTGCCATCGTCGGGGTTAAACGCAGCAGCATCGGCCAGTGAAGGGATATCTGACACAGGAAGTGAAACCATATAAGAGATGTTAGTAAATGGATACAATTTTGGTAGGTTTGTAAAGTACGTTATACATTTATCACGATTCACAATATCTACAACACAAAAAACTACATGCATCATAATAATGTTTATGAAGGACCTTAACTTGTCTGTCCAAAAATGTGTCTCAACAAAGTCTTAAAAAATGTGGTTTAATCTAATAATAATAAGTCCTAGTTTATTTTTTTAATTTTTAGCCATAGTTTAGTCCAGGTCAGCTCTGATCTAGTCCTACACTAAAATAGACTCTGCTTTGATGAGTGAATATCAGATTTGTGTCATGGATTTATATTCTTCTAAATTAAAAATAATTTTACTATGTCAAAAGGGGGCCATAAAATGTAGCAGGATATATGGTTATTTCCAATGTTATATTTAGTTAATATATAGCATTTTCTTGCCTACATTTTGGCTTTTGCTACATGTTTCAGTATAGTAACCCAATTCAGCCACAAAGGGTCACATGCCAGTGTATTTTTGTGCCAGTCCCAAGCCCTGATAAAAGAAGACGGTTGCATCAGGAAGGGTCTCTGACATAAAACCTATGCGATATCAATATATAAATCACTGTATCCAAGGAGGCAGATTTGCTTGGGAATGGGGAAAGCCGAAAGGGTAAGACAAAATATTGGTTATAGTAGCATGGTAAAACATAATGAGCAAAGGCAGCCTACCTGTGTTGGGGTTAATACTGGCAGAGATGTGGAAGTGACACAGGGCATTAGCGTGATGAGCAATGTGCCGATGAGTGTGAGTGTCTTGAGTGCCAAGCTGAGAGGGCAGCAGTTCACTGTGGGCCACTAAGGCAGAAGACCGTCTCCTGCCTCGACGGAGATGCTTCAAATGGTGGATTGACTGAACAAGACACAAACGTAAGTATCTATGCTATATTTCATAATGCTGAAAGATTCTGAATTTGGTAATCATCAGTGAGTTAAAGAACCTCCAAGGCATGTTGGATTTTGTCCTTATTCCCACCTAGACCAGGCAGGCTCGAACTAAATGACTGTGTGTTTTCAGAAATCTGTCCCCCAAGCAAGCTATCCTCCGGCAGCAGGGTTTCTGACCACAACCTGCACACGCCGTCTTCACATGACGTCAACAACACATTGCACACAGAACCCCTGAGAATTAAAAAAAAAAGGAGCATGGCTTTACCTAATAATTTACATTTTGAATCTATCTATCACAATAACTTACTTGGGCATAAACTTGCTGGTCTTCCTCCAGGACATACCAGTGACCGATCGTGGATGGGCCAAATAAACAAAGGAGAAGTTAACAGGAAGAGCCTTTTTATCAGAGGGGTCCTGGACCACCACAGCAGAGCGCCACCCAGTGGTGGGGTACCACACTTTAAGTAAACAGTCATCCTAGAAAAGACAGAGCAATTTTATAGAAACATTATAATCAGTGTTTTAAATATGTTTTGCTCTTTATAGGGGTGTGTGGTACATGAAATTAGATTATTCACATTTGTGATTTTGAACAAAAATAGCCATATTAAAAAACAAACAAACAAAAATAGCCATGTTAAAATTGAATTTAGTGGAAATGGTTTCCTCCACGCATTGCACTGTCCACCATCTTGTGGCTAATGCTGCTAAGTACTGTCTGTGGAGACTCTGCAGAGGATAAAAACACTTCTACTATAATCCCAAATAAAGGAGTCATATTACCTATGTAATGCCTTTGTTTGGCAGGAGGCAGCAAACTTGCAAAAACAAGTGTAGTATGATGTGCAGCTTGGTTTATGAATGCAGATGAACCATGTGCTGAATTGCTTTTAACATCTTTTAATAAGACTCTGTGGTGCATAAATCATAATCTAGATTTTATTTTTAGCTATAGCTATAGCCTAGCTATACCGCCCAGCTCTAGAAAAACTTCTTAATATTAAATGTACCTTTCCAACTGTAGCAAAGTATTCACCATCTGGAGACCACTTGGCAACATGAATAGAGGCAGCAGTTCTGGAAGACACACAGTCACATTTTTAATACAAGGTTCATAGTGAAAGTAATTTCCCCAACTCAGTTGTATACTCCCTTTCTACATATTTATCTTTAGTCTATTTTCACTTCTCTAGTACTGACTATTTGCTCAAGCAGCACACCGCCTCCTGTCAGCTGCCATGCGTGTTGTGAGTGTGTTTTTGTTCAGACTATTGTTGCTGATATTAGAGGGTACACTTCCTTTCTCTGTGGCATCAGTCATTCATGTGTCATCAGGTGACAATTAGTAATATGCTCTTATGTCTGTTTGTTTACTAGGCGGAGAGCGTGAAGTACCCACAGAAAAGAAAAGGAAACACAGATAGAATGGAAAAATGGATAAGTCGATAAGATATTTGTAAATGTACTATAGCATGGTTTATAATTAAACCAAATTAGTTGTTCCATAGATGTCCTAGTAAAATAATTAGATAGATAACTTCAAAAAGTGTAACACAATAAAAAGATCAAGAATACAAATAGAAAAAACACAATTTTGGAGAACTTGATGCTTAGAGGAAGTGATTTCAAGATAGTATAATTGGTGAATGTTAAAAGGCTAGACACTATTTTCTAAACATTTCCTCATTTCCAACAGTTCCTGATAGGACTTAGCAATTGTAGCCTGTTGAACAAATATTGTACTACTCTGCATCTAGTCATACTGAACAACCTGGTCTTTCTTTGTTCCTATTTTAACAGAATGAGAATTATTGTAGTAGTAAATTCTTGGATTATCCCAAGGAGAAGGCCAAAGACATGCTGAATGTTAACTTTACTTGGTGGTGCTTTTCGATTTAATTTTTTTATTCATAACAGGGGCAATGCATCACGGTAATGTGCCAACAATGTCAAATATACAGTAAGTAACAGGAATGAGCTGTAGAAAGTAGGTCATGCCTGAATGTAAAACAACTCAGCTATTGGGTAGATAATTTTAGGTTACCATTGTCTTAAATTAGAAATTTGTTACTGCTTACATCTGCTATATTTCATGGGTAGCTTAGGCCTCTACTAACTACTTTGGGCATGAGGTGAGATTGAGTTATTTATAATTCACCAATACATGCATGTCTTTGGACGTACCCATAAAGAACACTGAGGACTTGCTAAGCTACAGCATGCATGTGTTGTATACAAACATTAAAGCCATACTTGCACTGCCAGACACAGTTCCAGTCATTCAGGATGGGATGGGGCTTATCCTCCATGCCCTGCCCATCCTCCTCCTCGATCAGGGCATCCGATAGTGGAGGAGCCCACAGCTGGAGCCGCTCGGTGGCTGCTAGGATACGGTTCCCTGAGGACACAGAGGCACCACAGAGGCACTATGTCACACACCTCACGTCCCATATCCACCACTACTGTACACAGAGCCACATGTGCACACTGGGGCGATTACATAAGCCTACATTGTTTCAGACAGGCTAAACCAGCAAGCTGGGGGCAAGGGCTGTGGATTCAGTGATGTTCAGACTGCAAGCATCAGTGCACAACTTGGATCTATACCGGGATCTACTGTACTTATTTGACTGTTCGAATAGTGGATTTAAATGCTGTCAACTTTCAACAATCAATGAATTGAATAACAAGCACATTATGAGCACTGGGCTGTCCACAGTCGTAAACACAAAGCCAGTGAGGACCCTGACAAAGATTTATTACTAGTGAAACCAATAGCTCCCTCTACACCAAAACAACTGCAGCTCTAGTAGTAAACTCAAAATGAAAGAGCTGCATGGTCGTTAACATTTTTAATCATTCACGCCGATACCCATCTAAGGGTTTTAGGCAGAATGCACCTAGGACAGAAGCCAGTCAGTTTCAATATCACAATGATTTACTAGGGGCAATTTAGAGTCACCAGTTCCCCTAACGCATGCATGTCATTGAACAATAAGAGGAAGCTGGAGGATGCCGGAGTAACCCAGAGCGTACTTCACTATCTCATTTCTGAAAGGCAGCTTTTCAAACCACTCTGAGATGCCTCCAAACAAAACATGTCTTATGTGATAATACTGTTGAATATCTGATATCTGAGAAGCAATGGGAATTAAGAAAATAATAATAAAAGGAAACTGAGCTTTTGACATGAGGCACTGACAGTGAGGTGTATGTCTGTCTGACATGAATAATGTTAACATCCTGTCCTTTGATGTATGGGGGGTGAATCTCTGGCCATTTAGACTCTAGAGACTATATAGACATCTCCATCACTTCTTCTCAGGATCACATGTTGTTTATTGAAACAAAAACTAGCCAGGCCATCTTAGCCACAATCACAATGTCTACATTTTAGTCTTATAATATCCTGGAGAGAGTGCAATTTCAGTATCCACAGGGTAGCTTCAGTTTATTATTCTCAAAATCAGAGACTCACTGTCCAGCTCGCATAAAGGAGAATCAAGCAAATGGCTTTTTGGCACAAGGTTTTCATCACTCAAATGGATGCAAAGCTCTGGGGAGCCATCTTAAATAGGGAAAGACAAGTCATTTGTTCAAAACAATATCTACCAACAGAATCTTTTAGACCAACAGAGTGATTAGTCACTAATATTATTAAATAGCGTTTCATACAGCTAACTAGTCACATTTAAAAGGGGCCATATTATGCTTTTTTTGGTGTCTTTTAAATTCATTTAGTACACCTCTAGATCAGCATCTTATGCTTTGTTGGTCAGAAAATGCATTAATTATTTAAAAAAAAAACAATTTGAAGAAACTCATCATTTGACTCTATGAGAAACGCTCAGCCTAGGTCCCTGTCCCTTTAAGAGCCCCTCCCTCCTTGCGGCCCAGCTGCTTTCACGGCCCTTCAGGCTCACAATATGTGCTGTGGTGTGCAAGTGTGGTGTGTTTGTTTGGTTGCTGCGGGGGAGGTGTGAGCTGAATGGGACTGGGCGGTGAGGGGGGAGAGGCGTGGTCAGGTGGAAATGGCAGACATCGGTGAAATAAGACGTTTCTGTTCTTTCAGGAAGTCAGTGTAAATAAATAGAGGATTACTCAAACCCATGTCAATGAAGCAAAAATACAACTCCAGGTATGTTTTTGATGCAGGAACAACATTAAAACATAGTAGAAAGCTCAGAAAAGTCGATTTTGCATAATAGGGCCCCTTTAAAGTTAGTCTTCTCACTACTGAAAAGCTGAATATTAATAAATTTAAATTGGCAAATATAGCTTTAGGAAACAGGGGCAGCATCAACAGAATAAACAAATGCAAATACAAAAAATATACAATTAATCAAACATAGCGTAAGTCCCATCCCATTTGAAATAACAAATCAGGTGTAGCCATTGCTCAAATTACACTTGTGCTGCTATGGAAAAAATAAGTTCCTTGTCACATGTGGAAAAATTTGATTTTGGCTGCAGTCTGAACACATTCAACAGTGAGTGAACCAGTTAGACACAGCAGTAGTACCTTGAGGGTCCCAGGCCAGGTTGTAGGTGATGGCATCGAGGAAGAACTGTCCTGTCTTTTGCCACTGATAGTTAAGCTGCAGTTAGTAACAGGAGAGCAACACAACACACCATGCAATGTTATTGGTGATTAATCCAGCAGAGATTTGAATAACAAACGTTGTGTGTGTGTGTGTGTGTCTGGAGCTCACCTTGTGGCGTTTGTTTGGGTTGGTTGAGAGAGGCTCAAAGATGCACACTGTGTTTCCGTAAGAGGCAGCGATCTAAAAATAAAGAGGCGTCATCATCACAACATTACTCACACCATCAGCAGCGCTCAGTCAGACCCAGAGGAGAGGAGGGAGCGGAGCGAGAAACAGACACTGAACTGAACTGCCTTTCTATCCTCCTTCATCATTTATATCCTTAATCGCGCCATCCTTCTTCCCTTCTTGCTTATCTTCATCACTACTTTCTGTCTTCTATAATTCCTTTTTTGGTTTCTTATGTTTCTTCCTTCCTTGTCTGTTCAATCCGTCCTTCATAATTCCTTCCTTGTTCTATCACTCACTTATTCACTTTTCCTTCTTTTCTCCCTTCACTCTTGCCTCCTTTCATTTTTGCTTCTTTCCTTCGTGTTTTTCCTTCCTTCCAACCTTCCTTTGACACAATATTTCTTCACTGGTCAATCATCGTCCTCCATTTTGCTGTAGTTACTGTTCATTGCCATTCAGGGTCCAGACAAATTAAAGCCTGTCTCAGTACATTTTCCTGACACAGATTGACTGATAATCTCCACAGGGCAGGACAGCACAGGAGTCAGAGTTGCAGATATCTTTGTGGGGGTCCGGGACTTACCCTGCCGAGCTGGTGGGAGCACTCCACGCAGCCCACCTGGATGTTCCCATTCTGGGCTCCTGGGATGATCTGTACACACTCAAAGTCACTCGCCAAGATCACAACGTCACAGCCAGAGCCATAGGCCTGCAAACAGAGGAGGGCAAAGCAACGTCAAAATTAAGTAAAGGCTGTAATAAGGAAATAAGGAAACACAGATCAGGCATAACATTATGACCACCTGCCTTATATACAGCTCCGAACACAACAAACTGTGATGATGCACTGTGTATTTTGACACCTTTCTCTCAGAACCACCATTAACTTCTTCAGCAATTTCAGTATTAGTACCACATTAATTGGATCGGACCACACAGGCCTGCCTTTTGATAGTTACTGACCACTGCAGACTGGGAACACCCCAAAAGTGCCGCAGTTTTGGAGATGCTCTGACCAGGTCATCTCCAGTAGCCATAACAATCTGGCCCTTGTCACACTTGCTCAAAACTAGAACCCAACCGATATGGATTTTTTTAGGCCGATGCCCATACCAATATTAGGTAACCAAAAAATACCGATAGCCCATACTTCGGCCGATACAGTTATAGATTGGGAAAAAGTCATTAAAAGCATTTTTCTTTCAGCTCTTGTTTACATGAATATGGTGTGTGCACCCCAGGCCACTTTCTTAGACTAAACATCTTTTTAAAATGTTGTAGAAAGCTGCTTATTGTCCTTTATGCTGATTGTTATGTAGATTGTAGTGGGTATTGGTGTGGGGAGTATTATTATGTATTATATTTATTTATTTTATTTAGCTTTAACTAAATTTGTTTAACTTAAATTTCATTTAAACTTGCTCTGCAAGTACAGCATGGGAAGAACTACAAAATGCATTTTGAATTTTTATTCTATGAGGTTTTATGGCAGAGAAATGAGCAAATTATTTTTATTGCCTTTTTGAGCTTTTCGGGCCATGTGAAGGCAATTTGGGCTGTTTCTAATGAACTGCAGTGTAAAAGCCCAACTGCTTGGAACTTGGAAACACTAATGGACAAATAGCAGAAGGCAATCATTTGCATGTAAAAAGGTCTTATTCCAGTGTTCCAGCACACAGTAAAATAGTACTGTTTATATCGGTGGATATTGGCCAGATTTCGGCCGATAATTTTATAATGGGCTATATTGGCCGATATTATTGGCCGGCCATATTCTTCTAACACATCAACTTTGAGGACAAAATGTTCACTTGCTGTTTAAGTGGGTACCGTTCCAATTTTTTCTATACCAGTATTTAACCGATACCTGGTTTTCGATACAGGTACCTGAGCGATATTTTTTTGTGCTAATTCATTTTGTGCTTTTGTGTGACAATTCATCATCTACAATTAGAAAACACAATAATATTGAATAAAAGACCAATTATTGGAGAAATAAGTTAAGCAGGGTTCCCGCCCAAGAAAAATAAAAATGTCCGTATTGGAAATGTTAATAAACATTGTGCGTGTAATCCGAGGGCGTGAAGCCCCCTCAGTATCACCTTGGCATTACTGGGGGTATTTCCCTACCTGAAAACGCCTTTCTGAGCATATCTGGGCGATATTTTGATGTATAAAACACCATGCTGTTGAGATACCTTAATCCGGTTATTCTCCATAGTTTTGCATAATCCGAGGCCCCATGCATTTGTGACAAAATGATTTATTTACAACTTTCCAGCAAACACTCGTAACAATCTGAATCACGACGAATGCCCAGCTGTTTTTACCATTGCCCAACATCAGAAGGCGAGGGCTTGTTGTGGCCGCCATTGTAATCACGTGTCACAACTCTGTCTAATATAGTGACCTACTGTGCATAACGTCACGGAGGTTTACCTCTTTCAGGGGGCGGACTCTGGTATATGACTGGCTAGATTAGCCAGCTAGTAATTTTAACTTTGCACATTACACGCAACTGTAATCGTAAAATAACATTTGTTAGCTGAGGGAAAATGTCCGTTTACTGGTCGAAAAAAGGGGGTTGCGAGAACCCTATTAAGTGTAAGTTAAAACCAGTAGTATATCTGATTTATTCAGTGTTATTTATTTGACTCATGCATGCAAAGGAACATTAAAGGTCCCACTATGTATTGAAACTTGGAAATGAATAAAACAATTTTTTTCACTGCCAGTAGTATTGTAAATTTTCTTACAATACCACAAAGGTATAGTTTAACGGTACCCAGTTCTACTAAAATATCACACCCAGGAACAAGTGCCATGATGAAGAGATAATCTGTGTTTTTCACTTCACCTGTCATAATGTTATGCCTAAAGTAGTGCTTCAAAATATTTTGCCTGAATGCTGCACTTTATACTGCACCAAAAGGCAAGCCAGAGACTGAGGGCAAAACTGGTGGGGACCAAGCAAGCCATAACTGATCAACGCAAAATAGGTCAAGTGAATCTGATGGTAGGAAAAATATGTCCTAAAGGCAGATTACTGCAGACAACTACTACAAAAAACACACATGACCTACAAGCTCCTGGTTCATGTCATTTCTTAATCATTATAACAGCAAACTCTCGTCTTCACACACTACAATAAGAAAATGCTGATTTAATGGAAAGTCGTAGCAGAATAAACATTTACATTTACAATCTTTGTGAATAGATGGACCTTCAGTGTTTATATATGCAGAGATAAACTGATTGGTTGTACAATGGCAGCCAGGTGTATAAACAGCAGCCATGGTAAGGCACCTGGGTGAGTACAAAGCTGGCCTCGAAGCCTGAGTGTCTTGTGTCTTTCATTATTCAGGAGAACAGAAGAAGCGGCTAGGACCAGGGGTACATAATGGGACAGCATTACAGTGAGCTAGAGCGCCAATATATACAGTGACAACCAGCGACAAGAAGGCCATACAATAATATATAAAAGCTATGGTGAAAGAGAGAAGATGGAGAACATGCTTTACTGTTACTGCGGCACTTGGTTCTTCGCATTACAGTGGGGATTAAGAGCGGTCACCGTCACGGGCTGAGGAGGACTGCTCTGCACCTCCTTCACCAACATCAGGGACCATACTTTATCATGGTATGAAAGGTGAGCAAACAGGAAAAACCTTGGATGGGGGTCATATCCAACAATGCTGCGTCTTCCTCCTTTAACTGTACAGATTTTAGAAGTGTATTGAGAGGCAGAAGTAACATACGTAAACTAGTGCATTGAAATTGACTAGTTCCCTTGATATTGTGGTAGCCAAAATAATATAATTATAATATATTACAACATATTGCAAATGTGTGGTTCTCGTCATATAGGTAGACACAATATCCTTGTATCTCAATAAACAAAATGTATCACAATTTTATGGTCACTGATCTGAGAGAGGTGTCTGGAGCCTTAGATCTTAATGTTATGACCAAATAAAAACTGTATATGTATAGTAAGTTTTTATTTAGCCCCAGTTTTGACCAGTGAGCCTTGTATTTTTTCATAACTGAATTATCATGGTTAAAAAAGCTTTAACCTTATTAAGGGAAACCACTTCAATCATGACACACTGTCTACATAAGGATGATAATGAGATCAATAAAATTTATTGCAGTCAAACATCAACCATAATAGGTCTCACCTCGTGTTTCTCGTCATGTGCACCATTAATAAAGAAAAAAACGCTAAACTGCTCTGTTTAGTTTCACTTCTACTGGTTACACAGGTCCCTACCTGGTTTTCTACTTCTTTGATCCAACTACCAAAACTTCAAATGAATAAAATAAACATTATTTTGACTTGATTAGTATGTTCAAACATAACAACTAATCAACAAACATACTAACCACTAATTAATGTTTTTTCATCATAATGTGCTTGCGTAATGAGTACTAAACATTATTATCTCAAGGAAAGGGACATACATATAGCATTATATAGTACTTTCTTAGGTGGTATTGCAGTTTTACATTCCATCAGATTCACCCAGTTTGTTACAAACTAGCTTCAATAGACACTTAAACTGGGGGCAAGCTGTTGTGGTTTGGTGTCTTAACACTTTGACAGTATACCAAGAAGGATGGGCCTCGGACTTACAACCTTCACTTTGTGGTATCTTAGTATTTGCTTCTGTGTTGTCTTTCTATTGACCAATCCAGCGTACTCTTTGTGTCAGTTCCAAGTTAGCCTTAGTTAAATACTGAGGGTTACATCACTAAGGGCATCTGGTGTAAAACCTATGCCACATTAAGGCAGATTATTTTCTTTAGTGACCCAGAGAGCTTCCAAAAGGAAAGATGTCTTATTGTCCTATTTCTTGTACAAACTATTGAAAATGTATATGTATCAATCTGCAACAAAACATGAATTTGGTTCCCTCAAGATTACAAAAAGTCAGTTTGTGTTTACTGAATTTACTGGAAATTGCTGCCCACTGTCTGAGGTCTTTAAATGTGCTGACTGATTTAAATGAGTGGTGCCCTAAAGCAGGCACATTTCCTTTCTGTCCGTCCTGTAAACTGCCTACTGCCAGACATCAGCGCTGCCTTTGGATAAACATTATCTCTCACCTCAACACTGACGGAGCAGCACATGCAACTTCTACCAGGCATTTTGAACTTACAACAAGCCCCCGTCAGAATACACAGCATTTTGAAGCTCGTCTCTTACTGTTTAATCTTTAGACAGAAGATACCATTGCCATTAGAGACACTGACATTATGTGTACAAGGTAAAGTAACAAACCACAATGGCTATAAGGCTAGGGAAAAATATGTGAGCACTATAATGTCTTAGCATTCTATCCTTTTATTAAGGATGAAAGAAAATTTATGGGACACTGGTTACGATCAGTCTAGGGTTGCAACTAACGATTATTTTGATAATCGATTAATCTGTCAATTATTGTTTTGATTAATCGATTAATCGGATAGTGAAGCATGTTTGGTTAGAGTGGTTAAAAACTTGGGGTGTTGTACAGTCACTGTGAAAAAATTGTGAAAATTCTACCAAAAATCACTTTATTTTTACAAAATTTGAACTAGACGAAGCCATCAGTATGACACTTAAAGAGGTTTGAATGGAGCATTTAGACACAAAGATATTTTTAATCAAAAACACAAAATATATGTTGTTTTTAACTGTTTCTGTTGCTTTACTTTATGACAAAAATACCTCAAGCTTTAGAGCATATTAAAAAAAAAAAAAATACACCAAGTCATTCAGTAAAAGGCTTTTGCTGCTAACTTTCCTTCAGGGGTCACCTCAGTGAATCATTCACATGGGTACTGTGTTATAGGTTTTTACATCAGATGGCCTTCATCACAAAACCCTCCCTACCACAAATTGTTGCTGGAGTTGTTTGCTCTATATAGGAATTGAACCCCTCACGCCGCATGAAAGGCAGGGGAACTAACCACTTCACTAATGGAGGTCAAATCCTTGTCATTCAGTAAATTGTGAAAAATGTTTCAGCCTTCACAAACTATGTGTAAGGAGAGTTTTATTAAGAGTATATTGCATTTTGAAGCAAAGTATGACAGTCATGTGGTTCATGTGAAAACCTCACCTTATGAAAATAGATAAGGAAAAGCTCACTTCTGCTTTTGCTCCATCAGATGCCACTAAGTCCCTATGTCTAATGCAATCATGCAAGCCTGTTAGACCAACAGCTGCTTCCATGTGCAGCATTTTTCATGTTTGGGTTGGCTTTGGCTCTGAGTCGGCAGCAGGGCATAAAAAGACAGCTATTTTTACTCATATATCAAAAGTCTTTTTTCATGTGTGTCTTGAAATAATTCCTAGTGAATTTCTATAGAAGTCCAGGCTTGTACTTTAGTCCCAGTAAAACATCAAATGGGCCCTAAAGATGAAGGTTTGTAGGTAAACCACACACTGGGGCCAATACAGAGTATTTCCTCATGTTATCTTACTAGCTGTATCAAAACTGAAACTACTGAAGTTTATTGGTTACATTGGACACTCAAAAAAGCACAATAAATCAATTACTGTTCTGAGTTTTTCAGAGATACTAGCTATCTAAACCAATATGCTCTAAAAACAAAAATGAGGGTCATATATGAAGAATAATAGGGGATAAATTTCATACATTTAGAATTGTGGCTTTTTTGGTAGCAGGCAACTTCAATTACTTCTATTACTTGTACTATTATGCTTGCACTGTGTGGTATTTACACAAGCTAGAGTGTATTTTTTTTCATATCATGTAGAAAAAGTGAAGACAAAAGTGAAAATAAACATTATGTCTTGAAAGCACTCCTGTCCTTTGTTCTAATATAGTTTTGTGCTAAATGAAGACGTGACAGAAATGAGTAGTAACCAAAACACAGGCAAAACCTTCATCTGGACTTTTGTAGTTTTCGTGATTTCCCAGAAAGCACTTCTGTAAAATACATCTTTACACAATACACAAATTCCCCCAGATGATTTCACAAATCTTCACTGATTAAACAATGTCATTGTTTGTTCATTTTATTTTTTGTGTCTAGCTAACAACAAATCTGACACACGTTCAATGGTTTGTCCAGCAGAGTAACTGCGTAACATGAATCAAACATCCTGTGTGCTACTGCTGTGAGGTCAACGCTCTCTCTCTCTCTTTCTCTCTACGAGCTACATCATTTTCAGGTTTTCTATTTTTAGACCATCACACATCTGAAGCTTTGCACATCTAACCCTCTGAGGTGCCTGCATGCTTGTGCCTGTCCCACATGTAAAGGTAAGAGTCAGTTCAACATGCACTAGTTTATTTCTTCAATAAGTGGTTTACTGGATGTGCATTAGGTTGCTTGCTACCACACTAATGTTTCGCTCTTTTAAATAAAGTGAAACAATTGGCCAGGTGTTTACAATAGTGGCTTATACTGTCTCTTTTCAGTGCACAATTACAGTAATAATAATTGATTAAGAATCTAATAGCAGTGGAGAAATATTTTTAGCGCTGCTTAATTGGGTCACTACAAATGCAGAGGTGCACAACATTAGAAAACCATGGTAGGTGTCAATTATGTTGGATACCAGTACTGAATATTGTTAATACAGGGCTAATGATAAATGATAAACATAATTGCATCATCCAATACCAAAAACTCAGAATAAACAGTATACCGCTACTTATGTCTCTTTTATTTCAGTAACTGTATCATTTCATAATATCATGCATTAAGTAATAGACCTCGACATATCTCCTTTACTCTGGCCTATGACGTGTTTTTGAGGGAACATTACATTATCAAAAGCATGTCTTTGTGCAGAGATAGAGAGAGATCTGTGTCGAGCAATAATGTCAGGGCTGGAGGATCAAAGGATTGTCGTCTAAATGATCAACCTGCTCCACCAATAATATTCATTCCTAGTCGTTTGACCAAGAGCACTGCTTTGGACAAGACATGTGTATCATATTTTAGCCACACTACAACACATAACACAAAATCAAGTCTCTAATGTTGCATTTGGTGGACAGTGAATAATGTAACTCTGTGGCACCAGCCTGTCATCACACGCAGAGTATTACTGAAATATTCATGCCGTATCTCCAGACTGAAAGCTGTGGTTATTTTTATCAGCACACTTAAGAGAACAGCTCCTTGGCTCTGTTTGAGGCTTCAAAAGATATATCCTATTTGTAATGACTTTGGACTATCAAAGACTCAAATAATACTTTTGCCCCCTGTGTTTATGTTGACACAGTTTGTTGGCTATGCCCAAAACCACCTGTCACTGTATGTGCTATAAAGTTACATTTGTAATGTCTAGTGCACTCACAGTTTTCTTGGGTTATCAAAATAGTGAGCAATGGTAAACAGGAAAAATTTTTTGTGTGATTTTAAAGAAAGAAGCCAAGGCACAAGTTTGACTAAATTCATGTAATTGTAAATTCTTACTCGTCTGTGTCCCTGCAACTTTGGGCCTGTGGTGGGATACACCCTGGACAAGACACACACTGGCTGACAACCATTAACTCTCACATTCACTCACTATGAGCAATTTGGATATTTATGACATTTTCTCCTATACATACAGACTATGGTGGGAGAGAACCCACAGTAACACAAAGGTAGACCACATTCAGAGATTGTTCAGGATTCAAACCACAATCTCCTTGCTGAGAGGTGGAAGCACTAACCACTCTGTGTGAAACTGCTAAAATTACTGTACCCTAAGTGCATAGAAATAAGATAGGTTTCAACTTGTTAAGGAAGATAAACAGATGCAACAATGTAGTCAAAACAACATATCAGACATAATAAAGCCTGACTGTGGTCACTGTGGCTCTGTCCCTGGAGAAGTTTAAATGGAAATATTAATCACCAAAAATTAACCAACACGGCTTAATTATTTCTCTGCTAATGAGATTTGAAAACCATAAACGGTGAATTTCTCAAGGGCACTCCACGTAACATCTGAATCCCCTACACAGTGCTTGTTGGACTGGTGACAACAGGCCATCTGTCCGCTCCAAATATAAAACAATTTTTGGTTTCTGTCTGTTTTTGACATGATATAATCTAGGACTGCAATATATTTGAAAAACAAGAAACATGTGATAATGATGTTGAATTATGCAATATGAGAATATGGCAATACAATAAGGATAAGGATCAATATCTGTCAGATGGAGGACTTCAACATTACTGTGACACATTTAATTTATTTTGCGATAGGGCAACAGCAGCACACAGTGGGTTAAGCATTCGGCAACCAACCGGAGGGTCAGCAGTTGGAACCTGGCTTGAAGTGAGTTCGCTGTGTCCCTGGTAAAGACTTCACCCACTCCAGTCACTGTATGTGGTCACTGGTTGCAATAGGAAGGGCATCAGGCGTAAAAACCTGCCAAATCATAATGCGACTGGTTTGCTGTGGTGATCCCAAAAAGAAGGGAGCAGCTGAAAGATACGAAAATTGCGTTTACTAATATTGAGATAATGATAAAATTGCTATTGTGCAGCCCTAACTTAATCTGCACCAAAGCTGTGATGCAGATATAGCCTATTGCTTATTGTTTTAAAGGATGCACATGCTGTATGTTAGATATGTGACTATGAGAGTGACCTATAGCTTTGAGGGGCGGCGTGACTGTAACAGCATCGGACGTGATGTCTTCAAATAGCCTCTGAGGGAAACACCAGGCTGATTTTTTGGCCCCTGTGGCACAAAAACTAGGCTCAACTTCTACATGGAGCTCTCTCGGCCCTATGTAGCTGAGCAGATGTGACCTCTTTCATGACCTCTGCTGTGACCCTTGGGTAGAAAGCCAGTTAACAGCTTTGATCAAAGAGCCATTGTAGACACCTGCTCTAAGAATGGATAAGTAACACCCTCCACCTCTGAACAATGAGAGAATAAGTTGAGTAGTGCTAAAGAAATGTAGACCTCCTTAACATACATTATGGTGTGCGTGTGCGCATATTGGAATACATTGGAATAAATACAGGCTTGTGTCAGAAAGGGCATCCAATGTAAATCTATAAAAAACGTATGTGAATTAAAATGCAAATTACTCTACACTATGTAGCAGATGATTGGCTCTGGTGATGACCCAAGAAGAAAAAATCCAAAAGGAAAGATTGTGAAAAGAGGGTTAAAAAAATGCAGTGGGAATCCAAGTATACATTATATGGAATGCTAGCCATGATAACAATACTGCAACTCTGCACCAAATCAATACCAATGTAAACAACAAAGGTTACTAAAAGGGCTACTTGCTGTATTTGTGCGTCAAAGCTCTGCATAAAAATCCTCTAGACTTATTCAATGCCCAACACCATGCATGGCATGTTATCTCAAGACATGAATGACGCTTCTTCATGTTAAAAGGACCACTATTTCAATATATTACTTTCATAATTTGTATCTATATCATGGCAATGTCTTTCCAACATACATCAACAACATAACAACATACTAATGTATCCTTTGAGGACATTGTCATAAATCCTAAGGGGATAACAAACTGTACAAGTTGCAATAGATTTTTGGTCAGAAAAGAGAGATAAACACGTTGAGCAATGCGAAAAATTTTGTTGAGCAGAAGGTATGAAGCAATGCTGTCTATAGGAAAACATGTCTTTAAATACCACTGTGTATGAGACTGCAGACAGCTTTGACAATATTAAAGGAGACTGCATGTTAGAAAAAATGTGGGGGAACTCACAACACACACTACAAAAAACAGAGAGAAGTGCTACAAAAGGTCCAAAAATATAGCTTTAGTTGAAAAGAAAAAATATCTGACAACGATTCATCTGCTTATTGCAAGATTAATCCATATTCCCCAACACTCAGTTCTTACAAATATAGACAAAACATCCTGTATCATGTACCCTATGTAATAAATTCTCAATAGCACCTCTCTAATGGGCAGCAGAAGCAGACCAAGCTCAGATTTGGCAGCCATTAAGCAGCTCAGTGTTCACAGCATGAAGACATGGTCTGTGTGCAGCAGAGCTCCACAAGACTGTAACTACATTTAGCTAATCACAGATCTGAAGTGCCACAGAAGTGAGAACAAGGTGATAGAAATAGTTGACAGAAATAATCTGTTAAAGATAATGTTTGTGTCCTTATGTTTTCTTACACTGTATATTAAGGCTATTTCGTGAAAATGTGTTACCTGATATACAAAGGAAATCTGTATTTTATGGCCCAATTATCAATACTGAGATGTATCTTAGAACCAGCTTCACTATGTCTCTATTTCACTGTTTTGCTTCTTTGTGGGAGCAAAATGGTTTACAGAATTGTGTACTTCTTAGCCAGTCACACATCACATAAGACAAAAATGCCATGTGACTAGAATTCAGTCAAAAGCCAAAATAAACCTTGATTTGACCTATTTTAGTAATGAGTTCAAAAGACAGGACAGGACCAGGTTTGTTTACAAACCTTCAACTGGGAATCCAGCATTCAGTTCATTCAGCCAAGACCATCCTATCCAAGTTCACCATTACATTATTTGAAGCCTACCAATAATACTAGGTAACGCCAGACACAGACAGACTTCAATTACATCTATGGGGCTACAAATTAGATGTATGGATCTGCCATAAATCTAACCTTTTCCTTCAAAAATCACACACAGAGTAGATTGCAGTGTTGTGTAGACTGCAGAGTTAAAGGCTGTTCACATATCACAGACTAAACCAGGCTCCTTGTCAATGTGAGCCGCACAGAACCAGGTAAGATGCTGCCAGATGCCTGACAGCGAGACGCCCAAAGGTCACCATGTCTCATACATTAAAATAATTAGAGTTTTGACAGACATGGGCACAATTCATAAATATTCAAACAATTCACCAAGCTAGATGTCAAGTCTATGCCAAATGGATGCACTGGCCATAATCCAACATCTCCAAAATAAAACAGACGACCATATCTTTTTTTTTTTAATTAGTTTTTATAATTCAGAGACAACCCCTGGCCTCTAGCTCATGTATCCATATATGGCTCTCTACGTCATGCCGGCGCTGCTGATGCTGGGATGACAGCGTGCTAATGATCCGTGAGGAGGATTTAACGCCAAATGGTAGCGAGCTTAGCTATTCTGCAGCCAGAAGACACGCCGCCTTTGCATTCTGGAGAAGTGCGCAATTTTACGCACGTTATACACTGTCATTGTACACTGTGCAGTGCTTAATTTGAACAGAGCGTGCCCCTTGGCGATTTTCCCCATAATGTTATGGCTGCGCATAGGGATTCCCTTACAGTCATTCTTGCGTTACGAGATGAAGCTAAAGGTCATTTGAGAGACTGGCGAAAACTGTCTTGGTGGGAGGAATAAGTGAATGTTACTGTAATGGATATTATTTGAAGGACTGGCACGGAACATGCAAAGCTAATCGTTAGCTCTGGAATAGCCGTGTAGCTGTCTAACAAATCCAGCCCAGGCTAGAGTCCAGGAGCTCCCAGCAGTGGCGGTGTTAGCAGATCCATCTGTGCGGCAGCTCGGCTAACGATCACCCGGACAACCAGCGCTTTAGCTCGTTAGCCGCGGTTAGCCAGGCAGCTAGCCACTGTCCCAGTATCCAGCTAGCTGCTCAGTGCTTAGCCTCAGTGGGTGTTATCCTTGGCAAATACAGGAATATAAAATAAAAGCTCACCGTGAACGGAATGTCATTCACACTCCCCACCGAGTAGCAGCAGTCTCCCGGGTTCACGGCTCCCGTCAGCACCTGGTGTAGATGCATTTTGTTTATAAGTTAGCAGCAAATGGTTTTTAATTATTTATAACGAGTCCACCCTTTAGGTTTCTCCATCTAGCGACGATTGGGAATTCCATCAGAAATATTAACGCCGTCCCCGGCCTGGCAGTTCTTCTCCTGCCGCGGACGGGAGGCTTTCGAAGGACCGCTGCTCGACCCGTGTGAGTGTAATTTCAGCCGGCCGTGTCATCTACTCAAACATGTAAAACGCTCCGTCCGTCGCCTCTCGCTGTCAGCACCATCCCTGCTACGATTAATCGTGAGAGCCGAGGTAGCAGGATCTCTGCGGCGAGCAGACCTGACATGCGCGCTCACGACGTTGTCCAGGCACGACTGAATCTCCATAGAAAACGCAAACTAGATCCGCTTACGCATATTCCTCGATTTCACGTCGCTCAATAACTTTATATCTGCGCATTTAAACCCACAACAGTTATTTGTTTTGTTATTTAACATATGTAAACGCACACATTCCCAGTCTAATTATTTTGAGTGGTTTGTAAGAGACACGGTTTGGTTCTATATGGTTGTGATCTATGCTCACGGCGCGCCTGTGTGGAGCTTGTGCCCATCTGTCGATGCTGGAGTTCATTCATTCAACATAAATAAGGTTTAGTGTAGCCTACTGTGTAAGATAACACGATTTGTGAAAGGCAACGGGCCAGGTTTGATTTGTAATTTAGCAGAAACATGACCCCCTTTATGAAGCCATATTACAGCAGACTACACTCCTAATGGTCGTATTTTATAACAGTTAGGCAATGAGATTTCCCATATTGCTACACACAGTCCATATTAGACATGACACAAAATGATTTACAGTGCTCTCTATTTCATAATTTATTCTGACTACACATCTCACATGATTATTACATCTTTACTGTAAAACGAGCTTACTTGCATTGACAAATCAGATCACAGACAGTAAAAACATAAACATAGGCCTAAATTAATACATAGGCCTATATATTAAAAATCTAAACGAGGTAGGCTAATTGGTGGCTTGAAATATTATATAGGCTACAATACAGGAAAAATTTGCTTAAAGTCTATAAGATTTCTCCGATAGTAACAAGTATGTAAACTCTCTTCTTTTGCCATTAATCCAGGCTTGAGCCCAACACAAAGAGTACACTGGGTTATGACCCCCTGTGGCTGGGTTGTAATTATGTAAACCAGTAAACAAAAACAATCAAAATCAAGTTTTTAGTCGCTTGAAATGAAGCTTAGTAACCCACAATAACACATTAAATTTAATACAAGATTTGAAATACAACAGCAGTGAGATCCAGTACTTGACATTTGACAGAGCACAGAGTGACTTTCTGGAGCAGGATGTTATTTATTCCTGTAAATGTCCTTCTTCTTATCTCCCATCCTCCATCTGACCAAGGGGAATGAATGGATGAATCACTGCAGTATAATATAGGCCTAGTATATGCAGTGGTAGTGCCTGTCATTATTGTGTCAGGTCTATGACTAGAGAAATGACAGGGATCTACATTCGAGCAAACCTATGACAAGACTGGCCTAGTTTGTCGAGCACCTCTGACATCATGGGACCGCCTGCCAGCCCCGTGTGACACTCGGGACAGGAGCACGTCCTGGGCCCAGAGAGGAGATGACACATGCACATAAACAGTGTCAACCGCAATGGCCTGGTCCACTCATCACGGAGCATGTGTAAGACTGGCCCTGCCTCGGTTCAGCTTTTAGTGACTAGTGTTTTAAACGGCTACTGTTAAAGTTTGCAGCTGCTGTGTAATCATGAACTAGACTCAGTCCTAGAGTCACAAGTCCACCTCAGTGTTGTGGATATGACTGTTTGCTTTGTTTTGTTATAGGTGTTTTCTATATTCATTCAGCAGTCTTCACTGTTAGCATAAAAATCACCAATAATCTAATTCAATAAAAGCATTTTGCTACTAAAACATACACACAATTTCAACCAAGCTCTCAAATCCATTCTTTGAATGCAAATCTAAAATAATTTTAATTTACATATTTAACTACTTGTAATTATGTTGTGTAACTGTAGCAGAAGAATTAACAAATTCAGCAACAGTGCATATGTCACACTGGCATGAATTGAAAGGTGGCACTGAATACAGATTGAGTAAAATTTTTAATTAAGTATAATTCATTTTAAAGGTTCTGTAAGCAGCATGTGCTCGTACTGGTCTGAAAACACTACTGCAGTCTAAATCAGTGGGTTGCCAGTCTTTGAGCTTTTGTGATTGGACAATTGGCAATGTAGTTTTAGAACAAAAACAAAAAATGTAAACAAAAACAACTTTGCCATTATGTAAAATATACTTTAATTGTTCATAAATATACTGTACCATTGTTATCAGCAAAACTAATATTTGATTTAAACATGTTTACATCATATGTTGGGACATGTGGGTATTTTTTTTTATATATAAAAAATATTTACTGTTCATATCTCCTTTAATGAGAGTAAATATGACTGAGCCACAAGTCTGATCAATTTGAATTATCATCGCAAGTAAAGCAATTTCATCCTTTCTCCATTTATTTGGGCTTGGGACTGACATATTGTGACTGGGGTCTCATCGCACGAACATATCATTGACAACTCTTGATTATGCTTATATAGGCTCATATAGGATTTATGTGCAATGTTTAAATGTAAAATGTAAAATTAATTTTTGGTTATATCTTGCACTAAAATAGCTCTAAAATAGCTATATTCAGTATTTATCTGTACCCATTACCTGCAAACTGTAATTTCTTGTTCAAACCAAAGCTGCAGTCAGTGTATCTTAGGCCCATTGTTTAAAATGACAGGATTGTGGCCCTAATTTTTTTTTCTTTTTACAATTTATCTAAGTGAGCCATGAGTGTTATAAATGGATGTGTCTTGGCACAAGAAAACATTTTGAAAAATACAAAGCAATTGGCTCAGGTCTACATTACTCAAAAGGTCACTAAGCTGACACCGCAGCCAGTACCAAGCACAACAATGGACAAAAAATGGACTATGAAAAATACAGTGCATCTCAGTGCATCAGGAAAGTGGCCTTTAGTGAACCTGGATGTATCATGATGTAATTCAGAATGCTTAAGTTACACTTTGTGAGCCAGGGCCTTTACAGCATTTGACCTATGCTTAGTGTGACCTATGCAAGTGTGCAATCTTTATGAAGTCAGTGCAAAGTCATGCTTCCTCCTCAAGAGTGATGAGCTAGCAGACTGTCACGCCTTAGAAAAACTGACACTGACAGGACTGTGGCATGCATGTGCTGCTGTCAGAAGTATGTCTTTGTTCCTGTTTCATGGTGAACTGGTTGGTGCAGATAAGGAATTCCCATAACTGGAAAGAAAACCTGCAAAACACAAAGTGAAGTTTTACTCTTTCAAAATAAAATCAACTTGATATGCAAAATAAAATTACTTACAACATGCATTAGCCATTTTGTTCAGTACTTATGTATGTACTGTATATAGAAAATTATAACTTTCTCTGCAGGCTTTGTTCTTGTGCTATGCCTAGACATTACTGTAAAAAATGCATGTGGCTATTGTCTTTTTGCTGACAAAGAGGAACAAACGGCAGACACAGTGAGGCTTGCGTAAGTACATTTGATTACATCTTAGATAATTCATACAGAGAGAGCTGAGGACAGGCCAGGTGGCTGCTGTGGTTGTGTGAAAGTGACACAGACGTGGTGGGCATTGAGTAATAGCTCCAGTATGCACACGAGTATTGCAAAAAAAGTGCCCGGACAAAGGTTGATGCAGTGTTTGTAGTCCTGGCGGTGCTGTTGGGAGACACAGCCTTGATCTCCAGAGAGCTGAATTAAATGCATTATAGATTTTCTCATTTCATGGATGGCTACAAGCTGGAGGCTGCTCAGGTCTGGGCCTCAGAGCAGGGACTCAGCTGAGCTCAGGAAGGATGTAACAGAGTCTCTGCACTAATAGTAATGAAGAAAACACAAATGTGAGCACTAGTCTATGTTGCATATACTGTTGAAGCAAGTAATATTTGAACAGTGGTTATAGTTTACCACTCTTTTTTGCATTGCAAAACGAAATGGTAATTCAGTCGATTATTCCAAATGTGGACTCCAAAATTAACAAAAAATTGTCAAAAAATAACCCACTATAATTTCCTACATTGAAAATTGTATCTATTGTTCAAAAATACAAATAAAATGCAATTAATCTGTTCACGTTGTACTCACTGATTCATGTTTGCTCTTGGCAGTTTCAGCAACAAAAAAATATTTTTGTTATGGTAAATGGTGCGTTCCAGGCTGGTCTAGTGGTTATATTTTAGCACAAATAATGGTAGAAGGAAAATAAAAATTGTAAAACTACATCTGTGGAAAAATAAGTGAAAAAGCAGGCTGTACTCTTAATTAGTGGAATTAGTGGAATATGTTTGCTAAATGGACATTTTTACTGCTAGTCATTTCAAAGTTTAAGTTAAAAATAAATACAATTTATAAATAACCTTATAATGTATTCAAGTCACAATTTCTTTTATTACATGAACTTAACTATTTTGAGCCAACAAACTTGAACTAAATGACGGCAGATGGTTTCATGAGTTGAGTAAACTTGTCACATTACATTTTGGTAGAATTTCCATGTATCTCTACATTACTTAAGTACATTTTGCACTCCCCTACATTCATATGTTGGTTTGAAGTACAAAGTATTTTGAGTTTTGGTTTGAAATTATTTGTTTTTGCTGTGTCCTCATTGTAGAAACTCAGTACCTAACTCTAAAACATACAGTAAAGTAGAACTCATTAGAAACATCAAAATAAAGACAGAGGGTCATCTTCTGTTGCACTGATTTATTAATGTCATCAGTAATCACCACATTTTTTCAACAAAATCTCTCACATTTGGTAGTTGGCCAATGGTAGCCTTGATGGACAGTGATGTTTTAGGACAAGTAACAGACCAATGAAATATCTTGACTCAAGAGACACTCCACAACAGTGCATCCCACACCCCAGTCTTTTATCAGTCGTTAGTAAAAGCCATAATTTCAATGTCTTTCCACTTGTGCCATTATATAAAGATGACATGGATCAAACACTTACTGCTGGCCAAACTTCTCCACATCCATATGACAACTGCTTATTTTCTCAGAGAGTCTTAGACAGGCTGTAGTTTCAGAATCAAGTTAAAAAGGGACTGAGGAGAAAACAGAAGTCTAACCTAATAGACATCTCTACATGAATTCAAGTTTAATTCCTTGCATTATTACAGCTAAATGTTTAAAAATAGCATACACATATAACATAAAGCATTGCTGATAGTGACAGGGAATTCTTCAAGGATCATGCTTTTGTTTACTCATAGGATTTAAACTCGGCCTGACCTGGGATAGACCTTGTCCTGACAGTCTTTTGTTTAGGCACTAGTGCTTTAAAGTTTAAATTGACAGCTGTAGTGCCTATTATGCTGTGTTTATCTTATATTGAAGTTAACAAGTTTTCAAATGCTTAAAACTCAGAATGTTTTTGCAGATCCTTTTCCATGGGTTATTTGGCATACCTGTTTACACCAGATACCTTCCACATCTGTGTGTTATGCAATATTTCCATAACACATTGTGCAATTATGTCTTTGACTGTCATTTCACCTGTGCAATATTTACAACGTGCAATTATTTAAAAAAACAGCAATTTACACTCTTTACTACATCTATTTATTAATATTTATATACTGTGCATATGCAGTCTGTTTTAGTTGGTCTCTTGATATTTCCTTGTCTTACACTCATGTTGCTACTTTGCTCTGTTTAATGCTTCTCTTACTATATATACTTTTCCTGTTGCAACAATGCATCGTCCCCATTGTGGGACACATAAAGGTTATCTTATTTTCTTCAACCCTCTCCTTGAGACTGGCTTTGAGTTTGGCTATACATCTGGAAATCAAAACCCTGACCTCCTGCACCATGGGCAGAGGAACTCACCACTTCTCTAACAGGGAGCCAGCAACAACAAAATGGATTAAAGGCTATGGTATAGTCACTTTTTGTAGTCCATAATTTAATAAAATGTTATTTTTTTTTAAAATCAGTTTCTTGCAAGGCTAACACAAACTGATATTGGCAGACCATAAGCACTGGCATTCATTTACTCTGGGGTAATAATAAGATACTCAAAGATGTTTTACACTTCAAAGATCCCAAATTATTGCCATTCTGCTATTGTACTTCTATACAATAAATAGACAGCACTCACAAGCAGATTCTTCATAAAGTATATTAACTATTGTCATTAAGATTGTCTTATTTTGAGTAATGTATTCAGTTTTTTAAGGTCTAATTTTTGAGTCAGAGGCGTGTTTTTGTATCAGTAACAAAGCTGACAAACTGCTGTGTTGTGATTGATGGATGTAAAGCTCCACTGCTCACCCTTTGACACTTTCATAACAGACCTATTTTTTCTTTTATTACTCTGCATCTCTCACCTTAATTGAACACGATTCCTCTTAATAATAACATTTCCCACCTTTATAACCTTAACCACCTGGTCTATTTGTGTCTTTACTTATACAAAGCTTTTATAGTGTGCGTTCACTTCCTCTTATACGACCTTATGCGGCTCAGGCTGAGAGCGGTGTGTCAGGAGAGATACCAGAGATTGATGAGGTCTATTTCACAAAATGGTCTTGGTCGCAGACACAGCCTCTTGTTTCTGAGTCTCTTGTCCCAGAGTCACATTATTTCTGCCTAAAGAAGGTCAGCTCCTCTCCTCCCTCTGGCTTTATTCTAGTTAATCGAATGCCACTTTTCTACTCGTGTCCAGCCTGGAGCCAGCTCTTGGATCTTTTAAAGCTTGTTTTTGTTTCTCACACAATATACTGGTAAAGTGTTTATATATATGTGCATATGTAGGCTATGTTTAACTTTTTAATGATCTACAGAAAATGACTGATCTGTTGTCATTGATTATGTGAAAAGATGGTAGGAGTACATGGTACGTCTTCCTACTTCTTTTTGCGCTCAAAGACCAGCTGGTACCCTCTTGATTAAATCTGTTGTTTATTATGACTATTTCAAACTCAGACTTGAACACAAAAGAGTTCTCATGGGCTCCTAAACCACCTGGGCCCCCAAGACTGTCATCTGTAAATTTCTTTTGTGCCTTTTGAATGTGTTTTTCTTTGGATAATGGAAAACTCATTACTATTTGTATTTATTTAAATTAATTTCTGCATGGAACTTCAGTAAAAACAGTTACATTTTACAAATAATAATTTATCAAGATTAAATAACTATTAGACTAGTTAATTCCTGAGTTTATGGATCCAAGATTAGTCCTAATTTTATATTTTATTTTATTTTATTTTAGTCCTGGGTGCAGACTTCATTTAACAAATTAACAAATTTATTTCTTTAGTCCTTGTTTACTCAGTCCTGGCCAGGTGCAGGTTTGGTCCTACTTTTGTTTTAGTTTAGGCCCATTTTAGTTCTGTCTTTTTTACTTGCTCAAACGCATTTTCTGGGTTATTCGCTAGTTTATCCCTTGGTATAGACCTGGTTGGTTTAGTCTAGATTTAGGCTCATTTTAGTTTCAAAATGTAAGACTTCCTTGCATTTCAGGTCCTGGTTAAGGCTTGGTTAAGGCTAACCACTCTGTCACTGTGCACCCCTCTGTTTTACTTCATTATTATGTATTACTCACAGTTTGAGTAGAAGTGAGCATGCAAATGTAACATCGTTTTCAGCTCTTTGACCATTTTAATCAGTCCTTTATGATATACTTTTGCTATTAATTTATACTGAATTGACATTAAATATAAATACATAGTTTATGACTGCAGATATGGGTAAAAATATGTAGCTTCACTGATTTGCCAAAAGAGGGCAGTGTTGACCTGTGTAAACCAAGAGAAAATAGGCACTGTCTGTTCAGTGTTACTAAAGGTCATCTGCTGTAAATTTTGTACAACAAGCCACACAGTATATCTTACTTTTTAACATAGACTCTTAAATACCACAAAACATGGTATGACACTTTTCTGAATTGTTCTAAAAAATTGCAAGAAATATTTTAAACTTACATAGCAATGAGAAAGGGGCATATACAAAGCAGTGGCGGATATAGAGCCCATGCCACCCCTGATGTCAGCCCAAGTGGAGATGGAATGCAAGAAATGACAAATTTTGTGGTGGGTCAAACATTTATGAGGAAAACTCCAATGTTTAAACAGAAATCAGACTAGAAAAGTACATGATTGACTAAGAATAAACAGCAAAGATACACCTGCTGACCTGATGGACGCAGTTCCTGGGCTAATAGCTGCTGTACCAGTGAGTAGAGCAACCTAATCTCTCAAATAATTAAGTATCATATGGATAGAGCTGCCATTTTAGATGCATTTTTTCACATTGTTGAGAAAAATTAAATGAACACAGCCTATATGCTTTGCTCTGTTATAAACAAAAAACAAAAAAAATCCTTACTGCTTTTGCAGACCAGTATCCTAGTTTCCATGGGCATCTATAGTCCCTATGGTAGCAGTAGATATAATGTAGATAATTTATTTGCCACCCCTTAAATTATCCATTATCCTTCCTTCACCCTGTGATTTTTGCTCCAGATGGAGATGGAGTATTATAGAGGATTCAGTGTGGTTTGATTGGTGTGTCCTCTCTGTACTTGTAAATGTGTGAGAGTTGTTGGCAGACGCTGGACCCCAGGAGCAGGAGCCTATAGAGAGGAAGGAAATGACAGTGGCACCCAGCCCTTCCTGTGTTTGGCCGGAGATGCTGAGGAAGCACCATCAGCAGCAGGACATTCCCAAACTCCTCCTAAGCTACAGAAGAAAAACAGATATCCGGGGGAAAAAAACTCAGAATGTTGCAGTAGAAAAATAAACTCAACCATGCTATTGATTTTAAAACAGTATGGAAAAGGGCTGAAAGAACACTGTCACATAATTTGTTGTAGCTGGAGTTTATGTAGCCATTGGTGCTGTCAGAAAACATCTTCATGTGTTACTTAGAAATTGCAGAGAACGCTTGAATTAGGCCCCCTCCTGGCAACAGAGCACAGAGCATAAAATGGCTATTTGGCATGGCTATTAGCTACATGAAGCTAACAGATAGAAAAATGAGCTGACTGCTTTGTAGTGATGGCAATGTGACAGTTTGGGATGTGCGAATCGATGCCAAAAGTATCAATACCTTCGATTCCTGTGATTTAATTGCGGTATCGATGCCAATCTGAAAGTATCAATACTTTAGCAGTAATGACAAACAATGTTATTTGTATAATCTAATTCCACTAGATCCTTCCTGTGTGCTCTACAATGACATGTCCAAACCAATTATAGAAGAAAAAACAATAGTTGAGGCTGTAAGGGGTGGTATCAGAATTGGTATTGCAATCGTCGATATATATCATGGTTAAAAGCTAAAAAAAAAGTTGATTTAGCATAATAGGGCACCATTAAATGGGATCTCTCGTTGATGGTTCCTTGTAACATTTTATGTGCAGACCATGGAGCTTTTGCCAGGTCAACTTCAACAAAGTTTAGTGTACTCTGATTCTCCTCTGTCCATGCTTGTAACCTGGACAGCAATTGCATCCAGTTGGACATCTTGATTACACTATGAGTACACTTTGATTCAGTTGTGCATGTAAACATAAAGCAATGGCAGGTCTAAGGTTCATCCTGGCTTAATCAGTGATTTGCCAGTTGTCTGTAAACAGAGCATTATCTTTCCCATGAGGCTTGGCAGTCACGTATAATACAATATTATACTGTATTATATATCCAGCAGCCACAGGGGGTCACATGCCTGTGTACTCCTTGTGCTTATCCGAGGGCCTTATAAATAAAGAGGGTTATGTCAGGAAAGGCATCTGACATAAAGCCTATATCATATTCATGTGCATATCACTGCACAAGGAGCTGGATGACTTTTAACTGCCTAAATTAAAAGCCAAAAGTAAGAAAATAAGAGACTAGGAAAAAATATAGCCAGCCCCTCCTACTTTCTTTTCGAAAGCAGGACAGTCTGGTTCTTCAGCCATAGTGAGCCATTTTCACTCAGCTGATCTGAAACCAACCTCAGTTGTTTATCTGCAGCACGTCTTACAAAAGTGGAAGATAATCTCCTATCAAAAATAACCAAGATGGCTCTGGACTAATACAGAGAGAAATTTAAAACTTCTCTAACTTGATTAGTGGTGTTTAGTGCTTTTCTTCCTCCCCTGTTGGTTCGGCTGAGGTCCGTGTTGTTGTTCAGTCCTCTGTGTGTTTTTTTTTTTCTTCATCTTGTTGCCATTTTAACAACAGTAAAGTCCTGCTGATGTCCGGCATAACAACCACATTCCAACAATCCGACTTTTCCTTCAAGTCTTCTGTCCCTGTTCATAAATAAATACAGAGCTGCTAATAATATTTTGTATTCTGGTGTTTTATGGCAAAACCAGCAACAGTTCTTCATAAGCGCCATGTTTGTTTTGGTTACAGGTTAGTGGCTCTTACGTCCTGCCCTTTGTTTCTCTGATTTGTTACCTCACCTGTGATTGTTTTGCACATAGAGATTAAACTAAAACCATTAGATACCAGACTAACATCTTTATATATAGTAGAAAAATGTAAGGCTAGAACAATTATCCAATCAGTAATCTTTCTCAATAATGAGAGGTTTTATCCCAAGGTAAAAGTCTTCATACATTTCTTTGCCAGAGCTGATAAAGGTGAGAGATAATTAGCATATAGTGTTAAACATCCAGCCTGAATAGTGTGAATGACCTTAAAGTTACACAAAGACCCACACTGAAGAAGGACAATAGAGTTTTTAGAATGAGAAAGTGGATTTGTACTGAAAAGTCTAATGGAAAGTAGATTTGAGAAAAGGTCTGCGTGATAATTAATGGTGTTTTTGAGCCGAGGCTGTTTTCAAAGTGGATGGTTGTAAATGGTTCTGTCTGTGCGTCTCTTTGTTCTCGGGCTGATCATTAATCTTCAGCTATCACCCTGAACTGATAAGATGTTTTTAAAGCCTCTAAAAAGATCTCCCTCAGACTGATCGAGGAGTGCGGGACAAAGACAGTGGAGAGGGTAAAGTTTGGGGCTGTGTTAAAAGTCCTTGAGTTTGACGGTGGTCAGGCTGCGGCCCCTGTAAATTTTAAAAGAGGGTCCTAATAGACTCTTATCTGGAGAGAGGAGAGCTCCATGATGCAGAGGAATGTCAAATATTATCGACTTTGGCAGACGCAGGGGCCACAGACACAAAAAAATGCAGCAGTCAATACCAATCAATTTTCAACCATTTTTTTCTTCTTTTTTTTTTTTTTTACATCAATGGTTCTCACACTGTGGTCCAGGGATGTGGGTTTCTTCTGGTGGTACCAAGGAGTTCAAGTCCTTAATTAGTTTAGGTTAGAGCCAGTTTTATTAGTCCTGTTCAGCTCTGTTTAGCTTATGTTGGCCTGGTTTAGACCATTTTAGACTGGTTTAGTTCCAGATTAGTTCTGGTTTAGATTAGACCTATAGATCTGGTTTAGACCTAGTTTAGTTCTGTTTAAGTTGGGCTGGTTTGGATCGGTTTAGGCTTAGTTTGGACCTGGTTTAGTCCCCTTTGGTGTGTTGTCCTTCTTAATATGGGCTAATTTAGACAATTTTAGGCTTGGTTTAGTCTTGGTTTAGACCTGGTTTAGCCCTGGTTCAGACTTAGTTTAGACTTGGTTTAGTCCTGTTTAAATGTGTAGAACTGCTTAAATTGGGCTGATTTAGATTATTTTAGACTTTGTTTAGACCCGGTTTAGTCTTGGATTAGTCCTGAATTAGTCCTGGATTAATCCTGGTTTAGACATAGTTTAGTCTTGGTTTAGGACCTGGTTTAGTTCTGGTTTAAACCTGGTTTAGTCCCAGACCTGGTTTAGTGCCAGATTAGGTTTAGATATGATTTAGACCTGGTTTAGTTCTGGTTTAGTCGTTGATTAGTCCTGGTTAAGACCTGGTTTAGTCCCTGTTCTATCCTTTTTAGTAATGCATTTTTTGTTTGTTAATTCTTTTATCCCTTGCTTTAGACTTTGATTTTATAGTTTCTGAGGTGGCACTTAGTCTGAAAAGTTTGAGAATCACTCTTTTACATCACATTTTCAGTTACATGAACAAAAATTATTATTTATGTAACCTATACCTTTATATCATAAAGTGGTTAGTTTTACTGTATTTGCTGTAGGAGCTTCCTTGATGTCGAGCCATGAACTCCAGCCACAAGTTGTATCTGTCCCAAGCCTGTGTCTGGAAGAGCATCCTGGGTAATATTCAGGTCTATACAATCCAAATAAATGTTTTTAGGTTTCAAGCAGTATGGATCAGTAGTATGAAAAGTGGGTCACAATAAAATGTCCAGGGATAAAAGTGGGTCCAACATTTAGACTTTTCATTTGAGGACAAGGAAATAAAATTGTAAGGCACAGGGCAGGGCAGCGCACATACAGCTCAGGAAATGTGGCATAAACCTGACATAGACTTCTATTTGAAAAAGTAGATCAAAGTATATTTCCATGCCGTCCTCATCAAAGTGTCTTCTTCAGAAAAACTGATTCGGAGTTCGTCGTGCATTATCACATCATTCACTTTTGCATAACACTTAGTGATTGGAGGCACTGATAACTCACAAATGCCAGACACCAGCTCATTTCCTCTGACAGTGGGAGATTTGAAATGAGGTCACACATCTCACAGTTCAGCTGACTCAGGATCAGTACATCCAGACGCCAAGACTTTTTCCAGTATCTTTCCATAACACCAGCGCTGCATTTCAACTGGCATGAAGACATGCAAGGGAAAGGATAAAAAAAAAACGTATATTTATATTTTTAAATATCAATTGTATGTTTTGCAATTGTCGTGAACTTGTGATGTGATTAGTCATTGCACTTAAAATATGTTTCTCTAGAGGGCGCCAGAGACCAAGACAAAGCCCAAGCCCAAGCACTGCATCAAAAAAAGCATTTTTTCAGAAGTATTTTAGAAGTAGCAAAGAAAAAAGTCTTATTTAAATACAGCCTGGGCAGTGGCCAGTGAGTTGCAGGGCTGACACTTACAGACACACACAGACAGACAACCATTCACTGTGACATTCATTCACTAGGGGGAATTTAGAGTCACCAATTTACCAACAAATGTCTTTGGATGGTAGAAGGATGCCAGAGAGTAGCACAGGGAGGACATGCATGTTCCCCTCAGAGATCATAGTTGAATGGCCCAAGGATTGAACCAACAACCTTCTTGCTGAGAGGCAATAGTGCCAACCACTCCATATGCCACAGTGCACCCACAATTAATGGATCAGATAAATGAAATAATTTAGTTATAACTCCGTTTATAAATTTCAGAGGTGACAAAAGTACTTCAAATCTCAATGTAAAAGTACTTTAACTTCAAAATACAGTATTTGTACTCAAGTAAAAGTTACTACTTTACTAAAAGTATGTTTACTTCAGCATTATGATAAGACCCCCTTTTTCAGATAAAAAAAAAAAAACAACTTTTCGACATTTACATTAGTATTTCACATTTTATTACTTAAAATAATGCATATGTATGGAAAATGTCTTTGCAGAGTGCTTGGATTGCTTGTCTGTCATCCCCTGCTGGCAAAGGTGGGGACTGGACAGAACTGAACTGAAATGGCTAATTAACATGGCTATTGTCAGCATGATGCTAACAGATAAATAAGCGGACTACTTTGTACTGATGGCAGTTTAAGCTGAAATTATCAGAATGAGTCTAGTGATCGTGTATGGGCTTCAGAAACGCACAGGAGACACTTCCTGGTTTCATGTAGAGCTGTGAAGAAGAGGACAGCCTCAGCATAAAGGATTACTCAAACATGCATGAATGAAACAAATACTACTCCAGGTATGTTTTTGAGGGCTAATCAGTATTAGAACATTAAAGCTCAAAAAAGTCGATTTAGCCTAATGGGCGACCTCATGACCACTACTAATTCTACTACTACTACAACCATTACTATGCCTACTACTACTTCTGCTGCCACTATTACTCCTACTACTACGGACTTTGCTACCAAAGTCAAGAATACTCTAAATAAGTCATTAAAATATTTTGATCTTTCCCTCCAAAAATACCCAAGGAAAAGTACCAGTTTTTTCTTATTCATACGTATTCTACACATGCCCTTTACATTGAACATTGTTTGTTTATGTCTTTCTTTATTGTCCGTATATACCAGTTATATGTATTTTTGTCAACATTTGGGCAGTTTCATTTCAGCTCACCAATACTTGAGCTCAGATTGTGGCAGCAGTGAGTCTTGGCCCATAAATCAAGCCAAAGCGAAGATGACAGGACAGAAATGGGGTTGTGTGACAAGACGTTGGCAGCCGGTCGGTGTTGTTTTGATGTGCGTCCACTTCGATGATGTTGTGATTGTCCATAATGCTTTCTGTCTGAGATAAATATGAGAAGCTGTTCGTCTCCACTTGGCCCAGGATCTCTGCACACGTCCCACTGGCCACATCACAGGCCTACAGTGTACAGTAGTGTTGGAGATAGAATTACTGCATGCATTGTGTGTGTGTGACTCAACAATGAGTCAAAGCGCCATAAAAAAAAAAAAACAAAAAAAAACATGGCCCCTTGGAGTATTTTTGGGGACATTTGCTAATACAGTATCTGTGAGGTCTTGTATGAATCATTAGATAACCTGGGAATGCTACATATTTAATTTAATTAGAAAACCCTAGGACTCTTGCTTTGTTGTGTACATACACTATATTGCCAAAAGTATTCACTCACTCACCCAAATGACTGAATTCAGGTGTTCCAATCACTTCCATGGCCACAAGTGTATAAAATCAAGCACCTAGGCTGCAGCTTTGTGGAAAACTTTGTGAAAAAGTTTGGGGATGGCCACTTCCTGTTCCAATATGACTGCACCAGTGCACAAAGCACGGTTCATAAAGACATGGATGAGTGAGTTTTGTGTGGAAGAAGTTGACTGAACCTGCACAGAGTCCTGACCTCAACTTGAACACCTTTGGGATGAACTAGAGTGAAGACTGCGAGCCAGGCCTTCTCATCCAACATCAGTGTCTGACCTCACAAATGCGCTTCTGGAAGAATGATAAAAAATTCCCATAAACACTCCTAAACCTTGTGGAAAGCTTTCCCAGAAGAGTTGAAGCTGTTATAGATGCAAAGGGTGGGCAGATGGCATCTTAAATCCTATGGAGTAAGAATTAAGTTCACCCTGTATTTGGCTGCATCCACACTAATACCTTTCAATTATTTAACACATTTTTAAGAAAAATCCAGATTTATAGGGGTTATGGGTAAATGGTGTCTATCCCAGCAACTACGGGCCTAAGAAGGGGCACACACAATGGCAGTTAGTTGCAGTTTGTTGTTTAAACATCTTATTTTCTCATCTTTACCCACTTCACTTCCTGAACTTGTTATGCAGTTACACCTGGGCCTATAAGCACGAAAGCATGAACAATGAGAGGGGAAGCTGTGGTGCGAGGCGGCCATTATGGGGCTAAAGCAGTGGCAGCGTGCTTGATGAGGGGGAACAGTGGATCCTCGCCCTGGGACATTAACATTAAACTGGCCCTCTTTGTCTTTCTGTCTTTATTGCTGACACACAGAAACTCACACGCAGATCCATATGGGACTCTGGTGTGGTCCTGTACCTGACCAATGAGCCTGCTCTCCTATGGGACAACACATTACTGTTAAAGGCTTTCAGACTACAGAGGTAGTTAGTGGAGAATTATGCTGCAATTCACAGAAATGAACATTTTGGTACACATTACAAAGCATTTTTATGTAGAATAAAGTTGTGAAAATGACATTTTTATTCAACATACAATTAAATATCAATGAAAGTCCATCAAATTGGGTTGGATGTTTTTACTGTTACTCATTCACCAGCTCCTTGTCCTCCTTCCCACAGATGGTGGGTCTATGAGATGGAGGTTACCAGGTGCTCCCCTACAAGCCCCAGGCCTGGCTCTGGGGTGAGGGGCCGGTGACACCAATCTAGGCAGTGTAATGGATCTTGTTTTGACATTTCCATAAGGGGTTTGAGAACCGCTCTTGGTCTAGCCTGTCTCTCAGGACCTGTTTGCCTTGGACTTTACCATGTTCTTGACAACAAAGCTCCCGGGATTATTCAGGGACTGAAACCCCTTTACCATGATAAGGTGGTAGTTGAAAAAGGGATGATTGATGCAGCAATGGTGATAGTTTTTTATGGTACAGTTCACTTTTAACCTTTGACAATGGAAATACATCAAACATGTGGCTTACTCAAAGGTGGAGACTTTGTTCATTTATCCAAGTAATTTACAACTCTCTGAGGATATTTTCTGCAAGATACTTTTAACAGTAAGTCAAATTTTGAATTTTGCAAACAACATATGCATAAAAATATTTTTTACCCCATAACAAATAGAGTGAAACAGTGATCAGAGGGTCATGGGTTTGATGTAGGTTCAGGGACTACATACTACTACTATTAGTAGTAGAAATATTTGTAGTAATTCTTTGCTTGGTGAAAGAGCGTTTTGGTGCAGCAAGGAGATTTTGGGTTCAATCCTCTGGCCACAGCCAACACACAAACTCTCTGGGTGGAGTCTGCATGTCCTCCCCGTGTGACCATGGCTTCTTTCCAGGTACACGGCTTCCTCCCACCGTCCAGTGACATGCAAGTGTTTGGTGATTTGGTGACTCTAAATTGCCCCAAGTGAATCAATGTGAGAGTGACTGGTTGTCTGTCCGTGTATGTGTCTCTATGTCAGCCCTGTGCACCCCGCCTAAGGCCCAAAGTTACTGAGATAGGCTGCGGTATTCTTTGTGTATCTTACTAATACTGCAGCTGATTGCCTTTGAAATTAGTTACTTTGTGATGCTCCTGCTGGAATCTAAATTTCCTTTGGGATCAATAAAGTATCTATCTAATCTAATCTAAAACAGGCAAAATGTTCTTATGTACTTTTTACTTACCCTCAATCTTTTCCTTTTTCTCAAGCAATAATTTTGTTGCAAACTCATATTTCTAATTAGGCAGTTTTCACTTGAGTAGGGAGTACTTCTTCCACCTCAGTGTGTACTGATACATAATTCTCATCTAATATTGGCAACAAGGTTTTTAGCAGCTGCCTTTTATTTCTCACACCTCTAGCATTGCTCCTCATCGATGTTTCATCCTCAGCTCCTTCATAAGCAGAATATTGTCTCATATGCAGATTTACTGTAAATAGCCTGCGGTTATTTGTGGGTTACTGTGGGTCAAACCTGATCCAAAATGCTAGAAACACACTCTTCTATCGACGGTACAAAAGGTTGAGGGGAACACACATTTTTTAAGAGGTCTTGCAGTGTAGTCATAAACCGCAGAGAAGATGCCAAATCAAAATCAATGTGCTTGTGAAGGAAAAAAAGCCCTTTGAAAATGAAGAAGGATCACCTTTCAGAGCTGCAAAGTATTGATCAGAAAAGATGCTTGTTTGCAAACAGTAAAAGCCAGGACTTCTTAATGCGGCTCGCTCATTACACTGACAATATCATCTTTCAGCGGCACGTTGTGTATATTTGCACATATTTGTCTCAATGATGAATGGGCTGTGAAAATATATCTTTGAGCTCATTCTGGGCACGTCTTCCCGCTTCGAGACTGACATGTTTGAGTTTAGCAGTGTCTCTCCATGTGTTGTTGTGCGTCTTTTGTAATTAGTATGCTAATGGGTTAATAAAAGTCAGTCCCCCGTCCTGCGTGTTGCTTTTTGCGGTTGAAATATGACAAAGTACTTTTTAATGAGGGTGCGCTAGTGTTATTGCTTTTTATTAGACTCATCTTTCATCATAAAAAAAACTTTATTGAAAAACTTTGAGAGGAGATTTCTACATCTCTCTTTCGGGGAGGAATAATTGAGTTCGATCAAAGACTGAAATTATAGTCTGAGGAAAAAGCCTGAGACAATGAGAGCAAGAAAGTGTCTAAAGCTTGTGGCTGTGTGCAATTATAATGCTGTCTAGGATTTCTTTTAATTATTAAAAATAATTAAAAACAAAGCTATATTTGAAACATACAAAAAGGTGATGTGTAGTAGCTGCTCATTAGATGAAGAATAACTGTTCACTCACTCATCTGAGACTCTCTGCCCTCATAAACTTTGTGAAGAGGAGAATATCACTGTTTCTGTGGTTGATATGAATAACAGTGTACAGTAGCTTTGCAAATAGCTTCGCAGTTCCAACTTTCAGCTTTTTGTGGATCAGTACCCACTGTGCAGTTTTTTATATAAAATTTTAATGACCATGCAAAACTTAGTCTCGAATTTAAAACTCCTATCCTTCATCAGAGGTGGGCAGTAATGAGTTACATTTACTTGAGTAACTTTTTGAATAAAACTCATTTTATTGCAACATACTTTTTACTTTTACTTAAGTAATATTATTTTGAAGTAACAATACCCAGACTTGAGTAAAATTGTTATTAATTTTTATTGTTTATTCTTTGAAAATACCAAAATCTGCACATTATTTGTTTATTATTATATGTTTTATCTGTCTGATTATATGCATGGTGGCAAAGTGGTTAGCAAGAAGGTTCTAGGTTTGAATCGTGTGGGACCTTTCTGGGTGGAGTTTGCATGTTCTTCTCGTATTTGAGTGGGTTTCCTGAGGGTGCTCCGGTTCCCCCTTTCAACCTAAAAAACATATCCTCCAGCTCTGTACTCTTGACCAAAATCCTGGCTTAGGATCCCTGGACGCGGCACTGTGGATGGGTCAAATGCAGAGGACAAATTTAACCTTGATAACAGTGCACAGTAAGCTTCCTAGATAACTTTGCAGTCCCAACATAGATTTTACAAAGTACTCTACTGTTCAGTTTTTATAATAAATTTAAATGACCATTGATTACCTGGTCTCAAATTCAAAACTCAATTCAATATCCATCTCAAACTCATTATCATCCTTTATTTTCTTCCACATTATTCTTTATTGCATTTTTAGCCAAGAGTGACATTTTATTAAACAGTGAACAAAATAAGCTGTGGAGTGGGAGGAGGTTACATTCATTACCAGTATTTCACCAGTTCTACACTTTCATATTTTCACACATAGCTTTAACTAGCCATCCACCCATGTTTGCAAAAGTAGATGTTGCAATTTGCATACCAGGTCCATATAAATCATCATTAATTTGTTCTTGAGTAGGTGGAAAAATTGTCAGTCATCCATATTGTCTAGACATCATTTTGTACAGGATCCCTAGGATTTTTCTGCCAGCATTGAGGCTGTCTCCAGGTTGTTTATTTCTTCCACACAGTTCTTGTGACTGTTTGAAAAATGCATGTAATTGTTATTATTTTATGTATTTACAGTAAAACAAATCGTTCTATGGCTTAGCTAAATAAATGAATACAATCACCAAACACCCATTGATGTGTTTGGACTTGATCTAAGACTGGAAAACTGTGCATTTTACCTGTGAGGTTCGCTGGGATCTCTTTAATCGCACAAAGCACTGATACTCATCTTGGCTTCGTTTTGTTTAAAATGATCCAGGTTACAACAGTATGGCCCAATCCCTACAAAATTATTGCTCAATCATAGCTTCAATAATCCTTACAAACCTATTAGACCTATATATCTTAAAATCTTCTTATATAATGTGTGATGACTGGTCCTTTCCACTTCCTTGAAAAGCTTTGTGTGCCAAGCTTTTAACATTGGCCACAAAATTTCCAACCCAAAGAAGAAAATATCAACATTGTGTCAACTCACACAGTAAAATAATTTGAATATGATCCTGTTCACCCTCATGACTGTGTCATAAGATGGGTCATAAAACCTATAGTTATGGGAAGAAATCTTGCACTGGTTGAGAAAAAATGTTGTGATTATAATACACTCAACAAACATCAGTTCATTTTTCAAGGTTCTCTTTGGTGGGATGGTAATAGATGGCTATAATAATTTAAATTGCTGGCATAGGTTTGGTATGCATTGAAAAGGAAAACATGTTTTGTCAAATGTTAGGATAAGTCTAATTTGGCAGATTATCTACATATAGACTATTTATTAGATAATCCTGTTAAAACAATGAAAGGCACATGTTTTACGTTGGGCTTTATGTACCAAACATTTGTAAACATACTGTATATTCACAGTACTTAATATTTTAATGTTGTTCTCATGTCTATGGGATTGAAGAGGGCTTGTATAAATATATATAAACAGGCTGCAGGTTTAATTCCCTCTGTGGCATCAGGGTAGTCTGACTTCTCTTTACTCAGAATAATGGCTGGCACTGGGTCGGGAATAAATCTTTTATCCTCCATTATGATTAGCTCCAGTAGCCTGCGTCTGTGGGGGATGATGAATTGGTGACAGATTGATCAGATATTCATTACTTTTATGTCCTTGAGTCCTTGAAGACGTGAAATAGTGCTCAGTGCTCTTAAATGTGGTGCAGGACTCTCTGAGTGAACAGGTGTTTTCTGGGAACCTCATCTGTGATGTACTGGGACTGCAGCTCAGAGGATTTCATCATGGTGCTGTTTATATTTCTGACATTATCCACCGTGTTCATAGACAACTTTTACAGCACTAAGATTTTAAGGATGTCTATCTCAAAATACTCCTACTATTTGACTTAATGAGCTCTAGCCCACTGCCAAAGCTTGAAAAATGAAGCCGAAGATGTGAATTCAACCAGGACTGGTCTCTCCTCCCACTATAAGTCCTCTCAGCTGTCTTACCTCTCTCAGCCGATCTCATCCTACTTCCTCAATTTCTCTTAAGCTCTGCCCTAAAGTCATTATCTAACTCTCCTACTTCACTTCATTCAACGTTTCTCCCTGCAGGGATCTAAATACCAAATTCTCATATTAAATACCAACTAATGCAAACATTACACATGATTCTTTTGTCTGATCATTTTTATTTAAGTCTCTCCTGGTTAAAATGCTGCAAAAGTGGGCAGAGGTCAGGTAGAGGAAGAGAGGAGGAGCCAAGGATGGGGCCTGGACCTGAGGCTGGCAGCTGTCAGAGCACTGTAATGGATGTCCTCTACAAGGCAACAAGATAGGACTGGGACAAGAGCGCACAAGTGGGGAGACTGCAAGTGTTTGGTAAAATGAAAACAATAATATACGTCATATACATATGGTGTAATAGGGTAGCCTGGCCTGCCAAACTCCAGACAAACTCTTTTCCTATTCTGTACAAAGAAGTTAGTCTATATCCCTTTGGTAACATTTCGTTTCTAAGGCAGAACAACCACAGGCGGGGTAACCAATCAGAGAAACGAAGAGTGGGACATAAGCAGTGCACCGCTGACCCAAACAAACATGGATTCTTGCAGTTTTCTTTTTTCATAAAACAACACAATACGCTGTATTATGAGCAGTCTTATTTCTGAACAGGGACATCAGCAGAAGCCAGCTGTACAAAGACTTGTGGAAAAATGTTGGACTGGACTGGACTTACCTGTTGTTAAAATGGCAACAAGATGAAGAAAAAAATCCCACATAGGACTGGACAATAACTAGGACTTCAACAGAACCAACAGGTGACAAAGAAAAGCACTAAACACCATTAATCAGGTCAGAGAAGTTATAAATTTAGCTCGGCACCAAGCACTACCGTGGTTAGCTCTTCCGCTTTTGAAAGATGTGCTGCAGATAAACGACACAAGTAGGACAGTTTGACTCGCCAGGCTAGTTTTAGGGACCACTGAACAGAAGTAGCTGCCGTTCAACCCAACATTTTTCATCAAAAAATGTGAAATTTACACACTTTGCACAAATATACTTCTATGTCAAATCCAGTGTGAGTGGTTGTCTGTATGTCTCATATTGTCAGCCTTCCAATTAAGGCTAAGACTAAGGCATTGTCCAGGGTACCCTACTCCCTCAGGCCTCCCTAAATGGTGAAAGATGAATGAAAGATTGTAAAGAGAAAATGCATAAATACATAAAAGTGCCATGTGTAACAATATGGGTAAAATTATGTAGGTGTACAAAAAGAGCCAGCAATACCATAAATACATTAATCGCCCTTTCAGTGTGGTACCATTCTCATTAGTAAAAACCTTTCTGTTCAGGAAACTACTGTGACTCAAAATATATTTCCCCTGCATTGTAAAAAAGAAATGTTAACCTACTGACTGGACACCTACACAAAATAATACATCAGTCAAGGAACATCTTGTTCTAGTACCCTCTTCCTGGCTTTGATAGAAAAATAGGATTGTACCATGCAAGGTTACAAGGTTTCAAAAAAAGGGATTACAATCATTTTCCACTGAGAGGCATCTAAAATGTAAATTGCTCTGAATCACATTGAAATGCGGTAAACGGCGAAACAGATGAGTCCTGAAAGGTGAAACAAATTCAAAATGCGGCGGGTGTAAACGGCTCACATTCCTCCTGAGGTGACATCCTCGATACGATCCTCAAAGCTCTGATCTCAACCGCACTTGGCATGCACAAATAGCTTTCATACAAATCACAGGGGTCTTTGTGGAGTAAAAGAAACTAGCATATCCAAAACCAAACTAGCCTCGCGGGCAGAAAAAAATGAGCTTCCTTTGTCTTGTTAATCATCACTGGACGTGCATATTGATTGGATGTTGTGCTCCCTTCGCTGCGCTTACTCTGGGATTGTGGTTTTAATTGTAGGCGATAAGCAGATGTAGTTGTGTTGTGGAGATGGTGGAGGACATCGGAGGACATCACTGTGTACGAGCCTTATCGTCTCCACAATACTTCATGCTACACTCAGAGCTCTGCACTGGCTGGTATTACAAGCTCATAGTAAATAGTAAAAGCTGATAAAGCCAGGACACGTTTCTCTATCTCCTGCGTTTAAACCTCAGCGCAAGCAAAGCAAGCTGGTGGAGATGTCTGGACAAATTACTGCTGGCCACTACTACTACTACTATCACTTTGCTATCAAGGTAAAAAGTAAACAAAATACTTTTACTTATTTAGACATTTAAAAATACCTTACAAATCGACTCAAGTAAAAGTATACAAGGTCCAAATGCAAGGTGGAAATAAGCAAAATGGTTGTACTACTGTATGTGCCCTGCTATACTTCAGCATGTGAAATCAGACAATGTTGTATTTGGATCTCTCTGCAGGAATGAATTGTCTGAGTGCTGGCTCACATTGAAAGATCTCTGACATTCTTCTTTTAAACAAAAAACCTGTTTACTTCCTTAAACTTTTTGTATGATGCCATTTTACTACAAAATAAAAAAAAATTCTGAGAACAATCAGTGGAAACAGCTGTACGCTATGTTTTGGATAAATGAATGAGAGTAGACTGGATGCAGAGGGCTTGTTGATTGGTCAGTGCTTCTGGGAGTGGGCAGCGGTTTGTGGGAGAGGTGGAGGTTTGTGGAACCAAGCGTTCTGAGGACTCCAACACTCAGCCGGAGACTAGACTACTCAAACATGCGTGAATGAAACAAAACACAACTCTAGGTATATATTTGATGGGGAAACAACATTATAACATATTATAGGAAGCTCAGAGAAGTTGTTTTTGTTTAATATAGCCCGTTTAATAAAACATAGGCACTGATGCACTCTGCAGTGTGCTCACTGTGGCTCATTGTAATATCAAAAACTGTAACCTGTGAGGAGGTAAGTGTCAAGATTTAGTTTTTAGATATATTGCAAAGTCTGATTCATGAAAAGCTTTTTATAACTCCTTGCTCTGTTGGTATGCCGCCTTTATTTCATCATTTCAAGCTGCGAAACCTCCTACTGTTCATTTAAAAATTTTATGTCAAAAGTTGCTGTATCACTCATGATTCAGGGCATGGTTTGAACAGGCCAAAAAAACAAAAACAAAAACAAAAAAACAGACTAAACGTCCTTTCCAAACTAGTGCAAAACGCCGGAGAATAAACACATGATGCAATATCTGACCATAACCCAGCAACAGGCAAGCGCGCAGTCAGAGCAGAGCAGGTGTCTCCTCTTCCATCTCCTGTCCGCTGACTTTGGATATACTCCTAAATAATTCTCTGTCATGCTTTGGGAACCCTGACCGAGAATTCCTCTGCTTATGAAATATTAAAGGCAGGTTAAGAGCAGCTCGACCATTGATCCTGAGCGTATCTTTGAGAGCGCAGCATTTAAAACTAGCCCCCAGCGGACAGCGTTACATGACAGGAGCGTTCGCAAGGGTCCACATAAAAGCACACTGGGATTTGCATGGTAAAGAAAGAAATGCTATGGGATCTCGGCAAATAAAGAAGAGGGGGGAGGGGATCATTGTTTGGCACATCAAACTGACGGCTCAAGGTGGGGGCCCGTGAGTGTGAGGGGCTAAAGAAGAAGAGAAAAGGTGATGCTTCACAATCTGCTGCTTCAACATCTGCTCTGGGCTAATGAGAGGTCCCACCAGAGTCCTTCACACCACTGTTAACACCTGAGTCGAAACAAAGGCAGGGAGGGGTAGTGGAAGTGAGAGGCAGGTTTTGTGAAGACGAGCTGCATGTGTTATTGGGTTGCAGTACAGTTTGATAGCTCATATTTTAAAACAACACTGATTGATGTAGTATTTGAATGGATTACAAAATTGACCTTTTCACAGTGGGACAAATGCAAAAGAAAGGGGGAATGGGACAGCTCTGTATATATAGGTGCCGACATTGTTGGGACACACAAAGAAGAAGAAGGCGGAGCTGGAGGACTGAACCCAGTACAGAATATACATTGGATCGGTCAGGTATAAATGAAAATAAAACATTTTTGTGTAATTATAGCAAAATAGCCACAGAGGGACCAAGAGAGAGCAAAGGTTTTGTGCTGCTTTAAGCAAACTGCAATCCAACCGCTGGGGGTCACCATCCAGTGTATTCTCTGGTCCAAGCCTGATTAAATGGAGATTGTTATGTCAGTAAGGGCATCCAATGTAAAATTTATACCAAATCAACATGTAAATCACTGAACTCTAGGAGGCAGCAGAGTTTCTGTAGTGACCCCAGGAGGAAAAGGTCAAAAGGAAAGTAGAAGAGCTCAGGCAAAACACAAATTGTTTTCAATATTTTAAGGAGTCACTATTTAATGCCTTATGATGTGTTTGTGGTTAATGTTTGAATGCAATGTGAGAGTTACAAAGTGAAAGCTGTAAGAAACTAATTTAAACTCCTCCATTCAGCATTTTTACTTAGGGTAGTATGACTGTTGATCACAGGATTTATCCATGTTGGTGCAGAGATATTGCTTCTAACACTACGCAAAAAGATTTGAGATCAAATCCCTGAACCAGGAACCAACTCCCTGAAGTTTCAAACATGTATGATTAAATGAAGTGCCTCTGGTAAATGAATGAGATTGATGGAGGTCTGTCAGTGAATGTTTCAGCCCTGTGGCCACCTGAGACCCCTGACAGAAAGAGAGAGGAAAAAAAAAAAAAAAATAGATAAATAGCTCTCTTATTACAGTCATCATAATTTTGATTACCGTGCTGGTTATTTTTGAAATATCCTGAGCAGAGGAAGAAGTCAGTTTCACTATAATAAACACACATAGGAAAATGTCTCTACTAATTTAGAGACAGGAGTTTAGATATTGGGTAAGTTTTTTTTTTTTTTTTTGGTAGAAACCATGTACACCAGATACATGTGGTATTGTGATTGCGTGTCTAGTTCAGGCTGAAATACTAGATTGTTAGCCATTATCATGTGTCTATCATCCTTTCTCCCACACAGGTCAAACAAAGTCCTTCATTTAAATACAGCAGTATTTTTTTTTTATTATTTCTCAAAAAACAAAAAAACAAAAAACAAAAAACAAACAAACAAAAACTCATCATTTACATTTTGTTTACTGCAATTCTTCATTTCAGTGTTGCCAACGCCTACAAATAACTTCAAATTTATGCTTCAAAATCAAAGAGAAACATAAAAATGATGTGATAGTGAACAATAGCCAGAATTAACACCTTCACATGTGAGAGAATATGGATTAAAGGGGCCATATTATACTTTTTTAACGCTTTTTGAATTGATTTTGGACACTGTTATTATATTTCACATTCTATTACTTAAAATCATGTATAGGTATGAGAAATGTCTTCTTTTGGGGAACTGTTACTTTGAATTTGCCAAGAACACTTAATTTAGATGCCTGAAGCCTCCAGCTGGCAACAGAGCACAGAGTATAAAATAACTATTTAGCATAGCTATTAGCTACATGATGCTAACAAATAAATGAGCTGACTGCTTCATAGTGACAGCAGTTTAACATGAATGAACAAATCCAGGTTCATACTTCAGGTAGGTTTATGAAGTGGAAGTAACTATGGTAAAAAAAAAAAAAAAAAAAAAAAAAAAAAACTCAGAAAAGTCAAAGCACAATAGGGGACCTTTAAGCATCTAGTTACAACAAAGTGTACTATATGCAGTATTAAAGTTTATAATTTCTGCATTTGTTGTCATTAGCATTTAAGTATCCTTATGTTTTTTATTTTTATTTTTTATTTAAATATTATCCACCCTCCAAAGAGGTTATTTAATTACTTACTTGGTTTCTTACTGCGATGGCCTGCTGCTTACATGTTGGAGCCAGATCCCACCTGGACCACCTCAGAGTTTAGTGGAGTCCAGGTTTTAATGGACCAGGGCTGGGGTGAGATTTAAGGGTGTGACCTTCCCTGGAATTAGGTGGGACTATGACTGATTGGTGCCTAAAATCGAAAAACAGGTCGTGGTTAGTTGGTGGGTTTGTTTGGCAGCAAGTGTACCTTTTATGAAGCTGTGACCTTTAGAAGAAGTCAGAGCATCTCCAAAGAGTGAATATCAAATTCATAGAAAGTTGACTGAGCTTGTGTTAGATGATAAGGTAAAGTATTTTTTTTTTCCTTGCAAAAAGTTTTACATTATTATTGTAACTCACCCTCAAACTTCAAAGACTGACTTACTTTGGGTCAGTAGCTTTGGGATATTTATTCATCTTCTACTTTTAAGAGAAATAAGACAGAGACAGACAAAAACGCTAAAAAAAATAATAATAAAAAAATAAAGAATGTGTTCAGTGACAAACCCAAAAATCTGCAGCCCTCACCTCAGACGCCACCTCAATTATCTGCTCACTAACCCAGCACTGACTCCAGCCGCAGCAGCACTCCCTAATTAGCCTCTCCGACACGTTCTCGCCTGACCTTTGACCCCAGACCTCTCAGCTAATAAAACCTGTGTGACCGCGCACAATATCAAACCAGTTCACTACACAACTTAAGGCAAAAAAAAAAAAAGAAAAAAAAAACAGCCCTCTGCAAGACACACACAGGAAAAGATTTAATCAGCAAAACTAAAATTAGACAGTGAAGTTGTGTACTCTATCTCGTCTAAGCAAGGTTATTTCAAGTAGACTCGCATGTGGACATTTTTTCTGTGTTTGCAGTTTTTAGCGTACACTGAAAAAAAGTTACTTGTCTCATCACAAAATGCTGTTTCCCTAAATCAGATGAGGCATTTGCATGTTTTAGTGTTGCTGCAAGAGGACCCTGCTAAATACTGAATATTAGACGGATACTACATGGCAGCGTTTGGAGAAGTCAACAGGAGGCTGCAGACCTGTCTAGAAGCAGTAGTGCCTATGTTTTAAAAAAAATATGATTGTACTGAATTAACTTCTGATTGGGCATTAAGAATAACATTTATACTGTAATCTTGCAGTAAGCTCCTTGTTTGTCTATGGCTGTGATTTTACAAGTATCAGCAGGTCCCAACCTGTTTTACATACAGTAGATCACTGAGTGGGGTCACCTTGTACCCCACAGATAAAAATCTGTAAAACAAACAAAGCAACAAAATACTGAGAATTTTTTTCTGTTTGGTCATCATTATTGAAGGACCTGGCTGACTTCAGACATGTTTCTGGCTCAGTTCAGACTCTTTCAGGACTTTGTTTTTAGTGATTCTTATAAAACGCACCCTATAAAGGCCAACACACACCGGACGCATGTCAAAAAATATGCCCCTATTGTTTTCTATGAGGCGCACACATGGTCCCCGTACTTCTGTAGTAACAAAAACAAAGCAAACAGGTGACATACATCAGGCTCTGACACCTTCCTCACCTGTCTCCTCCCTGATACCGCTGCCTCTCCTCATGTGTGTCTGTGTGCGTCAGCCCCATGGCAGTGTTCAGAGCGGCCGCGGAGCACGAGCCGCCCGCAGCCTCCACAACAGAACTGAAGTGAAAGCAGCCAGAACTCTGATTGTTATTAAGTTGCCTGTATTCTGTTTAGTTCGTAGCTCGTGCGGTTTCCTCACGCTTCCGCGGTGTCTCGTGTTTTAGAAAGAATCTCAGACTGATCCATCTGCGTGTCATTCAAAAGCCATAGGCAAATGACTTTATTTGAAAAGACATGGCTCCGCGATCTACCCGCACTGCTTTTACAATCGACGGTAGATCACGATTCCTCATAAAAGCGTCCGCGGTCCGCGGCTGCTTTCTAATGTGTGTAAAAGCTGCAAAGACCGGTCGGACAGCTGATCTCTTTCTACCCGGTACTGCGTACCCCCCCTAAATCTTATGCTGGTACGTAGTACCGGGCCGTACCGGCTTACTTTCAGCCCTGGTCCTGAGTGAGGCTCTTATTGTGACCACAGGATCCTCTCTGCTGTGTGTGGCCAGTGTGCGCCTGTTGGCCTCAGTAAACCTAGACAAACCTAAAAAATGACACACAGAAAAAGACAAACTGATTAAAGTGATAAAAACATGAAAACTACATAGGTGAAAATAGGTACTTTAGACTGGGATCATTAGTGACCCTGATACGGTTGTGTGTCAGGGAGGTTGTAGGTTTGCTCTCTGTAGAGTCTCCATGTCCTTCCCACGTTATTTGTATGTGAGAGTGAATGGCTGTCTGTCTGAGTATGTCTCTGTGTCAGCCCTGTGACCAACTGGCCATTGTCCAGGGTGTACCCTGAAGGTCGGTATGTTCCTCGTGTTCGGACTGAATTTGGGAAACAAGCCTTCAGTGTTTCTGCTCCCTCTGCTTGGAACTCTCTCCAAATTGAACTAAAAATGTCTGAACTTGTTTCATTTAGAACTTTCCATTCCCTTCTGTGTAACAAAGAGAGTCAGTGCCTGTGTTTTTAATTTGTTACTGCACCTTGTAAAAAATGCACCACACTTTATGTCTGATTGTTTACATCTATTGCACTTTATAATGTCATATTGTTTTGCTGCACTTTCATTTTTAAACCATCATGATTCTAATCTAATTGTTTATATGTATATATTGTTGTTATATATTATGTTATTTGTTATATTGTTTTATATATATATATATATGTTTTGTAACGTGTGCTGCTGACCTCTTGGCCAGGTCACCCTTGCAAAAGAGATCCTGATCTCAAAGCTTTTTTTTTTTTTTTTTACCTGGTTAAAAAAAGGTTAAAAAAATAAATAAATAAATAATGTGCTGCAGGTAGCTTACCTTAGCTTGTAGCCTTGTGCAGATGAAACTATATTCCTCCCTCTGAGGCAAACAGCGCCAAAGTCCCTTTTAGTCATACATATTATTATTCACTGATAAATACTTGAGTTAAACATGTATGTTTTTTTTTTGTTTTTTTTTTACAAGAGTCCTGTATATCTGCAGAGTTTAGTGACTAGCGCCGCATGCTGTTACAAATAGTTATTACATCTAGCACAGAACTAATGCACTGCTAGGTCGTGGGTCTGAATTGCTTTGGTGTGTCTGTGCTGTGGCTACTTTTAATGGTGAGTCTGGTGACCAGGGTAGACATGAGGAGACAAAGCAGTCGCCCTGCCTCCTCTGACGGCAGTCGGGTTTTGGAGTGGTGTGTATCTGGGTGTTTGCCTTGAATTTCCTAGACCTAGTTATCTACAAGTTTTCTTCACACCCAGATGCAGACAGGCACAGACCACCACAGACCAAGTCACCAACAACTTTTTTTCCTGTTAGACAACAACTTACAGGGGAAGTTAACCCTTATGCTCCCAGCAACTATGGGCCTGAGGCAGGGTACACCCTAGACATTGACAGACATCTCACATTAATTAACAATGGGCAATTTAGAGTCTCCTACACATGCATGTCTGTGGAGGAAGCCAGAGAGAATTCAGGGCAACACAGAGAGGACATGCAGACTCCCCTCAGAGAGACTGTAGTCAGCTGGCCCAGGGATTGAACCCACAACCCAAAGGCATGTTTCTTTGCTCCTGAATATTCATACATTATACTGTTTAACCCTGCAAACTGTTGACACAGTATAACTCACCAACAAAGGTGCAGGTGGCCCCCCATTTCCCTCTATAAATAGCAGATGTCATGGCATCAGCAGATTAAACCATTTATCTCCCCGAATGTTTCCAAAATGGGGCTGATGAGGCAGAGGTTTAAATTTAGCTCTGTGTAATTTGCAGTGAAAATGAGAGGTTTCCCAGCAGCCAGAGCTAATCATGACTCACAGAACAACAGAGGGACTGAGGAAAGAGAAAAAAAAAACTCCCATTGTTTGCACAGAGATCATCAGTTGTATCTTTGGAGAGGCAATGAACTCCTAATGCATACGATAATGTGGTTGCAAAAGCACTTCCGATGCAGGTGCATGCAGTCTAAAAGCGTATGGTGCTGATAAAATATATTCTAATATGCTCTGTGGAAATTAGAAAATGCCTTTAAATGACATGATGGCAGTAAAGTCAAGATGCTAATGTTAATGCTAATGACAGTTGTGGAAGTGCAACTAGAGTTTGCAGCTATAGTTGTTATAGTTATGAGAATGAGAGGGCTCAACTACTGCGTTTAGATGAAACAATTATTTTAAAGCAAGAAGTTTAAAGGCCCATAACCCACGTTTTTGAGAATGTTTAAAAAAGCTCTATTTATTTATTTGCGGGAAGTGTCCTTGATCAGAATGGGACCATCTCCGTTTGTTCTGAGCGTGTGACTGGTCAAAAATTCAGTCCCACTGCTCTAGTTCCCCCTCTATCAGGAATGCTTCATTAATAAAGCCCAGATGAGGTCTCACCTTTTTCTGAGATGATTTCTATTATGCTTCTATTAACTGAATAATATGTTTTCCTCCAATACATGGGGAAAAAAATCAGGTAATACTTCTTTAACATCTTGTGAAATATTTCTAAAAAGTTACTCATCATTTGTATAAGCCACTACTTTGTTGAAGCCCAAGAAACCAAATAAATATTGCCAATTCAAGAAGCTATGTTTAAAGGTCCCCTAATATTATCTATTCCTGAAGCCCATACGCTGTCAGCTAACTCGTTTTAATAATTTCATTGCCATCACTACAAAGCAGTCAGCATTTGTCAGTCTGATATTGCCATTGCTAATAGCCAGGCTAAATAACCATTTTTTGCTGTGTCCATTCCACACCATTGCCAGCAGGGGGCAGCAGACCCCTAATCCAAACCAATCCAAAACTAAGTTGAAAGTAGCTCTAAGCTTCAGTATTATGTCACATATTAAGGTGCCAAATGTGTCCAGTTTTACACTTTTAAAAAGAAGCCGAAAGCGTCTATGCTGTGTTTATGGGTTGGTGGAGAGGTTGGGACTAGTAGGTCACAAATTTCTGTGTAACACCAGCAGGGATGGCAAAAGTAAAATTGAGTAACTGCATCTCCACACCACAACACTCAGGACTTCAGAGTACAATGACTCCACCATTTCACCCACAGACTTGGCTATAGCTGAAATTGACAGAGCAAAATAATTTGGTCGGCTGCTGCTAATGTCAGTGAGCAGAGCTAATGGCAGGATGCAGAGGTGTTGCATGGAAACCGAATGGGTTATTTTCTTCTAAAAGCTTCTCTCCCACTCAACACACCAGGATGAGAACTTATTTCTCAATTGCTATCACAGTTTGAATAATAGCTTACTTTGCTTTAAACATGCTAAACTTCAGAGTTACTCATTGCAGTAATGCCTTTATATTAGTTTGAATGTATTAGTAAGACGTTTCTGGTGTACAGCTTACTGCTTCTGGAAGTTATTCAAATTACAAATACAACTACAAATTTATATATCCACATCAGTTAGTAAAAGTAAATTAAATTGGTGGAATGAGGACAGAGCTAAATCAGGAGTGGTGTTAACAGCTTTTTCATGTTTTTCAGTCCACTTTAAATGTCCTGTATTATGCTTTTCAGGCTTTTAGAAATAGTTTTGGACACCTTTGCAATTAGCATTTCACATTTCATAACTTAAATTAATGTACATGTATGGAAAATGTCATTCTTTTGGGAGTTTCTGTTACTTTGACTTTGCAGAGATGCCTTGGATTAAATGTCTTTCGCCCCCTGCTGACAACGTTGGGGACTGGACACAGCTTAAAATGGCTATATAGCACTGCTTCGTAGTGATGGCAATTTAATCCATCTGGTGACAGTGTATGGGCTTTGAAAACGCACAGGAGTACTTCCTGGATTCATGAGCGGTGAGACAGAGCGTGTCTAGATCAGTTAGATGGCCTCAGCAAACATGATTACTCAAACATGTGAATGAAACAAAATACTACTCCAGATATGTTTTTGAGGTGCAAACATTATAACATTGTAAAAAGCTTAAAAAAGTCAATTTTGCAGAATAGAGGACTTTTAATGTGCGTCTAGTTGCAAAATGTATTGATTTATCATTTATTTATTTCAGCTACTATTTTTTCTTCTCCTATATAGCAATAGCTCAGCATTTGGTCTTGTTTTTGGCTTCCCTCTAAAACCTATGCTCTTGTCTCAGTTCACAGTGGTCTTAGACAGGTCTTGGTCTTGAGTGTGGTCTTGACTTCAGCACTAGAAGTAATCATTAAGACCTATAGGATCCCATAAATATGGCTCTTACACCAGTAAGCGTCAGACAAGGCAATTTATATTGGCCGTAGGAAAAAGCAGTGTACATTAACCAGCCACATCTCTGCTCTCTCTCCCCAGAGGCTTAGAGCAGGGACCCTCTGGAGAGCGGGCTGATCCTTGGATCTCCAGGCAGTGCCAAAAGCAGAGAAACAAAAACATTTTATATCCACAGAGATATACAGCAACACGCTCCTGTCCGATGTGCCCATACATGTGTGAAATTAAAGTCATCACAGCCTCTCATCTGACTCACAGTACCATTTCTCCTGATGAAACGTTTCAGTGGAGGGGAAACTGGGGACAGATTTCCAGTGCGTTAGTGGTTATTGTGGGTAAATAGTCATAAGATGGATGTTGATTGGCCCCTGTATCTGCTCTATGTAAAATGGGAATAAGCAGAAGATGAATTAATGAATACTTTCCAAATACAGCTGCTACTACTACTACCACTACTAATACTGCTACTCCCATCTGTGCTCCTGTCCCGACCTGTGGGCTCTTAGCTTCACCTCTTATGGACTTCTTGGACCCCTACCTCACTTACTCAGTCAGTGTGGAGAGAAACAGTGGAGAGGATATAGGACTAGATACACAGATTATTGGCTGTGGTGACCCCTGAAGGGAACTAAAAGAAGAAATAATTAACCACACACAGCTCAGATCTTTTACCAGGAGTGTAGTACAATTATCTTAAAGTTTTAAATCTATGAATATTCACTTTATCCTCCACCACTGCTCAGGGACATCTTTGTCAGTTCCTCCTAAATGCTCTGCTGCATATGTTCACTGGATATGTCAGTGGCATCTGGTGTGCGATTCTCACAAGACGGGGAGATTATTTTCTCTATAAATCAGCTGTGCGCACCTGCCGCGAGCCCAACCTGATGGAAGAAGTGCTGCGGCCACATAACAATAAAACCAAAATAGAACAGTCCCATTAGAGCCACGAGAGCTGGTGAATTAAATAAGTCTTGGTAGGCTTATAATGTATGCTTATTTTAGTCATGTTCTAATAGAAATACATTGTTTTTAACATTGGTGGGACTAAGATGCCACCATTGCTTATTATCACTGCATTGTATTAACATCTTTCTGTTGTGACTTATAGTTTACAAACACAGATAAGGGCAAACATTACGAGTGAGATAACCAGTATCACGCATTGTCCTCAAAGCTGATGTGTTTGAAACAGAAAAATAGGCAAGGGTAAGGATTTGAGTGAGTTATTGTGAGTGAGTGAGTGATTTGAGTGAATTTGACAAATTAGATGACTGGGCCAGAGCATCTCCAAAACTGCAGCCCTTGTGGGGTGCTCAGTAACTATTAAAAGTGGTCCAAGGAAGGAACACTGATGAACCAGCAACAGACGATGCACATGGGAAGTGAGATTAATGCCAGTTTTGATAGAAAGGTGTCATAATACACAGCGCATCACACTTTGTTGCATATTAGGCTTGTGATTGTAACACACAACATTACAAACACCAATAATAGGCAGGTGGTCCTAATGTTAAGCCTAATCAGTGAATGATTGCTATCAGGGCTTAGCACTAGCCAACCGGCCAAATACTGGCAGATTTCCATTTTGGCTGGTAACACTTTTAGTCTCACTAGCCTTTTTGGCCAGTTGGATTTTATCCAAATATCTTAACTTTAGAGTTCCTTAATACCTGGTGCTATGTTTGAGTGAACACCTAATTTAGTACAGAGTAATTCATCATGATCTAAGAAAAAAAATATATGTATTAAGATGGACCACATGCAAAACCTTCAAATTTATTCTGCCTATAACGGGCTAAACCTGTTAATAAATCCTTGTCTACACATAAAACCAAGCTCTACATTTCTCTAAGCTTATCATATACTATAAACACAAAAAACATTTAAACTAATTCAATTCTGGCTAGTTTAAACACTATGTGGCTAGTAACTTTTGAAAAGGACATGCCACAGGGGTCACTGAACAAAAAGTTAATGTCAATCCCTGATTACTATTGTAACCTCAGTGTCACTATGTAACTTCCAAGGTTCAGTGTCGATCTGTAAAAGGAGCATTTTTGAAAGGCAGAGTTTCTATAAGTATTGTACTGAATGTAACAGACGCTTCAGGACTTCGGGCACGGCATTAACACAGACATGAGTCTGTACTGGACATCACTGCATGGATCAGAAACACTTCTTTGTCTTTGAATGCGGTTTGCACAAATGCAAGGTAAAGCTATGTTATGTAATAAAGAAAATGCCATATGTGATACAGAAATACTCACTAAACGTCTTCTCTGGACCAAAGCTTATTTTTTATAAACTAAGCCAAAGTGACAAAAAAAAAAAAAAAAAATAAAAAAAAAATCTTTTTCCACTTATGCTGTTATGTGGCCTATCCTATCTACTATGGACCTTAGGCAGTGTATGTGTAGTGTTATGTAATTGCAGTGCTTACAGAGAGAGATACACTGACAGACATCCATTTCATCTTTTTTAATCCACCCAAGGCAAAACAACAACAACAACAAAAACATGCTTGACAACACTTTAACAAATGAACAAAAGCAGTTTACACATAATTGTAATTTTCTGATACTGAAAAAGGGCCCATGTGTGGACGGGACAAGTTGCAAGCTGATCCCACTTGAGTTCACTAGTTAGAATAGTACAGTGAACTCAACACACACAAGCGCTTATTAAAAATATCTTTGTTTTGTGGCTGCAGCTACATACAGTACTGAACTTAAAGTCTTGTTCATAAACTCAGCTGGAGTTGGTGAAAGTTGCTCTATTCTGGGAACAGGTAATAGGCTTTGGCGAGCAGCATCACCCACTGTGTTACAATGACATTTCTCTCCATCAAAAGGAAAGTACTTGTGAGCAGTGTGTCTGGGTCAGAGAGGGTCCTCCGGTAATCAAGAGTCTGAGAGAGGTGAGGCTGTTGGGAGGCTGTTGGGAGGATGTAGGGAGGATGTAGGGACGGAGAGGACACCAGTGTGCTTTAGGAAAGACGAGAGAGGACAGACAAAAACAATTCACTCACAGCTACACTTTAAGACGCCGGGCCAGGATCAATTTCAGATTTGTCTATGCAGTAATGAGGACACCCGGAGACACTTTTTACATTTTAATTTACCAATATTCACAGTAAAACCTTAAAATCTCCTTCACAGCACATAAATGGAGTGTATAGATAATATGTTCAGGACAGTCTGTACGTTTCTTTAGGCTGCTATCTTTTGTGAGACCCTAGGTAATATCTATTTGAGACAATAAATCAAAAGAAGAAGAAGTTATGTAAATTGAAAGCAGCTTAATGCAGTGTGTTACTTCTGCTGCCCTGGCTGGTGGTATGTCTCAACCACACAACTCATTCACAATAACAATAAAGCTAAAAATGTCAAACTCACCTAAGTTGTCACCTCAAAACCTCATTTTATTTTGGGCATGTCATTTTCAACCAGGGAAAGAAAGGAGAAGTCTAGGGTCTATCAGGTTTTAGCACAGAGTTAAAGCCCCAAGCAAACCTGTGATTATCTCCATCTCCTTAAACAATACACCTCACAATTTTTATTCACTTTTTTCTCTGGCAGCCATTAATTCAACAGCCAATGGGAGTGTCCTTCATTGGAGTCTGCCAGCAGCTTAAAATTGTTAATAACAAAATCTAGATGGCAACTTAATCTTGATTCCTAATGTGTTATCAGAATCAGAATTTCTTTAATTTATCTCTGAGGGGGAATTGTTTTTTGTTACAGACATGCACCCTGACCAAGATATGAAAAGATATAGAATAGGAAATTTACAATATAATAAAAAGTCTAATAAATATCAAAAGCTCACATTAGTAAAAATAAACAATTTCAAAAAAATATAATAAGGAAAAAGAATCTCTTTAAAATATAATAAAGAATTTTTAATCTTGAACATACTTACAAATATGAACAATGTACAGGTAGAAGCAGATTATAACCTCCCATAAAATCACTGTCCCTGCATTTCTTTTATAAATAGACTTTCTAGTCCAGTCTTGTGTTGTCTCCCTGTGACCTTTACCTGCGATTCTTCTCTGGTGCAAAATGAAAGTGACCCGTGAGAATCAATGGTGTCCTCTCATCAAACACACACACACACGTCTATCACCGGGCTGATGTTATATGGGGTACGCTGGCCCCCCTCTCCAGGAGCCCTTCTGTCCTTTGTCCCACTCACACTGACATTCAGAGCAGCGGCAGCAGCAGCCCATCGATCCACACAACGGGGAGAGGCAGGACGTGAGATGGACTGATAGGGGAGCTAGATAGAGCATCAGGGAGTTTGATATGGAGCTATCAGAAAGTGAATAAGGGGTGAAGAGATGCAGGGCACTGACGGACTGATGACTGGTGAGAGCGGGACGTCCTGCCATTGCGCTGTCAGCTCTAACAAAATACTGAGCTCGAAAGATAGAGAAGAGTTGAAAGCTTGTGCAATGAAACAGCAAGTTATTATGTTACTTGAGAAAACAGAAATAAATGTTAAAATGTGTTTACAGACAGATCTAAAGTAACAGTATTAGTATTTATTTCATAATGTATTGGATGCCTTTGTTTTCTCATAAAACATTATTTACTCTTTGGCATGTTTTCTTCCTCTTTTCAAAGCGTAAGTGCAAAAAGCATGTTTGTGGGAGCGAGATATTTACTTATGCATGATGCAAATTAAAATAAGACACATGAGTTTTTGGAGACAATCTGCTAGAGTCTGAAACCTGAACTTCTTACAGGATTCTGCACTAAAATTATTCTGACCAATGATACTACCTATAAGAAATATTCATGTCAATATTGTGTTGTACTGTAAAAGAACTCATACTCAAACTGTTGTTTAAAACAAACACACACACGTCAGACAACTTTGTGCTTTGTATGAACTTGTCTGCTTAAATCTCTGTGTTTTGATTGAGATCAGCGATTCTCCATCTGTTTTACAAAGTCAGAATTTTACCAGCTAAAATTTCTCTGACACTACTTATACTTTATTTTTTTAATTTTTAATTTACCAGACACAGACAGAACATGCAAACTCCACACAGAAAGGCCCCACAGTCTGGGAATTAAACCCAGAACCTTCTTGCTGTGAGGTAGGGGTGCTAATCGCTATGCCACCACACCGGTGTTGTGCAAAATAAGTACTTTTGTGGGTCAATTTAAGAGCATTTACCCTTGAACTAGAAGATCCCTGGTTTAAATCTGTGCACTGTATTTACCATTGTAAGATAGGGCCAAGGTCTTGAGTTGTGCTTAGTCTGAGTGTTTCTAGTTAACTGCAGTAATTTGCCACCACACACTTGTTGGTCATCATATGACCCAAAGACCCATGAGCAGACAACCCTCATTTTATCATTTAGTTATTATTACCTCCGCCAAAGGTGGAGGTTATGTTTTCAGCAGCGTTCGTTGGTCTGTTTGTTTGTTAGCAGCATAACTCAAAAAGTTATGGATGGATATGGATTAAATTTTCAGTAATTTTTTTATTTATTTATATTTAGCCTTTATTTTACCAGGAAGTCCCTGGAGATAAATTCTCTTTTTCGAGGGAGACCTGGCCAAGAGGCACAATGGTAACAGTTACAAAAAGACAAACAAATACAATTATACAACAATCAACCTTAGAAAATCATTTAAATCTGACTCAAGAATATCAAGTACACTCTTCAATTAGACAGTTCTTCAGTGAGGTTTTGAATGGACCTAGGGGGATGAGATGCTGAAGCTGCACAAGTGATTATATTTTGGGATTGATCCGGATCACCATCTGGATCCAGGGATATTTTAAAGGATTCTTTACTATAGCAAGATGGGACTAATTTTGCCATTAAAGCTTCTAACTCAACAAATAATGCCCAGAATCACTGGCAAATAATTACAAGATGACATGATGTTAGATGTTATAATCTGACATAGTTTGACCAGGATCATGTTGATATTGTGGGTCTGGTGATCCAGAAGGTTCTAAATATAGGGGGTACATATGACATTGGATACTGCACAGCAACAAATGTAGCTATCCATCCATCCATCCATCCATCTTCTTCCGCTTTATCCGGGGCCGGGTCACGGGGGCAGCAGTCTAAGCAGGGACACCCAGACATCCCTCTCCCCGGACACTTCCTCCAGCTCCTCTAGAGGAACCCCAAGGTGTTCCCAGGCCAGCTGAGAGACGTAGTCCCTCCAGCGTGTCCTAGGTCTTCCCCGGGGCCTCCTCCCGGTGGGACATGCCCGGAACACCTCCCCAGGGAGGCGACCAGGAGGCATCCAGAACAGATGCCAGAGCCACCTCAATTGGCTCCTCTCGATGTGGAGGAGCAGCGGCTCTACTCCGAGCTCCTCCCAGCTAACCCTAACCCTCTCTTATTATGAACAGAACCGGTGACAAAGGGCACCCCAGCTGGAGTCTAACATGCACTGGAAACAAGTCCGACTTACAACCGGCAATGCGAACCAAGCTCCTGCTCTGGTCATACAGGGACCGGACAGCCCTTAGCAAAGGGCCTCGGACCCCATACTCCCAGAGCACCCCCCACAGGAGGCTGCGAGGGACACGGTCAAATGCCTTCTCCAGGTCCACAAAACACATGTGGACAGGTTGGGTGAACTCCCATGAACCCTCGAGTACCAGATAGAGGGTGTAGAGCTGGTCCACTGTACCACAGGCCGGGATGAAAACCGCACTGTTCCTCCTGAATCCGAGGTTTCTCCTCTCCAGTACCCTGGAATAGACTTTCCTGGGGAGGCTGAGAAGTGTGATCCCCCTATAGTTGGAACACACCCTCCGGTCCCCCTTCTTGAAAAGGGGGACCACCACCCTGGTCTGCAAGTCCAGAGGCAATGTCCCCGACCGCTACGCGATGTTGCAGAGACGTGTCAGCCATGACAGCCCCACAACATCCAGAGACTTGAGGTACTCAGGGCGGATCTCATCCACACTCGGTGCCTTGCCACCGGGGAGCTTTTTAACCACCTCAGTGATTTCGGTTTGGGTGATGGACAAGTCCACCTCTGGGTCCCCAGCCTCTGCTTCCTCAGTGGAAGACGTGTTGGTGGGATTGAGGAGATCCTCAACCGCCCGACAACATCCCCTGTCAAGGTCAACAGCTCCTCACCTCCACTGTAAACCGTGTTGGTGAAGCACTGCTTCCCCCTCCTGAGGTGGCGGACGGTTTGCCAGAATCTCTTTGAAGCCGACTGATAGTTCTCCTCCATGGTCTTCCTGAACTCCTCCCAGACCCGAGTTTTTGCCTCCACAACCGCCCGGGCCGCAGCACGCTTGGCCTTCTGGTACCCGTCGGCTGCTTCAAGAGTCCCACATGCCAGCCAGGCTCGATAGGACTCCTTCTTCAGCCTGACGGCATCCCTTACTTCTGGTGTCTACCACCGGGTTCGGGGGTTGCCGCCACGACAGGCACCAGAGACCTTACGGCCACAGCTCCTGATGGCTGCATCGACAATAGAGGTCCACTCAGACTCCGAGTCCGAGTCCAAATGTAGCTACACACTTGCAAATGATTCCAAATGAAAGGTATGTAAGTAGTATGTTCACAGATTTGATCCAGGCCTTTAGGGGTTTTTCCTCAGGTAAGTGACCTATGGCTTGGCGGAGGTCTGTGCTCTCCGAGTGCTTCTATTATATATGTGACTGTGCATCATTGCCTTCACATGGCAGAAATGTTGTAAAATGGATGCCACACATTCCCTAAAATACTATTAATTTTGTGTCCCTAGTAACTGCATTTAAAAGGATCTATTACACATTATCATATATTCAAAAATATAGTTACTCTTATTCTTAAATGGGGGTGTCATGCGTACTAAAGTCCCATGATAGTTTGTACAGTAAGGTTTCATCTTGTTACAGTATTTTGCATCATGTGGCCGCCTTTTGTTTATTTCCTGTTTGAAGAGTGTTTGCAGCGAGAGCCTTTGGTTTGTTTTGTTTTTCACAGTGTGATTATTAATGCCTCCTCTCTCAGTGGTTTGCACTATCCTGCGGTCAACCCAGTCTGGTAAGATTTATCTGTGCAATGTTTCACCAAACCACTCATACACAATCTCATGAATAATTTATTTTGCAAGGGTTTGTCTGAAAATGTGTTGTGAAAATATCCTGCCACCTGGTTATAGATCTGTTTGTGTGGAGTTAGGAAAGACATCAGGACTTTAGGAGGACAAAATGTATAATAATATTGATTCATTCAGTCGTCTTCTTCCACTTATTGCCTTTAAGGGGCACAGGAGACAATCTGTAGACCTTAGCAGGGGTTTACTTTGGACAGTGTTCTATGAGACAAAAGAGACACACAATGACAGACAACCATTAACTCTCACATTCATTCACTAGTGGTGATTTAGATTCCTCCATTCTCCTTACACACTTACACATGCATGAATTTGGATGGTGGGAGGAAGCCAGAGAGAACACACAGCAACCAGGGCCGTACACAGGATTTTAGAAATACTGAGGTCTATCATGCTAATGGCCAGTTTAGTCCTTGTTTAGTCCTCATTTAATCCAGGTTTAGTCCTGTTTGGTCCTTGTTTAGGCATGATTTAGTACTGGTTTAATCTTTGTTTAATCCAGGTTTAGTCCTGGTTTGGTCCTTGTTTAGACCTGGTTTGGTTCTTGCTTAGATCTGGTTTAGTCTTGGTTTGGTCCTGTCTTTTTTCCTAAATAAGTCCTGATTTAGAGCATTTTTTCTGTTTTAATCCTTGTTTAGTGCTGATTTAGCCCTGGTTTAGTATTGGTTTAGTCCTTGTTTAATGCAGGTTTAGTCCTGATGTGGTCCTTGTTTAGTTTTGTTTTGGTCCGCCTTTTTTCCTTAAATAAGTCCTGATTTAGAGTATTTTTTCTGGTTTAATCCTAGTTTGGTGCTGATGAGAGCTTTTGGTGCTATTTGATTGCTTCTTGCTATACTACACTTCATAAACCGTGATGCTTGACACTAAACGTACTAAATGTATCATCTCAATTCATACGAAGTGTTTCTAAAAAAAAAATCCCTTCCCATGTGTATTTCACTTTATTGGCGTTATTACCTGAACCTTCATTGTGGCCCTCCAGTGACATGAGAGTCCTCAATAAGGCTAATTTCATTTTGAGATCCGTGATTTAGATCAGTGGTTCTCAACTGGTCTGGTTTCAGGACACACTATCAGCCATAAAGACAAGCTACGACCCAAATAAAAGAGATATAGAGGAAAATTAAGCAGCACTCACTTCAGTACGGTGGCCCTGAGGCGTCACAATTGTGATTGTGAATTGAGTGCTTTTTTATTTTGAGGAACAATTTTTTTGATGAACGAGGTTTTTTTTTTTTTTTTTAAACAAGCTTTTTAAATTTGCAACATGGCTTTATTTTTATGGAATCTTTTTAATTTTTAGAGATGTTTTTTTTTTTTTTTTTTTTTTTTAATATTTATTTTTTTGGCAACACATTTAAAAATCATCTGCTTTTATTTTTCCAGTGGACAAAAACAAATTTGATGATGCTCATTTTTTAATATAGACATGCATTTTAATTTTTTGAGCATTCATTTTTAAATTTACGTGATGGGTTTCTTTTTAGGGTTAGAGTTTAAAAATAATATACCTCTGCTTTTATTTTTCTAGTGGACAAAAACTCCTAATGTCCCATACTGCCACCTACTGTTAAGGAGTATAAATCTATTAGACATTTTTAAAAAATAATTTTTTTTTTGCCCTGGCTAAGGCCCACAACCCACTTAAAACAGTTCTGCGACCCACTTTTGGGTCCTGACCCACCAATTGAGAACCCCTGATTTAGACCAACAGCAAAGGGAAGTCCTCCTCATCAAATCAGTAACAACACTTCCATATAGAACTAATTTATTGGACTGTAATAGACTCACAGAATTTTTTTATATATTTTTTTTTTCCAAATTAAAATCATCTATAATTTCCTACCTACAAATAAAATGCTTAAAATCTGGGGTCTTGGTAAGAAATGCAATTTTTGTTTTACAGAATCAGAATCTACACAACATTTATTCTAATATTGTCATGTGGTAGCTGCTTTTTGGAGGAAAGATATGAATTTGAATTATGAACAATGTTTCCTGTCAGTGGTCCTAGGGTTTGTTGGAGAGACTGAATGTAATATGTTAGTTATTTGAAAGGGAGCAAACCCCTCTTATGTAATCCAGCCTGGGTAATAAGCTTGTGTACTCCTTGTGCCAGTCCCAAGCCTGGATAAATTTAGAAGGCTTGGGATTTGGTGAAAGAATACACAGATAAATACTAGACAAGGCCGACCGCAGTACAAACCATGGAGAGTGAAGGCATTAATAATGAAAAACAAAACAAAGGCACAAAGGAACAATCTGCAAATATGCAAAATACTGTAACAAGCTGGCCCCAAGCCCAGATAAATGAAGAGTATTGTGTCATGAAGAGCCTCCAGCATAATCTGACACAATAGTTTCATCAAGTCAAAATCATCACATAGCTTTTCTAAGGTGCTCTATGGTCTTCCACTCTTAAATACAATTCTCTCATTTAAACCAGACGGATGATATAAAAACAGAAATGTAGCAGTCTGTCTTTTTAAACCAGTGGCCTCATCACAGTATTTAGTTTCAAATGGCCAGTCGCTTGGGCAGGAGCAGGAGGGATGTTCTTGTCATCTTCCCCGTGGTTAGCTTCCAGACAGAGCGCCGCTAATGACCATTGCTGTCACCATCCTGGACCAGCCGCCATGATTAGGCCCCTGACCTTTACCACAGACAGATAATTTTACAGCTTAGTGATTTTTATCCGCCGCGAAATTCACTCACAGTCAAAGAGCGACGGAGGAGAGTCTGAGACGGAGAAAGAGACTCATCAAAAAGGAAATGAGCGGAAGATCAGAAACAGCCTGGTACAAAAAGAGTTCTTAAAGCAACACAGTGTAACTTTTGCTTTCTCTCTTGCTCTCTCTGGTTGATAAAACTCCAGAAGCCTATTTTTTTTTATAGTTTTAGTTTTAGTTCCAGTTTAGTTATTCCATTACTTGCAGCAAGGAGACAAGTTCATACAAAGCTCAAAGTCACAGATATAAAATCATGGATAAAGCTGAATAAAGACCTTTCCAGGCCATTTGAAGGGCATTTAACACATGTCACCGTGGGTCCTTATGGGTTAAAATATTGTATGTTTTCTCAAAAGTTTATCAGATATCTCCTACAAGCTTCAAATTGACCAGTCTTACCCATATTTTAAAAGCTTTTACAGGGATGGATTTGTTGATAAATTATTCTAAAGGTTATTTTCTATTTAAAACACAAAAAAGATTGCATCTGTAAGAATCCTTTCATCTAACATGTCAACCAAATGAACCAAGAATTTTAAACCTGACTCTATGTACTATTCAGATTTTTTAATGGATCAAATTAGTGCATATTTAAGAAGACACTGCCTAATTTTGCATCTTAAATATGCCTGTAATCTACTGGCGAAGTTTAACAGTGATTATTAATAATTTTACCATCTTTACCTGTGGTGTGTCGCCTTCAGGATTGAAATGGAAAAAGGAGAGACAGATGCCCGGGAAGGATCAGGTGCTGCTTTATGCCTGGGAGCGCTGACATTATCCAAAAAAGTCAGGCTTCGGGGAAAAAGGAGGAAAGCAGAGGCAGAAAGAAGGAAAAAAAGAGGAATAAAGAGCAGTAAAATGTAGCTCATGATGCTTTTCAAAAACACCTGACATTTAGACCTGTAACTGGATTCCTGGTGTTCCTGCTGTAGACAATCACAGAGCAAGAGTTTAGAGGCCAGCGAGTGTCTGAGCAGTGGGAACAACAAGAACGGAACAAAGATGTGACATTACCACATTAAACAGAGAGGCTTTGGAGGCTGTTGTCAGAGAGAGGCTGTACATTATTTCAGAAATATTACTCAGATGTGTCCTCCAAGTGTTACCCTGGGTTCTCCCTGAGGTCTCTGGTTTCCTCCCATCATCCAAAGATGTGCATGTGTTTAGTGAATGGCTGCCTCTAAATCAGGGGTGTCCAAACTTTTTTCAAAGAGGGCCAGCTTTGAAAATGAGTCCAAGGGCTGACGGCCCCTTCTGATTTTTTCTAGGAACTGAACGCACAGTACAACTTGAATGCACTCAGTATTTTCTTTTCAAAAGCCAAATAATTATAATTATAATAATTTTCTAACAAAATCTAAAGCCATTTCCAACAACAACAAAAATAAAAACATCTTTGAAAAAACATCCTCTAGGTATTTTTTTCAGCCTGATATTAATGTTTTTAATAGTTCAAAACATTAGAAACTTGCTATTTATGACTTTTATACAGATTGTTGTATAAATCTAGAGACACAACTGCAGTGATTTTCCCAAAAAATAATTAGAAGACACAAGGCAGAGAGTAGTAGAGGAGATGAACAAATGTACAGAAACTCTGTATGTAAGTGCTGCTTGGCCATTAGTTATTTCATAACAGAAGCTGAGGGCCAAATAAAATCTTGACCAGTGACACAAATGGCCCCCAGGCCTCACTTTGGACTTGTCTGCTTTAAATGAATAAATGGCAGCGTAAATAATTGTTTATGTTTCTGTGTCAGTGCTGCAACTAACTGACCACTGTCCAGGGTGTGCTCTGCCTGATAATAATAAAAATAATGCATTGAATTTACATAGCTCCGCACGGCATTATTCAATCACTCCTCAGTCATACTTGGTGGTGGTGAGCTACTTCTGTATGGTCACAGCAGCCCTGGGGCAGACTGACAGAGATGTGGCTGCCATTCTGTGCCTACAGCCTCTCTGACCACCACCAATCACACTAAGGCCCATAGTTGTTGGGCTACACCCTGGACAATAGCCAGTTATTCACAGGGCTGACACTTTTGCACAATATTGTAGAATTCTGACACTTTTCTTTGAGGGCAGAGGTTGGAGCCTTTTTCAGCTGCTATGCACTTAGGGCCAGATTTATCAAAGGTTTGCTTGCACACTAAATGAATAAGACGTGCTGAGCTTGGCATCTCTCACAGGAGCTAATTCAGCATGGTGCAGACTTTGCTCTGGTGACTCAATGAATCTGTAAAACCAGGCGTTCTCGCCAGAACGCGCAAAATACAAGGCATGGAAAATGCAAATTAAGTCTCTTTGCAGTCGCTGTTTGATTTATCACGAGTACAGGAGTTAAATCTGTGTGTAAATTGATCACGGTGGAGGAGCAGGTGCAAAAGTTTTGCGGAGGCAAGAGTGCAGCTTAGTGCACAGATGGGGCATGGAAAATAAGTTCTAATGCTTTAACAGGGCTCATTTACAAAGATACAACACTAATGTGTTTAAAGGCGGAGGAAACAAAGAAACAGACTTTACCTGCAACACTTTTTTCTTGATTCTCGCTCAGATTTCCCTGAACTTCAGCCTTTACAGCTCCTGTCTCTGGGCCTTCAGTCTGTTCCATGTCCTTTTAAATCCTTATGGTGACGGAATAGTCTTTAAATGCTGTGTAAAGGCTATGATGAACACAAGTGTTTATCCCATTGTCTCAGCACTTGATTGACAGCCTGCTGTGGCTCAAGGCTGCGCTGCATGAATTTGGCTCTGAATCCAAGAGTGGAGGACACTGAAAATATTTTTTAATTGTTATAGTTATTTGATCACCATCAGCACTGCACAGAGGCTACTTGATACATTTTATATAATTGTTTGAAGGGTTACTGGCTCTGACAGACAGTGAAAAGGACTTTCCTCTCTGCCTCTCCACTTGTGTCACACAGTGGGGAAATAAGTCATGTGACTCTGGTCAGTGCTGGAGTTGTATAAGACAAGGATTTAATAAGGATGGCCTACGCAAAGTTAATAAAATCAAGTAAAACACAATGAAATGATTATCCCTCAAAGACAATGAACATATTCAGTCTACTACAGTCAGTCCTGTTATTTGAGGCTGGACTCTCAGATTGACTTTTGCGTTGTATCACTGTAAGGAAAGATGCAGTTGGAGCTGAGCAGCGTTGCTCTTGCTGTCACTGAGTGTAATGCTCACGCAAAATTCTCTTTTACATATCAGGTTTGCTGTGGGGCTAGAGCACCCTTTGGAATGTGTGAGCACCCAGGGGAAAATTCGCTGAACAAATGGCTCAATTCAATAGCCAAACTTGATTGAGCGCGGCCAGTGAGCTGTTGCGTCTTTCAGCCTCTGTCACAGCATGGGTCAGTCACCTCAGTCAAGCCCAGCGCACACCGGACGCACGGCAAAATAATATATCCCATTATTTTCTATGAAACCGCTCACACTGGGCGCGGGCGGGCGCTTGGCGAAAAAAAAAACACAGGCTCCAGTCCTCAGACGGTCCTCTGCTCCATGTGGCACAAAGACACAGCTGTAAAGACCGAGGAACAGTGGCATGCAGCAGCAGGGGACACAGAGGAGAGACAGGTGTGGCGCTTAGGGGACAGAGGGGAACAGAGGGGAACACCATGACGCTGTGGGAGGAGCTGCTTTTACATGAGTCTGTGATTTGCGTTAACAACAGCTAACAACAGCACCACAAGCATTTATACAAAAGCATCCATTGGGAAAAATTGGCACCTATGAGCACAGGACAAGCATGCTCTACAAAGGAAAGCTCATGTCTGTTTCTCAGAGATTCTCAGTTGTCCAAGTCATAACAATCAAATAAAGGTTAAGAAGAAGTAATGCAGACACGTGGATAGAAAATACTGACAAAGTCTCTTGTAAGAGGAATGAAACGTCTTCAGTGCTTCATTCTCTCTCACACTCGAGCCTCTGCTGATGCCCGAGAGATGACCTTCTCCACTGAAAACCCCAGACTGACCTCTTTCAGTTGTTTCAATAATTCAATAAAAATCCATTGCAATGTACCGAGGTTGTGACCCTTGTGAAATTGCAAAATGCTTAAAATGAAGCAAGCAAAAATATCTCTGCAAATAGACTTCAAATTCAGCAGCTTATTCAAAAGGACTATTGCTCTTACTGAAAATGTGTCAATTTGTCATTTGAATAGTAACAAAAATCTGAACACAAAAGCTTGTGTATTCATAATTAATCCCACATAATAACATTTATTCAAGCAACTATGGGCTTTTGGCAGAGTACACCCTGGACAACGTTGTGGGGTTAAAACTAAGCCAGAGAAGCCGGAGACAAACAAACAAGAAGCACAACCACAACCTCGTTTATTGAGAGACAGAGTGGCAACCTACCTTCAGTGGTGCAATGTAATAAAGTAAAAGTACTTAGTTACTTTACTTAAGTACAATTTCCATGTATCTGTACTTTACTTAAGTCAATTTTACAAGGGGTACTTTTACTTTTTCTGTACTTTTACACTGTCCTTTTTTTTTACTCCACTACATTTATGAGTTGGTTTGAAGTACAAAGTATTTTGAGTTTTGGTTTAAAATCATGAGTTTTTGTCATACCCTCATCGTAGACACACAGTACTTAAATATAAAAGATGCAGTAAAGTAGTACTCCTTTAGAAACATTAGAATAATAAAGACCTCAGCGACAGATTCAGGCTCTTCTACTGCACCAGTTCATTTCATCTGGAATCAGCTCAATTTTTCAGCAAAATCGCTCACATTTAACACATTCATGAGTTGTCGAGTTTGGGCAAATGACTTCTCTTTCACCCAGAAGTACATTTGAAAGTAAGTACTTTTATACTTTTACTTAAGTAGAAATTTTAAGGTGATACTTCTACTTTTACTTGAGTACATTTTTGCACATTCATCTGTACTAAATTGAGTACTTCGTGCACCACGATACTTATGATAGTAGTAGGGCTGAAATAACCAGAAGTACTTTAAATTAAGTGGCAGGATCTTATGTATTTCATCAAACCAGTTTTAAAGGCGGTGCTGAGTTAAGATGTTTAAAATCCCATGAAATCCTGGCGCCTCTGCTCACCCGACTGCTCATGTGGAAAACTGGTTGTCACTGTGGTAATTCGTCCTGTCCATTAAAGCGAATGGCATCATTACAAAATTCACCACCAAATCCAGTCAGGTAAGCTATTACAATTTATGAGAGGGCGTTTCATTAATTGCACGGTTCAACGAGAAACACACTGACCTCCCCAAATTCCTCTCTAAGTCACATAACGCTTGATTATAAACAGATAAACCACAGTTGGCCACCTCATTATCCACCCATCTAGATCTGCTAAATCAGCACAGCGAGCAGAGCCAACCACCGCGACACATATCATTTCATCCTGATTAAAAGTCAGTGGTTTGAGACCCAGTCAGATGCCACGCAATTAGCCTGGTTGGCGTATGGCCAGATGTGCAGCGGGTGAGTCGCAGCGTGTCGACCAAAAGAGGGCTGCTCCTGGCAGATAAATGAACATTATCAATCTCACTGTCACTGAGAAGAGGGGCAGGAGAATACAACAGAAAAAAAAGCTAAGAAATAAAGGAAGATAAACAAAGTAATACCAATCTTGATGAGTTCAAAGTGACAGCATGCATTTTTCTTTGTTTTTGAGGAAAATCATTATATCATTGTAATCATTTGTGAAAGTAGATGCACTCAGAGATTGCAGACCTCAGCTAAGCTACTGGCCCTATTTTGCCAAGTTCAGAAAGAAAACAGTCTGAGATACAAAACTTTTATATCTCACAATGACAAAGAATCTATTCAAACTAATTTTTTTTTTTTTTTTTTTTTTTTTTTTTTTACTGAGTCCTTGTGGCTGGAGTTGATATTTGTGACCATATCTTGCAATAGCACAGCAACCATAGGTGTCCGAACCTTTTTTCAATGATGGCGGCATACTGGAAAATATATATAAAAATGAGTCCCTCTCTGCTGCTCCTTCTCCTTCAGGGGTCTCCATGTGAATCATTCTCATGGCTTCTGTAGTTTTAGTCCAGGTTTGGGACCAGCACATTGTATGGCTGAACTGTTTTGGCTCTACCACCCACTAATTTCTATTTCTTCCTTGATGTCAGGTCCTTCTCATACAAATATTGAGAATTTTTACCTGTGGCAATTTGGGCCAACAGACAAAAGTTCAGGGACCACAGTTTGGACACCCCTGCTGTAAACTGCACTGGATCCACAAAGTGTGCCTGAGCTATATCAAAAACTTAATTTTGTCTCTTTGCCCATTACTTGAGTACACTTTGGAGGCCATAATGTTACTTTTACTTTTAAATCTCTCGTGGAAATATTTTTTCATCTTGGTGACAAAGTGGGCACGCTCACCTTATGAACAGAAGATCCCAATTTCTAGGTCAGGTTTAGAAGTAGAAGCAGTAGTAGTAGTAATTTGAACAGCATTTCTTTTACTCAAGCAATCATGTGGTTGAGTACCTACACTTCAATATGAATAATATATTTTTGAAGTAGCAGCACTCTAACTTGAATACATTTTGGTGTTTTTCCACCAGCACTACTTTACTCTACTCAGTTGTACCCACTTTGTTAGCTTTTCCATTAGGCAACCGTTACCAATCCCAGGTACTTTTTTGGTACCTGCTCGGCCGAGGTTCCAACCGAGCCAAACCAGCGCTAAAATGTGACGTTGACAGATTGCTGGTTGTTGATTGGTCAGACAATTTTTAAAAAGCCATTTTAAAAAAAAGCCAACGAGCACACCTTATCTTATTTGCAGGACCAATCGTCCCCTTACAATTACAAGGTTCTATCTGATATTTTTGTCCAATCTGAGTTATACATATCTTCTTGTTCCTTGATACCTTATCTACACTATATCAAAGGTTTTTCACAATTTTATCCATTTTGTTTTTTATATTTGGGAAAATAAAAGGTTCTATCTGCAATATCAAACCTTAATTTGCAGCTCTGGAGAAACTTTAGAACAGATACAAAAGGCTAGTTAGTTTTATCAGTCTGGAGAATGAGAGCTGAAAATATAAAAAAGTGTAGCGTATAAGGTAACTGTAGGCTATATGTTATTTTTATATTGGAAAAGTATAAACATAATATAAAACAGTATAATGTGTTAAACATTAAATTTTGAGCTATTGCTTAAGTGCCAACAAATTCTACGTTATCAATATTGTCAAAGTGTATTGCATTTTGCTTTCAAATGTGTGATGTAGTCTTGAAAACAGATAAATTATAAAAAATAAGTCGACTCCTGAAATAAAATATAGTAGTATAGTATTGATTTTTGTTTGTTTTGTAAGGTAGAACCTTATAATTCCAACTGAATGTTGGGTTCTCAGGATTAGCAGGTTCTATCTGCGACAGACCAGTTCTCAGAAATCCCACTTCAAAAGTTTCAGAGATTTTGAAATTTCATATTTACAATCTCTTTAAGGTGCCTTTAATTCCCATGTATTAAAGAAGTTAAGTTAAGTTTTGCTATTTTTATGGTGAAAACTTTAAACCTAAATATCTCAAAACCACTCAGAACACAGATATAATTCTAAATGGACGCAATGGCTGCTGGTAAAATGACACAGTGGAGCTTTGATGAGGTTCGTACATTTCTTTGCCTGGTGGGTGATGACAAAGTCCAGGGGGAGCTGGATGGAGCACTCAAAATGAGTACCCTCAAACTCTGTCTCTCAGCAGCTGGCAACTTCTCATCTTTGGCTTGATGTTGCTTTACGGCCTCCCAAACTCTCCTGTACTCCTCAACAGTATTTCACCTCACTGCTTGTAGCCTTTTCCTGCTCTTTTCTTTGGCTTTGCAGGTTACAAAAAACAAACAAACAAATAAACAAACAAACAAACAAATGTTCAGTTAACCAGAAGAAAAGACAGCATTGCCTTTGCATCCACCATTGGAAAACGACCCAAACCCAGTAAAACTGAGTAAAGTAGAGTAAAACCAAGTAGTGCTGGTGGAAAAGCGCTAACTCCTTCCACCTCTGTTCAAGAACCTGACATGATAAATGCATTCATGTCACGCTGAGGCACTGTAACTTCCTTCATATGATTCACACTTAAAGGTTTGCACTGAATCAAAGGCACTGCAAACAACCTCTGTAATAACATCAATTACAAGCTCTTGAGATGCATCAGCGAAGGGACAATAAATATCTGCAGGACTGTGAGAAACAGCAACAACAACACTAGGCTTTGATGTGTGTCTCTCATGCCCCCCCCCCCCATGAGTCACTGAGACCTGGATCTGACACACAGCACTTCTACAGTGAGACGATGGAGATACTGATAATTAAAGCTAATACTCACAGCAGCAGATGCTCTGAGGAACAGTTTTTATTTTAGTTGTTGGTTTGAAGTAAAATGTTCAAATGTATATATAAAACAGCTCTGTCATCTCCTTTAGGCTTTTGTGCTGAAACTTAAAAAAAAAAAAAGAAAAAAAAAAAAAGTTCAAAGTACATTTTTAGCCCCACAAGTTTGAGGTCCATATAAATGTCCTAAAGTCTGAAGTCCAAATCTGAGTTATTGTCCTCAAGTGCAAGTCCAAGTCAGAGTTACTGCCAAGTCAAGTCTCTAGTCCAAATCTAAGGTTTTGTCCTCAAGATTGAAATCCAAATTCAAGTTACTGTCCACAAGTGAGAGTCCAAGTCCCCAATCACAAGTTCACAGGTCTGAGTGGAGTCATGGTGTGTAAGAGAGTCTAAGTCCAAGTTATTGTCCTCAAGCACACGTCTGAGTCAGTGTCATCAGTTCCTGGTCTGAGAGAAGAGACTAATCCAAGTCCGAGTTCTATAAGAGTTAAAATAAGGCAGTGAGAATACATGAAAAGTCCATTTAATAATATTTTTTTAAAGGAAGTATCTAAAAAAGAAAAAAAAGATCTGCAATACCTACAGTACACCCTCCACTGCCCTGACAGAACAGTCACACTTTCTCCAGCTCTGAGTGTTGATTTGAGTTGCTCCGCCAGGCTCTCCACAGTGATTTTTATTCAGCTGAGAAAACAACACCACTTTCCCGTTTTGTCCTTTTTGTTCTTTCAAATAAACAGCTGTCCCTCACAAACTGTCTGTACACACTGATGAGTTCCCGTGGCTGAATTATTGCATCTGCCAATCAAATCTGCCTCTCAATATTCTTGTGCGTTTCCCATCTTGTCACCGGAGGATTTGTCTGTGTAGGCGGACAAGCAATAATGATGCTATTTCTTGTTTCTATATCTGTTTATGTTGGTTATTTGCCATTAACTTTGGTGTTGATGCTTCTTATTATGTTGCCTTCCTTTCTGAAATATCTTGGGAGCAAAAAACATAAATATCGAAATGAATGTTTAGATTGATGGTTGGTCTGCCTACATACTGCTTATGTGTGCTACTATGACTTTTCAACATGCATTATCTAACACTACTTATAATTTCACTTGTCTTCTTTACACAGACCCATGAATGCAAGGCCTTCTCTGAATACCTTGAAGGCTAATAGGAATCACTGTCATCTGATAAAGTGTATGAGTCAACAGCGTGGCCCATAATGTTTTAAAACTGTGCCTCTTCCAGCTGTCACCGCACTTGTCTGCTCCTCTTTTTGCCTGGTGACACTGCTGACACATTCATGTCAGGGATGTAACCACGCCACAGTTTAGAGCTTTTATATTGTGAAAGCAGCAGTCAAAAACTCGCCTTTGGAACAGGGAACAGTATGTCACACTCCCTGCCAGGTTTTGCCAATGTCATGTTGCTTTATACAAGTGTAAGAGAGTGAGGAGGACTGGGCTGAGGAGCATGAAAAGAGGGCAGAGAGTGAACACTAGGGAGGGGGTTATAGTATTTAAAAAAAAAATTGTATTCTAGTTTTCTGACCTGCAGCAGTGACTTTTTTTTTTTTTTTTAACAAAGTACATGCGAAGCTTCAGAACCGGTTTATTCAGAGTTGGTACTACCCTCCTGAATTCTGATTGGTTGGATTTCTCTTCAGCTGCATTCAGAAGTAGTTTAATCTGTGTCCATTTGTTCTGCCTCCTGAAAATTCAAATAGACAAAGACCAGACTAAGGGGCCGTTCAGGCAAGAACGCTGGCCAAGAAAACGCAACAGTCATGCCGTTTCCACTTCTATATGGATACAGTCGAGGTGTGAAAAAATCAAAACAAAAAAAACAAAACAACAACAATATAAGGCGTGAAAATCTGTAGTACCCCTGCGAGATCAGCAGATGGCACCAAGTCAACACTGCAGAAGCCACAGCTTAACATTTTTGCTTCAACTTTTATATCTTGTGTTCTTCTCCTGGGAAGAGCTAAAGATTTATACATGCATTACTAACAGTAAATTGTCAAAATATTCAATTCAATTCAATTCAGATTCATTTGTATAGCCCAATATCACAACAAAAGTCGCCTCAAAGGGCTTCACAAACAGTTGATCAAACAAAAACACACAATCAGACTTAACACACAATCAGCACAAACAATAACTACACTAAACTAAACAGACCCAGGACACTCCTGTCCTTAGACCCTCCTTCTCGGTAAGGAAAAACTCCTGAAAAACCCAGCTACGGGAAAAAAGAAGAAACCTTATGGAGCCCATATTGAAGGAGAGATCCTCTCCCAAGACGGACAGGCAATGCATCTAGGACTGTTAGTCCCTTAGTTCATCTATAGGATTATAGATCAGCTCTGTAAGGAAAATATAAATGTATGAAGTGTAAAATGGCTGTTTGGACGGACTCAGATGGGGCTGTTGTGTCATAGTTTCTACTGAGGACACCATCTCTCCAGGCCAATGCACACGAGTGCAGAGCGCCCTGAGTGGAGCACAGGCAACAAACAATGTAATGGCTGTATGAAAACTAAATATCACACCACTAATCTGCAACAGAAACACAATATTAGTGTATTTTCTGCTGTGATTACATGCAATAAATCATGAATTTCCTGTTGAGCAAAGTTATCAAATTTGTGCTCTTGACTCCCAGCAAGGAGGTTGTGAGATCAATCCTCCGGCCAACCATCACTCGATCTCTCTGAGTGGAGTCTGCACGACCTCCTCATGTTACCGTGGGTTCTCTCCGGCTTCCCCTCACCATCCAAAGACATGCATGTGTTTGGTGAATTGGTGAGTCTAAATTGTCCCTAGTGAATGAATGTGAGAGTGAATGATTGTCTGTGTATGTCCAACTTGACTAACTGGCCACTGTCCAGGTTGTAACTTGCCACTCTAGTGCCCATAGTTGCTGGGACAGGCTCCACTAACCCGCAGCATAAGCAGAAAAAAGATGAATTAATGAATGAGTCTTACCACTTCATACGCCACAAGCCATGTATATATTTTAGGGTGAAATGTAAAAACCAAAGAAATATCCTGCAACAGTAGCTGAACACACAAGGGCTCAAGACAAGACAAAGTGTGACTATTTCGGATCCAACACTAGAGTACTTTGTAGTACAACTGTAGACATGAATATGCTGACAGCTTTAGTACCGGTCATGTACCACAGGACTTCCTCTGCTCCTCTGCTGAGATTAAATCCATGCAGCGTTGTACATGACTCTTCCCTGGGGTGTAGACTGTGTTTGTTTGTACACTGTGATGATGTGAGGAGTGGTTTGTGTGACGGGCTCAGACTGGGGCTCGATCAGAGATGGCACCAGGGTTTAAGATTTAAGTCAAAGCTTCCCTCAGGATTTAAAGCCAGCAGCTATTTTTTGCCCCACTGAGAGTTCCTGTCAAGTCAAGTCAGCTCTTATTGGCATTTCCACATGTGTACTGTGTGTGGTTTACAAAGAAGGAAAAAAGCATATGACACTTGAACATTTAATTAAACATAACTCCAGTGTGCTGCTTTGACATGGCATTTTCAGCTACTGTGTCCTGAAATGCCATCACATGACAATTGTTCTTTCCTTTCAGCTTTTCCCTTCTGGGGTCACCACAGCAAAACCTCTGCCTCTAGAGCAGTGGTTCCCAACCTTTTGAGTTTCGTGTACCCCCAGGACCTGATTTAGTACTGGTTTGGACCCAGCTTAGTCCTGGTTTAGTCTTAGTTTTGGTTTTAGGCATGGTTTAGTCCTTGTTAAGTCTTGTTGTTTGTTGTTGGTTTAGTCCTGGTCTGGACCAAGTTGATTTAGTTGTAGCTTTGTTCTAGTTTTTGGCATGGTTTAGTCCTGGTTTAGTCTTAGTTTAGTCCTGGTTTGACCTGGTTTAGACTTGGTTTAGACGTAGTTTAGTTCTGGTTTAGGTTGATTCCTGGTTTAGTTCTGGTTTTATACAGTTTTTTTCCTGATTGAGTTCTGGTTTTAGACCTGGTTTAGTCCTGGTTTAGACCTGGTTTAGTCCTGGTTTAGTCCCTGTTTTGTCCTTCTTTAGTGTCCCATCCCTCGTTATAGTTCTAGTCCTGATTTAGGTTTATTTTAATCTTTGAAAGCCAAATATATAAAAGTACTATAAATGATCACATAACTCCATGTAACCCCTGCAATGTGTTCGCGTACCTCTAGGGGTCCCTGTCCCCTGGTTGGGAAACACTACTCTAGAGTACAGTGCATATTGATCTGGCATGTGCTTTACACCAGATGCCCTTCCTTACACAAAACTCCTTTACATTAGACTGAAGAAAGGGGTAAACTGGCTTGTAGGCTCATGTAGATGGATTGGCAGATAGAAACATATTCAAAGACTATTTCTGTTTATTTTTAGTAAAGTTTATTTAGCCATAACTGACAATAACAAAAGGCCTGTCACGCCTCGGTATAAATATGTGTAGGCAGTCAGAACATAAAGTCAAACAGTAACTGTATCAGTAAGACAAGCCTGGAGAGGTGTCAAGGTGGTTCAAGGACTTCAGTAAAATAACAACTTGCTTGTCACACACTTGGAACAAAAACAAGTGGAATTTTCCAATTAAAGTTGTTGTTTGGGCAGACACTTAAAAGCACACACTGACAGACAACCATTCACTCTCAAAGGAGCAATTTTAAGAGTCACCAACTCGGAAGAACCCGCAGTAACAAAGAGATGATGTGCAGACTCCACACACAGAGACAGCCAGTATCTCCAATGGAAACCCATACTTTTCCTTTCTGGGGATGCCACATTGGAAAAAAATCATCTGCCTCCTAGTATGCAGTGAGTTGCATATAATTTGGTATAGGTTTTACTCTGGATGCCTTTTCTGATGCAACCCTTTCCATTTATCTGGGCTTAGGACTGGCACAAAGGGAACAAAAACTAGTGACCCCCTGTGGCTGGATGTCACCACATACATGCCCAGTGAAATGTTGTTTATTGAGCTCTACCTGATGAGACGTATCAGCTGTATTAAACCTTTATAGCTCAGAAGATCTGGCTCGCCTGTGTAATCATAAATGTGTAGACGGCAGGAACTTAAAGTCAAAGTCAAACAAACTACATTTATTAAGAAAAGACTGGAGAGGTGGCAAGGTGATACAAGGACAACAGCTTCCTATTTGTTTACAGGGTAGACACAAAGTCAAACAAAATAATACAAGCATGCTATACGGATTGTATTGACCAGGGGGCCGCTCTCCTTTTGGTTTTTCCTTCTAGGGTCACCACAGCCATTCATTTGCCTCCTAGCGTGCAGTGATTTGCATAGGTTTAGAGTGGATGCCCCTCCTGACCCTGTCCATTCATCTTAGCTTGGAACTAGCACAAAGATTACCTTGGTTTGTGACCTCTTGTGGCTAGATTTCATATGTGGGGTAAATAACAGTTTAAAAAGCATGAGGTGGGGGAAGAGCGCTAAAAGAACTGGTTCAGAAAAGCCACAGGGACCAAGGAGCTTTTAGGCTGGCCGCTGCTGCCGAAGGGGTATGGTTTATTAAAGTGGGGGTTAGTGTTAGGGTAAGTGTGCCAGTGCGGACCAGCAGATAGAGCCATATCTCGGGCTTCCAGCTTAAAGAGGCATGTTTCAATGGGTGCCACCGGCTCAGTAGTGCTGCCAGACCGCACAGCTGTTGGCATGTACATGTGTGGGACTGCTGGAAATGCCCGGATTCAGCTGGCAGTTCGTGCTTTTGAGGCGGGGACAAACTGTAGCCTCCTGAGATTTAGAGCATCTCTGGAGCAGGGTCAAGGAAACAGAGCGGATACATGGAGAGTGATTGTGAGATGGTCATTCAGGCTGTTTTTACTGAAACAGACACACTATATAGACATGTTTATTGTGATCCAATTTCACATGGTCACTGTGGTACCATTTTAAAGGCATTTCTGTTGACAAAAGGGGAGCAATGCAACACCAAAACTTACATCTTACAACAACCCAGACAAGACCTAAGTGCTTTTTACTTTATAAATGATCTGAAGTGTTAGCAGAGCTGTGTGTCCTCAGAAGCTCCTTGTGAAGGACTTATAGAGAATATGAAGTGAGCGAGGAGGAGCTGCCGTTTGCCTGAGCCGACCTGATCATTTACACTGACACTGATGGTGCCATTAGCCAGCTGCCAGGATGAAGCCTGTCACACACGCACCCAGCCGCACACATCAAACAGGACGTCCCATCATCCCCTCCTCTTTATCTCTGGCATTTGTTTATTCTATTATGCAAATGTCAACAATCAATGGGAAAAAAAGCTGAGCACTGCCAAAAGTAAAACATGACATTAAGTTGTGATACAGCGGCTCAAATGAACGTGTCCTTTACAAATGCCATCACAAACAGGAAATATTTGTCAAGGCTTCAGACCTCTCTCCAACAATCAAAAATAAGTCTGTTATTTATTTTATAGTCTGTTGGCAAAGTGGGTAGTGTGCATTTGTCCTGCAGTCAGAAGGTCCTGGGTTTGAGTTGTACATGCATTTTAAACTTTTAATCAAGTAATATATTTTTTAGTTGCTTTCCTTTTGAGCTTTGGGTTGTGACCAAAAAAACTGACCGAAAAAAGTGTCAGATAAAAGCAACCGAAATGAGTTTACTCTACAGGGTGGCTGGGCACTTCCATAGAGATAGGGAAAGAACTCAGGAAGAGCTCAGAGTAGAGCCGCTGCTCCTTCACATGGTGAGGAGCCAGCTGAGGTGGCTCGGGCGTCTGATTCAGATGCCTCCTGGACATCTCGTTAGGGAGGTGTTTCGGGCCCCGGGGAAGACCTAGGACACGCTGGAGGCACTACGTCTCTCAGCTGGCCTGGGAGCACCTTGGGATTCACCTGGAAGAGCTGGAGGAAGTGTGTGGGGAGAGGGAAGTCTGGACATCTCTGCTTAGACTGCTGCTTGCACAACTCTGTCCCAGAAAAGCTGCAGAAGATAATAGTTGGACTTTTCCTTAACTTGTAGGATATAATGTTGAAGCAACAATACTTTCACATGAATACAGAACTTGAGTGTTACTTTCATCTCTGTTCAGTTGTTGCTGACCTTTGCCTGATTTTGGACTCTGGCCTCATTGTCTGTCATCTGTTCTTGTTGGTCCCACAAACTGCTGCTTGCGGCTTGAGTTGCTGTTTATCCAGTCCATCTGACTATGGTAAATGATCAATGCACTTTACATCAAGGGACCTCATTCACCCATTCAATCTCACATTCATACACCAGTGTGCACAGACACTAGATGCAAGGTTAAGTGTCTTGCCCAAGGACAAAACAACAGCAGAGCCTACATGAGTTTTGAGCCTCTTCCTTGAACCGTCACAATTTATTACTAAGCTTTACACGTCACTTGAAAAACATGTTATTTTCTAAGACCTTTTAACTGTTTGCTGATAATTGTGGCTTTCCCTTGTGTCATGTGGTGTCTAAAATGCTGCCATTAGTAAACATTTGAACCTGCCATTTTCATGTTGTCTGTAGTGAGATGCTCTGGCAGCCTTTCACCTTTACGCAATTGAGTGGCTTTGTTAACGTCATGTCATCTCCCGAAGCCCTGTGAATGATGCTTATAATTGTGAACAGCACCAGCTTCAAGGAGGGATTTAACTGAGGGGGAGTGCAATTTAAAATGATGACTCACATACCATATTATTAAACGGTAGAAATGAATAAGCAGAAGCATTAAGCTGGGATTTATATAGAAAAAAAAGTGGTCTGCTGTAGCTCGGTTTGGCCATGGATCATATTAGATATGTGGCTTTTAAAGGAGGTTGCTACAAGCTGAGGTTTATTATCATGGGTCAGATATAAACACAAAGGAAAACATAGGTGCTCATTACCACTTAAAATACCCAGTTTTACTACAGCTGCCTCGCAGGCTGTTACAATGAAATGTGTTACTAGTATAGCTAGTTTCTGCTTTTATTTTATTAATACATGTAAAACTGAAAATACAAAGATATAACATTAAATGAGGCTAAAACTCTTTGAGCTGAGTTTAGCTTTAGATCTCTCTTTATTATTTTTAGGATTAGGATTAGGATTTTTTTATTTTTGGATGAATGAAGTGTTAGAAAAATAATATTAATCCTCTAAAAAGTGTCTCATCAAAAAAAGTAATAATAAACAATTAGACATAAAATTGCATTCCTCAGTCAGCCCATTTTAGAGCCACTTGTACAGTGTAGAGCAAATAAATTTAAGGTAATAGATAAGGTAGTCTTTATTGTCTTTGACCCATCCTTCAGTGCCTCTGGGGTTAAACCTTTCAGAGCTACAGAGCTAACAGCTGATTAAATGTTATGATTTAAATATGTTTATTAGGAGCTGTAATTTGTTAGACATTCTTCTATATATATATCCCTTGCTCCACCTGTAAGGACCAGCCCTCCAGAAGCCAAACTCCCAAACACAGCCCAACAAATACACAAGCAGACAAAAACCAACACAGGCAAACACAAAAAAACAACAAACACACACACACACACACACACACACAAAAACAAACAAACAAAAAAAAACCGTTACATCCCCTTCCCATCCATGTTTCCCTCACCCAGACATCCGTCATTGATTCAAATTGGTTTGCCTTCAAGATAGGCAATAAACGGTAGCCATATCTTTTCAAAAGCTATTAACTGATCATTTACAACGTACCGTATGAGCTCCAAGTAAAGTATCTCAGAAATTTCTTGTACCCATAATTTTAAAGATGGAGCTTCTTTCTTTTTCCAAAATCTCAATATTAGTTTTTTTGCTATTATGAGGCAGTAAAAAATTAATTGTTGTTGGAAGAAGTTTAATTCTGTAACTTTTTCTGATGTACCTAGAATAATTGTTTCTGGATCTGGGAAAGAAATGGGAAATGCCTCGATTGCAAACAGTCTTCTTTTTCTATAGCAGATGCACTATCCAGTTGTAGAGAATTATCAAGCCATCTGATGACCTGTTTTATAGCTGATGCCCAATAATAATAATAGAGGAAACAGGGAAGAGCTAAACCGCCCTTGGCCTTAGATTTGCTCAAGTGATGTTTATTTATTCTATGGGTCTTATTGTTCCAAATTAAATTTGTAATAATAGTGTCAGTGTTCTTAAAAATAATTTGGTTAAAAAAATTGGTACTGTCTGGAAAAGGTACAGCAACTGGGGTAAAAAGATCATTTTTATGGCATTAATTCTTCTGAGAAGTGATATGGGAAGTGTTTTCCAAAATGTTATGTTGGATTTTAATTTTTCAATCAGTGGGATGTAATTAGCTTTCTTCAGGGAAGAATATTTAATAGTAACAATAACACCTAGATATTTAAATTTGTCTTTCGCCAGTTTAAATAGAAATTGTTGTAAACAATACAGGTACGGATTGTGTTGTTATAATTTACTGGCATAATCTCACTTTTATTCCAGTTAATTCTATAATCCAAGAAAGTGCCAAAAAGTTTATAAGCTATAATAAATTAGGAATACTTTGTTTGGGATTTGTAATATATAGCAAACTATTGTCTGCATAAAGTGATATTTTATTTTTTGAATGTTTAGTGTCATAGCCTTGTATGTTTGGATGTGATCTAATGCTTTCTGCAAGGGGCTCAATTGCCAGAGCAAATAATAATGGTGACATGGCACAACCTTGCTGTTTCCTCTCTGTAGTGAAAATGCTATAGATAAAGTTTGATTTGTTAGTATTGTAGCTCGTGGATTTGCATACAAGAGCCTTATCCATTTAATGAAATCGTCTCCCAGTTCAAATTTCTCCAACGTTGCAAAGAGGTACAACCATTCCACTTGGTCAAATGCTTTTTCTGCGTCTAAAGTAATTATTGTTAAGGCTTCAGATGGTTTCCTTTGTGTATAGATTATGTTAAAGAGACGTCTCAGGTTAGAATATGCGTGTCCCTTGGGGATAAACCCAGTCTGATCCGGGTGTACTAGTTTACCTATTACTCTACTGAGGCGACAGGCTAAGGTTTTAGCAAGAATTTTCTGATCTTTGTTTAGTAGGGCTATTGCTCTATACGAACCTGCCTCTTCTGGATTTTTATCTTTTTTATGAATTAATATAATAGTCGATTCTTTGAGAGTTGGGGTAAGGGAGTTTTCATTATGTGCCCATCTGAACATAGCTTGCAATCGGGGGGAGATATATTTTCTAAACTTTTTATAAAATTTATCACATAGCCCATCTGGCCCGGGTGATTTACAATTTTTTAAAGATTGAATTGTTCCAGAAATTTCCTTTAGTGTTATTTCAGAACCTAATTCTTTGCGCTGTGTCTGATTTAATTTTGACAGATTGCAGTTGTTCAAAAAGGACTGGATTGTACCCTTATCATATGTGGCTTGAGATTTATAGAGATTTTGATAGAATTCTAAAAACCTATAATTAATACCTTTGGGCAGCGTAAGGAGTTCTCCATTCGAGGCTTTAACTTTATGCATTATATGATCGTTTTCTAGTTTACGTAGATGCCTCGCTTTGAGGCTTATCACTAAATTCAAACTGTTTTTATTTATTTAACTGCAATGATCGACTAACCTTTGCTGACAGTATCTGATTTAGTCTGTATTTTGCGGCACAGATTATATTGTATTTATCTTGGCATTTTCTGACTCTAGTATTTTGATTTGTCTTTCTAATTCTATTTGCTCTGGCTTACTGTTTTTACTCTCAGCTATTTGAAATGAGATACTACAACCATGGACAAAAGCTTTAAAAGTTTCCCACAGCAACCCTGGAGAAATCTCGAGGGAGTCATTTGTATCAAAAAATAGTTGTATTTGTGACTTAATATATGATTTTTATTTAATATGATTTTAATATGCTGGCACTCTCCAGTAAGAGTCATTGGTGTGTTTATATTTATAATAGGTCAGGTTCATGGCTTGATAGACCTATGGTCACTTATAATGCCATGATGTTGATCACAGTGTCTAATATGTGAGATCTTACGACATCATATAGACTTTGTTAATATTGGTTTTATCACACTGCACACTCACCTAGAGGCTTTTGAGTTAGAAATAGAAAATCAAACTAAGATAAAATATTTACTGTAGTTAAGAGCTGGATACTTCTGTGTCTACAGGGAAACTGCTAAAAAAAAAAAAAAAAAAAACATAGAATAGAACAAGGGTTTGGAAAAATGTTGGTGTATGATCACTTAATGCATAAAAAACAAGTTAAATGTGTTTATTGCCAATTTATAATGGGTCAGTGTTTATGGCATGATAGCATTGTGGTCACCTTTAACGCAGTCCAAAGTGATGATCACATTGTTTCTTACCATGTGAGATTGTGGCTTTTAACCACATACAAATGGACAATCAGGAAGTACGCGATATGCTACATGTATAATGCATAGTGGCTGACCTCACATTACAACAGGTCCTCCTCCTATGGGAACCACACTCGCTATTCTCCTCTTCAGTTTATGTAAATGGAGACACGGCCAAGCTGTGTCCATCAGGGCAACAGGGATCTGGTCCATGCCATTAAAGCCGACTCCATTATCTGCACTCTGAACACACACTGGCAACACTGTGTTTCAATGCAAACCACGGGCCACTTAAGAAGTCCACCTTAAGTATCTTCCCTCCACACCATGCCATGCATATTTCATAATGGCCAACATTAAAAGCCAAAGGAATAAGGGATGCCTGGCTAGACAGCTGGGTTAGCGCCATGCCCTACTTCTTTTCTAGTTCAGATGCTTTTGTTTTTGTTGCAAACTTGCACACAGAGCTGGACAAATGAGATGCTGTGACAGTGAGGAGACAGAGATGTTGAATAGGAATATAGGGCACTGAGAGATTTTTTTATCAACAATAATGTTTTTCTTCAGGTCAACACTAAAAATAAATAAAGTTGGACATACATAGGTATCCATAATATTAATAGCATTTTTTTTATGTTCTACTTACCAATGCTCTAAAGAAGCTGTTGAAGCTGGTTACATAATATTGTTAACTTTAATTGTTTGTTTTTGATAGATTTATGTTAGGTCATAGGTTTCACCAAGAGACTGTAAACTGATAGTGCCTTGTCACTCCAAAAAGTGGCAAAGTGTATCTGATAATCCACACTTTGTTCATAAAAAAGGTGTATGATACGTATATGAGGTGGCAGAAGCTCAGTCAGTAGAGACGTTTGCTCACTAACTAAGGTTGGCGATTCAATCCGCTCTGCCGGATACTGTTGTGTCCTTGGGCAAGACACTTCACCCACCTTGGCTGTGTGAATGTGTCATTGTGAGTGTTTGGTGGTGGTTAGAGGGGCTGTAGCAGATTGGCAGCCACACTTCTGTCAGTTTGCCTCAGGGCAGCTGTGGCTACAGAAGTAGTTCACCATCACAGAGTGTGGCTGAGGAGTGAGTGAATAATGCACCAAGGTGTAAAGCAACTTTGAGTGTCTAGAAAAGCACTATATACTAGTGCATTATTATTATTTCCATCTAAAACAATAAAAATAACAAGTTCATAGGGAACATTTCCATGATAATGACAATCTATTTTGTAATTTTAGAAAAAAAAAAAAAAACTTTTTGTGAAATAGGAAGGAAAAGCCCACAAAAAGTAGTGATAGAATGACTCTTTTTGGGCCAAAATTCAATCTGGAGCATTGAATTTTGGTATATTCAAGGCATAAAACATGAGACCTATATGGGGCAAAGATAATAACAATAACTAAACAGAAAACAGTAAACTCTTTTCCATTTCTATACAAAGAAATTAGTCTGGTACTCATTCGGTAACATTTCGTTTCTGTGACGGAATATGGGCAGAACATAAGCAGCACACCTCTGTCTCAAACATACATGGGTTCTTACCGTTTTTTACATTTTTTATTTTTTTATATATATAAAACATTAGAATACATTGTATTATGAGCAGCTCTTGCTTATTTAAGCCAGTTGTACACACAGTTACAACTGTTAAAATTATGGTTGTTATGTCGGACGTCAACAGGACTTTACTGTTGTTAAAATGGAAACAGGATGAAAACATCACATAGAGGACACAGAGATAAGTGTGAAAAGAGCTAATCCTGCCACAAAGGGTCACATGGAGGTGCACTATTTGTGCCGGTTCCAAGCTGAAATAGGGTTGGGTCAGGAAGGACGGATGATTTGAAGTGGCAACCCCAGAAGTAAAAGCCAAACAGAAAGAAATACAGAAAGAGATAATATTTTCACATTGCCACCACTGCCCTTAGACAGCAGAGAGATGTTATTTTCTTTAAGGGTTCACTTAATAAAAGCTATGTTTGAGCTCAAAGCCAAACGACTGAAGTGCTGGTGCTGAGTCCTGAGGCTACAGTGCACTGGAGCAAAACCATCTCGGGTACAGTGTGTATCAGGACACAGGGAGCAGCTGGTCAGTGTCTTCAGGTTAAACGGTGCTTGTTGGAGTGTGCATACATGTAGCAGAAAAAAACTCAACCACTCACTCAATCACATCTTCATGAGACAAGGTGTAACATCTTGTCATCATCATGCCTGTAGTGTTTTGTATGGCTTCTCTACAGGTTACACAGGCAGGTTATTTCTAACACATGGGGTTTTCCTACTGAGGTTGGTGAAGAAACCATAAAACCAAGTTCAAACAGGGGTCATCAGGGTCTCACACACCCCCTACATCCCACACTCTGCTTCTCAGTCTGCTCTAAGCTTTTACCATCCACTGATCCAGGACTCATGTTGGACTGAGGCTGTGTCAACAACAGGTGGCAGTATGTGCTCTGTGTAACATACGGATACACAGCAACATACATGATATTAAGTAAAGGTATTGGTTCAGTGGAATTACGTTTAAGAAGACAAAGAGCATTTTTGCTTAATTTTAACAAAGCAAAACTCATTCCTAAAGTGACAATAGACAGAAAGCTCACCATCTGTAGCATTTGTCCATCTGTATATTGTTAATCTGAGCTTTAACAGAAACAAAATGTGTGTATCTATTACATGTAAAGGTATGGGCTTTTAACAAGTGTTTACACCTCAAAAAGATACCTGGAGTTATTTGCGTCATTCATGCTTGTTTGAGTAATTCTCTTTGTGCTCTTCTGTCTAATCGCTCTGCCAGGAACCAGGAAGTGCTACTGCATAATTTTAAAGCCAATACACTGTTACCAGAGTTGTCTTGATACTTTCAGCGCTTAAATTATTGTCACTACAAAGCAGTCAGCTCATTTATCTGTCTGTTAACGTCATGTTGCTATTAACCGTGCTTTTATGCTCTGTCCATTTTCCAACATTGCCAGAGGGGGGCGACATACCTAATCCAAGTGTTCTATGCAAAGTCAAAGTAACAGCTCCCCAAAATGAGACATTTTCTATACATATACATTATTTTAAGTTATAAAAGGTGAAATACTAAGGCTTGTCCAAAACTGTTTCAAAAAGCCTGAAAGAAATTTAGGTAAAATATATTGGCAATGTAAAATATTTTCTCTATTTAAATGCTTTGTTTACATGGAAGGGACAGTTTTGAGTGCGTAACAGCATACTAATAGAGTTCCTTCAAAATCAAATAAAACGTATTAAAAAGGGATAAAGTTATCGCAACAGGGTTATTACATAGATTTCAAATGCTACAAAATTATTTTATCCAAGTTTGTACATAATACATCACTGGTTAAACATACCTCTTGTGTGTTGTCTTATAGGTGGAAATGTATTTTCAGATGTATTTCCTTGTTGTGATGGGAGAGTGCATCTTTTTATGTGTGCTGTGCAGTGACATCAGTGATATTTGTGACACCAGCTTAACCAAAGCTGCTCTGTTTGCCTCTGTAATACAATACACAAAATAAAATGCTTTTGACATCATCAAGTTGTTTTTAGTGGAACATATTTGCATAATAATTCATTTATTGTCCTCTTTATGAGTCACATTTAGCCCAATTGACTCTGTGTTGAACCGTTGCACAGGTTATTGGCTCCTGTTGGGCGTGGGGATGGAAAAATGGCCCTCCTAGTTTGATAAAGCTCTGTTCGGATCAGAGATGGCAGCTGGGCCTTTTGGACTGCGGCTCCCTCCAAGAGCGCTGTAACCTGGCTTTGGGATACAAGCCCTGGGTCCAGGATGGGTCCAGGATGGTGTGTGGATCTGGCATGTTCACCGGCCATCTGCAAACCCCGGGGGATCTGGCGAAGGTGGAACACTCATAGACACACAGTTTGTATACGGTTTTCACACACACACACACACACATCGAAAAGCCTTGTTGTGGCAATCCTTAAAGTTTGGATGTCATAGTGTGCAAACTATAATCACTCTCGCAGCTAAAGATCAAAATCCTATTTCCAGGAAAAGCAGGCATAACAGAAGTGAGCAAGGCCTGGAGCGAAAACCTTTTGCAAACTCTTCTCTCTGTGCAACAAATACAGATATGATATTAAGGAATGTGCTGCAGGCAAACCAGTTTTATTGGCCGGGGCTGATCTAAGATGTTTTATTATCTGTCTCCTCTGACTGTCGGCTGGGAAGAAGACATACATCAAACCATGAGTAAAAAGACTGACATGTAAGTATGATTGATGTGGTAAAGAGACAAAAGTTCATTAGTGACTTTTTACTGATTTGGCAGAAATCGATGCGCACACACTCCAGCGCCAGCCTCATTGTTCACAGTCGAGATTAACTCCTCGAAGCTGCCTGAGTATTGACGGAGATTATGAGCTTAACTGGACAAAAGGAGTTGGTGATTGTACTGACGCAAATGACAGAGAAGTCAAAACAAGTGCTTCAAAACCAATGCCAATCTACATGACTTTTGTGTGAGTGCACTAACTTAACAATTTTCTCATTAAAATACAATGCATATTTATAACTTGAATATATTGGTTGTTTCCAAATGGTGGATAGGAACCTGCAAGTGGGTCCCAGTAAGATAAGGTATAGTGTTCAGTTGATTTGAAGCTATGAAGAAAACATACAAAAAAATTAGGTACTATAAAGGTCAAAGTAAAATAATTTAGGAAAAAAAGAAAAACAACTAAAAACTAAATAAGTTTAAATGGTTCCAGTAAATGATCAGATTAAAATTGTTTCTTACAATCAGGCCAGGTGAAAACCACTGGAATCAAGGGTGGTGCTAGACCTCTTTTAACTGGGGGGCCATATAGGGGCCAGCCTTTTTGCCGGGGGTACATGAGACATTTTGATGTAAACCGACTGGGACTTCTTTGAAAAATTACTCTGATATCATCTTTGTAAACATGATAAACATATCTAACCTGGCAAAAGCCAGATTGATAAAACGTTGGCAAAGAGTTGCTAATGTTATATCAATCTGGAATGGCTCCTGTTGAAAATATTTGTGAAGGGGCGGGACATTCAGTGGAATACTTGGAGGTGATTGGATAAAGTGCCAGCTTTGCAGCTAAACAACAAACTGCTACGACAGTAAAACAACACAATAAAGACATTGTTAGAGGAATTTTGCTATTTTTGTAAATGTACAGCAGCAAACCTTTTTTTTACGTTATACGCCATACGTTTTTCCGCATCACAATGTTGTTAACAAGTATCACTAAAAGTGCTTGTTGTTGTTGGCAAACCTAAAACCCGCCCACTCACAGCAGTACTGCCACACCATTGGCCCAGGTCGCCACAGGCTCGGATCCAAACTGATCAGCAGGAGCCTGACAAGATTAATTTTGTGAAGTTGTGAACTCACAACTTTCACAACAGTCCAGCTGCTGTGCAATGTAAAAACATATTTTCTTCTCTCATAATGCTAGAATAACCCTTGAAACAAATTTACAATATAATGTGTGAGTTTCATAAGACATTTAGGGCACTTCAGAGGGATGGCCACTAGGGGGCACAGGCTCACATTTACAGGGGCACTTGCCACCCCCTAGAACCGCTCCTGACTGGAATAAAAATACATTATCACAACAAACCAATGATATGTACTTAGTTGCACATTGTGTTTAGTGATGGATAAAAAAAGCAAGCTTCACAGGTGTCTAAACCCTGAATTTACATCAATGATGTGATAGTTGCCTACCAAAAATGTCTGTTTTGCTGCTTGTGTCGACCTCCCTCTTTATTTTGCTGACTATTTACCGTCTAAACCCAAAGTTGTAGTTATTGAGCCCCGCACCTTCTCCTTCTTTACATTGTCCTAAAATGGCTGTTTGGTGTCTTAAATTAGATTGCATTTTCCCCCTCAGTAATATTTTTTTCAATGTGCACTGCGTTTATTACAGCTATGTTTTAGTGAGCTGTCGCGTAGTGTAGCAGAAGTTAATTTTGACATTTGTCTGTTTCCCGTGTTTCCCCCTAAGTGAAAAGATGGTGTTGTTGTTGAAATGGTGTAAATTGGGTCTAACATCACTGCCAAACTGTGAGGTTTTTGCAGTCAGCTCTGTGACTTTAATAAAATAATTCAACAATAAGCACCATTAACTTGTGTGAAGTTCATGTCCTCAGAAAACAAAAGTGCAATCGAGTGTGAACCGTTCACTCTTTGGAAAAAACAAAAGGCAACTGGTGCTGTACAGAGAATTGGAGATGTGTCACATTGAGCTATTACTTTTGCTCACAGCTATTCATTGTCATAATTTAACAAGATACTGTACATAAAACATCTTCCAGAATAGAGTTTAATACTACACGGTATAACAGCTGTCCAAATGAGAAAAGGTAAAAACTTGGTAGACTTTAACCTTAAAAGTAAAGAAAAGGTTTGTGCCTTAACTTCTTAAGGTCCCCTATTCTGCTAAATCAACTTTTTTGAACTACCTGACGTAGTATTTTGTTTCATTCAGGCATGTTTGAGTAATCCTTCTCAGTTTCTCAGAATCTGAAAAAGGTCTATTTCAGAAAGCATGAAAAAAGCACAATATTTTTCCTTTGATATTCATTTATTTGGTCACAAAAAATAGGCACAAAATATGTCACTAGTCTCATACTTTACAGATGTGTGGAGTATTATTTACACAAACAAAGATCTCATTTCATTGTTTCCTCAGATTTGTGCAATGTTAGAGAAACACAATATTTCACACAAATTGTATCCGTCTGCCCTTTAAAAACAGCCCATGAGAATCTTAATACGATACTAAACCTCTACAGTAGAAGAGACACCACTCTTTGTGCTCTGTACTCGTTCCTGTTGGTCCCCATGCAAATGAAAGAGCGGTCCTTGATCATATTTGTTGAATACACAGAGGCTGATTAGAGCGAACGTGTTGAAGGCCAAAGCTGCTTTTCCTAATCCTCAGATTAGTATAAAATAATAAGAGCCTTCCCCGTCTTCCTGCTCAGAGGTTTTGGCTAAGTGCTTTAAACAGCGCTGGTATCTCTCCTCCGTCACTGCTCTCCCCTTGGCCACTGCAGCGACGGGACGAACCAGGGAATCCAGACTTTTTTGCCAGGACGGCCCACTGCCAGAGCATGTTCGGAGCCTAAGAAGCGGGTGAGGATGTGGGGAAGCGTGGCTCAGTACTGGGTTGAAGATTAACCCAGTGGCCCATTTGAAAGAGGTCCAGGATTCTTTCTCAGGAGACAATGGTGGTTTTGTCATGTTTTGTTTTATGGAGTTAAGGACAGCTTTTGTTCCTGGAGCTTCACTCGGTCAAATCTGCCCGGGACATGCTCACAAAGAGACATGCCTTCACACTGGCAGGCAAAGTTTACAGAGGACACTAGAGATATGGTCCTCTATACAAAATGCGGAGTTGTTTTGATTTGCTCCAAAATGGATGCTTTAACGAATTTTTAATTTAATGCTAAGGCATTTCTGAAAAACTTTTGCCCTTTTACATATCGATGCATTCAAGCACTGGAGCCGCTTTGGATATTTTTAGTGTAGGTGTATAACTTAAAAGTGGATAATTAAATTGTGTGAAAGGCCATACATTGACGTTGGTTCTCATTAAACTATCATTAGTTTTTTAGTACACATTTAATTATAGTGTCTTTAACCATGAGCAGAGTTTGATACTATTACAACTTGTTAATGAGCTATACTTTTTTCATGCAAGCAACACCAGAGAGGAAATTATTATTATTCTGAAAACAATCTAAATGAGTAAAAGTATTTTTGATGGCAAAGAACCTAGCAAAGTAGTAGTAATAGTTGTTGATGTAGCATTAATTGTAGTAGTAACATTTTGAGTACTTTTTCCACTTCTCTGCAGCACACATTTTTGCAACACTTTAGAATAATGCACAACTATAAGGCAATAATAAAGCATTTATTAATATGTACTTAACAATAACTTAGTAAATAAACTGTTTATTGATCACCACTGATGTTTGTAATGCTAGTAGGGGTAAAATAAATTAACAGCGTTAGCATTTCTAACACAATTTTGTGACTTCTGTGCGAACGACAGCTTATAGTGAACTCATATCATTAGCAAAGAGCTCATGTTTAAAACACAAATTAAAAAATCTGCTACTTTTCTGCTCTGTCCATGAAGCAGATGACTTCCAGAGGAGAAGCTGGGCAGCAGGTTTTCACTCCAGTTCCTGAGTTCTTTTTCCGACTTTTGCAGGCGTTCATGTGCATCTTTTAACTCGGAAAAACATTTTCCTGAGTTTCCAAGGGCCACACGAATGCATCATTTGTCTGGTTGGATTGTTGTTGTTTGGTAAATTTGATTTGAACTACTTTAACCTAACCTTCTGCTGCTATGCTTATAAATCCCTTTAATTTAAAACCTATAGTAAATCATAAATGGAGAGAAAAAAATTAAGATTTTTAAAGGGTTTAAAAGAAAATGTAAAGAAATAAATAGAAAAGAAACAAAAATACTGCAAAAGCTAAACTATACAGATTTTGAGTCTAAAAAGAACATTTTCTTTTTGATGACTATAAATTAGTGTTTTAAATTGGGCATTTTCAGTGGTAATTTTCAAAATAATTGTAAAAACAACATAACTGTACTATAATATAATTATATTACAAATTAATCAGCATTTCAATATCTAAACTATGGCTAGCAAGAAATATAAATGGCTAGTAACCTTTAAAGAACACCAGCCAAAATGGCCACTGAGCAAAATAGTTAATGTCAAGCCCTGTTTATAACTCAATAGTGTATACATGTTGGAGTAATGCTTTGTAAACAATAAATTAACTGTTTACTAATTCCTAAATAATATTTAATTAATGCTTAATATGGTCTGAGTTATTCTATATCATTTGTCTACTACAAATGATATGCATTTCTAGCACATATACAGCATGCACTATAAGGAGTTAAACTATATTTATTTATAAGAATTGTGTGGTGACATTTTAAAAACAAAAAGGTGATTGGTGGCAGTGTTTACAGAAAGGCCACAAATATTGTTTTGCCATTATCACACAAGTAATCCTAATAGTATTTTTGTTGTATTTTCAAAAGATGAACATTTCTGAGGATGCTTTAGTGCTCCTCCATTAAAGTCATGTCAGCAGGAGGTGAACCAGCTTCAATGAGAGCTGCATATCCGTGACCACAGTGAAACCATCTGACCCAATAATCAATGCAAATGAAAACCTTTCACATATATGACAAAAGACAGATGTTGGCAGGCCTTTTGTCAGGAGCGAGAGGCGGAAGTTACTGCGGTTCCTCCCACAGAGCCTCGGAAAATACAAAGAACTCAGGCCAAAGTTCGACTGTGAAACCGCCACAAAGGACAATAAAACAAACCTGATGAAAAATGGAGACAAATGAATGGGGAACACGCCTCCTGGCCTGTTGCTCGGAAAAAACTTCACATGATAATTTATCACCGCGCCAACAAACACTAGTTCAATTTTGCTTCATTCAAATAACCAACAAGCGTAATAGCCAACTAACACACCATGACCCGTTTGTCATTGGTGCTGTTCAATATATAATGTGTGAATTTTGTAAACACTACGGTTAGATTCACAGCTCGGTCAGTCGTTGCTAAATGATAAATTAAGCTGTCTTGGCTGGAGTGTAAATCTAAAAGAATGACATTATGTAGGCATGAGAGCTTGACTTGTGGGCATAGGTCCTGTAGGTCGTCCTGTGATCATCATTATACATTATTTATTGTTAAATGCAGGCAAGAAAATGTATGACTGTAGTGTTTACTGTAAACTGACATTATGAAAACATCTGCAGACATCTTTCGTGACGTTAGAGGAGACAACGGTTGCTGCATACTAAAGATCTGTTATATCTTTCAATTATTATCTTATATTTATCGACTAAAAAGGCCACATTATGTTTTTTTCAGGCTTTTTGAAATAATTTTGGGCACTTGCATTGTATTTCATGTTTTATAACATAATATAATAATGTATATGAATGGAAAACATCTTAGAGAACGCTTGGATTAGTGGTCTGACGCCCCCTGCTGGCAATGGTGGGGAATGGGAAGAGCATAAAATGGCACAGCTATTAGCAACATGACGCTAACAGTTAGATAAATGAACAGACTGCTTTGTAGTGACAGCAATTTAAGCTCTGAAATGATCAGAACTAGTCCGGTGATGGTGTATGGCAGTGAATGTCAACTGGCGGTCCGGGGGCCAGATCCGGCCCCCCAAAGCTTTCCCCCCAGAATATTACTGAATTCAGGAATAGCCTACTGAGGAGACAAATACAGGTGCCTATATACTTTTTTCTGCCTGTCTTTAATGAAAAATGACAATAAACTCTCTCTAATTAAACATTTCTTTTATTGTTTTATGTGCTTATTTTACCTATAGTCATTTTTCATATATGCTTGGGCTTTCCCCTCACACATAAGTACAAGCCTTGCACATAGAAAATATACAAATGTCAAATACATTTGACAGGCCTCAGTTATTAGAAATATTACTCTTTACATCAGATTAAGGAGGCCTCTGATCTAAAATATGAATACAAATGAAGTCAAACCTAAAAACCTTTGGTCAAGAATTTGATTATAGGGAGAAATTACAGTTCCTCCTGATACTACCATTGTAATGTCAGACTAAACAGGTGTCAGGCTTATGTTCAAGAAGAATATATTAAATAATAATATAATGCTTATTTTATTTTATTTTATTTTATGGGATTATCTGGCCCTCACTGTGTTTGCTGGGAAAAATGTTGGGCCTTGAATAAATAAATGTAGTTGATGACCCCTGCTGTATGGGCTTTAAGTGCGCAGGAGCACTTCCTGGTTTCACGCATCTATGTAGAGCAGTGAGACTGAGAGTTTTGAGCATATGAGAGAGAGACGGCATGAGCATAAACATGCACGAATGAAAAAAAAATACTACTCCAGGTGTTTTTGAGATGCAAACAACAATATGGCTACAGGCTCATAAAAGTAAATTTAGCATAACAGGGCATTGAATTCTGCTTGATATTCATACAACTCACAACAGTAAAGTATATGTCTAAGTGAAACTCTGTCTTTAAAGGATGACTTTGTATCATTATTTGTTTTGGAGATACTGTAAGTCTTGGACAACTGGATAGAGTTGAGTCAAGGGCATCTGTAAAATCTATGCCAAATTATATAAATCACAAATTTCCATTGGGGTAACAGCCATCTGATGTACAAGTGTTGAGTTAAAGCTATGAATCTAGTTGATGTGAGAGAAGAGGGTGCAGAGGGCAGGATTGGATTGAGGCAGATGATTTGCTGTGGCGACCCCTAAACGGAAAAGGCATAGGTATAATTAGAAGTGAGCCTGGTGGGAAACTGACTGATATATATTGTATAACACACTCTCAGTAAGTACCATTCAATGTAAAGCTGGAACAACTTGAACCTAAATGTAAAAAAAATGTTGACACTGAGTGCATTTCATTTATTGGCCTGTTACTGTTAGTGAAATTTAGATCACAGACAAAAAAAAAAAAAAAAAATCATTGTATGCTTCCAGAAACACATTGTGAATAGATCATACAATTATCTGTGTGCGTTTGACCTCAGGGGACTTGGCAGATAATGCCACTGCAGCTAATTCACTTGCAAAGGAGGTGAGAGGGATGTAAAGCTCAATTCAGAGCGGACTCAGACTATGAAGAAGGCCCTTTTCTGACAAATTTTTCACACAAACAAAATGCTAACACATCTCTACTCCATGCAAGAATCACAGCTTTGAGTCTGTTTATGGGACCGGGGCACCAGGGCTAAAAACAAACGCTCAACAAACACAAAAACAAATAGTAGATCTTAAAATAAGTTAGTTATTTGTATTTAGTTTTGCTAACTACAGCTATGTAAAAAAAAACAAAGACAAAAACAAGAGCCAGACAACTGTTCCAGGCATTTATTTAGCCTATATAAGAATAGGTTAGAGCTTTTTCTTAATTTATACTCATTTCATATTTTTATTTAGATTTATATTAATAATATTTTTGAAAAAAAGAATTACAAACATAAAGTAGCCAATATTGTGAATGAAAAATGTCCAAAAAGGTTTAAAAACAGAGTATTTATAAGACTTTTGCACAAAAACTATTGATAAGAGCACTGTTAAAAAAGACCGGATCGATAAGCAGTATCAGTAAGTAGTATTGGTAAAACTTTATTAACTTTAAAAAACATATAATTCATAAAAAAAAAAAAGAGCAAACTTGTCCAAATTTTGAATAGACTCTAAAAAAGTAATTATACAAACTTAAATAGTTTTAGTCAAGAGACGTAAATGATTTGTTGCAATCAGTTTCCACAATTTGAGTTGAGTTATCTTTTTGTGTTTTAGAGTGTATTGGGTCTGTCTTTGACCAAAAGCTGAAGGCAGTCAAACAAAATGTGCTTGTGAGGACGTCCCGCTCTTCTCCTGAAGTTAGCGGTATTGCGGGTATTAATGCATTCTTTTTAAAAAGTGAGACTCAGTGGAGCATGAACGGGGCCTTTTCATAGAAGCCCATCTCATACTGGTGTGAAATGAGCTGAAAATAAGCAGACTTAAAAGGGACGGCTTGGCAGGACGTCTTCCTTCAGTGTCAGCAGAGGTTTGAAGAGGTGACCTAAACAAATCAGTGTTTGAAAGGAGTCAAGGGTGAGTTCAGAGCACAAGCACACACTGGCCTCCTTCCCAGTCTGAAGATAGTATTCTCCACCAGAGCAGGCATTTTCTGCAGATGCTAATGTTGAGCTCTCTCTGCTCTTAATACAAATACAAAGGCAATTCAGATCCTAGGGTGTATTTACACCTGCCTCGTTTAGTCCAGTTAAAACGGACCAGAGTTCATTTCCCATGTTAGTGTGGCCCAAGTGTGCAGGTGTGAATGCACTCGTGCGCCGGGCCAAACAAGAGGACCTAGACCTGTCTGAAGAAGTGGTCTTGGTCTGCTTCCAAACAGACTCTGGTACGGTTCACTTACGGTGTGAATATGAACCGGCCCTGATCTGGCCCAACTACAAACGTCACCAGCCTTTCTGGAATTAACAAGCCACCATAGCTGGGCATTAAGGAAAATAAAACAGCAGTGGAAGTTGGGCAAAAAGCCACAAGCCATGGACAAACTTGGAACAATGAGGATACAGTGCCTCTTTGATATCCGCACTTATAGCCGACCTGTTCTGTTGTTTTCTGCTCAGCACCGCCGCTGTGGGTAGCGCACAGAGCGTGCCTTCTGAAATGCAGCTGGCTTACACCACACCTTCGCCACTGCAAAATAACAAGTAGGGCACGGTGAAACTGACCTCGAATTAGTTGCTTTTGACATTGAAAATGTTTTTTCACAGATCTGTAGCTGTAAAATCAGAATAAATATCCCAGGATCAAGTGCATGATTGTTTTTCTCAGGTTCTGTGTCTTTGCATTGCCCTGCCCGCGTCATTTCTGGCCAATGGGTGCAGCGATCATCATACACATGCTGCTCACTGATCACTACCTAGACCAGTGGAAAGTAGTCACAGAGAGGCTGAATTTAGTTTCAATGTCATCTTCAAGCTCTTATTCAAGGCCAGCAGACTGCCCTCTCCCGAGACACTTCTACCAGCTCATCTGGGAGGTAAATGTTTTTATTGATTGGTGTGACACTAATCATCTTATTTTGAATGTAAACAAGACCCAAGAAATGGTAATGGCTCCAAGGCAAGACAAAATATGATCCAGCAGTTATCAAGAACCGGGCAGTCACTCAAGTCTCCTCATGTAAATACCCAGGAGTTCACTTGAACAGCCTGCTCACCTGGAAAACATATTTGGAAAAACTAAAGTAAATTAAAACTTTTGGAGTAAATTAAAACAGAGGTTGTACTTTCTAAGATGCCTTAGACTAGAGACCTGCAGTGGGTGGGAAATTCCGCAGGTCCCGTGGGGCCTGACCCAAATCCTTCGGGATCGGGCGGTATTGACACGGTCTCATGCGGGAGCTGGTGGTCAAGCAAAAACCTGCCGGATCCTGAGCGCATGTTTATACTAGTCTTTACAGTAGCAGTCAAATCTAAATGTGGGCGAGTGTGCAGCTTACATGGGGCATTACGGTAACATGCCACCGTGTAGAGCAGTGGAGAAAGTAAAAAGTCATCCGAGCATGGAGAGTGAAACTAGGAGCCACGCTTTTTATCCTCTGCGGTCTGAAAGTCAGGATCTGTGGCCCAATAACAAACAGAGCACATGAACCCAGAGCTTTAACAGTACGTTAAACATGAGTTAGCTTTCTCTGAGCTCTGTGTGTGTGGATGTGGCATGTGTCAGAACAAGTGGACACACCGCTGCCCCGTGAAAAACCACGTCGTATTAACATTTCTCGGGACTCGTTGGGACCCATGAGAATCCCTCGGGCGGTCAGGAGTCTATTAGTTTTATTTTATATAAATTGGCTTGGACAAAAGCTAGCAAAACATTGTTTTAACATGTGGGATAGGAGGCAGTAATAGGCTAACCTGCACTATAGACCCTTCTTGTGTTTGTAAACAGAACGTCTGCATTCCAAAGACTGGTACCGAAAGTTAGAAAACATTGCAGATTAGTAATATCAAGACAGGTTTGGCAACTGACAACCACTCTGCCACATGTGAGTAATATCAGAGCCTGGTTTAATAACATTAGCGAGTGTGTCAACGTTTAGCCGTTTAATGTAAGGTTGCGATTAGCGTCTATAATTAGTTACAAGCTAAAGGCTACGTAATTTACATTTCTTAATTTCAGTGTTACGCAGGACAAATAGTAACAGAAAAGTGGCGGACCACAATACATTGACATACTTGACATTGCATGTTCAGATTTAATTCCTCAATAACCACATATGCTACTTTTATAAGTTAACTTTAGCAAATGGTACTAACACTCAGATCTGGATGATATATTATTATATTATATTTTATATTATATTATATATATATTATTGATTCAGAGTAATTTTTAATAAATATATAAACCACAACCATTTGTTCCTGCAGTCCAGAAAGGTCTAAATTATTATTTTTATTTTGCTCCCTCATAGAAATGAATATGATGAACGTTAATATTGGTACCAGGCTGTTTGTGCAACTTTTTAAATCATGTCATTCCTGGAAGGGTGTGTACCATGTTGTAAATGTTATGAAGTTTAAACATTGGTCTCAAAACTTATAGGGCTCTTTGAGAGGTGGCAGCTGCCACCCCATGCCACTCTTGCAGTTTCCCCACTGTGGGACTAATAAAGGTATTCTTACTTAGATCTGCCCATGTGAATATGTGTAAACGTCACTGGCCTCTTCTTAGTGGGACATACTTGAAACACCTCTCCAAGAAGTCATCTAAGGCAGTACCAAGCCGCCCCAGAAGTTTATTTCAGCCACTTGTATTCAAAATCTTTTCCTTTTGGTTAGGACCTTTTTTGTTGTGCAAGCGTTTGTGTGACAACTTGGCATTACATTAATTTCTTAACTGTGTTGAAGTTGTACAGTTGCTGTCTATGAAAGGTAGTGTTGACGCTGAGTAGTGTGCGCTATGAGCAACTCATTAGCCCCTCCGCCTAGTGTCACCACCAGTCGTCACTGAGCATTTTACTTATGTGTTTAACAGCCACATACAAATGTAAGTTGGGATTCTCTGCACCAAAATAAAGATTAAATACAGAAATAAACTGGATACAGCACCTGATATGCGGGAGGCGCTGTTCCCCATGACTCCAGACTGGGACAAAATTCTGAAGGCAAAGGAGGCCCTTATGTTTTATTAGTCTGATGAACAGCATGGCATAGGTTCACTCACACTTATAGGAAAAATACACAATTTTACTTGAAAATGACTCAAGATGTGGATAAATGTGCTCAGTTTCATTACATTTAAAAGAGCTTTTTTCAACCAGAAGTTGTGTTGTGATATTTCCGGTAGCAATTGTAAGTGACGTAAAATACTGAGCCCAGTAATAAAAACGTTTTTGCTCTGACACTTATTGTCTTCTCAACCACATTTCATTGATTACAGATGCAGAGGCAAAAGATACAGTTCACTTAAAATGAGCAGGTTATCATTAACAAAACTACCCCACTGAGCTCACTGTGAATCAGAATCGGCAGTAAATATATCAACTCTAGATCTGTGCTGTCTTATAATTAATGTTAGACATTTTCAGTCTAAAAGATTGAGTACTACTCTGTTTACAACAGATGAAGCTTAGCTATTGTGCTAATTCTGGCATATTTACTTTGATGCTTACTGCTAATTTGTTGATTAATGTGCACTGTCCTAATTCAAATAAAAATAAAATAAAATGAAAATGAAATGATCTGCTGTCATCAGTAGTTAGCTAATACTAATTGTTGATCATTTCAGCTTTGTTCTTTACTTTCCTTGATAAGCGTGAATAAATTCTGCATAAAAGAACTTGTAGCCTTTGTCTGGGTTACTGGGGTGTGTCTTTACCTCTATGACTGTCACTAAATGTGCAAACGTGAAATTTGGTAAGCTTGTTTAAAACACTTTCTCCATTTTGCCCTAAACAAGCGGTATCCAGAAATGGGATAACGCAACGAGTACTTCTGTTTTTTGTGAACAAAAGGTCTATGCATGGTTTGTTCTGTCCAGAGTTGCTTCCTGCTGTCCATGTGGGATTAAAACTGTTAAAATGTCTAAAAAAAAGTTTGAGAACCACTGCACAAGACAGCAGGTAAGAAATACAAAAAGCATGTAATGAGATGATTGACAGAGAGCCACCCACTCATGCCTCTGTGCCACCACTGTTCAATGACCTGTACAAATGTCAGCTCCACCCCATCTATAGTCAGACTATTCCTTCTCTGCTAATTGTAATTTGAAGGGACAGTCACTTGGACCATAATGGAGATCTGCTGTAGGGTACATGATATTCCACCAACATGAAAAAGAGAAATGCAGCCCTTTCCTCCATATTTTACGTTTTTTTTCAGTCCATACAACTCTGGACATATGCATTCATCTCGAGCATTGTGAAAGATCGAGTCGGTTCTTCCTCAGTTCCTGCTTTGTTTTCAAGCTTAATGAAATGTCCGAACACTGTTGCACTTCCCCGTTGCAACATTTCGAAGGAGTTATGACAATTAAAAGATTGTGAGGAGCAGATTAAAGTAAATTGGCGCCTTTGTGTGGGTCTGGGAGCTGGTTCTCGCGAGGGCGTCTCAGCGCTGCATATTTATCAAAGTGACAGCAGGCGTCAGGGAAACAGGGCTGCAACACAACCACTTACTCACTAATGGCTTACACAGGCACGGATCATTATTCCTCACAACACACACCAGCGCACAGAGAGGCAGGCGGCCATCACTTCTGCAGCAGTGTTGAGTCAAGAGGAGGAGGAGGAGGCGGAGGAGGAAGAAGATCTTTAGCACAACACTTCTCCAGTTTCCTCTAAACTGCAAACTCTGGGTTAAGTGTTAGACGCTGAGAGGGAGGAAAGTTTGTGACCTTCTTTTATACTCTTCAAATCTGTGCCAAGTGATGTTGATGCTGAGATGAAACACTTTTTTTTAGATTTTAGGATTTAACGGTTTAGTTTAATGGTCCCAAGCTAAGACAAAGACTCACCTGCACAGTGGCAAAGTGGTTAGCACTGTCACCTCAACATAGGTTATGGATAGCCATCCATCCATCTTCTGCCTATCCAGGGCCGGGTCGCGGGGGCAGCAGTCTAACCAGAGATACCCAGACTTCTCCTTCTGGTGGGACATGACCGGAGCACCTGCCCAGTAAGACATCCAGGAAGCATCTGGAACGATGCCCGAGCCACCTCAACTGTCTCCTCTAGATGTGGAGGAGCAGCATCTCTACTCCAAGCTCCTCCCGAGTGACCAATCTCCTCATCATCTCTAAGGGAGCACCCAGCCATCCTGTGATGGAAACTCAGTTTGGCTGCTTGTATCCAAGATCTTGTGCTTTGCTGTTGCTATGAAAATAAAAACTTCCATTGGCCATCAATCAAAACACATAAACATTATGCAAAGATTGACATGACAAACTAACTTGAGTATTAGTTTTATGTTTACAATTTTTTAACCATAAACTATTTTTTTTTCCTTGTCAGAACGAAACTTATCTCATTTTCTTTTCTGTTTCATTATTTTAGATTATTGGAGTCTTGAGAGCCATTGTGAACAAACTTATTTTGCAGATAATGAACAGTTGCTTCCACCACAGCAGTAAAGCTGACAAAATTCCCTTTATAGCAGCCTTTTCACAAAGTTATAGTCTGTTTTGTCATATATTGTATCCCCAAGTGTTGTCTTTTGTCCATTTAGATTTTATAATGTGTCTTATTCTGGTGCAGCAGTAGTGATAGCCTTAGATTGAAAATGCCTGAGTGACAGTGCCCCATGTGTTTTCTGTAATGACGTATTCATGCTTGAATCAATTAGAAACCAGGGACCGATGAAGACAAGGGAGACGAGGGGGAGAGTGCTGGTGAAGAACTCCTGTGAAGAGTGAGATTTCACAGGCTCAGTGTGAATGGCTAACAGGCCCGAGTGAAGAGGTGACGGGGGAGAGAGGGCTGGACCGAGGCGAGATAACGGAGATCGAATCATGTCAAATATGAGATTTCCATTGCATCTTTCTCACAAAACCAACTATTCACCGCAAGATATTTTGGGAAGTGCTGTTAATGTCTATTTATATTAAAACTGTGCTGTTACATGATCCAATTTGGATCAAGCTATAGGCATGGGACAAATGAGCTCACATTTTCCTCAAAGTGGTATATTAAAGAGTTTGTGGTAAAATATGTACATATGTATTGCAAAAGTTGCATTACTGTATTTGTCCACTGTCTTTGCTGTGCTGCTTTCGTACAGTTCAGTTTACTAGCATTCAGCCTTAGCAAAGAGCGAGTTAAGAACACAGTATCTTGTTTTCAACATAGGCTAACGCTCATTCTTCTCAGCTAGGACATTGTGGGTTCGATTCCCAGAACAGCCAAATGATAGTCTCTGTGGGTGGGGTCTGCATGTGCTCCCCATGTTATTGTGGGTTCTCTCCAGCTTCCTCACCATCCAAAGACATGCACGTGTTAGGCCACTTGGTTAACCTTACTTGGCAGAATGGTGGCAAGGTGCTTCGCGCACAAGAAGGTCCTGGGTTTGAATCCCAGACCACATGGGACCTTTAAGTGTGGGGTTTGCATGGTCTTCCATCAACCTAAAACATGAACAGTAGGCTAATCCTCCAGCTAGATACTCGTGACAAACATCCTGGCTCAAGATCTGCAGAAGGGTCCCTGAGCGCTGCACTGCCCCTCACAGGTTGCCCTAGTGGCATTGAGGGTCAAATACAAGGAACAAATTTCCCTACCGGGACAAAAAAGTATACCTTATTTGCTCCAGTAGTGAATGAGTACAAAAGTCCCAAAATGAACCACCTTTGCTCCCACATATGTGTAAATAAATATTATACACTAAGCACCCTTACACATACACAATATAACATACATGAATACAAATTGTTCTACGGCAGTGGTTCCCAACCTTTTTGGTCTTGTGTACCCCTAGGATTGAGCTTACTGTTGGTTTGGATCTGGTTTAGTCCTGGTTTAGACCTGGTTTAATGCAGGTTTAGTCTCATTTTAGCCCTGGTTTGAACTGGTTTAGATCTAGTTTATTTCTGGTTTAGACTTGGTTAAGTTTTAGTTTTAGATCTGGTTTAGTTCTGGTTTTAAACATATTTTTCCTGGTTTGTTTTGGTTTGTTTATGGTGTATTTTTTTTTTTTTTCCACTGTTCTACAGTACCACTGCTATCTGCTTCATTGCTAATGAGGAATTTTAGGAGAAAGTCTAAATATTGTATACTGAGTAGTACTTGTTTATAGATTTTCTGGAATTAAAATTAGGCTATTTGGATATCATTCAAGCTTTTTGTAAAATTTTCTGGAAAGGCCAAAAATAACCCAAGAAATTCATATGTATTTTTTAGGTTTGGATTTGGATAACCATGTGGATCCGGGATAATTTTCCATATTACTGTGCCATTGTGAGATAGAGTCAAAGAAATTAACTCCAGCCACAAGGGGTCATGGCCATATTATTACCTTTTGGTGTGGATGTGAGGTCTGTGCTCTTCAAGTGCTTTTAGTTTACCAACACCGACCTTTTCTGTTATTGCACTGTTGCATTAGACACTACCTGTGCCTTTGTGTGTCTGTATCAACCAAAAACACCCGATTATTATCTACCTTGTATCTTGAATGCCTTAACTGATATATTTCTAGGCCTTGTTAGCTCCGACAGGTTTGTGGTTAGTGGATAAATGGACAAACACATGCAGCTCCTGTGGGAATAAGGACAGGGCTGAGAAAAGGGTGTTAAAAGTAAATAGGTGTTTTTTTTTTTCCAATGTGAAAGTAGCAGAGGGACTTGGAAAGAGTGAAAAGTAACACCCAGAATTTTGCCCTGACAGCTCTGTCCTACAAAAAGACCACGGCAGGAGCCAAAGGGCAGTTTTACTGTTGTCCCAGTGTGGCACAGTGATGTTGTTTACATTTGACTAACATTACACAGCACTATACAGAAGTCAAAATCTCAAGAAGAAAAAGTTTTGCAGTGGTACTGTCCATACAAGCCTAAGTTACACTCAATTATTATTAAGGTGATATATAACACATTTTTAAAATATTTTTGTACTACATAAGATATTTTTTACAGATTTGGTTATTACCTATAAACTTGGCTTGTCTGTTAGTCACATAAGAGTTGAGGTAAGATTTTGATGGCATTTTTAAGAAAGGTTATGGAAGGAACACAGGATTAGTTGCAGACAGTCAAGCCCAAATGTTTGCATGCCCTGCCACTAAAAAATGACCCACAATATACAGCCAAAGTGGTAAAGAAATGCTTGGTGGATGAACAGGATCAACATCTGGAAATAGTCACAATTAGAGTCCAGACCTGAATTGTTGTGAATTTGTGGAGAGAACTGAAGACCAGAGTAATGACAAGGAAGCCTTGCAAGATCAAGGACCTGGGAATTTATGCAAAAGAAGAAAATCTCAGCAAATATGTGCACTTGCCAACAATATAAAAAAGGTTTTACAGCTGCAATAGAAAGTAAAGGCTTTGCCACTGAGTATTGAGTAAGGGTAAGAATAAATTTGGACAAACACATTTTGTCAAAATGTAAAATAAATAAAAACAGATTTTTTTTTTTTTTTTTTCCACTTTGTCATGTCATCTACAGCCAGAACAGATCCATTAACAAAGTAAAAATTCACTGAACTGTAATTTATGGCCATGGTACAAATAATTTTGGGCTTACCTGGTATGTATCCAGCGCACTGGATCTAGGAACTTTTTATGTTCTTTACCATTTTGTAGGGAGGAACTATAATGTCATGGCAGAGGTCTGTGGTTTCTAGTTTTATATGCTTTCTCTGACTCTCTTTGTCATGACTTCTTTGCCATGGCAGGTGACTGGGGACAAAGGTATATCAAATTCTTAGAATAATTTTAACTAACAACTTCAACAACTATTATTAACTAGCATCTTCTGAGTATACACAATGTTTTCATGTATTTTTGTCTTTTGATCGCTAATTTCCTGGTATCCATCATAATATTGTCATAATATGTCATAATATATAATTGGTATCCTCCAATAAGCCCAGCTATTCCCAAGTTGAGTGCTTGTTGCATTAGGGCCACCGCCGTTTCAAAGGAAGGCAGCTAAAGAGAATGAATTGTTAATGAGCCTAATTGAATTAATTGTTTTTCTTTTTGCAGCAGAAAGTGATCAAAGTCATCTCCCAAACCCTGACTGCGTGGTGTGTATCCCAAATGGATGAGTGCACGTCACTTTCTCTGTGTGAATTATTGAGTCTCGCTCTGGGCCAGCACTGACTCATGTTCCCATAGACTTTACTTACACACAGCTGACTGTCCCAGCTCGAGACGCTCTCAATCATCACTATTTTATCATGTGGATGTGTCTGATTTAATACCCACGTCCCGGACCAGTCATGTGTGCTGATTATATTTGATATTCTGGCACAGATGTTGTAAAACACTGCCGGATGATTAGCGTACTCTGGATGGAGCTAAATGTAATAATGATTTTATGAAGATAATACATCACTGCTTCAGTACGACGGCACATTAAAAGACACAGCTAGTGGCTAAACATATGTTTGATTTGCATATGCATAAAGCCATTGAGCTGCTTAGACAACCTTAAACATTTCAATGCTCTAAGTTATGTGGCCTATTCAAAATGGTCTGAAGGTGCAAAGAGCTCTCTCCTCTCTGTTTTAGATTTCAGTAAAGTGTAATGTCATATCTGCAGGCGTTACTATATCACTGTGATTTTAAAATGGTCAGGACCTCATTAGTATTCTCCAGAGACCACAAGTGTGGTTGGTTTCTTTTGCACCGGCTGTTCAAAGCATTTGCTTAATGTTCACCAAAAGGCCAATATGTCGCTGCTATTTAGCACAAATCTAACATTTGGTCTGGTGTTTCTTTCTGCTCGTCACGACTGCTCCAGTTCTGGCTGTGTGAAAATCACAATCTCCTCAAAAAACTGTGGTATCTGTTCCCCTGGAGAGGTGAGAAATCTAATTTGTAATGACATTTCTGACCGAGGGTAGAGGGTTTAACATGAGATACAATAAAATTCTTTAAAAAGTCCACGTAGACAATCATTTTGCAATACAAATAATGTTATTAATTTGAAAAAAATGAATAACCTAAGTCAATTCTGCACTGTGTTGTAGATTGACTTTCAAATCCAACCACAAGGGGTCACAAGCCATTGTGCTCTTTTTGTAGGTCCCAAGCCTAAATAAATGGAGAGGGTTGTGTCAAGAAGGGCATCTGGCATAAACCTTACTGCACAAATTACTGCACACAGGAGGCAGATGATTTGCTGTGGTGACCCCAAGCTGAAAAGCTGAGGAAAAGAAGACTGTAGAGTGACATTCAGAGAAAAGAAACACTATAACTTGTTTATGGATATGGAGTCACTGTCTGCACCTAAAGTGATATTTTTAAGGATTAAAAAATTTTTTTTTTTTAACTTTGTTTCTATGGGTTTTGCTATAAATAAAATACTCAAATATTGTTAAGGTAGACTTTGGGAAACACCAACCCAATGCCTGACCACCATCAGCAGAGGCAGGGCAACTGCTTTGTCTCCTCTCGTTTCCCTTTGTCGCCACTAAAAAGACACACCAGAGCGATTCAGACCCATGACCCAACAGTGGCATGTGGAAGATATTATAACTATTTGCAACTGCAGGCCGCACTAGTCACTAAACTCTGTGGTTACATAAGATTCTTGTAAACACAACTCCAAGTATTTATCAATAATAATCATATGCACTAAATTAAACATGTCTGATCACAGTAATGAATAAAGGGGACTGGATTATTGCAGCTGTTTACCTCAGAGGAGGATTATATTTTCATCTGCACGAGGCTACAAGCTAAGGTAAGCTAACTGCAGCACATTAGCGTCACAGATGTAGGAAACATAATGTAGTAGTAGTTGTAGAACAAAAGTTAATTTTGTTTTGATGTTAAATGCGAGCTGTTTAACAAACTGTGAATGGGACACACAGCCAATTAGAGCACGATGCCTGATACTGATTCCACATGTTCAATCAGCCAGAACTAGGTCCAAATGTGTCCCACTACGTCTAACAAACAGACTCACGTCACTGCGTCAAACCATTCGAACACACCCAATGGCCGATAATTGTCCCAGTGGGTCTCAGCCTTTAGGAGCAGTGTGCAGTTGCTATGCAGTGCAGATCATGAGCCAAGATCTTGTTCAGAAGTACCAAGTTGGAGCATTAGCCTACTGTGCATGTTTTAAGCTGATACCAGAGTATTCAGAGGAAACCCAGCCAGAGATGGGGAGAACATCTAAACTCCACACAGAAAAGCCCCCACTGTCTGGGAATTATACCCAGGACCTTTTTGCTGTGAGGCGAGAGAGTTAACCACTTTGCCATTGTGTGCTGCATTTTATGTCATGTCAACAGAATATTTAGACTTTTTTATACTGTGTTCTAACTTCCCCTTCCAAAAAGCAGTGGCAGAGCTTGAGTATAGATACATAAGGTGAGGAAATCGTTAGGCAATAAATATGTGTTAATGTTGGGACTGAAAGGCTGTGCTGATGAGACAGATCTGTTACCTGTGTGGACCAGAGCAGCTGTGTTCAGGATGTCCCGCTGCAGGTGCACAGCCCACACACGCTCAGGACAGGAAACACACAGATTTACCTGAGCCAACAATCACCTGCCTATGCCCCCGTCCTGAGTCAGCTACTACTGCCCTGTGGGACACTGCCGTCTAACACAAGCTCCCCCTTCTCTCTCTCTCTCGCTGTCCTGTACTCTCCTCTCCAAAGAATGCACAGACATCGCTGCATATTTTCTGAGAACAATGTTAATGGAAATTTCTACTTGAGTTTTACAAAAGTCTGTCTGCAAAAAGGCACAAACAAAAACTATTAAATTGCAAACATCATTTATGAGACGACTGTGCCGAAGAAAGGCTTCATTTTATTGAACTGACATGTTTGGGTAAATTATGACCATTTGCATTAATATGTTTTTGAAAACCACAAAAGAAAATGTATTAGGACTGAAGAAATAATATCTTAAAATAATGTTTAATCGTATTTCTGCAGCCAAAACAACTATTCAAAAGCTTTTCATTATGTTTGGAAACTTTTGCGACTATGCACTGGGTAATTTTGTACGGTAAGCTATAGAGCTATTATGAAAATGACATATAATGAAAGTTGGTGCTTTTTGAAGAAGTAATTGCCAGCTTCTGACTCCTCACACTTGAACCAGAGGTTCAACTAGGTACTTTTACAGGAGTATTTTTGAGGAAACAATGTAATACTTAGTCTTCCTTCTTACCTTTTGGCTTTTCCCTTCTGGCTCCAGTGTGCTTACTTGCATATTAATGTTAGACCAGGGGCCCTTCCTGATGCAGCCCTCTCCATTTATCCAGGCTTGGGACAGGCACAAAGACTAAACTGGCTTGTGACCCTTTGTGGACGGATTTTTTTTTTCTAGATAAAAGTAAAAGTACTTTTTGGCCTCACAAGTTCCTGGGTTTGATTCCAGGTTTTGATACAGACTTGTAGTAGCAGTAGTAGTAGCAACAGTATTCGTCGTAGTAATTATAGTAGCAGTAATAGCAGCAGTAATAATTGTTGAGATACCTGTTCCATGTCCCTACAGCTAGAAGCTGTGTCCGGGGACCAGGTCGTCGAGGCACCCGCCTTCAACTGCTGCCCGAACCACACTGCACCGGTCCCCTACGATTACCTCTGCGGGTGGTGAGCCCACAGGAGGTCGGGCCCACGTCGCTCTTTCGGGTTGTACCCCAAGGGGGAACAGTCTGCAGTAATGCGGTCGTTGTATCGGTCTGTTGTGGTAAAGAAGGAGCTGAGCCGAAAGGTGAAGCTCTTGATTTACCGGTCGATCTACGTTCCTACTCTCACCTATGGTCATGAGCTTTGGGTCATGACCGAAAGGACAAGATCCCGGATACAAGCGGCTGAAATGAGTTTCCTCCACAGGGTGGCTGGGCGCTCCCTTAGAGATAAGGTGAGGAGCTCTGTCACCCGGGAGGAGCTCGGAGTAGAGCCGCTGCTCCTCCACATCGAGAGGAGTCAGTTGAGGTGGCTCGGGCATCTATTCCGGATGCCTCCTGGACGCCTCCCTGGGGAGGTGCCCGGAAGACCTAGGACCTAGGACTCGCTGGAGGGACTATGTCTCTCGGCTGGCCTGGGAATGCCTTGCGGTCCCCCCGATAGAGCTGGAGGAAGTGTCTGTGGAGAGGGAAGTCTGGGCATCTTTGCTTAGACTGCTGCCTCTGCGACCCGGTCCCGGATAAGCGGAAGAAGATGGATGGATGGAGATACCTGTTGAACTACAAAAAGTAAAAAGTAATTTGTATTTAATAAAACTTTACATTCAATCCTTTTTTTTTTTAATTTTAGTTAAATATTCATATTGTTGAGTACTTTCCCTTGAGTAATGTTGACCAAAGTTTTACCTACATATACTGCAGAGTAATTCTTCCACCTCTAGTGTTTTCACCTCCACACGCCCCAAAGGTAAAGTCCTCTATCAGTGATCTGTTTTTGTACACAGCCTCACGGACCTAAAGCTGAAGTCTGTCTGATGTGATAAGGCCGGGGCACAGACAGCTGCTGTATATCTGAACTCTTGTATTTATAGAAACTTAAATTTGAGTATACGCTCAATATCCCAGACTACGAGCTGAAACTGATAATAACGTTATTGGCTTTTCTAGATCGTAGGAGATACAAAAACTTGTGGAAATGAGCCTCTGGCGAAGAGAGGATGGATAAAGAGTCATTGAGTCGGGTTCTAAATAAGGCCCAAAAGATACTACTTCACTTTCCCTAGGAAGAAACTGACCAAGCTTGTTTGATGGGCTAATGTTAGAACATGGTAACTTTTCTCGTTTCAGAGTAAAGCACTATTGTAACAATTCCAGTTGACTGATATATAGTTCATCGCTTGGATTGTTTTTTGTTTCCCCTCCATGGATCTATACAAAGTTTTTTTCTGCTATTTGGATGCTCTGCCGTGACAAAAATCATGAAATAGAGCCATCGCAAGCTTGTTGTTTTGCCAACGACGATATGGCACTTTCTCTCTTGTGTCTTTTTCATCCCTGAGACAGCAGGGGGAGATGCAAGGCGCTTTATTCACCCCACAATGACTTATTTATCTATCATATGGACCCTGAAACAATTTATTTAAGGTAGAGATTTATAGTGTGTGAATCTATTATTATTTGGGCATGGGAAAACTAATGCTTTCAACCAGAGCTGGGATGTAAAGCCGATGTGACACACAACTCACACATTTGGAGCATCGAACAGAAACAGGAATAGAAAATAATAATCAAACTTACATTAGGGGTCCACTGTGTCTCTTAGCAAGGAGGTTACTATGGGTTTGATCTTTGGGTTGGCCAACTACAACCTTTCTGGAGTGGAGTCTGTCTTCCATCGCCCTGCCAGTGAGAGTCAACCCCGCCACCAACTGTACCCTGCCTCAGACACATAGCTGCTGGATATAGAATTAATAAACTAACATTAGGCTGCATGTAGTTTTGAACTTCTATTCTTCAAGATATGCAAACGGTGTAACTGTACGTGGAAAATGAAATATAATATGTTACACTTTGAACATTTCATTCACCTTCTTTCTCTTACTCCTGTTAGGAGCCGTGTGTGGCTGAAAACTAAACCAGAAACTATGGGCCTGTGGCGGGGTACAATCCTGGGCAGTGACTAGTTTGTGTCAGGTCCTACCCTGTTGGTTTAGTTTATCTTTTTATCATCAGCATTTAAACTGTTTCCTGTTTTATTTTGAAGTTACTTACCCTGTGTCTTGTTTCAGATTTACTTCCTGCCCTCCTGTGTTTCCCACCTTTGTATTACCTGCCCCGCCCCTAATGTGCTGCACCTGTTGTCTCCCCTATATAGTCTGTGTGTTTTTGCCCTGTCCTTTGCCAGCTTGTCTCTACTCTTGTGAGCATTCCAGCCTTTTCCAGTGCTTTTGTATGATACCTTCGTGTTGTTGTTTTTTTTTATCCGAGTTTGGGCTGAGATTTTGTACTTTTGCCAGTATCTTCATTAAACTTTTTCCTATTTTATCATGTTTGGCTCTGCTTTGTGTGCCATTTTCTGTGAGCCTGACAGCTTGTCGCAGGGCTGACACACACTGACTGTCAACCATTCACCCTTACTCCTTCACTAGGAGATATTTTGATGTGTTTGCATGTGTGTGATCAACTCTTTTCTACAGGATTTTAACATCAACAATAATAAGACGATTACAAAAGACAGCAGAGATTCACGGTAATACTATGTGTCTGAGGTAAATGAAAGTGGCCAGTGTGTGAGAAGCTGAAAGACACAGCTCTCTCGCAGTGGCCTGTGTGTATTTAATCGACGTAGCGGCGGTTCACGGCTCGGGATGAGCTCTAACAGTTTGTCCACGACCTCTCCGTCCTCTCCGCATGATCAAAGCCCGGGACAGTCCGCACGCGCCATCCTGGGTCCCAACCTCTCCTCCCGAACCAGAACAAAGAAAAGCGAGAGGTCAGAGGTCAGATTTGAAGAAAACTCAAGAGTTATACACAGACAGAAGGAAAGGACGTCTGGGCTTAGACTAAACAGAAACACAACAGAGGTGAGGGAGGACACAGAAGAGATACGATTAACATTAACCTCAGATAAACTCACTATCTGTGTGTGTTTGGGTGAAATATAGGCTGAGGCATTAACATACAGGTTAATGAGGGACATAGTATAAATACATAAAGGTGAAATTGGATTCTGGAGCACTGGTATTTGTGTAAACATTTAGTTGTGTTTTAGACTCTTACAAATTCTATAGTGCAAAATGATGAAAAAATAAGCTTCCATTACTCAGGGAAGTAGTCAAAACAAAAAAATAATTTTTATATGGGTACCCTGAAAACTTCTCTTAAGTTTAATATAGGCTAATACAGTATATGTGAGACCCAGCTTTCCTTAGTTTATCCCTCCTTTTGTTGCTAGGCTCACTGTCTCTGTTTTTTGTCAGTTTTGTGAGTATTTTGCATTAATAGTAAATATTTCTTTGAGCACTTTAATCGTTGTTCAACTCTTACTATATTATGCATACTTCTTTAACCTTGAAAAGCATAATAAACTCCAGAGTTAGAAGATGAATTAATGAATTAATGAATTAATGGCGTTATCCTCCCTGCACTGTATCTAATACATAAAAAAATATATAATTTTTTATTCTCTTCATATTTGTCTGATGATTACATTGCACTTAGAAATTCAAGAGGCACTTGAATGTAGACAAATTACCATATTACATTACCATATTAATTATATTAGTGCATTTAAAGCATTAGTGCTTCTAACTGCCTTAATGGTTTAGTGCTTTGAATTTTAAACATCTTCATTTGTGCATCTAAAATCATTATTTTGATTGGGATTTACATAAAATTTGACTTGTAAATGAAAGTGATTAGCTATATAAATATACTTTACTGACTGGGACTTAGAAGTCCTGATGTCTGGTCTTGTATTTGATAAATGGCTCTGTAAATCTCAGGGGTTTGGTCCGGACTTTTGAACTTGTTTTTCCTGGTTTGGACTAAATCCTCAGATGTGAAAGCCCAACAGTTGGTCTTTGGTTTGGCAAAAAAGGTGGCCTTGGTACAGTTCAAGGTCTGGTTCATTTGTAGAGTGAAAGCGCGTTTGCCGATATTTGTACTTCGTTTGAACCAAATCCAGGAATCGACAGATGTTACTGACACACAAAGACAGAAAAGGAGGGAGACAGATGTGCATATGCAAAGATACAGCATCTGACCATTACCTAATGAGTGCATTAGGGCATTATTCATTGATGCTGTTTAATTTGATTTTGTATTAAAGGTACTATGAGCTGTATTTTTTTTTTTATATACTTAATAAAAAGTATCCACATGTGTCCCCAGATATGAGGCAGGAGCACACTGTGACTAGCAACCCACTGACCACTGTGTTGATTTAGACTGCAGTACTGATTTTAAACCAGCAGCTTCCAGGTAAAAAAAAAAAAAAAAAAATGTCTTACATGTGTGCCATCCTCACAGTAACCTGCACAGATCTGTTGTGTACCTAGTCAGGTCCATTAAACAGGAAGTGATCTGATTTCTTAAGATCTCCATTCATCTCAGTGGACTCAAGCCAATCGGTGGACAACAATACATTTTACAGCTTTCAATAATGTATGAAGGCGGTCTGTGATCTCCGCCATGCGTGTTGCTATTGGAGACGGCTGATCTGTGAGGCCCTGAAGGACAGAGGAGTGCAGAGTGACAACACCCCACAGAGAGCAGTCCTCCTCCACTGTCTCTGCTCTTGTTAAGGTCCTTGTCTGGCTGTCTGTCAACCTTTTGTATCTCCAACTCATACAGCTCAACCACAGTGAAGGAGGACAATACAAGATCTTAGAAAAATCTGAATATTAAAGCCGCACAGTGTAACTTTTGCTCTCTCACTCATAAGACTTGAGAGGCCACAACAGAAAGATTAGATTTCAGAAATTAGTGAAAGTAATGGCAAAAAGAACGATGTGTTTAAATGAGCATTTTTAGTAGATTTCAAATAAATGGTATTGTGTAGACATACTGTCCATAACATACATCAGACAGTGTATTGTATAAGTTTAAAGTCAAAATATATATATTGTTGCTTTAAAGGTCCCCTATTCTGCTTTTAATGCATGGAATACTTTACAGAAAAACTGGAAATTATTAAATTGATGTATTTGAGTTGTAGAGGCTGCAACATGCACTTGTTTCCATAATCTGTCTCTTCCTGTTATTTTGTCTTTGCCTGTGTAATTAGGTTTCAACCTGGACAGACCCAAGCAGAGGCAAATGCATTACAAAAGATTTATTGAAAACAATTATTTAAATAGGTTTGGAGCTTAGACCCCAGCAGGAAATGATGGATTGAAGGTGCAGAGCGGGGTAGATGATAAGAAGTCTTCCCCCGGAGCCTAGACTGTGGCGGTGATGGAGATGAGGTGGAATTTTTATGGTGCAGAGATGAAGAGGAAATATTTGCTGCAGAAGTGGTGATGGAGGGCTATATGAGCTGATTAGCTGACTGGTGAGGCGATGAGGCCTGGTTAAATCCTGGCTAAATGATGGTAGGCTGTGTCGGAATAGAGGAAGCTAAACATACGCTATAGCTCTATAATTGTGTTTTGTATTTTTTGCCTCCTCTTGGCAGGAACTTCCATGAAAAAGAGTTTGTTGCACCTCACAAACATACCTGGAGTAGTATTTTGTTTCATTCATGCTTGTTTGAATAATACTATTTGCTGAGCCCGTCCTCTTCTAGCCATCTGGAAATGCTCAGTCTCACGGCTCTGCATAGACAGGTGAAACCAGGAAGTGCTCCTGTGTGTTTCTAAAGCCCAGACTCCATCCCCAGACACATTGTGATAATTTCAGCACTTAAATTGCCATCAGTACAAAACAGTCAGCTGATTTATCTATCTGTTAGCATCATGTTGCTAATAACCATGCTAAATAGCCATTTTATTCTCTGTCCAGTCCCCACTGCAGCCAGCAGTTTTAGAAGTGATCTGAATTATTACTAGCACTAGGATATTTGTTGCCCTAACCTAGCCTATCTAATGGTAAAATATGCACTTAAATTTTTACTGCCACAAAAAAATAAAATAAGAACGTAGGACAATATTAGCCAACAAAATGTCAAATCTAAAAAATAATACCTTCCTATTGGGCTGGTTTAAAAATAATTGATTTATTGTAGATCCTTTAAATTCATTTTAATTAATTTTAAGCCAAAAATCCACAAGACCTGCTGGAGGAAAATACATGATATTTGTCATCGGCAAACACCTCATATTGAACTAGAAAGTCAAAGGGCAGAGAGAAGCTCATCTCCAGTGACCGTCCCAGGTGAATTACAACTAGAGGAAATAATTCAGTGGCCTTAGGTGAACCAGAATACCACCAATGGATTATGCTTTTGTCCAATAAGAAAGCCAATTGTCAAATAGCATGGGAACACAACACCCAAGAATACCAGAACTGATGTGATTTAAAATGATGACTTTAAAATGACTTAGCAAACCAACAGTATATGATTTCAGCCATATTCAGTCTTACTTTTTCCTAACCTTAACCTGAACTGCTACTTCATGTGCCAGTCCCAAATCACTGCACACCACAAGGCAGATGATTTTCTGTGGCAAGCCCGGAACAGAAAAGCTGAAAGAAAAGACAAAGTTAGTTGCTAGTTAAAAAAAAGGTTCCCAAGTAAATCATACATGGGAAATTGTGGCTTAAGAAATCTGTATTTTTTTTAACACTTTATGATGACAGTCAAAAGATCAAACCTATCTCAAGTTCCCCAGTCACATATCAAAATATCCTCACATTGCGCTCAACCATCTGCGGCTCGACCCTCTTGATGAGCGAGTCCAGGTTTTCAGCAGTCCCCTCCCTTTCTAAGTTCCTCCCTCTGCACTATTAATCTGCCCTCTCCCCCTCGTCGCTCCTCTCAGTGTCTTCCATCTCAGTCTGTGCTGCTCTCGGAGGTAATTCTCTATATTCTTCAAGGCTCATTGGTCGCTCTGAAGGGACCTGCTCTGGTCTGCCCACCACTCTGAGACCTTGGTAACCCAGAGAGGACACACTGTAACTCCATCCTGCTTTTACTGAGGGGCCATAAAAGACCCATTCTAACTGCATTATTAAGAATAGTGTTAGTGGATATACTTTGCTGACTTTAAAATGTTTCTTTATACGTTAATAATTGTGTTTTTGTTTAGAGAATACATAGATTTATTTTAATTATCAATAAACTTTGTAGCTTTAGACACAATATACAGTTAGGGCCAGAAACAATGTCTCATGATCCAAAGCACACTACATCTTCTGTAAAACATGGTGGAGCAGTGTGGTGCATGAGCGTTCATAACTTCCAATGGCACTGGTGTTTACTGTAATGATGTGACAGAAGACAGAAGCAGCCGGATGAATTCTGAAATGTATTGGGATAAACTTTCTGCTCAGATTCAAAAGCCACAAAGTTGATGGACAGCACTTCACAGCACAGATGGACAGTGACCCAAAGCACACTGCAAAAGCAACTCAGGAGTTTTTTAAGGCAAAGAAATGAAATATTCTGCAATGGCCGAGTCAGTCCCCAGATCACAGCCCGATCGAGCTGCATTTCACTTTAGGCAGAAAGATCCACAAACAAGCAACAACTGAAGACAGCTGCAGTAAAGGCATTACAAAGGAGGAAACCCAGTGTTTGGTGATGTCCATGGGTTCCAGACTTCAGGCAGTCATCACCTGCAAAGGATTCTCCAATTACTTTTGAGCCCTTGAAAAAGAGGTGGCTACACATTAAACTGCTATAAATCCTAAACATTTTCTCGGATTTGGACATGAAAACTCTCAAATTACAGCTGAGATTTGCACTTCAAACAACATATTCATTTATATAAGTGTATTTTGTTTGGGTAAAAAAAAAAAGCTAAAATAACAAAACTTGTGTCAATTTCTAAATATTTATGACCTAACTGTACATTTCACATGCTTCAATAGAGCTGCAACAATAGACTGCTCTTTTTGGCTCACTTTGGAGAGAATTGTCTGTCTCGGAATGATAAGAGGATTTCTAATCTTATGCATGCTTTGGTAAAACCTCAACTTCCATTTTTTTTTTTTTTTTTTTGCAGCACAAAATCCCAACCACTTTTTACTTTAGTTGCCTTTTATGTTGAAGTTCTTCCATGACAGCTCGAGCTTATCCCAACAACTATGGGCCAGACTGACCAAATTCACCTATACATGGATGTTTTTAACAGAGGAGGAATGAGCCAAAGTATCAGGAATAACACAAGGAGGACTCCACTCAGACAAAGTATTGGCAATCAGAGTCTGAACAAACCCCCGATGTTTGCTGTGAGCCACGACAGCTAACCACTGTGCACTTCAAAAAATCCCCAAAATGTCATTAAGATGTTCTCCTCTTTGTGTCCCCAACTCGTCAGTCTTTTTTGCTCAAAGTGACTCTTTACATAACATGGCTGCTCCGCTTTTGACGGCAGCAGTTAGCGTTGTTAGCACATGTGGTCAGCATTTTGCTCTCCTGCTGGCTGCATGATGCAAACACAAACACATCCACATACTTCCTTGGTTTGCCCCCTCTCTGACTTGAACTCCCTCTAACCATCTCAGTTTCTTACATTCAATGGATGTACTTAGTTTAACAAGGAACAAGATGGAAAATAGTCCTCTCTTTAATTCAGTTTTCCCTTCAAGTGCGCCTGTTTGGTTCCTGTTAACTTTTGACCCTAGCTCTCAAATGGACCACTTTACAATCCTGAGGAACCTTCAGCAACATTAGGAAAAAGGCTAATCACTGGAGGCAGAGTGGCTGTGGGTGGGGCTTAACTTTGAAGTAGGAATAATAGGAGAAGAAGAAGAGGCAGGAGGTAGCTCGCTGTAAGTGGTGCTCTGGTTCACCGGAGGAGGGAGCAAGGTTGGAGGAGGGTTAAGTGTGGTAATTGCCATACAGGAAGCAAACGCAGGTGTTTGTGAGCAGTGCAAGCTTAAAAAGCCCAGCCTCATACACTCCACCGGTGTCTAGTAAAAGCATTACCTCTACGCCAATTAACCGTCGCCAAAGGTCACTGAAGGTCTTGAGTGTTGAGCAGAGATAAGTTTCCCATTAAAACGGCCGCAGCGCCTGGCTTTGAGTACCACACACAGAAATATGGCTTGGCAGACTTGGTACAGAGCGCAAATGTTTAAACGAGGATATATTTTCTTAAAAGGATAACGACATCAAATACTAAAACATTAAACCTTGTCTTTTATATATGCTTCACTATATTTCCTGTTTAAAATCACATGCTATCACATGTAACGTAACATTTTGAGCAATTTATTTATTTGTGACACTAAATAGAATAGGTGGAAGTAGTACTCTATTGCTACTTCAAAATAATATAATACTTAAGTAGAAGTAAAAACAAGTCAACAAAATTACTAGAAGTAGTGCTAACATTTGAGATTTTCAGCACACTAATATCAACTACTACTACTACTGCTGCTACTGAAAATGCTCACAAAATTTGTAAAATTATGCATTTTATAGATAAAAAAAATGCTTTTATTCATATATTTAAATCTTGGTAACCACTAGATATGCATTGCATGTTTTACAACCTTTTAAAACATTATCTGACTAAAAGAACATTTGTATAAGTACTCTACTCATGTCATAAAGAAACAGGAGGAGAGACCAGCAGAGGGTAGCAGAGTGTTGCAGTCTTTTGAACACAATGAAAGAAAAAGAGCACTTCACTTCCTGAATCCTTTTGTATGATGCCATTTTATTACAAAATATACGAGGAATCAGAGCTATACACATTTTTTTGCATAAATGAATGAGAGCAGACTGGATGTAGAGGGCTTGTTGATTGGTCAGTGCTTCCTGGAGTGGGTCGGGATTCGTTGGAGAGGCGGACGTTTGTGCAACTCAGCTTTTTGACGGCTCAGAATGACCGTGCCAGAGAGGATTACAAACATAAACATGCGTGAATGAAGCAGATGATGAGGGAACATTATAATGTGGTAGAAAGCTCAGAAAAGTCATATATGCATAATATAGCTCCTTTAATGTGCCACGGTAGCATACACGTTCTGGTGGCTCTCCTCTCCCCCTTCAAACCTCAGCTTAGTGTAAAATGTCATAATTGTTTGAAGTATTACACTTTTTTTTAACAAAGTAATGTGAACATCTGGTCTTTTGAAACTATGACTTGAAATACAATCCTTGGTGAGACTGAATTACAATTTAAAGACTTTTTTTTTTTTACATGATTTTTATAACTATTCCTAATCATAAATTTAGTATCTGAGAATCCGCCACCACTGTCATAAATCATCATTAGTACAATAAATCTATAGAGCTTTATCAAACAAGTTCTTGGGTAATGAATCTCAGACTATTATAAGACACATATTTTTGCAGTTTCTCAGCCTTTATTTTCGCCCAGCAGAAATGTCCACCTACCACCGTTGTCAGATAATGCATTTAAACTAAAATACTATACAAAAACTCAAATGCTCTGCTCACTTGCCTCTGGTCTTGTCACTCCCACACACACTTCCTGCCTCTGCCACAGTCATATTTTCCACCTAATCACCAACATTTCTCAGCACTGGTCCTGCCCCCGCCCGTGTTTCATCTTTCTCTATTTGCTGATCTCTTCTCAGCCTCCGAGGTGCAGTAGGTTGACTTCACATTTGAGGATGTAGCAATGGAGGGAGGAGGGAGGAGGGGGCACCACCGGGAATCAATACCCTCTTATAGGCCTGCCTTGTGGCGCGGCTGCAAATCAATGGCAAAGGGAAATGAAGATGTCGTCTTTGAATAAATTGAAGATGCTGGAGCATGCGACACAGCCGCTATAGTGTTAGTGAGTGTAAAGGATGTTTGTTATAGGAGGTACACTTGAAATAGTCAGTCTCAAGGACTCTTTTTGTTACTGTCTGAGAAGATACATGCATAGGGTTTTGTAATTCATGTGCCCTGAAATAAAATAAAAACACTTTTCTTCATATTAAAAACTCTAACAGTGGTCAAGGAATATGAGGTCGTGTTAGATGATACAGGTTATATATTATTACGGTCAAAAGATCATATAGGCCACAGTTGTTTTGGCTGCTGTCTTCTGCCTTCTTTAATTCTGTTGGTGACTCTAAATTGCATCTAGTGAGTGACTGTGAAAGTGAATGTTCTGTCAGTATGTGAATAACTGGCCATTGTCCAGGGGTCACCCCACCCAAGGCCCATAGTTGTTGGGATAAGCTCTAGTCACCTGCAACACCTAACAGGAAAAGGACAATGAACTAGTGAATCAAATAAATCAACACAAGGGTACACAGGCACAAGGGCTGCTACTTTGCACAGCAAGCTGGATTGTCGTGAAATTTGTGAGTTCACAAACTCCCAAAATCCAACTTGTCATGCTCTCACTGATTCTTTTGGGTCTAACAACAGACACTTTTAGCGATACTTGTTAACAACATGACGACCTGGAAAACTGTAACGTATTCTGCTCTACATTTATAAAAAACATTTATTGTGTTGTTTTACTGTTGTAGCATTTTTTTTTATTTTTTATTTTTTAGCTGCGTAGCTGTTGCTTTATCCAATAACCTCCAAGTATTCAATTGAAAGCCCGCCCCCTTTACAAACATTTTCAATAGGAGCCATTCCAGATTGATATAACATTAGCACAGAGTTTCTATCTAAATTTGCTGTTCTACACAACATAAAGAAGAATGCACAAAAGAAGAGATCAGTATTTTGTAACAGAGTTTATTTGAAGAAATAATGAGGTTCAATAGAATTAATGAGTCACTTAACTATTCCTTTGCATCAAATTGACCTTTGACCTCAAACAAAGCTATTATTGATCTACTGCTCACACACATTAATATTAATAAAATCACACTCATAACTAATAAGACATTCAGCTTTGGAAAATACAAGTTTCCTTTACTTAGCAAGCGCTTTACATTGATTTATAATTCGTCTTTTGAACTGTCAATAGCTTGTCTGTGGATACAGTACTTCAGAGAAAAGTGTATTGTATTGTAATATCTATGCAATATTCTCTCAGTGACAGAATACCGATGAAATTTAAAGTGGCAACCAAGCTTCTAACCCAGCATCAAGAATGAAGACATCATGGAAGGAAATGAAGCATTAATGATTTGGCCCATTCGTCTGCAAATGAGGGATAAGTGCATGTAACTGCAGGGTGCGATTAACTGGACTTTACCAAACCTCCACAGTCTGCGCCATGATCAATAATTCATTATATCCACATCCAGGCAGCTTATTCAAATCATTTCACTGGAAAAAACAAAACAAAAAAAAAAAAAAAAACAGCACAAACGCCAAGAGGCAACAGAGAGACAGACAGGATGCAATAAATGAGAAGAAAATGACAATGCATAAACACAGTGAAACCCAAAGATACATCTTATCTTAAAGAAATATATCAGTGTATAAACTTAAATTTGGATTAACCTCTAGGTCTAAACTAATATATAAAATATAGAATCAAACTGAAAATCGCATTTCTAAATAAAGACATAACTAAACCAGTACTAAACGAGGTCTAAACAATGACTGAATCTGATCTATTGGACTAAACCAGAATCAAACCAGGGCTAAACCAGGACTAAACATGGATGAAACCAAGACTACATGACTAAACCAGGATAAAACAAGAACTAAACCAGAACCAAACCAGTACTAAACCAGGACAAAACAAACACTGTGCAAATTAAGGGCTAAGCCAAGCTTTAACAAGGACAAAACCAGAAAATGATTAAACCAGGATTAAACCAGGGCTAAACTAGGTCTAACCCAGGGCTTAATTTGTAAATCAAACGATGCCAGAACAAAAATTTGCGCTTTGACACCAGGGTCCACAAGGCCAACACTGTTCCCGGAACGTACACACAACACAATGCTTAGGCGCACACACATCCCAAAATACCAAGCAACTGCTCATTTATGCTCAGTTTTAAATTATATTTTAACATATTTGTTAACATTATTATATTTTAACATATTTGTTAACATTATTATACATTATATCGTTTCACTTCAGTGTATTGTGTCAGTGTACGTTTGTGTAATTGCTCAGCTGATCGAGAAATCAGCTGCTACGCGTAATTACTGCGCTTTTGTAGACTCGCTCTGTCATAGACTGACTGTGTAGCCACACAGCAAGAACACAGACTCATGCAGCTGTGGTCTGTAGAAACAAAGTCTAGACTAGGAAAGGGAGTACACGGCAGCAGTAAGCTCTCAGTAGCCTAATCATGTCTCTCATTTTGCTTTCGCCTTTTAGTGACTGCCGTGGAGCGCGCAGTCTTCTCCGCGTAATGCCGTTTCACGGCTCCAGGCGAGGGCGCGTGGCGTAATGTTACCCTGGCCATGTAACAGTGACACTGGTGTTTAACTGGCCCTGGGTCTCATCCTGTGACCCACAGTCAGTGCGTTAGCTCTAGCTTCCATATGCATTTGAGTAAAAGAACAAACTGACGTGGCACTGCCATGTCCCGTGCGCTCTTTGGCGCTGGGGAAATAACGCGGCACATCCAAATCACGTAGGTACCCTCAGCGTAACCAAAGTCAGGACAAGTGTCAACAGATTTACTGTCTTCTGGCTGTTAGCAAACACATCACTTTTGACTTAAAGAGCAGCAGTCAGCTGTAGCTGCACTCGCGTTTGTAAAAACACAGCCTACTATGGCTCTGTGCGCTCTGTGGATGCAGCAGGAATTGGGCGGGGTCGGGGGACATCTCAAGGTACTCACAGTGCGTACTGCTTTACACCTGCAGACACCACTGGTGTTAACAGTGGTGAATAGATCTTTCAGTTTGACGTGAAGGTCTTTTCCACCAGATTCCCTGTACACTCTATAGACACGAATTACAGCGCGGCGACAGTCTGTGTTGAAGCGCTCACGTGGAAATGAAGCGTGGCTTTTATGTTTAAAACACATGCATTTCTGTGTAATTACACCTCCGACCTAGTTGTGTCCGAGTTACCAGATCCAAGCAAATATATATATATATATATATATATATATATATATATGGGAACTAATTAATCGCAAATCTGAAAAAAAATCGCGAATTAATCGTATTATGAATTCACGTACAAACACAAAATTGTAAATTTAGAACATTTATTTTGAATTAACCTTAACATACTTTACTGTAAACTGTGCAATGCAAACAAAACTTGCAAAGAAAATAAATGGTCTCTTTGAGACCTGTAACTCAGACAAAGTTTGCCTAAATAAGGTACAACCAACAAATACACAAAACTTACCTAAAAATCATGTGTAATCTCTTTTAGAACTTTAACAAAAATAAGTTTAATTCTTCAATTAATAACAATTGTTGTGGCTCACAACAGTGTAAATCCTATGAACTCATCCTTGCATAGACTGCACATAACTTTTGTTTTGTCTATATAACTTTAGTTTTGTGTATATTGCTGTCTGGTGACGATTTGAAGCAGAATTGTCCATTTAGCAATGCGTCTTTTTGGTCACTCATGTTTCTTTAGCTCGTTCACTTGTTGCATTAGGCTCGAGAGTGCACGGCCGCAATGAGAGGAGGGGGAATAAGCCTGTACTGAAGTTGGACAGTTTGTGGCTCAGATCACGCTCCATCACGCCCCAAATCCACTTCTCGCGTGTGTTGGTTTATCCAGGTCAAAACTGTAACTTTAGTCTGTATTTTTTTTAAAAGAGGCGGGGGAAGAAGGAGAGGAGGGCAGTGAAGTGTTGTGCGTTATGTTTCTGATCAGCACTAAACTCAGATCCAATCACCTGTCTGGTTCACCGCTGACAGGTGTGCGTTTTCCCATCATGCACTGAGCCGTGCAGCCTCCACAGTTGCTCTTGATGAACTGCGGCGGCTCAGGCGCTGCTCTCGTTTGGATTTCACGGTGACCGTCGCACTTGTGGCATCAGAGCAAGTCGGCAACAAGTCGGACACAAATCTAACCTGAGCACTGCGCACAGACCCACACTGATCCAAACTGCGCAGGTCTGGCTCATCTCGAACGCCTGATGGATGGAAACAGAAATGTGTTGTCTTCTACGCTCGCACGGTACATTTCTGCTCTGCTGGAAGACCCGTGGCGTGTTGCTGCCTCTGTCAGTGTCGTCGTAATATTTTTGTTGTGATCAAATTAATCTATCGTTTTATATATATATATATATATACACACACACAGTCACACAAACACAATAAACTGTAAAAATAACTAAATCATGCAATAGTAAGGGACGTGCACAATACCACTACATGCAAGAGTGATGGGGCTGAACTGAGAGACTCTATCACCAAAACCCTCCACAGGACAGGTGACCAGGCTTGGACCATGCCCAACAACAACAACAAAACTAAACTAGAAAGAAACTGAAACTAATCAAAAGGAACTGGTATAAGCAACAAAAAAGACGTCTTAAAATAATCAAAGGCTATGTTAATAATATAATAAGACACAAAGTATGACTAAATATTGACATAATTATAAACCCAAACAAAAATATAAACCCAAATGAAACAGCAGTGGCCAAACGTCTATCAAAAACATAAAGTTACACCCTGAATATGAATATGTCCAGAGAGTGGGAAGAAAACACTCATTTACCCATCTACAGCAGGCACTGTAGCAGTGAGGTCCACGCCAGGACTTCAGTCTGAACCACCGGGACTTCAGTCTGAACCACCGGGACTTCAGTCTGAACCACCGGGACTTCTGTCTGAACCACCGGGACTTCTGTCTGAACCATCGGGACTCAGAAAGGAAACAGCCGCGCCAGGGGCATCTGCACAGACGTAGAGGGGAAGCTGAGCACAATACGCAATGCACAAACAACGTAAAGAGTGACATCTTGCCTAGGGTGACCAGATTGATGACACTGAAAGTTAGGACACTTTAGCCCAAAGTTTAGGACAAAGGGCCAAAAGTGAGGACACAAAATCATTTCCATAGGCAACTGTTTATTATTAAAGTAGTAAGGTTATTTTTGTGTGTTTTTTACTTTAATAAACAGACCACTTATGGCCTAATAATATTAGTCACTAAACATGGAATAGGCCCTGGCCCTAGACTGGTGATGTTTCACTGCAGGAAATAGCTTTGTTAGCTCAGCAGCTGTGATTTTATCATCCAGTATACTTACTGCTGGAACAAAAAACGACGCCAAATTGGACTGTCCAGCAGACCTGGCTTTCTCCTTGTGCTTGTCTGTGAAAGCATGTCGTTCCAAAGCACCTTTTCCCCTGGAGCTAACATCGGTGTCTGTTTGGTACAGTTTACAAAATGCGTGGTATTCATCCGTCCTGTTTTTGGTGGCGACCTGGTTCTGAACAGCACGCAGAGCTGAAACACGTCTTTCTTTTTGGCATGTGTAGCAGTGCAGTCACATTGAGTCATGAGAGGAGGGCAGCCACTTCGCGGGTCGCGGACGGAATTACTCTGTAAGCTACGGTGGTCGTGGAAGGTCAAAATTGATGCTACGCAAAGCCTGGTAACAGCGCCACACCGCCAACAGTGGTGAGTACGGAGCATGACAGAGAGCGGCATCGAACAGAGGCTTGTGCTCATGAAACGCGGACCATTACTCACTCAAGCCAAAAACCGGACAAATGTCTAAAAAGGTGGACAAGCTTTCTTCGTCCGGATAAAAGTCTTAACCCTAACCCTAACCCTCAGACAGTCCTGACCAAATCCGGACCAGGGCTGGGCAGCGGCACAGATATAGCAGTGACAGCTTAGCACCTGGCCGCGTCTTTTATAATACGAGCCATTAGACAAAATGCAGAGGCTTGGCTGCTCGTAGCGGCCAATCTTCAGCTGTCACACCTATATTCTGTTTTAGTAACAACATTAGCATCATTTAGCAAACTAGAAAAAACAATGCCATTTTATATTTAAATTAATTCAAATATCAGTCTCTTCTGGCACATCTTTATGCCATGAAACTATGTGTACATGCCACAATTTGGATTAAATTTGACAATAATAACCAGCCATTTTATCAAACTAACTGACGCTGATGTCGTTGCTAGGCAGCAGTTGCCCCAGTGACGCAGCCGTGTCACCAAGGGCAAAGTTCTGTCGCACTTTGTGACATCATCACCAGTGTCTTCATGTCCAGATCAACTCAGATTAGCTCATTACACTTCAGACACTCACAAGGTTTTCAGAAGAGCAGACCAGCAAGAGGTTTAGTATTTGGTGACTTATAACACTACTAATACTTCTAATAACTACTACTACTACTACTACTACTATAATCATTTAATGAGAATAGGGCAATTAAAATAGGTCTTAAGATGGCCCAAGCGAAGATATTGGCCAGTGAGATCCAAAACACATCCCAGGCTCATCCAGAAGAGTCAGAGGACGAAACAACAAATACAAATTTTCCATTGAAATTGTCCAGATTACAGGAGGATATGAACACAACAGACAAAATAACACCTGAAAAGAAAGAAGAGCATCTAGCTCCAGTTGAGGACCTCAATGCAGATGCACTGAAGTCCGAGCATAGGTCAGTTCGAGCAGAACTTGATCAACTGTGGCCCACCATTAATGAAATGAAAGAGAGAGAGTCAATGAATTCTCAAGAAAACAAAAAACTCACAGCTGAAATGGCCACACTGGACTTCCAACTCCGTGACTTGGAGCCACATCATACGGAGCTACAGACCACATACTCAGACATGAGACCTGACTGCCGAGCATTGTTCAAGGACACAGTGAACACCAGGAACATCACAACCCATGAAGATGTGACCGACCAAGGAGTGGCCCTTGAAGACCTAAAGGAACAAGTCAGAAACCTGAAAGATGCCTACGACCTCAAAGTCAGTGAGATGGGAGAGAAAGCAGAGTCCGGGGCTTTTATACTCAGGGCACTCAACCAGAAAATGGAAGATGGGACTTCAGAGATGGAAATGGAGGAGACCAGGTGTGTGAATGAGCAAAATGAGGCTAAGATTGCAGAAGCAGCTGATGTGAAATGCCACCTGGAGAACTTCGCGTCCAGGTTGCAAGCCAATAGTCAGCCACAGCATTTTATGGACTTAGTGTCAGGAATGGTTGATGTCAATGACATTTCCAATCTCAGAGAAGATCTGACAGGGCAGGCATTTACAGAGACATTGTCCAGCAGCCAGTCTGATGATGATGAGCCTTCTTTTGATGGGGTAGATTTCTCAATCAGTGCTTTTCAAACCTTTGCAGGTCTGTCTATGGCCATTTTACATCTTATCCAAAGTCTTCCTCTGGGAATTTTATCTCTTGTGCTGAGGGCACTGTGTTACTATGGCAGTTTCTTTAGAAGCTCTCGGGTTTTGTCAACCAGTTGGAGAATCTTCAAACAACTTTGTTGGGTAATGTTTCTTTACATTCTGCCCATTTTTATATGCTCCATCAGTCGGTACTGCTTCAAGCTCTTTACCTCAGGGGAAACTGAACATGCCTCCACATGTCAGAGCTATTGTGCAGATCATCCACAGCCAGAACAAACATTTGCAGGTCTGTCTTTGGAGACTTTCCAACTTGACAAATTTCTTTCTCTGGAAAATGTATGTATTGTGCTAAGCATACTGTCTGCCTGTGGCAGCTTCTTTAGAAGCTCTTGGGTTTTGTCAACCAGTTGGAGAATCTTCAAACAGTTTTGCTGGGTAATGTTATATTGCATTGTGGCCATGTTTGTATGCTTTCTGGATATTGTAGAACTTGTGGCAGAGCTCTTGAGTGTTCCTCTGATACTTCTGTGTAATGTGCTGAGGGCACTGTGTTACTGTGGCAGTTTCTTTATAAGCTCTTGGGTTTTGTCAACCAGTTGGAGAATCTTCAAACAGTTTTGCTGGGTAATGTTATATTGCATTGTGGCCATGTTTGTATGCTTTCTGGATATTGTAGAACTTGTGGCAGAGCTCTTGAGTGTTCCTCTGATACTTCTGTGTAATGTGCTGAGGGCACTGTGTTACTGTGGCAGTTTCTTTATAAGCTCTTGGGTTTTGTCAACCAGTTGGAGAATCTTCAAACAACTTTGTTGGGTAATGTTTCTTTACATTCTGCCCATTTTTATATGCCCCATCAGTCGGTACTGCTTCAAGCTCTTTACCTCAGGGGAAACTGAACATGCCTCCACATGTCAGAGCTATTGTGCAAATCATCCACAGCCAGAACAAACATTTGCAGGTCTGTCTTTGGAGACTTTCCAACTTGACAAATTTCTTTCTCTGGAAAATGTATGTATTGTGCTAAGCATACTGTCTGCCTGTGGCAGCTTCTTTAGAAGCTCTTGGGTTTTGTCAACCAGTTGGAGAATCTTCAAACAATTTTGCTGGGTAATGTTATATTGCATTGTGGCCATGTTTGTATGCTTTCAGGATATTGTAGAACTTGTGGCAGAGCTGTTGAGTGTTCCTCTGATACTTCTGTGTAATGTGCTGAGGGCACTGTGTTACTGTGGCAGTTTCTTTAGAAGCTCTCGGGTTTTGTCAACCAGTTGGCAAATCTTCAAACGACTTTGTTGGGTAATGTTGCATCACATTGTGCCCATGCTTGTATGCTTTCTTCTGGTTATTGTAGATCCTGTGGCAGTGCTCTTGAGCCTTCCTCTGATACTTCTGTATTATGTTCTGAGGGCACTGTGTTCCTTGCTCAAGTATCTGGTTTTCTCAACCATTTCTGCAAGGAATAGAGTTACAGATACACCAAACCAGAATACTGCCCTAACATCAGTCGACAGAGACACAGTGAGATCATCCCTTGATGACGTGGATCCATTTGATGGAAAAGATTTCTCCATCAGTACTTTTAAGACCTTTGCTGGTCTTTTTGTGGGCATTTTACATATTTTCCCAGTCATCCTAAGTCTTCTATTGGGAATATTCCATCTTATCAGAAGGATACTATCTTCCTTTGTTAATTTTATTAGAGGTTTCTGGGTTTCCTCAGCTGTAGTCATCATTAGACGACTTGTATTGAGATTGCTTTTTGTATCAGCACTTTTGGGTGCCTGGGCGTTAGCAACCTTCATTGGCGTTATATTAGGTGCTTATCTTACCTCAACCAGCAGTGACTCCGTCGAGTACCTCTTTACTGAAATGTACTCAGAACTGTTATTACTTTTGTAAATTAGGTGCTTTCCTAATTCCTTTTTGAAGATTTTTCACTAATGACCATCCAAACAACAGGGCCATGGATGTGCGATGACTCTTCTCTGTGCTCCTCTGTCCCTTGCCAGCTCCTCAGTGATGCACCATCTTGCCATGTCCTCTACAATCAAACTTCTCAAACTTCCTGTCACGTACCATAATATAGCTCTGTTTGTTGTTCTCACCACTTCCTCCAGCCTTGTGGTTAGAGTCCACGTCTCCGCACCAGAGCACAGGACTGGTCTCACAGAGGCAGAGTGGACGACGCATCTGCCTCTGTGTGGAAGCGACACACTGGTATCAACCAGTACGCTGGCCAACTCCTTCCATTTTCTCCATGCCAACTTCCTGCGTCTTCCTTCCTTGCTACATGCGTCTCCATGATGAATGCCGTACATAACAGAACTGTTGAACCTACTTTGTCCAAACAAAAATAAAGTTGAATAAACTCTACTTAATGCATTAGACGCGTATTCAGTCCATTCTAATCAACAAACTTGAACCCAGTAAAATGTAGTTAAAATGTTTCATTTTTTTATATGCTTCTTGTTTGCACCAGGTACGTACATCTAATTTGTGTTGTCCCATAGGCAGACCTAGTATTAGGACAGTAAGTGATTGCTATGGCAACACTCACTCCATTTACATGCAGAGCACAGTTTGTCTATGCTCACGGTCCATCTTAAGTCCGGTTTCTCCAGAAATCTGGTCAAACCGCTCTTGTCCCAGGCTGAATGCAGAGCAGAGAGATGAATTACTGAGACCACTGCGCTGTGGGGCAGTCAAACCTCTTTAGTCCTGAGTGCTAATAAATGACTCTCCAGCTTAATCGGAGTACACTGTATACATGCAGCAGCATTCCGACAATGAACCACATTACAATTACTGCACTCGGATTAAAAGAAATTTAAATGACTCTCCACCAATCAGAGTCCTGGGTTTACATGGAGTTTAAAACTCAGGTTATAATCGAAGTGAGGCAATAATTTGGTTTTCTCTATCTGCATGTAATCATAGTAACTGTTGTTTGTAGCTCATAGGTCTTAGCCACACTTAGATGTTTTGGGCTGTTCCCCTAGAGTCAGTTTCTCCAGAGCCAAGACAAGAGGCCTCGCACACAACATGAGATCTCTATGTGAGACATGCAGACCGTCTACAAGTACCGTATTTTCCAGACTATAGAGCGCACCTGAATATAAGCCGCACCCACTATGTTCTTAGTGTATTCCAGATGAATTATTGTTTTTAATACACATTAAAGAACATAAAATATGACTGCTGGCTTGAGAACAACAGTATTTCTTCCACCTCTGGTCCATAGTTCCAGATGAGCGTTGAAGTGTTCACGAGGTAATGGACAGTTACTTAAATAAAAATTACGTATTAATGTTACGTTGTTTTTACATCAAAGTAAGTCATTCATAGTTCTCATTTTTAAGCAAAGTTGTTTTTCATTGATCCACCATGTTTTTATTAAGCTTGAGGATTGTGTCTCTGCTTTTTGTCAACTCCAACAGACATTTATGAAAATGCCATAAACTCCTGTAATATTAGAAATAGTAATCTCAGCAGTAGTCTGGTAATATTCAGATCCTGTTACGTGTATCTATGTTTGACAAAGTCAAACCAGCCATAAAGTTTTTCAGTATTTATAATGTATTATTTCCTTATGTCACACCCCCGGGATTATTAACTCTGAGAGACAATTTCTGAGAAAATATTTTGAATGTTTGAATCTTGTTGGAAAAAAAAAAAGATTCAAATTATGATTTACTTCTCTTCAAGTTTCAAGACAAATATAAAACACCTTATAACTTCTAATACTTTTAACACCTCTTAATCATGAGCTGCTTGTCTCTACATAGACCAGAGCACACTTTTAACTTTTAAAGTTGTTGGGTTTTTTTTTTTTTTTTTTTATGTTTCACGCATGCTACTTAATACTTGTGTTGAAATCTTCTGTTAGTGGTTCCCCAGTAAAGCCTGCAGCTCTGCTCCGCCCCTGCAGCACAGGCTCAAAGAGTCTTCAGTCTCGTCACTGAGCCGCGGACAAAGGCTTCAGAGAGCATTACAGGCTACAAAAGATTTGTAGCTGCTGAAAATCATACATGATCAAAAATGCATCAGATTACAGGAAATTACATCTGTTTAGTTCAAATTTTCCTTCTATTGTATTTCATAAAATACTATAGAAAAAATACATATCACAAAATACATCAGGGCATAGTTCAGGGAGTGACAGAAGCAGGACTTAATTTGTAAATCAAACAATGCCGGAACAAAAATTGCGCTTTGACACCGGGGTCCACAAGGCCAACACTGTTCCCGGAACGTACACACAACACAATGCTTAGGCGCACACACATGCCAAAATACCAAGCAACTGCTCATTTATGCTCAGATTTAAATTATATTTTAACATATTTGTTAACATTATTATATTTTAACATATTTGTTAACATTATTATACATTATATCGTTTCACTTCAGTGTAATGTGTTTGTATGATTGCTCAGCTGATCGAGAAATCAGCTGCTACGCGTAATTACTGCGCTTTTGTAGACTCGCTCTGTCATAGACCGACTGTGTAGCCACACAGCAAGAACACAGACTCATGCAGCTGTGGTCTGTAGAAACAAAGTCTAGACTAGGAAAGGGAGTACACGGCAGCAGTAAGCTCTCAGTAGCCTAATCATGTCTCTCATTTTGCTTTCGCTTTTTAGTGACTGCCGTGGAGCGCGCAGTCTTCTCCGCGTAATGGCGTTTCACGGCTCCAGGCTCTGTGAGCCTCAGCGCGTTTAGCTCAGCTCGAGTTTACAGATGCTTTTGAACAAACAAAAAAGAACAAACTGCTGTGGATCCATGCCCCGTGCGCACATGGGATATAGCACATCGAGGGCTCGTGGCGTAATGTTACCCTGGCCATGTAACAGTGACACTGGCGTTTAACTGGCCCTGGGTCTCATCCTGTGACCCACAGTCAGTGCGTTAGCTCTAGCTTCCATATGCATTTGAGTAAAAGAACAAACTGACGTGGCACTGCCATGTCCTGTGCGCTCTCTGGCGCAATGGGGAAATAACACAGCACATCCAAATCACGTAGGTACCCTCCGCGTAACCAAAGTCAGGACAAGTGTCAACAGATTTACTGTCTTCTGGCTGTTAGCAAACACATCACTTTTGACTTAAAGAGCAGCAGTCAGCTGTAGCTGCACTCGCGTTTATAAAAACACAGCCTACTATGGCTCTGTGCGCTCTGTGGATGCAGCAGGGATTGGGCGGGGTCGGGGGACATCTCAAGGTACTCACAGTGCGTACTGCTTTACACCTGCAGACACCACTGGTGTTAACAGTGGTGAATAGATCTTTCAGTTTGACGTGAAGGTCTTTTCCACCAGATTCCCTGTACACTCTATAGACACGAATTACAGCGCGGCGACAGTCTGTGTTGAAGCGCTCACGTGGAAATGAAGCGTGGCTTTTATGTTTAAAACACATGCATTTCTGTGTAATTACACCTCCGACCTAGTTGTGTCCGAGTTACCGGATCCAAGCAAATATATATATATATATATATATATATATATATATATGGGAACTAATTAATCGCAAATCTGAAAAAAAATCGCGAATTAATCGTATTATGAATTCACGTACAAACACAAAATTGTAAATTTAGAACATTTATTTTGAATTAACCTTAACATACTTTACTGTAAACTGTGCAATGCAAACAAAACTTGCAAAGAAAATAAATGGTCTCTTTGAGACCTGTAACTCAGACAAAGTTTGCCTAAATAAGGTACAACCAACAAATACACAAAACTTACCTAAAAATCATGTGTAATCTCTTTTAGAACTTTAACAAAAATAAGTTTAATTCTTCAATTAATAACAATTGTTGTGGCTCACAACAGTGTAAATCCTATGAACTCATCCTTGCATAGACTGCACATAACTTTTGTTTTGTCTATATAACTTTAGTTTTGTGTATATTGCTGTCTGGTGACGATTTGAAGCAGAATTGTCCATTTAGCAATGCGTCTTTTTGGTCACTCATGTTTCTTTAGCTCGTTCACTTGTTGCATTAGGCTCGAGAGTGCACGGCCGCAATGAGAGGAGGGGGAATAAGCCTGTACTGAAGTTGGACAGTTTGTGGCTCAGATCACGCTCCATCACGCCCCAAATCCACTTCTCGCGTGTGTTGGTTTATCCAGGTCAAAACTGTAACTTTAGTCTGTATTTTTTTTAAAAGAGGCGGGGGAAGAAGGAGAGGAGGGCAGTGAAGTGTTGTGCGTTATGTTTCTGATCAGCACTAAACTCAGATCCAATCACCTGTCTGGTTCACCGCTGACAGGTGTGCGTTTTCCCATCATGCACTGAGCCGTGCAGCCTCCACAGTTGCTCTTGATGAACTGCGGCGGCTCAGGCGCTGCTCTCGTTTGGATTTCACGGTGACCGTCGCACTTGTGGCATCAGAGCAAGTCGGCAACAAGTCGGACACAAATCTAACCTGAGCACTGCGCACAGACCCACACTGATCCAAACTGCGCAGGTCTGGCTCATCTCGAACGCCTGATGGATGGAAACAGAAATGTGTTGTCTTCTACGCTCGCGCGGTACATTTCTGCTCTGCTGGAAGACCCGTGGCGTGTTGCTGCCTCTGTCAGTGTCGTCGTAATATTTTTGTTGTGATCAAATTAATCTATCGTTTTATATATATATATATATACACACACACAGTCACACAAACACAATAAACTGTAAAAATAACTAAATCATGCAATAGTAAGGGACGTGCACAATACCACTACATGCAAGAGTGATGGGGCTGAACTGAGAGACTCTATCACCAAAACCCTCCACAGGACAGGTGACCAGGCTTGGACCATGCCCAACAACAACAACAAAACTAAACTAGAAAGAAACTGAAACTAATCAAAAGGAACTGGTATAAGCAACAAAAAAGACGTCTTAAAATAATCAAAGGCTATGTTAATAATATAATAAGACACAAAGTATGACTAAATATTGACATAATTATAAACCCAAACAAAAATATAAACCCAAATGAAACAGCAGTGGCCAAACGTCTATCAAAAACATAAAGTTACACCCTGAATATGAATATGTCCAGAGAGTGGGAAGAAAACACTCATTTACCCATCTACAGCAGGCACTGTAGCAGTGAGGTCCACGCCAGGACTTCAGTCTGAACCACCGGGACTTCAGTCTGAACCACCGGGACTTCAGTCTGAACCACCGGGACTTCTGTCTGAACCATCGGGACTCAGAAAGGAAACAGCCGCGCCAGGGGCATCTGCACAGACGTAGAGGGGAAGCTGAGCACAATACGCAATGCACAAACAACGTAAAGAGTGACATCTTGCCTAGGGTGACCAGATTGATGACACTGAAAGTTAGGACACTTTAGCCCAAAGTTTAGGACAAAGGGCCAAAAGTGAGGACACAAAATCATTTCCATAGGCAACTGTTTATTATTAAAGTAGTAAGGTTATTTTTGTGTGTTTTTTACTTTAATAAACAGACCACTTATGGCCTAATAATATTAGTCACTAAACATGGAATAGGCCCTGGCCCTAGACTGGTGATGTTTCACTGCAGGAAATAGCTTTGTTAGCTCAGCAGCTGTGATTTTATCATCCAGTATACTTACTGCTGGAACAAAAAACGACGCCAAATTGGACTGTCCAGCAGACCTGGCTTTCTCCTTGTGCTTGTCTGTGAAAGCATGTCGTTCCAAAGCACCTTTTCCCCTGGAGCTAACATCGGTGTCTGTTTGGTACAGTTTACAAAATGCGTGGTATTCATCCGTCCTGTTTTTGGTGGCGACCTGGTTCTGAACAGCACGCAGAGCTGAAACACGTCTTTCTTTTTGGCATGTGTAGCAGTGCAGTCACATTGAGTCATGAGAGGAGGGCAGCCACTTCGCGGGTCGCGGACGGAATTACTCTGTAAGCTACGGTGGTCGTGGAAGGTCAAAATTGATGCTACGCAAAGCCTGGTAACAGCGCCACACCGCCAACAGTGGTGAGTACGGAGCATGACAGAGAGCGGCATCGAACAGAGGCTTGTGCTCATGAAACGCGGACCATTACTCACTCAAGCCAAAAACCGGACAAATGTCTAAAAAGGTGGACAAGCTTTCTTCGTCCGGATAAAAGTCTTAACCCTAACCCTAACCCTCAGACAGTCCTGACCAAATCCGGACCAGGGCTGGGCAGCGGCACAGATATAGCAGTGACAGCTTAGCACCTGGCCGCGTCTTTTATAATACGAGCCATTAGACAAAATGCAGAGGCTTGGCTGCTCGTAGCGGCCAATCTTCAGCTGTCACACCTATATTCTGTTTTAGTAACAACATTAGCATCATTTAGCAAACTAGAAAAAACAATGCCATTTTATATTTAAATTAATTCAAATATCAGTCTCTTCTGGCACATCTTTATGCCATGAAACTATGTGTACATGCCACAATTTGGATTAAATTTGACAATAATAACCAGCCATTTTATCAAACTAACTGACGCTGATGTCGTTGCTAGGCAGCAGTTGCCCCAGTGACGCAGCCGTGTCACCAAGGGCAAAGTTCTGTCGCACTTTGTGACATCATCACCAGTGTCTTCATGTCCAGATCAACTCAGATTAGCTCATTACACTTCAGACACTCACAAGGTTTTCAGAAGAGCAGACCAGCAAGAGGTTTAGTATTTGGTGACTTATAACACTACTAATACTTCTAATAACTACTACTACTACTACTACTACTATAATCATTTAATGAGAATAGGGCAATTAAAATAGGTCTTAAGATGGCCCAAGCGAAGATATTGGCCAGTGAGATCCAAAACACATCCCAGGCTCATCCAGAAGAGTCAGAGGACGAAACAACAAATACAAATTCTCCATTGAAATTGTCCAGATTACAGGAGGATATGAACACAACAGACAAAATAACACCTGAAAAGAAAGAAGAGCATCTAGCTCCAGTTGAGGACCTCAATGCAGATGCACTGAAGTCCGAGCATAGGTCAGTTCGAGCAGAACTTGATCAACTGTGGCCCACCATTAATGAAATGAAAGAGAGAGAGTCAATGAATTCTCAAGAAAACAAAAAACTCACAGCTGAAATGGCCACACTGGACTTCCAACTCCGTGACTTGGAGCCACATCATACGGAGCTACAGACCACATACTCAGACATGAGACCTGACTGCCGAGCATTGTTCAAGGACACAGTGAACACCAGGAACATCACAACCCATGAAGATGTGACCGACCAAGGAGTGGCCCTTGAAGACCTAAAGGAACAAGTCAGAAACCTGAAAGATGCCTACGACCTCAAAGTCAGTGAGATGGGAGAGAAAGCAGAGTCCGGGGCTTTTATACTCAGGGCACTCAACCAGAAAATGGAAGATGGGACTTCAGAGATGGAAATGGAGGAGACCAGGTGTGTGAATGAGCAAAATGAGGCTAAGATTGCAGAAGCAGCTGATGTGAAATGCCACCTGGAGAACTTCGCGTCCAGGTTGCAAGCCAATAGTCAGCCACAGCATTTTATGGACTTAGTGTCAGGAATGGTTGATGTCAATGACATTTCCAATCTCAGAGAAGATCTGACAGGGCAGGCATTTACAGAGACATTGTCCAGCAGCCAGTCTGATGATGATGAGCCTTCTTTTGATGGGGTAGATTTCTCAATCAGTGCTTTTCAAACCTTTGCAGGTCTGTCTATGGCCATTTTACATCTTATCCAAAGTCTTCCTCTGGGAATTTTATCTCTTGTGCTGAGGGCACTGTGTTACTATGGCAGTTTCTTTAGAAGCTCTCGGGTTTTGTCAACCAGTTGGAGAATCTTCAAACAACTTTGTTGGGTAATGTTTCTTTACATTCTGCCCATTTTTATATGCTCCATCAGTCGGTACTGCTTCAAGCTCTTTACCTCAGGGGAAACTGAACATGCCTCCACATGTCAGAGCTATTGTGCAGATCATCCACAGCCAGAACAAACATTTGCAGGTCTGTCTTTGGAGACTTTCCAACTTGACAAATTTCTTTCTCTGGAAAATGTATGTATTGTGCTAAGCATACTGTCTGCCTGTGGCAGCTTCTTTAGAAGCTCTTGGGTTTTGTCAACCAGTTGGAGAATCTTCAAACAGTTTTGCTGGGTAATGTTATATTGCATTGTGGCCATGTTTGTATGCTTTCTGGATATTGTAGAACTTGTGGCAGAGCTCTTGAGTGTTCCTCTGATACTTCTGTGTAATGTGCTGAGGGCACTGTGTTACTGTGGCAGTTTCTTTATAAGCTCTTGGGTTTTGTCAACCAGTTGGAGAATCTTCAAACAGTTTTGCTGGGTAATGTTATATTGCATTGTGGCCATGTTTGTATGCTTTCTGGATATTGTAGAACTTGTGGCAGAGCTCTTGAGTGTTCCTCTGATACTTCTGTGTAATGTGCTGAGGGCACTGTGTTACTGTGGCAGTTTCTTTATAAGCTCTTGGGTTTTGTCAACCAGTTGGAGAATCTTCAAACAACTTTGTTGGGTAATGTTTCTTTACATTCTGCCCATTTTTATATGCCCCATCAGTCGGTACTGCTTCAAGCTCTTTACCTCAGGGGAAACTGAACATGCCTCCACATGTCAGAGCTATTGTGCAAATCATCCACAGCCAGAACAAACATTTGCAGGTCTGTCTTTGGAGACTTTCCAACTTGACAAATTTCTTTCTCTGGAAAATGTATGTATTGTGCTAAGCATACTGTCTGCCTGTGGCAGCTTCTTTAGAAGCTCTTGGGTTTTGTCAACCAGTTGGAGAATCTTCAAACAATTTTGCTGGGTAATGTTATATTGCATTGTGGCCATGTTTGTATGCTTTCAGGATATTGTAGAACTTGTGGCAGAGCTGTTGAGTGTTCCTCTGATACTTCTGTGTAATGTGCTGAGGGCACTGTGTTACTGTGGCAGTTTCTTTAGAAGCTCTCGGGTTTTGTCAACCAGTTGGCAAATCTTCAAACGACTTTGTTGGGTAATGTTGCATCACATTGTGCCCATGCTTGTATGCTTTCTTCTGGTTATTGTAGATCCTGTGGCAGTGCTCTTGAGCCTTCCTCTGATACTTCTGTATTATGTTCTGAGGGCACTGTGTTCCTTGCTCAAGTATCTGGTTTTCTCAACCATTTCTGCAAAGAAGAGAGTTACAGATACACCAAACCAGAATACTGCCCTAACATCAGTCGACAGAGACACAGTGAGATCATCCCTTGATGACGTGGATCCATTTGATGGAAAAGATTTCTCCATCAGTACTTTTAAGACCTTTGCTGGTCTTTTTGTGGGCATTTTACATATTTTCCCAGTCATCCTAAGTCTTCTATTGGGAATATTCCATCTTATCAGAAGGATACTATCTTCCTTTGTTAATTTTATTAGAGGTTTCTGGGTTTCCTCAGCTGTAGTCATCATTAGACGACTTGTATTGAGATTGCTTTTTGTATCAGCACTTTTGGGTGCCTGGGCGTTAGCAACCTTCATTGGCGTTATATTAGGTGCTTATCTTACCTCAACCAGCAGTGACTCCGTCGAGTACCTCTTTACTGAAATGTACTCAGAACTGTTATTACTTTTGTAAATTAGGTGCTTTCCTAATTCCTTTTTGAAGATTTTTCACTAATGACCATCCAAACAACAGGGCCATGGATGTGCGATGGCTCTTCTCTGTGCTCCTCTGTCCCTTGCCAGCTCCTCAGTGATGCACCATCTTGCCATGTCCTCTACAATCAAACTTCTCAAACTTCCTGTCACGTACCATAATATAGCTCTGTTTGTTGTTCTCACCACTTCCTCCAGCCTTGTGGTTAGAGTCCACGTCTCCGCACCAGAGCACAGGACTGGTCTCACAGAGGCAGAGTGGACGACGCATCTGCCTCTGTGTGGAAGCGACACACTGGTATCAACCAGTACGCTGGCCAACTCCTTCCATTTTCTCCATGCCAACTTCCTGCGTCTTCCTTCCTTGCTACATGCGTCTCCATGATGAATGCCGTACATAACAGAACTGTTGAACCTACTTTGTCCAAACAAAAATAAAGTTGAATAAACTCTACTTAATGCATTAGACGCGTATTCAGTCCATTCTAATCAACAAACTTGAACCCAGTAAAATGTAGTTAAAATGTTTCATTTTTTTATATGCTTCTTGTTTGCACCAGGTACGTACATCTAATTTGTGTTGTCCCATAGGCAGACCTAGTATTAGGACAGTAAGTGATTGCTATGGCAACACTCACTCCATTTACATGCAGAGCACAGTTTGTCTATGCTCACGGTCCATCTTAAGTCCGGTTTCTCCAGAAATCTGGTCAAACCGCTCTTGTCCCAGGCTGAATGCAGAGCAGAGAGATGAATTACTGAGACCACTGCGCTGTGGGGCAGTCAAACCTCTTTAGTCCTGAGTGCTAATAAATGACTCTCAAGCTTAATCGGAGTACGCAGTACACTGTATACATGCAGCAGCATTCCGACAATGAACCACATTACAATTACTGCACTCGGATTAAAAGAAATTTAAATGACTCTCCACCAATCAGAGTCCTGGGTTTACATGGAGTTTAAAACTCAGGTTATAATCGAAGTGAGGCAATAATTTGGTTTTCTCTATCTGCATGTAATCATAGTAACTGTTGTTTGTAGCTCATAGGTCTTAGCCACACTTAGATGTTTTGGGCTGTTCCCCTAGAGTCAGTTTCTCCAGAGCCAAGACAAGAGGCCTCGCACACAACATGAGATCTCTATGTGAGACATGCAGACCGTCTACAAGTACCGTATTTTCCAGACTATAGAGCGCACCTGAATATAAGCCGCACCCACTATGTTCTTAGTGTATTCCAGATGAATTATTGTTTTTAATACACATTAAAGAACATAAAATATGACTGCTGGCTTGAGAACAACAGTATTTCTTCCACCTCTGGTCCATAGTTCCAGATGAGCGTTGAAGTGTTCACGAGGTAATGGACAGTTACTTAAATAAAAATTACGTATTAATGTTACGTTGTTTTTACATCAAAGTAAGTCATTCATAGTTCTCATTTTTAAGCAAAGTTGTTTTTCATTGATCCACCATGTTTTTATTAAGCTTGAGGATTGTGTCTCTGCTTTTTGTCAACTCCAACAGACATTTATGAAAATGCCATAAACTCCTGTAATATTAGAAATAGTAATCTCAGCAGTAGTCTGGTAATATTCAGATCCTGTTACGTGTATCTATGTTTGACAAAGTCAAACCAGCCATAAAGTTTTTCAGTATTTATAATGTATTATTTCCTTATGTCACACCCCCGGGATTATTAACTCTGAGAGACAATTTCTGAGAAAATATTTTGAATGTTTGAATCTTGTTGGAAAAAAAAAAAGATTCAAATTATGATTTACTTCTCTTCAAGTTTCAAGACAAATATAAAACACCTTATAACTTCTAATACTTTTAACACCTCTTAATCATGAGCTGCTTGTCTCTACATAGACCGGAGCACACTTTTAACTTTTAAAGTTGTTGGTTTTTTTTTTTTTTTTTATGTTTCACGCATGCTACTTAATACTTGTGTTGAAATCTTCTGTTAGTGGTTCCCCAGTAAAGCCTGCAGCTCTGCTCCGCCCCTGCAGCACAGGCTCAAAGAGTCTTCAGTCTCGTCACTGAGCCGCGGACAAAGGCTTCAGAGAGCATTACAGGCTACAAAAGATTTGTAGCTGCTGAAAATCATACATGATCAAAAATGCATCAGATTACAGGAAATTACATCTGTTTAGTTCAAATTTTCCTTCTATTGTATTTCATAAAATACTATAGAAAAAATACATATCACAAAATACATCAGGGCATAGTTCAGGGAGTGACAGAAGCAGGACTTAATTTGTAAATCAAACGATGCCGGAACAAAAATTGCGCTTTGACACCGGGGTCCACAAGGCCAACACTGTTCCCGGAACGTACACACAACACAATGCTTAGGCGCACACACATGCCAAAATACCAAGCAACTGCTCATTTATGCTCAGATTTAAATTATATTTTAACATATTTGTTAACATTATTATATTTTAACATATTTGTTAACATTATTATACATTATATCGTTTCACTTCAGTGTAATGTGTTTGTGTGATTGCTCAGCTGATCGAGAAATCAGCTGCTACACGTAATTACTGCGCTTTTGTAGACTCGCTCTGTCATAGACTGACTGTGTAGCCACACAGCAAGAACACAGACTCATGCAGCTGTGGTCTGTAAAAACAAAGTCTAGACTAGGAAAGGGAGTACACGGCAGCAGTAAGCTCTCAGTAGCCTAATCATGTCTCTCATTTTGCTTTCGCTTTTTAGTGACTGCCGTGGAGCGCGCAGTCTTCTCCGCGTAATGGCGTTTCACGGCTCCAGGCTCTGTGAGCCTCAGCGCGTTTAGCTCAGCTCGAGTTTACAGATGCTTTTGAACAAACAAAAAAGAACAAACTGCTGTGGATCCATGCCCCGTGCGCACATGGGATATAGCACATCGAGGGCTCGTGGCGTAATGTTACCCTGGCCATGTAACAGTGACACTGGCGTTTAACTGGCCCTGGGTCTCATCCTGTGACCCACGGTCAGTGCGTTAGCTCTAGCTTCCATATGCATTTGAGTAAAAGAACAAACTGACGTGGCACTGCCATGTCCTGTGCGCTCTCTGGCGCAATGGGGAAATAACACAGCACATCCAAATCACGTAGGTACCCTCCGCGTAACCAAAGTCAGGACAAGTGTCAACAGATTTACTGTCTTCTGGCTGTTAGCAAACACATCACTTTTGACTTAAAGAGCAGCAGTCAGCTGTAGCTACACTCGCGTTTGTAAAAACACAGCCTACTATGGCTCTGTGCGCTCTGTGGATGCAGCAGGGATTGGGCGGGGTCGGGGGACATCTCAAGGTACTCACAGTGCGTACTGCTTTACACCTGCAGACACCACTGGTGTTAACAGTGGTGAATAGATCTTTCAGTTTGACGTGAAGGTCTTTTCCACCAGATTCCCTGTACACTCTATAGACACGAATTACAGCGCGGCGACAGTCTGTGTTGAAGCGCTCACGCGGAAATGAAGCGTGGCTTTTATGTTTAAAACATATGCATTTCTGTGTAATTACACTTCCGACCTAGTTGTGTCCGAGTTACCAGATCCAAGCAAACAGTTGCCGGATCGGACCGCGTCAAAATAAGGGAGTTTCCAGATCCTGTTCCGGCAAGATCCGGCTCAAATTAAGCCCTGGTCTAACCCAACTAAATCCAAGACTATGCCAGAACAAAACTTGGGCTAAACAGGACTACATGACTAAACCTGAATGAAACCAGGACTAAACCAGGACAAAACCAACACGACAACAAAACCAGGTCTACCAGGACTACATGACTAAACCAGGATGAAACTAGGACTAGATGTAAACCAGGTCTAAACCACGACTAAAACAGAACTAAACCTACACTTCAAATGTAAGACCCAACCACAGCAGGACTTAAACAGGAATAATATGATATAAATTGAACTAAATCTGAAATTGAACTGCATAGGACTCCTAATTACCACTAGAAGAAGTGCATGTACCACCAGGATTACCCCTAGCACAGGTTGCGAACCAATGAAATAAGTTGTTCTCACTTTGTTCTGCTGAATTGTTAGAATCACTTACTCCAAATGAAAAATCTAAATGATTCGGGGTAGCCGGTTTCACCAATTTATTTGAGTTGAATTAACGTGTCAGGTTTTACAGTGCAGTAAGAGAATGTGGATTTGAGAGAGTTTGTGAGAGGTACTGGCTGTTATTTCTCTACGGACCTGTGTGAATCAGGCCTCTAGCTCCACAGCACTCCAGCAGCCTAATTGCAGTCAGATGGGAACGGAAAAGCCTTATACACGCCCAAAGGATTTCTGCATAAAAACAGCAGAGTGAACTGTCAGCGGCGTGAAACTAAGTCAAAGTTTTGTGCAGTTTCCAGGGTTTTGATAATGTCTTTGCCCTGTATTTTCGGTTTAAATGTACTGATGAGTGTCTCAGAGTGTAGTGTAGACAAAGCATAGATTGTTAAATGAAAAAAGAAAGATTATCTCTGCCCCGGGACCTTAAATGGAAAATGTGCCTTTTTCACAATAGTCAGTATTGGAGTCACCAACCTGATTCTGCATTGGTTTCTTGAACTGCATGACTATGAAAAGTAATAGCAAGGTATGTATTAAGTTTGCCCTTTAAATCATTTTTTTATTTATTTATTTTTTTCCAGACTATAAGTCACACTTTTTTTCATAGCTTCGCTGGTCCTGCGACTTGTAGTCAGGTGCGGCTTATATATCAAGTTTAACATGAATCAAGGAGTAAACATTACCATCTACAGCCATGAGAGGGCACTCTAGGCTTGTGACAACTACTGTCAGTAGTATAAGTGTAGAATAAGATCCGGAGCTTGGTGAACTTGCTTACTTGCTGGACTCCCTGGCTTGTTATGTTAATTTATCCTATTCAGCCTCCCAGGTTTGTTCTTTATGCTATTGTGTAGCTAAATAACTGTTAATGTGTTATGTAACGTACTGGACATTTAGCCTGTGTTCTGTTGTTTATTGTGAATCTACTGTCATTTTTTTTCTAGTCTTTTTTATTGGGTGTGTGCCCCTGCTATGATCAGCTCCACCTGTGTCCCGCTGTGATAACCCCGCCCTATTCCCCTCTAGACTGTACGCTATTGGCTTAACTGTGCCAGTGTCTGCCTGATCAGTGCTGCAGCAGCTGCAGTAATCAGTGGTTAAGGGTTTAACTCTGAGTTAACAGAGGAAGTTCAGAACCAGCCTCAAGTGACACATGAACCCAGAGTTATTAGGTTTCAGATTTCTTTGGTTTCATCAACCTTGAAATTACTCCATAACTCTGAGTTTGTTCAACCGGCTTCCAGCAACAGACCTCTGTAATGGTAAAAATAACAACAGTGTTTCAGTTAGCATTTTGCTCATGTAAAGTGACTCCACTGCATTACATAGTGACAGAATGAGAAATGCTCAAGGGTCAGAGGACAGGGGCAGTTTGTACCGCTGATCAACCACTAAAATATTTCAGAACATTATTTTAGGGTCCTTGTACTACATAGTGTTTCTTTAGTGGTTTCATCTGTTCTTCATCTAGCGACTATTGCTGTTCACTACCACTAGACATTCAGGACATACAGCAGTGCAATATATAGTGATTTTGGTTTGTGTTTCTCATTTCCTGTTTCAAATGCACCAAGAATAACCTGATTTCCTCCACTATAATGCTTATAAATGGGGGATCCTTGTAAACCCTGATGAGAGAGTTGTGCCTGAGGGTCAGGGGGTCCCAACAGGAGGTAAAGGATGGAGTGTAGACAGGGCTCCAGGGCTGCAGGGGGAAAGTGGGATAAGATATGAGGCAGAATGGCTGAGATATCACAACCATGTCCTCCATATTCATACAGTCTTCCCCCACATGCAGACATCTGTGCAGGGGGCTGTGACTGGTCCCAGGCCAGCCTCTCTCTGTGGGGGTGAGATCCATGTGGCCTCAGGGGGGAGAGGGGAGTGATGATGTGATGAGGATGAGTGAGCGAAAGGGACATGGGGCACAGGACACGTGAACTGAGGTGAACAGGGATTTTACCAAATACTACTTCACAGAGGGTCTTCTTTTTTTCTTTTTGGGCTTTTTTCCGTCGCCACAGCAAGTCGTCTTTCAGTGTGCAGTGATTTTTTGAATATAAAATTGGCATAGGTTTTACTCCAGACAGTCTTGCCAGATTGGGCCGGTTTCCGCTTCTTTTGACCACCTTGGGCTGGAAAAAATAGCATTGGACTGTTTTATAAAATTTGAGCTGCTTTTCACAATATTTGGCAATATTTTAGACACTATTCTGGAGAAAATACCAACACAATAGTTGTAATTTTATGGCAAACAAAGTAAAAAAAAAACACATTTCAATAAACGGCTATGTCCTCTCACTCACATCATCAGTTCATTTGTTTTAAAATGAGTGATTCATGTTTGGGTGTTCACATATCATGTCAGTATTTCATACATTTTTGGTGGTTTCTATGGCACCTTGACCTGGAAGATGACCTGGCTTTGGTTTAATTGCACTCTTTGTGGGAAAGTTTGGGAAACTTTTTTTTAGTGCTGGTGTTAAGTTTTGTGTTCTTTTTTGCATATACTGGTTTTAACATATAGAGTGGTTGTGATTTGGGCGGGTTTTAAGTTCTGTTTGGGCTGGAAATTGTCAGTGAGATCTGGAATGCCTGACCCTGATCTGGCAACCCTTCATGACACAACCTTCTCCATTTATCCAGGCTTGGCACAAGCACAAATAGTACCCTGGCCTGTGCCTGTTTAAGGTAAGGTATACTGCGCCGTTGGGAAATTTGTTCTCTGCATATGACCCATCCTTCAGTGCCGCTGGGTCCACCTGTCAGGAGCAGGGCGGCTGGTTGACTTGAGTCAGGAGTACCTAGCTGGAGGATTGTGCATGTTTAGGTTGATGGAGGAAACTGGAGCACCCGGAGGAAACCCTTCCAGACATGCAGAGAACCAAACTCCACACAGAGAGGCCCCACACGATTCAGGAATGGAACCTGGGACCTTCTTGCTGTGAGGCGAGAGTGCTAACCACTAAGCCACTGTGCTGTTTGTGGCTGGATTATTTTACCAAAGCACCAAGTAGAGAGTATAAAATCTATACAAATGACATAAAGAAATCAGATGTATAAAACACGCAAGTGCAACCCCTGGACTGCTTCCTGTTATTTTTATTTCATGTCTGTCTCAAGAGATACATTTCAGTCATTCAATTTAAAATATAATACATTTTTTGACAAACCTATATATTCTGTTCATTCATTCATTTCATTCCTTTGACTCACGTTAGGGGTCACAGGTACTGGAGTCTCTTGCATTAACTATGGGCCTTAAGTAGCCTGACCTGCTCCTTATAAAAATAACCAAGATGGCTCCGGTCTAATACTGAGTGAAATATATACCATCTCTCACCTGATTATCATTTAGTGTTTTTTTTTTTTTTTTTTTGTCACCTGTTTATTTTGTTGAAACACCCGACAACAAACAAAAGGAATGGCTACAGTGTGGCATTTATGGAAAACACAACTCCACTTCACCCAAACTCCTTTCAAGCCATAAAAGGGGTACTGTTTAAATAGCTATGTTTTTATTTATTCATACTTTGATTATAATTGATTTTAAGGTTCAAGTCAGTTTTCTGTGTTTTTTTTCTTCGTCTTGTTGCCTCGTCTTGTTGCCATTGCCAACAGTAAAGTCTTGTTGACGTCCGACAAAATGACCACATTCAAACAAACAGACTTTTCCACAAGTCTTTGTACACCTGGCTTCTGCTGCTGAGAAATAAGTACAGAGCTGCTCATAATATGGCGTATTCTAATGTTTTTTTTTTTGTTTTGTTTTTTTTGCAAAACTGGAAATATTTCTTCATAACCTTATAGTTTGTTTGGGTTACAGGTCAGCAACGAGCTGCTTACGCCCCTCCCTTCATTTTTTCTGATTGGTTACTCCACCTGTGACTGTTCCACCCATAGAGATGAAATTGAAACCACATGGTACCAGACTAACTTCTTTGTATAGAAGAGGAAAATAATTTGTCTGGCTGGCCAGGCTAGGTTCTGTGATTGGGACACACCAACCCAACCACCATCAGTAAAGGCAGGGCGACTGCTTTATCTCCTCATCACACCACATCTCCCCTTGTCGCCACTCAAAAGACACACTGGAGCGATTCAGACCCACGACCGAGCAGTGCGTTAGTTCTGCGCATGTGCAAGACATAATAACTATTTACAACAGCACGCGGTGCTAGTCATTAACTTCACAGTTACATAATACTCTAGCAAACAGAACCCCGCAACACACATGTGTTTAACTCAAGTATTTATCAGTGAATAATAATCATACATTAAACACTGTGTCCAACTGTGTCCCACTACGTCTGATGGTGATGAGCACACTAAACAGACTCACGTCTTTGACCGTGTCAAACCATCCGACCTCACCCAATGGTCAATAATCGTCCCGATGTGTCCTGGCCTTTAGGCAGGGTACATCCTGGACAGTGGGCAGTTGGTCGCAGGGCTGACACTGACAACAATTCACTCTCAGATTTATTAGGGGCACATTAGAGTAACCAAATCACCTAATACATGACCAACCTGATATCATACTGCTTTGGTCTGTAATATACTGTACAATATCATCTAGCTGGCCCTTTCCAAAATAACATTTTGTTTATGCTACAAATGCTACTGCCAATGAGTTATCATTGTCCACATTTTGCTCTTCAGTTGTTCAATTATTTCATCCAGTGTATCCAGTACATGTAGCATGACACTGCATCATATTTTATTGCATTGTAGAGTAATAAACCTTTCAATTCTTAACCCTGTCTGGTCAATTGCAACACCACTAGGGTAATGCCATCACATTTCTACACCACTCACATTTATAAAATGTGAGGAACATGGGACACGCCAGGCCAGAAATAATAATGGCATGGTGTTTCCTATGAAGAGAATTAACAACAAAAAATACATTTGTGCACATGGTATCAGTATTTGCAACCTTTTGTCATGTGTTTTTTTTTTTTTTTTTTTTTTTACTCTTGTTGAGATCAGGCGACTAGCTAGGAACTATTCAACCCCCACACTTTTTAATCTGTGAAGCTGTATACGTGCACTTATAGTCAGCTAAGAATTATAATAGCTCAACATAGGCTTCAAAAATCAAGCTATTGATATCCTAGATTTGTGACTGGCACTCATCACATGTGACGACTCAGATATTAAAAATAGGTAAAGACAAATTAAAACTTGTCTGGCGCAATTATTGAAAATGGAAATATGAGTTTTTCATTAGCGCTCACTGGTGTGATGACTGTCAGTGAGCAGCAGTGCACAGCTCCCACACCAGCTGAGCGTGTTGAAGGTCAGGGCCCACTGAGCTGACCACCGAGAGACTGGGGCTAGTGTTACAGTTTAATGATGTGAACTGTCTTCTGTGACTGACTGTATCAGCAGCATCCTGTCTGCACCTTTTCACCAATATTTCTCCCATTATGATAATACTAGATCTGAATCATTTGCCTCAAAGGTGTGATCATAAAAAGACAAAAACGATATGGTTTTTTGAACACTTGAACAAGCTTTTAAAATTAAAATAAATTTGAACAGGTCTCTTGGTTTGCCTGCAGCAAAACCATTTTATGAAATAGGTCTAATCACTTTTTTGCTGTAATAATTTCTTTCTTAGTTTCTAGTTTCCAGTCAAACTCACTCAAAATTCTTCTTTTTTGCTGACAGAAGGGAGTCGAGGCACATCTCAACAGCTTTGGGCCGGTGGTGGGATACATACTGGACAATTGCCAATTAATTGGAGGGCTAACTCTCAGTTAACCTTGTCTCAGATGCAGGTATAAGGAGGCCACACTTAACGGAAAAGCAAGGCCCTCTTGATCATGAGCTGTCCAACTTTGAAAGTACCAGCAGGTCTATTTTCAGATGAGGGTATAAAATACATTGGCTGTATTGAATCTACTGTAAAAGTCTCCCTTTCATCCAAGGGCCACCACAGCAAATTATTTGCCCTCTCTCATTTTTTATATTGTGGCTGCATTTTTTGGCTCCATGTCGGAGAATCAAACCTCTGATGACGTCCTGCACCAAAGACAGACTACCTCACCAAAAGAAGCTATATTGTGTTCATTGAATATTTTCTATCTTGGAGCTCGGAGTAGAGCCACTGCTTCGCCATATGTAGAGGGGCCATCTGTACCAAATGCCTCCTGGAAACCTCCCTGGGGAGGTGTTTCGGGCATGTCCCACCGGTAGGAGGTCCCAGGGAAGACCGAGGACACGCTGGAGGGACTATGTCTCCTGGCGGCCTGGGAAAACCTTAGGGTTCCTCTGGACAAGCTGGAGGAAGTGTCTGGGAAGAGGGAAGTCTGGGCATCCCTGCCTCCATGAGCCGGCCCCGGGTAATGCAGAAGAAGATGGATGAATGTATATTTCTAGTTTTCATAATAAAACCTTTCTAACCCTTTCCATTTTATACAGTAGATGATGAGATATGTTAGCCTGAACTGCCAGACAAACTCTTTTCCTGTTCTATACAAAGAAGTTAGAATGCTGCCCCCATGGCCCGGCTCGAATAAAACAGAAGAAGATGGATGGATGTATATTACAAATTTTTATCATAAAACCTTACTAACCCTTTCCATTTTATACAGTATAGATGTGTTAGGCTTGCTCAAAAATACACAGATAAATTAAAATAAAATAGTTTAGCCCTACTGCCTCACAGGAAGAAGGGTGTCGGTCAGATGCCAGCACAGAATGCCCCCCCCTTTTTTTTGTCTTCCTGTCACCACCAAAGGATGTACATGTGTAGGTGAGTTAGTGAAATTAAATTGCCTATAGTCAGCAAATGTGAGCAAATGCCATGTATGTCTCTAATTTGTATCACTTCAAACAGGTACCAGCCTAGAATGACTGTGTGGCAGATTGGGGGAGCGGTGTAATAGGCCTCCACGCCAAATTGGAATAGCCTATACCCAGTTGACCACAACAATGCCACCCCAGGTATGACCCAGGGGAAGGACACACTTTTACCCCACACTATGTTAGGCAACGCAGATCCGTTAACTGAACTGACAGAGACATTCAATTACTTTACATTCCATTTATTAATATATATAATTTAAATTCATATATTAGAGATGACCACATTTAAAAACAAGCTGACGACCTCTATATACACAACTCTTTTGTAGGAGTGTACAGCGTGTCTTCATAAAACATAAAAACAGTGGCTACATGGACCAGCCACCACCAGTCACACAGAAGGCACAGAAACAGGTCATCAAAAAGGGGAAGCTCGCCACCGACAGGGCCCGGGAATAGTGTTCTTCATGGCACGCCACTTTGAATGTGACCACCCAAACACCAAGCGCACACGAGGAGGAAATCCAGCGCCAAGCCACCAGTAAGCTACGATGCCCGCAACACTATACTCTAGCCACTGGGCTTTACGCCTTGTTCACAGAGGCTGTAGTGCGCCTAATCGCAGTCTGGCTCGAGTCAGACTCGCGTCTCACAGCCATGGCCCATCTCCCGAACGGCGTCTGACGTCAGGTGTGAAAGGTCAGGTGGAGGGGGCGAACACAGGAAAGTAGCGCCCTTTATATAGGGGAGGCCAACACAAACACCATACTACTACAACTGAATTAAACTGTAATGCATTAAAAGCATTAACAAGGTATGCATGTATTTTTAAAGGTTTGTTTTTCTAAATGGTTACAGCTGTTTTTGTTGGAATCCTATTTTGTTTTGTGTTGTGAGGCACTAAAACTTATTCCAGCAACTTATTCGTGTGTCCTGAATCTTTTAAAAGCATCCTTCTTTATTTTCTATCCTAATGTAATTAATAATGTCGTGTACAAATAGCTTCCCTCCTCACATCTCCACTTTCTTAAATCAGTACAACGTCTTTGTATTGTACATCATTAGTTAACCGTATATGAAAGTGATGTAAATGATATTCATAATCACTGCTCATCCCGTAGACAGCTGTACACACACACACACTTTGGCACATTCATATTTCATTTCTGCATCATGTTCATGCAGAGTCAAGGAGGCTGTGCATTAGAAATGTCTTCCTCCACTAATTATGGGGCTGAAGTTAATTTAGTTAGAAGCTAATTAGTATGAATAAAAGATAGCTGGGAGTCCCTCAGGGCAGCGCACACTGTCAGGCTTCTCCGTCAGATTCTGTGCTCTCACCAAGAGCCCCTCCCTGCCTTTCACTGCATTTACATTGAGTTCTGACAGCACTGGAACAAACAAAACAAAAACAGAAAGCAATTTAAATGACTCAGAAATGGTAATTATGATCTTTAGATAAATGGAAAGTTAGCCAAGAAATAATTAACTGGCCATTCATTGTCCGAGGTGCATCCTCTTGTCCTAAGTAGCTGGAATAGACTACTCCTGTAAAAAGAGGCGCATTTCCACTAAAGGCAGTATGGCACGGGTCTTGTCAGTATGGGATGGTTTGGTACAGGTAGCCCCAAAACAGGCTTGTGTTTACATTAGGTTGCTCAAGGTCCAGGAGACCAGACTGTGGTCTGTTACATAAACACTGACCTCACACAAGCACAACAAAAGGTGTGTTAATAAATGAGATATAAAACTTTTTTTTTTTTTTTTTGCAGCCAATATTTAATAAAAAGACGAGAGTACAACCTGTGGGTGTCTGTATGAGGCTGAAGGTAAGGCTATATTAACTTCAGTAAACAGGAGACTACTTCCAGTTTACCTTGAGTTTTCTGTGCATTAAATTAACCTCAATGTGCCACTTTGACACATTTTAAAAACTGACCATGTAATGTGACTTTTTTTTAAAATCTAATCTAAACTATATATGTAATATTTTAATTGTCAAAGTGAGAGCCATACTTTGCCAAACTGAAAACACATCCTCTCTTTGAATGCGGCTGTAAATACGTCCTTAATTTAGCATTAGAAAACAAATAAATTAATAATACATAATGATCTGTAAAATCTTTTGAGTTTCAAAGAAAGCTGTTCTTCACTAGTCAGCATTCTAACAATATATACATAAAATGTATAATGTTAAAAAAATATCTCATTATAGCTATTTAGACTCAAAATGTTCTAGTAATGGTTGTGCTGGAGTAGATGATAGGCTGTGAAGTGAAAAGTCAAAATGTACTGCAGGGATAGATTTAGGTGTTGTTTTAATCAATAGATCAGCTCTTAAGAGACAGTTCAATTAAGTAGTTTATCTTAGAGGTAAAAATCGTCTCTAAAAATCATTAGACTGAACCTTAAGACTTCTGCAGAACATTTTAATTGTACAGCTCAGGTCTGCAGTGAAGTGAATGGTCTGACTGGCTTTGTGTGTTGCTAGATAATACAAAATAGGTCAGCGTCAACCAGTGAGCTGCCAGACACTTAAAACAATTAGTTCAGGTAATAGGCCACAGTTAAGATTAAAATAGACTGAAATAAAAGGTGAGAGAGTGTGCTCAGGCCCGAGGGACATGAACTACAAGAGTCAAAGCCCAGAGTGAAAATAGCTCCTCGTTGTTCATGTCCCTCATCAGCAGTCGTTCTCTAACACTGCTTTCGAGCCTATAATAAAACTATTTGTTAAAAGAAAAAAAGAAATAATAACAAACAAGACAAGGCTACCTAATGGAAAAAAAGATTTCACATGTATGCCTGAAAAAGAGTGGGAAGAAGTGCAAATTAATTAAATCCCACACCTTCTCCCAGCGTATCACAAGTCCATTTATCTGGTTCTTGTTCATACTCAACAATGAGTTCTTAATTAATAAGCAATCAACAGACTTTTTCTATACAAATCGTATTAACCTTTTTAAACAAAACACTGTCCCATTGTATCCAAGAAGAAAATAGCACACTCAAATGGTAAGCAGTTCCTAAATATTTCTCCTGTTCAAATTTCATTTCAATGTTTAACCCCGTAGAACCCAGACATAGAAATATTTGTTGGAAAAAACATCATCCGTGCTAAATTTTAGTCAACGGGGATGGGTAAGAACAAAAATTTGTCAATATTTTTGGTAAGCAGCATTTGTGAATTAGTTAATACATTTAAAAAAAAGACTCCTACTTTTTTGCCATGACCTTTGAATTATATGCTGCATATTTGCAACAGAGGGTGCTACAGGGTTAACTTGTTTGCAGTTGGTATCTTTTTTTATAGAAAAGCACAAGGATTTAGTTTTCTTTGTATTCAGTGTCAGACAGAATTTGTTCAGCCAAATTGACTCTTTCTTAAGACTTTGTGTTAATTTACTGCCGATTACATGCAGAGGGGCTTGTTGATTGGTCCGTGCTTCCTGGAATGGACTGGGGTTTGTGGGAGAGGCAGTGTTTGTGGAGCGTTTTAAGGCCACAGAGCGACTATGCCAGAGACTGCAGGATAACTCAAACAGGTGTGAATGAAGCAAAACATAACTCTAGGTATGTTTTTTTGTGAGGAAACATTGTAACATAGTAGAAAGCTCAGAAAAGTCAATTTTGAATAATACGGACCCTTTAAGGGAAAACGTCTCGTGTTACCGAGTGTAACCCTGTTCCCCGATAAAGCAGGAACGAGATGCTGCGTAGCATACGCTATGGGAAACATTGTTGGCCGGACCGGTTGTGAAGCTTGTGTGTCAAACACGCCAAAGAGATTTGGCCTGCTTGTATACCTCATACTCAATCAACAGCAACTGCGAGATTGGGCACACCTGGTTGATTGGGCTGGGGAGGTATAAGACAGGAACAGTCTCCAGATCAAGTTTGTCTGAAGACTGCCCAGACACGCCCCCCAGGGGCGGCACTGCAAACGCAGCATCTCGTTCCCGCTTTATTGGAGAACAGGGTTACACTCAGTAACCCGAGATGTTCCCCTTCAAAAGCTAAACTTCGATGCTGCGTAGCATATGCCATGGTAACGAGAATACCAACGCCGCCGCCCCTAAAGTGTCTGTACCCCAAGGTAGTGAAGAGCACTAAAACCAAGGAGACTCAAACACGACTCAGGATGAAGACTCAAGGACACGAGAGCCAGGAGTCACATGAACATCCAAACTATAAAACTTGATAAAAGTGTGCGGTGAGGACCAGCCCGCCGCATCACAGATCAGGTATAGAGGGGCCCCCTTTGCCAGAGCCAAAGAGGAGCCCACCCCTCTGGTTGAATGAGCTCTGACATCTATAGGTGGGGGCTGACCACACGCCTCATTGGTCAGAGCAATAGCATCCCTCACCCAACGGGACATGGTCTGTCCAGTGGCCGCAGCCCCTTGCTGACGGCCCCTTAGCACAAAAAGAGCTGCTTGGACTTGCGCCACTGACCAGTGTGGCGGACATAAGTCCAGAGTGCGCGTACTGGACACAGTAAATGAAGCTTCTCCTGCTCCGGCGTAACAAGCGGTGGAGGACAGAAAGCTTCAAGAATAACAGGATCCTGAACAGAGAAAGGAACTTTCGGCAGATAATCAGGCAATCAGCGGGTGCCTCCCCACTGCCACCCCATCTATCGGAGCATGGCTAGCCAAAATGGCAGCCACAAAAACCCTGAGTGTACTAGGGTGAATGCCCAAGGACAGTTTTTCCAGCAGAAACTCCTGCACTGAAACAATCTGGCAGTGAACAGGGTCTGCATGGTGCACAATTCACCAGGCCTCAAATACATGCTATTCAAGAGCATAACACCTCCTAGTAGAGAGAGCCCTAGCACTCATAATAGCATTAACAGGGGCTGGGAGTCCAGCTCCCCTTAATTGGTCTCCCTCAGGGGCCAGACACAGACTCCGGTCCAAAGCTCCAGCTGGGGATGAAACACAGTCCCCTGTGCCAGAGAGAGGAGATCCTTCCTGGATGGAATTGGCCACTGCGAGCCGTCGAGGAGAGCTATCACCCCTGTAAAACATATTCTGATCGGCCAACAGGGCGCCACTAATGGGAGACAAGACCCGTGTTGATGGACCTTCACCAGGACTCCCAGGGGGAGAGGAATTGTGGGAAAAGCGTAAAGACACATGTCGGGCCACACATGCGCCACCGCGTCCAGACCCAGAGGAGCTGAAGGAACCAGAGAGTAATAGAGGGGACATTGTGCAGTCTTTGACGAGGCAAAGAGGTCCACCTCCGCTTTGTAAAACTTCACCTAGATCTGAGTCACTACGTGGAGATGAAGTTCCCACTCCCCGTGTGTCACAGCCCATCTGGACAGTAAATCCGCCCCCACATTCATGTGCCCAGGGACATAAATCGCTCTCAATGAGAGGAGCACGTTCTGAGCCCAGAGCAGAAGCTGCAACGCTAACTCATTCAGGCGGCGCAACTGCAGTCCGCCCTGATGATTCACACATGAAACCACTGCCATGCTGTCCACTCACACCAGCACATGGTAATCCCTGAGCTGTTGGAGGAAGTATTCCAGAGCCAGAAATACGGCCCTCATCTCGAGGCAATTGATGTGCCACACGAGATAATGGCCCCCTCCATAAACCCCGGGCTGGACAGCCGTCCAGGACTGTGCCCCAGCCCGTAAGGGATGCGTCCGTCGTTAGCATCTTGCAATGACAACATGGACCTAGAGTGGGACCCAGAGTGAGAAACTGGGGTCTGAACCACACAGACAGGGTACGAAGCCCGTGGTGCGTAACCCTTATTCGCCTCAGGGGATTGTCTCTTGGATGAAATCCCCTGGTTCGGAGCCACAGCTGAAACGGTCTCATGTGCAAGAGGCCCAAAGGAAGCATTGTATACGCAGCTGCCATGAGACCCAGGATTCTCTGAAAAGAGCGCATAGTGACTTCTCGGTCTAGCCTGACCCCTCTCAGTGGCGAAGAGGCCAGAGGGGGAGAGAATGCTCTAAAAACGCCTCATGATCTAAAGACCCCCGCAATCAGATCCTTCAGCAGGTCAGCCTGATACGACTGCAACACCGTCATAGTGTGCAGCGCAGCACCAGCCTGACCTGCTGTCTGAAATGCCCTCCCCACCAGCGATGACATCATACAGCACGGCTAGGTGGGGAGGGTCGGTTTCTGGAGGGAGGACGATGCCCCAGGAGAGAGGTAGCCCGCAAGCGCCTCCTCAACCCGAGGCATTGCCCCGTAGCCCCACGTCTCCGCCCCCATAACAGCCGAATACGTCAGCGTTGAAGGGACAAAGACGCGGGACGGATAAGGATGACTCTGGAGATCATCAAAAAAGGGGAGAGACTGCCGCTGAGGCCTCTGCCCCTGGCCACTCGACAGAAATCTGTCATCTAATTTTGAACATTTGGGGGATCCCTGGCTCTGCGGCCGCCCTGGTGACGACCTCGAGCAACTCCTCAACCTCCACCTGAGAGCAGGAGGAGCGCTGCGAGGCAGCGGCAGAGGGGGCCAGGGAGGAGGTGTCTTCAGACTCATGCTCAGCAGAAGCATGGGCTTCATCATCGTCAGGCAGCAACGCAAGGGACAGAGAGCCCTCTGATCCCAGCTCAACACGCGACCCCCAGGATCGTAGCGGGGAAATGCCGCCTCGCTCTTTGAAAAAAGCGAGACGAGCACACAAGACCTTGACTGACAGAAGGTCGCAGTGCTCGCACTCCCTCGCTAGCCCGTCTTTTTTTTTTTTTTTTTTTGTATCAAACACTTCACACAGAGCTCTGCATACACTGCGGTCTGAAGACAAACTGATCTGAGACTGTTCCAGTCACATGCCTTTTATACCTCCCCAGCCCAATCAACCAGGTGTGCCCAATCTCGCAGGTGCTGTTGATTGAGCATGAGGTATATAAGCAGGCCAAATCTCTTTGACGCGTTTGACACACGAGCTTCACAACCGATCCGGCAAACAACGTTTCCCATAGCGTATGCTACGCAGCATCGAAGTTTAGCTTTTGAAGGAGAAGAGTGACCTCCGTTCGCTATATGCAGCTTTACTCAATGCATTTTTTGAAGCTGCAAGTTGTGGAGATGACAGGAGTGATATGTGCTGCCTGCAACAGCTGGGACGTCAAGTCACGCTCTGAAAACATTGAGAAGATAGTTTTACTGCTAAGTCAAGCCCGTCTGTCATAAAGTGTTGGGGAAAACTCTCACTTCATTATTTGCCTAAAGTAACGATGTCAGGCGCGCACGGCCTTGCATTTCAATGATAATTACAGATGTGCATCTCTGGGGGTCACACTAACGGACGCGCGGGAAGTTTTATGGAGCTCATTCCAGTGTAGCTTGAGGAGGGTAATGTTGTGTGGTGAAGGCAGGCCACAGCAGATGCGAGCTGCCTCTCGTGTCGTAGCTCATGTCTTATACAGCGATTTCCCTGATAGATGTGATTTATCAGCTGCACTGGGGGAAAACGCTGGTCCCCTCTGACATTCACATCCACACAAAACAGTCACGCCGCCGCATCGCACTGCTCCGTCTGTTCACTATTCCCAAATCTGACATTTCCGCGCTGTGTCTCATTTTGTGTGCTCTGTGGAGATAATTCTCACTCTGATTCCCATCTGCCTTCCTCCAGCTCAACATCCTTTAGTGAACTTTAGGTATTGTGCAAAAGTAATTGTGAGGTGTGAAAAAACAGACAAAAGGACACAATTATTTTTGGTGTGGATCCAGATCACTGCTTAGATCCAGGAGTGTTTAAAAGGATTCTGTCTTGTTTTGAAATAATTGGAGAAAAGGTTAGGATGATTCCAAGGGCCCATGACTGAGAGAAAATCTTACAATAAAAATGTAAAGTTAGCCTAGTTTGCGATGATAGGGCCCAGTGTTTTATCTTTTCAAGGGTTCCAGAAAACCTGGCAGTCCCCTTAAATTCGGACTGCAGATCCTAATTTCATTCACTATAAGAACAAACAATTGCTTGTAGTACATTGTTAACCATTATTTAACAAGATGCACTATATTTCCAAAAGTATTAGCTCACCTGTCTTTACACTCATATGAACTTCTCATTTTTAATCCATAGGGTTTAATATGACGTCGGCCCACCCTCTGCATCTATCTACATCAGACATCTACGTGTCTGATGGTCTCGTCTAACATCGCTCTAATTCATCCCATAGGTGTTCTGTCAGGTTGAGATCAGTGCAGGTTCAGTCAACTTCTTCCACACCAAACTCATTCATCCATGTCTTTATGGACCGTGCTTTGTGCTCTGGTGCACAGTTGGAACAGGAAGTGGCCATCCCCAAACTGTTCACTCAAAGTTGGGAGCATGGAATTGTCCAACATCTCTTGTTCTGCTGAATCATTCAGAGTTCCTTTCACTGGAACTAAGGGGCCAAGCCCAGCTCCTGAAAACAACCCCACAATTTAGTTATTTGGGTGGGTGAGTGAACACTTTTGGAAATTTAGTGTATAAGGGTTTTGTGACTCAATGGAAAGAGCACTACCCCTTTACCTTTGCGGGACAGTGCCTTGGCAGAGGTCTATGTTCTTATGAGTGCTTCTTTTTTTTTTGTAATTTTGTGTTTTTTGTATATTGATACATGTTTCTTTGTTCATTGAAAAAAAACTGAAGACTTTTGCACAATACTGTAAATCACTACACAACATCACAAACACAACCCTTACATATAAATTCATGTTGGCACAATATTTATAAATACAAATATACATATAAATACATATGTAAATATATAAAACAGTCAAGCCACCAACGCGCTGCTCCGTCTGTTCAATATTCCCAACTCTGAAATATCTTCACTGTTTCTCATTTTCCAAGCTCTACGCAGATAATTCTCACTCTGATTCCCTTCTGCTTCCTCCAGCACAGCAGGGACACCACAAGGTGACAGCATCTATCAGGCATCAGCCGTCACATGTCATCTGCTGTCACAGAACAAGCCTTAAATAAAAGTTGCATTCATTACCATCTTTTGTCAATGTACAAATACAGTATTGTTTGTTCTTTAAAGATTTACACCTCTCTCGAGCGCTGAAGTAAACATGTTAGCTGTGACTCACTCACTCACTTTACACACAGTTTTGTATATTTGAGACTGTCAAGGGCAAAGTTTTTTTGTTTTTTTTAACTAGAAGCTTAAAGGTCTAAAGGGGAATGGCATTATGCACCAACCTCCACCAATGAGGTAATGTTCTCCCTCATGTTGGTTGGTTTGTTTTTTGGTTAGTCTGTTAGGAATGCAGTGTAACTTACATGATAACTGAAAGTAATGGTTTCATTTAGACAAAATTTTCAAGAAAGGGTCTATAATAGGACAAGGAGATGATGTTGTTGTGTTGTTGATAACAAGACGGGGCCTTTCAGTGTAAAGTTTACATGTTCTCACCCTCGTGTCTGGTTGGGTCTCTTCTGGGTGCTCCGATTCTCATCATCAACCTCAAAATATGCGCAGTAAGCTAATCCTCCAGCTAGGTACTCCTGACCAGGATCTTGGCTCAGGCTCTGGGGAAGAGTCCTCCAGCTCAGGTTGCTTCTGTGGCATTGAAGGATGGGTCAGGGAAGTAATTTTTCTACATGTGGACAATATATCTTTTTTTGATAGAGCGGGACAATGCCTTGGCAAAGGTCAGCCTTTTCCAAGTGCTTCTAGTTGCTGTTATTACACAAATATTGCAGTGTAGTTCTATCCAGTGGAGTGTTTTTACCCACTGGAAAATGTACTATAAGAAACGTTCTTGTAGAGTAGGAGTAGAAATAATATGTCAAGACTTATTTACTGTAGAGTGGGCTATTCTGCTAACACAATAAAGACTGCTTGTACACAGTTGTTCAATGCTTGTTTGTGTCTTTGAGTGTGGCCACCCATTTATCATTGGTGTGGGGTTGGACTCACAGTAGATGCAGACCTGGTATCATGTACTGGTCTTATTCTTGTAAGTCCTGGTGTTGCTCTCAGTTGACTTCAGGCTTGGTTTTCTCTCAAGAAAAGTGTAGTCTTGACTACTGTTCTACACCTATCACACCAATCACTATGTGTTTCATTCTCCAGAGACAGGACACACAAACCTGCTCCTCTCTGTCTCTCTCACAGACACACATACACTTGTCCTTGTCAGGTCTCTGTCAGACTTTTATTGTCCGACCTCTGGATCCATGCATACGCTGCTCTTTGTCCACATTAGCATGATCAATACAGGCACATAATGGCTTTCTGTATTAGCTGCTGAGGCACAGAGTGTATTCAGTAGACAGAAAAGTCAGTGTATTTTTTTACTGTTATGATCCAAGACATACTGAGCTATACCATTGTCACTTAGCCAGGCAAGATATGTGAACATTTATCATATTGCGTAAAGAGTAGAGATAAATTGGTGCATTTTTTATTTTTTTCATAATGGTCAACTTTGTAATAGAGTTAAATTTTATGGTATGTAAAGTTTAAAGAAAGCAAACATTATGGTTAGGAAGAAATATGCATGGGATTTAGTTTTAGCCCTTTTTAAAAGCTGATTGTCATTGGTGTACCCGTCTCATGCCCAAAGCAGCTGGACAATAACTTCAGCCCAACCCACCTTACAACTGATAAGTCATATGAAAACCCTGAGTTATAACAACCTGGTTAAATAATATTTAATTAAAAAGATTATATCTTTCTCTCAATTTGGCAAAATTGACTAAATGCTCTGTTGTAAATGATTCTCAGTAAGAGACCACAGAGCCAGTCAAGTCATTATGTTAAACAATCTCCATTGCAAATATATGATGTGATACAAGTGTGTTACCAAATCACTGAAGCAGAGGTGGTTGTGAATAGTAATAAAGTTTTGTTTGCATGTTTTCTTTTTATTTACGGTGCTAGCTTTCTGTTGCTCAAATGAACCACCACTGGTCTGGACCATGAGTTAACTGTTTTTTGTTTTTATTTTTTCTGGAGTGCTAAAGACTCTTTGACTGCAGGTAAAAGTTTGATTTTCCATTGACTTGGCTGTGCAAACAACATAAAGTGAAGCTATGAAGGCCATGCCCATACACCGCTGATGCTAATGTCCTTGACTATTTGCGTCATACAACACAATGCACTATGGCCTGTGTGAAAAACTGAATACAACATCAAAAGGAGAAAAGAAACATGTTTTATTTTATTTCATCTAACCCTGAAACTTTATGGATTGGACTCATATGATCTATACCTTTTTCGTGATATAATAGAAACTCTACCATTCATATTGTTGCTCTGCCAATTGTCCTGATATGAAAGCAGACCAGATGCTTGGACAGTCGAGTAGCTTGTGTGAGGCAGCTCCCCCCTCTTCTCTGAGAATGATGATGTTTGTTATGAGAGGAGCAGGCTGCCCAGTTCAGACAACATCCCCCTGACATCCCGCGTGTAGGGCTGAAAGACAAATAATTCTGCCTCCATCCAGTAAACAGATAAATGACCAGACACTGAGTCAGAAACCGTGTGAGATCAAACACTGAGGAGAGAGATGAAGAGGAACGAAGAGAGGAATATAATACATCAAAATCATGACACAAAAGACCTTTCCACAAAGTGTTTTAATGGTTTTGGTGTCAGAGTATTAAAAAAATAAATAAATAAAAGCAATGTGTTAATATTCAGTGAGAATCACGTAGAAAGTTAGTCCAGTTTAAAAACTTGTCCTCTGTCAGCCATAGATCCAAATTCCCAATGTAGAATGAAAAAAACCACTCATACCAGTGCCAGTCCCAAGCTCGGATAAATAGAGAAGGTTGTGTCGGGAAGGGCATCCAGTGTAAAAAATTAAAAAGATGTGAATGATTGGCTTTGGCAACCCCTAAATGAAAATGAGCAGCCAAAAGGGACAAGGACCCTTCTGATGTTTCTTTCTGTTTGTGAATTGACATAAAAATGAACTGGCATGGATCATTTGCAAGGTGAATGAAACTCTCATCACCTCCTCCTGATGTATCTTTGCCAAAAAAAAAAACAAAAAAACAGCCTTGCAAGAATGTAAGCACCAACTGGCAGTCAAAATAAACCTTTGTAGGGATATGAGGAGAAGAAAATGGGAGTCAAGTTGAGCAAGGGATCACAAAGGAGTCGACCAGACTCATTATATAATGTATGGGGTGCTCCATAGAGAATGCAAATAAAACAGAAGAAACGAGCAAAGTTGTGTGGTGTTACTCTATTACATGTTATGAGGTGAAGCTATAGGCTGGTAGAAAATCATCCTTTTTTTAAAAATAGGTGTCTTCCTGCTGTGAGAAACAGCAGATCAAACCCAAGAGATGAAAGCTCTTTTTTTTTTACACTTTGGAGACTGACTGCAAGTGATTTTAAATGAACTCTGGATCTTTACAGTCTCTTTGGGTAAATCCACTGTCGAAATGTTTGCAATGCTTTGAAAAAGTTACTGTGGCGTGTTGTTTCGGTAAGTATTTAAATGGGAAAGGGGGACAGTAAAATGTCAGGTTCTTTTTTTAATCTTCTCTTCATTTTCACGTTTTATGCACTTGGGAATACTGTAAGTGCACAGGCTCCTCCATCATCCCAGCTCCCTGTCTCTCTGTGTTTCTCCATAGTTTTTTAACCCACTTTCACATATTTACAGTGTGATTCACTGACAGATATAGTGTGAGCAGGTGAGTCCTCTGGGTAGCTTCAACAATACAAGGATGGGAATATTCTCACACTCTCCCTTGTTCACATCATGAAGGACACATACTTTACAAATATATAAACAATATACCACAAAGATAGATAGATAGATATTTCACAGAAGTTGTACATTGGGTTAACCCTTATACCCCAATTTTAAAAAGTTACATTGCTACTGTTACAACAAAAGTTTGAGAATAAGTTATCTGGACTTGTTTTTTCACCTTTCACTTATCCTAGAGGCTTTCTCTATTCTGAAATTGAGACAAAAAATGTCCCCTTCATAAAACGGCATAAAAAATGTATACCTACAAATGTTTTTCTACTTTTTTTGAATAGATCTTTTGATCAACATAACGATTGAAGACTGTAACACCTACCCCTCCCCTAAAAAATCCATTTTGCATTGAGAATAATGGTAATGTTTCATTTTTTGTGTCTGTTTTTTACTCAAAAATGTAGATCTTAATGCATACACTGGAATAGAAAGTGTTTAAATGCTGAAAATAATTTTAAAATGGTATTTATGGTCAGAGCAGAAGTTGATTAAAAGATTTAGGCAAAAAAAAAAGTAGAATGTATACTATTTCTATGATGTTTTGTGACAGGGACACTTTTGCAACATAACAAAATTAGTTAAAGAGTGTAAAAATAAAGTCATATTAGATTTGTGTTTAGAATATCAAAATTAGTGATAAAATACACGCTTTAGCCAAATTTCATAGAAAATGTAAGAACCACTGCAAAGTTATCAAAAAAATAAAATAAAATTTGAAAAAGACACTTTTGTTTGTTTGGGCCAACGTATTCACACAGTGAAGTTTCTCCTTTAAAAGAATCTCCACCACATATCTCCCATTGGTGTTTATAGTCTTTGACTTTCTCTGCAAACAGTTAAACTTCTGCGATTTCAGCACGACCTACTAACCCAGTGGCCGGGGAAAGCTTTTTGCCGATGTTACAAATACAAACTCTGTAAGTCTCCAGGGTGGTACGCTGGGCTGCCTTTTTGCAGTCAGGACAAATTTCTCAAGCTATGTTTTTTTCTTCTTTTTTGTGGGACTATCCACAGGTGCAATGGCCCAAGTCTAAAGGGAGTCACTTAAAGAAGTCGCAATGTTACTTTTCAAACTTAAATGGCGAAAAGAATTGCTCTCCTCCATTTTCACAGTTTTGCTTCAGTTTTCTGCTTTTTGGGGTGAATTTTGGTAGCTCTTAAAAGACGTCAGACAAGAACTGCTCTGCACTAGGCAAATTTAGATTTTGTGTGAAGTGTTTTTGTGCGCATAAGGGACTCGATAAGGCAAAGCTAAAACCCTGAAATGGCAAACCAACAGTGAAATCTGGCTTGTCCTTATCTCAATTTGGCACAACACAAGATATGGAAATTTTGTTGGATCACTTTACAGAATTTCTTGAACTTTTTGCTATTCATTGTCAATAGAAATGAGTTATATAGAGTTTTTGTAGAGTTTCAGAGGCATTTTTTCATAATAAAGTATGGCATTTAGCTGCAGTTCAGAACAAATATAGTCCCGATGTTGTGCAGATGGCTCGGCTTTCCGTTTGGCTAGCTTTAACAAGTGTGAATTATGTTAGGCCCAGGTATGATTAAAATATCAGACTTCGCAAATAGCTTCATCGCCGCCTCCACTTCACCTGCCAGTCAGCACTGCAGTACAGAAAGACTTGCAGTAAGGAGACAAGCAAAGGCTGGTTATGGTAATGTAAATGAAGTTCAAGCATGTATGTGTGTGCATTGGTTCCTAAGTAATATGGCAATTTTTCTTATTGTAGAAACTATGGCAACAAAAGGTTTAAAAAACTAGGAAGGAGCAGTTTCCTTCCTAGCAGCATATAAACCAGCTCTCAAGCTCTTTCAGTTTAATTTCAGAATTGAGAAGAGGTGAAGCATCTTCAACTTTAAAAACCAAGTCTGGGTAACTGCTTTTTAAACCTTTTGTTGTGATTCAGTGAGCCTGGATGAGTGCGAGTCCTCACAGATATGACAAATCACTGCTCAGAACCATTAACTTCTAGCAAATCCCATTTAAGCTTCTCTGCTGGAAACTCTATTTTGGGATGTATAGACTACAGTATATAGGCAGCACGGTGACAAAACTAGCACTCTTGCCTTACAGAAAGAAGTTCCCGATTTCAATTCCTGAACCATGCAGGGCCTTTCTGTGTGGAGTTTGCATGTTCTCCCTGTGTCTGGGTGGGTTTTTATTTAAGTGTTGCAGTTTTCCCCATCAACCTTAAACATCCACAACAGGCTAATCCTCCTGCTAGTTCCTCTTGACCAGCATCCTGGCTCAAGATCTGGAGAAGGGTCCCTGGACGCTGCACAGTGCCCAGGCAGCATTGAGGGATGGGTCAAATGCAGAGGACAAATTTCACTACAGGGACCTTTCCTTACTAGGAGTGCAGAGTGGTAGAGTTGTTAGTGCTCTGCCTGACCTCCCTGTGTCACAATGACAGGAGGGCATATGTGGGAGAATTAGTGAATAATTATTGCCCCATGCCCAGGGTGAACCCCACCTAAAGCCCATAGTTGCTGGGGTAGGCTTCAGCAGGGGAAGATATTATTTGAGAGTGTATCTAGACAGGAAATGACATGCTTCCAAGACAGAACTGTAACCTTGTCATTTACTTCACTCACCAAGTCAATAGTGAGAAACACTGTAAAAATGTCATACAACTGCATTTATTCCTTACTTGTAATACACAACTTACTGTCTTTGACATCTAAGGCAGACTGATTTTTTATGTATGTGGTCCAGCTGGACTAGGGTAGAGGGGTTAAACCTTGTTTTATATATACAGTAAGTGTTTATTGGACAGATGCAGCCAAACAGCAGTCTGCCAGTGTGGCTGAAGAAACAAAAGTGTTACCTAGAGCAAGAGAAAAAGTTTGGCTCACAAAGTACAGCAAATACTCTGAAATAGTGTAAAATACCAATTTAAGCTGTAAATTGACTGCATATACCTACTGGATTTTTTGTTTTATTGGCATTTTGAGCTCCATTGATGAAAAGCCTTGGTGATAATGATTTTGACTAATTACACACTGGCCTTTCCTTGGTGTTTCCACATGTTCTGTAGCAGAATGCTTCAGATTCATGTATCCTTCTCACATACTCACTGCTTCACAAAGAAACCCATGCTCACACACCATGATGGTTAGGTTTTGATCTAATCTACCTAGGTGCATAACCTTAGTTGTATCCAGCCATCAGGAGAAGATCAATATGTCCACTTGGATATCTGGTTTTCATTGTGAGTGATTTCCTGTTGCGGTGACAGTACAAAAGTAGTTCGATTCTGGTACAAAGCCAAGTCATGTGACTCTTGGGATGGAGACAATTAAATTTGTTTTGTGTGGCCTCAGCTGGGAATCCGGGGAGTCTTCTGGCAACACGAGCAGCTTCTGCCATGCAACCCATAATTTGCATACATTAATATCCTGGTAATGGTTCAACTGTACTCCCCCTCCACCAGAGACCACCTGTGATTAAATTACAACCCCTAAGATAGATCATGGCCATCCATCTTAGTGAAGGGCTGTCAGAAAAGAGCTGGCTTCACTGCACCAGTCCCACTGCAGTTTAAGCACATGGAAACTCTCATCAACACGTTTTCAAGCTAAATCCACTGTGCATTACCATTTGCATAAGCCCTTAGTTCTGTCTATATATTATAGACATACCAAGTTAACACTGCCCCATAACAGTCACTTCTTTTGTGGGATGTTGAAGCTGTACCAGAGGCTATGTCCACACTAATATGTTTTCATTTAAAATTATATTACATGTGGTGACCTTCGAATGGCTTCAATTGTCACATGGAATTAATTATGGGGCCTGTCGCAATAAACCCTCTATGTCCTAAGGTCATTTTTGAAGTGTGCATTTGTTGTAAGTGCACTGAAGGGCATAAGGGCGAAAGGTTTCAAAGCCATTAAATATAAGAAATGGGACAGTCTTCTGTATGTTACTTTTGTAAAGATCACCAAAGAAAAAGTGAAATAGAGCAAAATGGCATTTTTTTGTTTGTTTGCTAAATTGTTGAAATCCAGCCATAACAAGCGAGTGTCTCTTTGAGCCAACACCAAATCCGGATAAATGGAGAGTGTTGCATCAGTACGAGCATCCAATGACAAATAAATATGTCAACCACAGCTTGTTAAGAGACAAGTCTGATGCACACTTGCCGTTAGAGTACAATTAAAGTGTGTTAAATGCTTCTGGAGTTATTGGAAATCAACAGTTCACATATTGTATTGGGATAAGGACAAAAACATGTCATGTGCATTAAAAACAAACATAAATAGCAATTTGGACACAGAACAGAGACCCAAAAGTTAGCTTGACCAGCCAGACCCAACCACTTTATCATCAAGTGAAATGGGTCCAAAACCCCTTCCACTTGTCACATTAAAACCCTTTCATTCATTCATTTTCAGCCCTGTACTAAATGGCAATTGTCCAGATTGTACCCCACCTAAGGTCCATAGTTGCTGGGATAGGCTCCAGTCATGCGCGACCCTTTACGGGAATAAGCACAAAGCAGATTAATGAATGAACTGCAGTGCTTTTTTTATTATAGGTTGGGATAAAAACATTATTAGGATGGCTGGCAGCTATGTTAAACAAATTTAGTAGACCCTCATCATTTTTTAAGAATGAAATTGCATTGAAGGAGTATTTTCCCTGGTTAGTGTTTTAGCTCATTAAAGAAAAGTGTTCAGGTGAGCTGTTCAGGTGCGATGGAGATAAATAATACTTCCATTATATTAAAACCCTATATGGCATCAAGTGTTCAGTAAAATCCCAGTCATGTAAAAAGTTAATTGTCATACCGCACACAGGGAGGAGTTAAACACAGAAATAATTACCTAAGTCAATGGGTGCCGCTGAAATCTCAGTGGCTGGTTGAGTGCTCAGGCGAAAGCTATTTCGTTTTCCTTTCTATTTTTTTCTACAGGATTTCAATTAAAAGCTTGCAGAAATGGTGGGCCTATCTTTGAACCATAGACCCCCAGAAATCCCTTCTCGGGGGAGGACCCATTGTAATGTCCTCATCAACACTCCTATTAGAACCGGTCTTTTATCTCTATTTGATAAAAAAAAAAGGGGCATTGCCACAAAAGCATCTTATCCACCTCTTCTAAAATAACTCTTCAGCTTTTCACCCCATAATTTCATTACAGCAAGATAGTCATTCATCAATTAGAATGGTAATTTCTATTAATGACGCCCATCCCGCTGCATTATGAAGAAACAGTCCATTCATTGAAATCTCATGTGTTGGTTCAGCAATATTAGTCTAAAATGAGATGAACACAAAAGAGTAAAAATTCAACATTCAGAGAAATTGATTCTGTATAGGAAAAGCAGTGAAATGTGAGAAGGCATTAACCGTTATGGGCACGCTCTGTAATAGATAATGCATGAACTGGGGGAAGTATGGATGGATGAGGTCATTTCCTTTCTGTCAGCCCCCTTGAGTTTCAATCTTCTTTTGTCCAGATGAGAACAGCCAAATCTCAACCTAAATGTCCTGTCATTGCACTTACTATTTTTATATTGGATCAGGCTGATGCATAATGTTTCAAAGATAGTTAGACTGCCATTGGACAAGGAAATCCCCAGTACCCCCTAGAGCAGCGGTTCTCAACTGATCTGGCTTTGGGACCCACCATCACTCTACAATGACAAGCCATGACCCAAATAAAAAAGATACTGAGGAAAATTAAGAGGTATTTCAGGAAAATTAGCAGATAATGAGGAAAAATAAGAGATATTTCAGGAAAATTAGAAGATATTGGGGAAAATTAAGCAGTGCCCACGTAAACCTTATATAACAGTAATGTTACAGAACTGGATTTTTTGCTCAGGTTAAGTTTCTTTTATATTATTCTATTCTATTTCTCCCACACTGCCACCTTCTGTTAAGAAGTATAAATTGATGATTGATGTCTGGACCCTCCAGCTGAGAACCACTGCCCTAGAGTACCATGACAACTTCTAAATCAGGCGTAGGGGTAAGATTTCTTGTCAGACTGTTCCATTTTCTATTGAACCTCACTGATCTTGATCTGGTCTTGACAACACATAAATGTTCAAGGCTTGGAAAATCCAGCTTGTCTTTAATAATAAAAGCCATTTATTTCCTATGTCTTATGGTCCTTAATGGTTGGCAGAAGCCATGAACCCATACCAGCTATACTAATAGGTGACTGGGCCACCTATTCACTCTCCCATATACTCACTATAACAACAACAACAATAATAATGATAATAATAGTAATAATGGCAACAACAATAACAACAACAACAACAACAACAACAACAACAACAACAACAACAACAACAACAATAATAATAATAATAATAATAATAATAATGTGTCGGCCTTATATAGCGTTTTTCTAGACACTCAAAGTCACTTTACATTTAGGTGTTTTCATTCACTCGGTGGTGGTGAGCTATTACTAAGGCCTCTCAGACCACTAAAAATCACACAAACGCATTCATACAAGCAAGGCAGGTGAAGTGCCTTGCCCATGGACACAACAAAGGTATGTCGTGCTAAGCTACTACAGCTATGGATTATTTAGATCCATCTAGACATGTTTGCTGTTGAACAATAGGAGGACATACACTAGATTGCCAAAAGTATTCGCTCACTCACCCAAATAACTGAATTCAGGTGTTCCAATCAATTCCATGACTACAGGTGAATAAAATCAAGCACCTAGGCTGCAGCTTTGTGGAAAACTTTGTGGGAACAGTTTGGGGATGGCCACTTCCTCTTCCAATATGACTGCACCAGTGCACAAAGCACAGTTCATAAAGACATGGATGAGTGAGTTTGGTGTGGAAGAACTTGACTGGGTTGCACAGAGTCCTGACCTCAACCTGATAGAACACCTTTGGGATGAATTAGAGCAAAGACTGCGAGCCAGGCCTTATCATCCAACATCAGTGTCTAACCTCACAAATGCACTTCTGGAAGAATGGTCATACAAAACATACAATTATCAAGCCTCATCATGCCTTTAATGATCATCTTCTGCTTATTCCCATAAGAGGTCATTGGATGCTGGACCCTATCCCAACAACTATGGGCCTTAGTCAGGGTACACACATGGGGAGGGAGAACCATTCATGGGCAATTTAGATTAACAACCCCACTGTAACACAGGGCAGGACATACAGACTCCACTCAGATCATAGTTGGCTGGCCTGAGGATCAAACCCACAACCCTCTTAATGATAGACAGGAATGGTACCAATTTAATAACTCACCAGTGGATGTGGTAGAGAAAACTGAATTAGCTCATGATTGTTTCCAAAGACACTGCTGTTGCAAATGAAAGTTAAATCTATTTCTTTAACTCTTAGTGAGGTTAAAAGTTTACGCAGGAAGCATAACAAACTCTGAGTGTGGCTTCTTCCTGAAAAAGTAAAATTGCTGTATAAGAGTCGTGAATTTGACATTTACGTTGAGGCACTCATGACGCACAGAGATGCTCCCCAGAGTTCAGAAGTGTGTTTTTTCACAGCTTTATCACACAGAGCTTACTGCATAGCGCCTATATTTAGCTTGAAATAAGTCTATAGACCGCGGCACCTGCTTGAGTTATGGTAATGCGTAATCTTTAAGTTAGACTAAAATTCTTGCATCACAATGGTGAACGTGAGTTGAGAAGATCCTTGGACTCGAGACACATGTGTTATCAGTCCAGACATATGCTGCTCATTTGTTTGTTTGCAGTACTGTGGTGTATTCATGAGCTGTGAGTTTCCTGTAGCAGACGCTGTGAATGCATGGCTAAGTCCGTGTTGTGTGTGCTGAGGTACCAGGAAGGCTGCTTATTGGTCCCTCAGAGCAAAGGTTTCTAGCCATATTCAAAGCTGTTGCACTGTGGGTTTAGTGTCATCTTTATTTTGGCAAGTCATTTCAGAAAAACAAAAGTCTCTCTGCAATGTCAGATTTGTTAACTGTTTACCGGAAACAACTGGTGGATGTTTACATTGTGTAATTTTGTGACTGGCAGCTTTCTATTGCACATTGTCTATTGGAAGAAAGAAGTCTGGAAATACATACACTATATACTGTATATTATGTATTCATTCATCTTCTTCCACTTATTCCTGTTAGGGGCCGCAGGTACTGGAGCCTATTCCAGTAACTTTGGGTCTTAGGTGGGGTGCACCCTGGACTGTGGCCAGTTAGTTGCAGGACTGACACAGACAACAGACAACCATTCACTCTCTTACTTATTCATTAGGGGCAATTTAGAGTCACTTTTGTCAATTTAGAGTACATCTTACATCTTTGGACAGTGGGAGGAAGCTGGAGTACCTGGAGAGAACCCACAGTGAGGACATGCAATCTCCACTCAGAGAGTTTGTGTGTCAGTCAGCCTGAGGACCGAACTCACAATCTCCTGGCTGGGAGTTGAGAACTCTAACTACTCTGCCACCCTGACCCCATATTAATATATTTTACTTTTTCAAATTTTATTAAAGCTTGTCGTTAATCTGTTTCAAAAAATTATTCCACACTGGTCCCAAGAGAGTTGCTTTTCATCTAGGGTAAAAAGTAATTTCAAAGTAATAACAAAGTACTGTACATACAAATCATTGTCCACCCCTGATGGAAAAAAGGAGCAGCAGAAAAGGACCTATAAGCTGGTGAATCTATTTCTGGGTAGCCGGATAGAAGTACTACATTCAACAGCACTTGAGTCCCAGAACACTCAAAAGCAAGAAACAGTTTAAATCATACAATCATTCATTTATTTTCCACAGTGCCTGGATCCCAGCTGTTGTCAATTAAGATTTTGTGACAGTAACTCATAAGCACCTTTATTTCCAAAGAGCAATTCAATGTCTATACTCTATACACGCATTTGCAGCTGATGAGATCCCCAACACAATGACATTAATCATGCCACATCCTATCTAAAATATTACGTAAAAATAAGTGTATCACAGTTTGTTCCCCTTCCTTAATTCCATATACAGGACATGGATTCCACAAAATCCTAAAACTAGACCTGACTGAACTGTAGCCCAAATTCAATTTTCACAGCCGTCACTCCGTCCCTGATGGGATCTGATGATGGATGTTGAATTTGCGACTAGCACTGTGACCTTCGTGACCACTGTGACCTCTGTGACACCTCTAGCCCGGACCACACAGCTCTCTATCACCTTCACGTCCCAGCGCTGGAGATAGAGACACCTTTCCCCACCTGTTTCGGTTCCCCCCTGTCGTCATGGCAGCGGGGGAGCGAGGCGAGTGAGGAGAGGAGGAGGCGGTGGCGGCGGCGGCTGCTCCGGGCTGAAGATGTGCTAATGGGCAGAGAGTACACGCTCCCACACATTCATTCCCAATGCTGTCAGGGAACATCATTGTGGGACGCTGAGGATGGGAGCCGCACCCCTCCCCATCCCGACACCTGCTGCTGCTCCATCTGCCGCCTTCTCCTACACATCCATCCATCCATACATCCAGGCTTACACCCATCCTTCTGTGGCCGCAGAGACACAGTGAAGCAGCACTCACTAAAGAGGCTTTCTTCTCGAGAGGCAGCAGATATGTTGTAATCGGAGAATCGGGTCTGAAAGAGCTCCTGCAGCTGTGACTGAACAGTTTGCTCAAAGTGTGCTATAGGGTTTACAATAAGTCAAGAGTCCTCAGTCGATCAGGACATATCTGGATTCTTGGGGAGCTATAATAAAGCTTCACAGGACATGACAAGGTGGACATTACCTGCATTTTTTTTTTTTTTACCAACTGTATTGTTACCATTAAAGCCTACTTGACAGTCATTTGTAGAGTTAATAGTAGTAATAACAATTAACAAGTTACCAATGCCACAACCGAGGTGGGATCTTCTGTCATCCAGCGCCACAACACTAGCTTTGTTTCAGAAAAGCTCATAATCAGACAAAATGTGTATACAGTTATAGAGCATAGCCTCAAACTGTCATGTCACTGTATCACTTATTTAGAGTATTTTTGGCAATATTATGTAAATGTAAAACACTTATTCCACTGTTATTTATTACTTGGTCATGCTAATTTCACTGTTTAGTCTTCAAGTATTGTGAAGGCACGCACACAGGAAGTGGGTTGACATTAATCATATGACTGCATTATAAAAGTGATGTCAGACGCCAAAAAAGAAGTGAAGTGAGTACGGCTCCTGCGTGATTGTTTGTCCGTGCAGGCCTCCTTTTGTTTTGTGATGAACCGTGGAGTACTTTAAATAAAGTAGCCAAGGTAAAGGTCTTTGCCTTTTCAAGAGTGCAACATCTGCATGAGATATTCTGGTTTGTCTCTAGCAACACTTGATTATATATATGAGTACTCATTAGCATATTGTATTGTACAAAATCTTTTCTAGTAAACCTTGAAAAGACCAAATTTAAAGATCAAAGGAAGCTTGTAACTTTTCAGGATATATTTCCACTAATTAACTAAAAATAAACTATATTCAAGGGCTGTGGTTGTGGGAACATAGAATAAACACATTCCCCATGAAATGATAGGTCTAGCCTACACCTCTCTCTGGCAAATCTCTCTAGCCACACCTTGACCTCACTGATCCCAGTTTAATGCCAAGAAAGCATCAAAATGAATCTAACTTAATGTTTTAATGCTCCATAGTTGCTTCAGGCGTTTGAAAAAAAAAAAAAAAAAAAAATCTTTGCCAGCAGGTAGGACAGAACCACAGAGGAATAAGCTGAGCATGGGAACGGGTCTTTGGACGACTTGTCTGTTTTAAATTTAACAAAATGTGTGCTGCTAATTTACAATTAAATTATTATGCGCCTCCTACACACAACTTTCAGGTGAGACAGGCAACATACCATGACTAGAATAGGAACATTTATAGCATAAAACGTATATCTCTAATAATATTTACACGTCTGTGGTCTGAGATGTAAACATTTATTTTGGATGGTTTAAGCACAAAAGAAAAAAAAAAAAAGAAAAATAAGCAGAAAGTACATGTTTACTGCAGGACTATGGGATCCAGGAAGATGGCATTGCAGTATTTTGCTCATGTATCATGACATCAGTAGTAGTCAGTATTTCTTTTCATTAAAACGGAGGCTGTATGTTTAGGTGAGAAAGCGGTGTATCCGAGCACAATGAGGGAGTGAAGGATGTGCCATCTCAGCTGGATGGGCCCGATGAGGACCTTATCTATCTGATCATGTTTCCATAGCGGTGCGAGGGGCTGCTCCGTTCCTGTTATCCCCCATTAGGTCCAGCATTCACAGCCAAGATGAAGCTCGGAGCAAAAAGGCCATCAAAGAATATCATTACCCTCAATAGCAGTGTGTGGGTGTTTGTGTGTGCACTTTTCTGTGTGTCGGTCTGCAGTTGAATACAAAGCACTCTTAATGTCAGCCTTAATGAGTGTTTCGGGAAGAATTTGATATCACGTCCTGAGGTGGTCCATTTTGAACCAAAGCAAACAGCGTGAGCAAGCAGCATTTTTCCTCAGAGGAAATCTTTTTTTTTTTTTTTATAAATAATTTGCATTTAAAAAACACTCCTTTCAGACCAATATTTCACATTTTATGCTAGAAAACAATTCATAATTCACTAAGTACCAGTGCAACATCATTAAACATTAACAGGAAAGCACTGAAGAAAAATACTGTTGTTGTTAATGCTGTGTGTCACGTTGATAGGTTGCTGTTGTACATCATTGTGTTTGTGATGTACATGGATCACAGCAGTGAGTCGTTAACCAAGGAGAGATTTGGAGAGGGAAAAAAAGGTTGGGATGATGCTGCAAATATAAATAGACCTGGTGTTAACACAATAGTGTAATTATGACGTCAATGGAAATTACATTGACATAGAAATGTGTCACTCATACAAAACATATGTTTTTGTACAGTGTGAGAAAAAAAAATCTTAAAAGCCCTGACTGACAGATCTGAAAATATTCTGCTTTTATGCCTCCACTCTAGATTCATCACTACGCAACCCTGTCCATTTATTCGGGCTTGGGATGGGCAGAAAGAGTCCCTGTGGCTGGAGGTTTATATATTTATAAGTTCATGAGGTTTATTTAATAAGCAATTTCAAAGTCTCCAATGTTTGTGGATTTTGGACAAATTTTTGACAATAACCGGCACATAGTATGGCTTTTTCTTTGGCACCACCAATGAAATAAATGCATTTAATGACTGCTTCATGGATGGATTAACAGCAGTCACTTTTCACCTCATAGAGACAAAAAAGTGCTACCTATGGCAATTTGGGCCAATAGAGAAGGAAAACCAAGGGCCAAAGAAGATCAGTGGACCACTTCTGGCCCCTGGGGCATAGTTTGACAACATGTAAACAAGACAGGATCACATGAAAAAAGTAGAGATTTCTTCTGCTTTTTATTGACCTTCATTAAAATGTTTCCAGTGTGAGGACCCACTGAATGATTTATCACATGCTAACAATTCAGTTTCTATGGATCAAATATGAGAAAGAAATGGTTTAGTTTGTTGTTTATCATCAGTTTTCTTGCCAAGGTACAACCCAGGTATAAGGATGGAATAAGTATTCAAAATGTACTCTTACCTTTACTTCAAAATAATTTTACTCAAGTCAAAATAATACTGGGGTAAAAGTAGAAAAAGTACTGCTTGTAAAGTTTACTTATAGACCACTATTATAATCACTACTACCACTGGTACTAGAGTAAATATTTCACTACTATGACCTCTGCTGCTGTTACTACTTTGAATTGAAGTATATGATAAATGCATTTTAGTAAATAACTTGAGTAAAAGTATCATATTACTTTCCATCACTGCAACACACATTAATAATAACATTTGGTTTTGAACAATAAACACTGCAGTTTTTTTCACTGTAACAGCTTTAGTGCTATGTCCAGCTCAGGTTACACCGTATATCACACAGTTGGTGAAGCGGGTCAACCGTGTCAGTATAAAGGGGGGTTATTCTCTTAGGGACCTATCAAAAGTACATTGAAGCTCTATATTTAAAGGTCAAAAGTCATGCAGCGTTGCTTGTACGAAAATACCAAAATGGTTTCATGGCACGGGATTGACTGGGGTCACCTTTCTCCGCTGCATCTGTTATAAACACTGATTTTGAGTTCTTACCTTTGCCTTGAGGTTTACTTCACAGTTAAAGCTACAATGTGTTGCACCCAGCTGGTACAGTCACACACATCCCCAGTCTGTAAAGGAGCAGTGACAAGCTGAGATGCCCCGGGTTTGAACTGGGAACTTCCTACAACACAAACAGCATCTGACAGTGTGAAGCAGCTGGTTACACACATCTGTCTGCGAGCACGTACAAACACAACAGTCACGAGAGGCACCTTCTGAAACAGTGGGCTACTCGCCGGCATTAGAAAGTGCTTAGAATCACAATTTTATGCTGATGTTCACCGCATCAGCATCTTAGCTTAGCATGTTTGCATCGCAGATTTGGTAATTAGCATTTGAGGGCGAGGCTCGGCTGACGAGACATACATGTTAATAGTGAAGAAGCTGGGAAGACAATAAATCCTGGAAGGAAGAAAAATATCACGAGGCAGAGTGACGTCGAGTGAAAAAAAGTTTCAGTGTTTATGTGCACAGAGAGCTACTGATAACTATGAATTTTTTTCTTGTACTTTTACGTTTGTAATCAATCGGCAAATTGTAATAGGAATTAGATATAAAAAGCCTCATTATCAAGCTCATTTGTTGACCTTTAGCAGAGATAAAATAACTATATACTTTTACTCAAAAATTTAACTTAATACTTACCTATTTTACCTTTATCATAATTATTATTTATTTGTTTTGAGTACATTTACTTTTACCAAAATGGGTGAAAGTATTTTTTATTTATTTTTTTGTTTGTTTTGTTTTTACCTCAGTGGCAAAGTAAATATAGCCTGTTATTTGCAATCAGACATCAGTCATGGGTTTGACACTAGTTTGGGGACCGTTGTAGGAGTTTAGTTCTTGTGTAATTTTACTTTTGAAGTAACACTAATTTTTACTTGAGTACAGGTTTTGAGTACTTCTTTCACTTCCAGGAAATAATTAATGGATACTATAGTAGTAGTAGACACTATAGTGAGTTTATTGAAGCTGAGTTTTTAAGTATTACCTTACATTAGAAGCTACTAAAAGTGCTCAGTTAAAAATATAAGATGCTAAGAATTTTCTAATATTTCTATGAGGTGTATTGCCAATATTTTCACAAAAAATAATGTATACTGTAGTTCCCTATTTCTAGTATGAGCCCGTCTTTGCTCCGCATCATTACTTGTGAGCCTAACAGGAGATGAGAGGGCTGTCAGTCATATGGTGCATAAAGATTACTGCCTAAGGATAAGATCCAGTGAATAAAACAGGAATTACAACTGGAAAAATTACTGACTTAGAACTTTTTTTTTTTTTTTTTTTTTTGAGCCAGAGGTTTCTCGGGGCACTCCCTTGAAGATGCGTGGTGATATTACAGCATATAAAGTCCATATTGATACAGAGTATGAATAAAACATGTACGAGTGAGAGCTTGTTGAGAGCCCAGCTGCCGGTGGTGGAGCTGTGGTGTAATGAATGTGTCTGGTTATTGCAGCGATGATGGACTGGTGTCAGAGGCAGCAGGTGGCACCAGGGGTCTGGAGATGGGCAGAGCCAATGTTTGGTCTCTGTTTCACTCGAGGATAAGTCAACATCACCAGCTAAACTCAACGGACACTCCTCAAACATGACAGCTCAGGATTCATATATAGGTAGTACATCGAGCATAAATACTTCAGATGGAGGTCATGTTTTCCAATTATTTAGGAAGGATTTTGGATTCTTTCATGACGGATAATATATTTTCTACCTATAAGTAGAAAAATGTAATTATAGTAGGACTAATGGCATGCAATTGGTCAAAAAGCTAAGCCCCATAGTTGCTGGGGCTACAGGCAACCGTAAAAAAGGAATTAGCTGAAGATTAATGCATCTGCACATTTAAAATTGTCCATAAAAGATATTTTTTATATAGTGGATTTATATCAATCGTACTACTTGATTTGCAAAGCACTTTGGTCCACTGAGGTTGTTTTGTGAATGTGCTATATAAATAAATTTGATTTGACTTGATTTGATTTGTAAAGTTGCCATTGGCTTCTAGATTTTCTCACTTCTGGTGCATGAGCGACACACAAAGTCCAAAGTTTTAGGGGATATCTCGCTATCTGCAAAATTATACACATAACCCACTTGGCCTTAAGGGTGAGGTGAAGGAGTTATATAAGATAGAGAGACCTTGACTAATTCAAATGCAACACAATCTTCTTCTCTGCGTGGCGTTCCTATTCCCTTTTCCAAAAGTGTTATAAAGCTCTATGGGCTCAATCCGAGGATAATGCAGGCGCTTTATATTGAAATAAATGTACGGCTTCAGAATCTAATACAGCCAGCATTTTGCATTTGTCTGGGAGCTCAGGAAAGATGGTGTTGGTACATGACCTTGCCCGGGCTGCGTATGAGCACACACTTATAGTTGCAGTTTGGCATGTGACACGTAACTTTGTCTTCATTAAGCTAACGTTAGCCTCTCGCCGTCCAGAAGTACAGCTTCATTTAGCCCGCAACACAACTGCTCTGTAACAACACGGATCAGGACCTGAGTGAGAAGAAAGCATCGCTAACCAACAACACTGATGTCCAGTGTAGAGCTTTTTTGCCTAAGATGGACTGTAAACGTTAGAGCTATTGCCAGATACACTCCCACCAACACAGGAAACACTATCTTTATGTACAATAGGTGGGCAACATTTATCATTTTCCCTCTGATTAGCTCCTATATGAATGCAAGGCACACTTACATGCAAACAAAACTCCTGATTTCAGGGATTTATAATGACCAGTGAAAGACAGAAATGCAAGCATAGCCCAGATGATTTCTGCTACATCTGTGACAACAACATCCAAACAACGGTAGAAAATTACACACTTTGTAAAAAAAAAAAAGGGGGGGATATTCTGCATATTTTGGAATGAAGCTTGGTGACAAGGATAAACCATGGTCTCCTCTTACAGTGTGCTGGGCTTGTGTGGAGAACCTTAGACAGTGGACCAAAGGAAATAGAAAAAGCTTAAGTTTTGGCTTTCCAATGGCAAGGAGGGAGCCAAAAATCATACTGATGATTGCTATTACTGTATGTATAACCCTGCAATTTACCACAATTATTAAAAACTTCATTCTTATATTCTGGGAAAAGTAGGTGACAGGGAATTTTCAGTGGTATATTTGAACTCAGCATGAACAAAACAGGTTTAAAAAAAAGTGTGATTTGCAAAAGACCATAAACATTTTTCTAGATGCAGAGTGGTGTAATAAATCTGTCTCTGCTTGAGACAGAAACTAATCCCATTATCAGTGCTGAATAAGTGACTGGATTGTTTTATTAGGACATTGTCACGTATTCAGCTAAAGCTACAAACACTGTTTTGTGTCTTTTTGAGACTTTGAAACTACTTTGTTGTTAGACTTTTTATTTTTTGTTTGTGTATGAAAGCACTATTCAGTCTTTTTAAAGGGCAGAAGCGATTTAAAATTAAAATGCAGCTAATTGAATGCTCCCCTTGCTTGGTTTATCTTTAAACTTGTTCTTTTTTGTGTTCCGTGATATTCTATTATTATAGCTCAAGTTCAAACTGCACAGTGTTTGATTCAATACATTTTGTAAGTTAAAATACATTTTTATTTGGGTGGCTTGACATTATAGGGTGATGGTGGGCCCTGATGACAGACCAGTTGAGAACCACGGCACTAAACAACATACACTATGTTTAAAAAGTATTAGCTCACCTATCTGTATACTCATATGAACTTAAGCGACATCCCATTCTTAATCCATAGGGTTTAATATGACGTGGGTCCACCCTTTGCATCTATCTACATCAGACATCTACGTGTCTGATGGTCTCATTCAATGTCAGACACTGATGTTGGACGAGAAGGCCTGGCTCGCAGTCTTAGATGTCAGGTCAGGACTCTGTGCAGGTTCAGTCAAGTTCTTCCACACCAAACTCACTCATCCATGCCTTTATGGGCCGTGCTTTGTGCACTGGTGCAGTCCTGTTGGAACAGGAAGTGGCCATCCCCAAAGTGTTTCCACAAAGTTGGTCTCTTGTTCTGCTGAAGCATTCAGAGTTCCTTCCACTGGAACTAAGGGGCCAAGCCCAGCTCCTGAAATCAACCCTACAATATAATCCCACTTCAGTTTTTTGGGCGGGTGAGCAAATACTTTTGTAAATATAGTGTACAACATACGAGTCCAAATGTACAATATTCAGCACTGATACAGCCCCACTGGGGGACATACTGTACAGGTTTTTAGTGGTAGGGAAAACCAGAGCACCCAGAGGAAACAGGCACTACACGCATAAAGGCCCCACACAGTCTGGGAATTGAACCAGGGACTTTCTTGTTGTGAGACAGGAGTGCTAACCACTGTCACTATGCCACCCAATAACAACAGTTTTATTTCCAATATGATGTCTCCATGAACTTGGATCTCTAACACACCATGTATAAGATAGTGAACGTGACTGCTATTTTGTGACATGCATGTGACTGGAAGCTACAAAGTATAAATGTATTTAGTGACATATGCAACAAAAAGCTTACTGCTGGTAATAACTCAACAGTTGGTGGAACATATTCAGTGAAAAACATAAAAAAACAGATGTCATAGTTATTTCCCTGAAGCGGTGGTGGGTCTGGCTCAATGCTGCACCAAGCCACACTAAGTTAAAGCGTTAAACTCGGCGTGACAGTCTTACTATTCCCTCTCAGTATGTGGTCGCCATGACGACTCGGCCTGTTGAGGTTTATTTACGGCGAGAATGGACGGGGCTTCAACCCCCAACAACACTTTGCATTCAGCAGAGTGGCAGGAGTGCAGTATCACCATCCCCAAATAATAACACAGAACACACATGTATTTTAAATGGTTTATGGATTTAGTGGGTTAAAGACAAACACTCTTAATGCTCTTTTAAACCTAGTTTAAACCAAAGGCTTTTAAACTACTTAACAAACAATGGTAACACTTTGTTTTACACCAGTGTTTCCCAAGCAGGGGTACGGGGACCCCTAGGAGTATGTGGCGACGTTGCAGGGGGTACTTGGAATTATTTTAAGTTATAAGTTTTATCCTGAATTTGAGTTTGTGTTACACTATATCAAGAGTAGTATAAAATAAAGTGTTACCGAATTTTGTGTACTCACAGTTTCTAGGTTAAAATGTAATAAAAAGTACTTGTAACACTTCTCAAAATGCATTTAGCTTCTGTAAAAACATCACCATGACTACTTTGCAGGTGGTAATGTGCACTTTGGTAAAGAGTACACAAAACTCCATTATGTGAGTACATGTTATTACAGTTTGTTACACTGAGTGTTACATTATAGTTACAGTTTATCAAGTTTAGTGTAAAATAAAGTGATAAACAGCTTGTAACAGGTTCAAACCGTTGTTGTTCTTGTTGTTGTTGTTGACCATTTTGGCTGCTCTCTTTTCATACAGTGGTTGCCACAATAAATCATTTGCATGGGTAATTTGGCAGAATTTCATGCCGGATGGCCTTCCTGACCAAAGGCAGGGTAACAAACCACTACACCAACATGGGCCCATTGTAAACCTGTTGCAAACCATTGTAATCCCTAAATATATAGCTTCATCTCATTTCTATTAGTTTTGGCCATTTTTGTGATTCCAAGGTATGGCAACAGTGTACAAGCAGAGTTCAATGGTTCTTGACGTCTAAAAACAAAAACCAAATGACTCGAAATGCCACAGGAGCTACCCCTGACTGTGACCTTTCTTCAGCAGCTTGTTGAAGAACTCCCTTTTCTCTTGCGCGGTCCATTTTGAACAGCAGTTTTGTTTTTGTTTTTTTCTTTGACCTGTGCTAAGTATTCAGTATCAGACTGACAGAGAGAGTTGAGTGTATGGATGTGATGTATGACCCTGGTGCCTCTGCTGCTCAGCTGTCTGCTCTGGAAATATCACTGCTTTTGTCTCCAGTCATTTCTCTGACTACTGTCACAAAAGTCCAGCGTCTCTTTTAGTGTGTGTCTTTTTGTGTTCCTCTGTGTTCTCCTGTGCATTTGTGCTCAGAGGTTTAGGTCAGAGCTTGTAGTGTTGTTCTTGAGTTGGTCTAAGTGTGAGATGCAGATTTATCCATGATCACTATTTTATGGCCCACTGTTTACAAGTTACCAATTCTACAGGGGCCCTGAAGGGCAAGTCACACCAACAAATACGGAAACATGCACACAAATTTGGAAACACGAACACAAATACAAAAATATGCACACAAATACAAAAACATGCACACAAATTTGGAAACACAAACACAAATACAAAAATATGCACACAAATACAAAAACATGCACACAAATTTGGAAACACAGACACAAATTCGGAAACATGCACTCACAAATTTGAAAACACGCACCCAAATACAAAAACATACACACAAACTCTGAAACACTACAGTAAAAACTAAAACCCTGCAGTAAATGAGATCACAGAAAGAGTAGGACCTTGGTGCTTGGCTGTGATTGGACAGAACAGAGCTGTTTCCTGAGTTGCTTGTGTGTTGTTTACACAAACATCACACTTTATAAAGCAGCTGAGCCAAGACTTATGGTGTATCTTTTTAAACAGGATACCTACAATCATGGGACATGGGTCCTGTCCTTTCCTTACTCTTATTTACTGTAGTGTTTCAGCGTTTGTGTGTGTTTTCTAATTTGTGTGGGTGTTTTTGAATTTGTGTGCGTGTTTTCAAATTTGTGTGCCTTTCCAAATTTTTGTGCATGTTTTTAATTTTGTATGCATGTTTCTGAATGTGTGTGTGTTTTCAAATTTGTGTGCATCTTTCTGTATTTGTGTGCATGTTTCTAATTGTGTATGCGTGTTTTCATATTTGTGTGCATGTTTTCATATTTGTGTGCATCTTTCTGTATTTGTGTGCATCTTTCTGTATTTGTGTGCATGTTTCTGAATGTGTGTGCATGTTTCAGTTTTTGTTTGTGTGTTTTTGATTTTGTTGATGTGACTTGCCCTTCAGGGCCTTGTGTCTTAGGACGCCACCTCTGCTTACCAGGATATGCAGGAAAATGTTGGTGGAAGCTACATTTCACTTTAATGGTACAGGGGTCACTATCAGTTCCACCGTGTCATTGGTTTTATTCTTGCATCGAGCGACCGAGCGACTCCAGGAGACGAGGCTGACTTTAAACGCCGTCCGGGGAAATGGAAGGAGAATGGAAATCCCAGAGATTGGCTGCACCAGGAGCCGTGTGAGACAGTAAGATAGAAGCGGGTGAATGATTTTTTCGGCTCGCTCTGAGATTGTTTGCGGGTCGGCCCTCGGAGACTGGCTGCTCCTATCTTTTCCACAGACACATAACTCGTCGTCTGCTGTCGCTCCTCGGTGCACCGCTGAGTCCCTCTGGCCACGCCGTTAAAATGCACAGCACCTATTCTTTCCCCCTGAATAGCATTAGCTCTGGGGTTGTCGTAAACCGATACAAGCAGAAGCCCCTTAAGGCACACACACATCCTTTTAAAGAGCACACTGTTTTTTTTATTTTTATTTTTTACTCCTGTTCTTTTGCTCTAAGACACACACAAGCGTACAGCAGCTTGCACGTGATCAGGCCACAGAAACATGAGTTATGTCTTTGAGGTCCAAGTGCTCTCACCCTTCAAAATATGCATCTTTCTTACCTTGAAGCACAATTGTTTTCTATTCTATTTGGCATAAAAGTGAAGAGGAATGAACAATGAACTTAGAAGTAAAATTAACCATTTATCGTCCAGATGGCAGACTGAATAATAATACGACGAGCCAACACCTGCATCTTAATACGCCCAGGAAACTGTGAGCCAGAGTTGTTATTTCTGATGTTGCATATTCATGGGCAGATTGCTTAAAACTGAAATGATAAGTATTTTTTAAATTATCATTTTCTTTTGATTTGTGAAATAGTGGTAGTATACAAAGGTCATAATTAACATAAACTATTATTTGAAGAGGTACTGAAGAAATGATCACCCACTATGTAAGTTATTAATCTTGTACAGCACTTTGGTTGGCTTTGGTTGTTGGAAGGTGCTTTAGAAATAAAGTTTGATTTATGGCACAACAATAGTCAGAGGAAGCTTTTGGACCAACATGTGTCATTTTGTAGAATATATTTTGGCTTATGTCCAGTTAACAATGAATATTCACAAATCATCTGTTTACACAGTCACATGTAAAAGTTTGGGCACCCTTCAGAGGTTGTATAATAATTTACTTTGTCTTCATGAAAAAAGATTACAGCGGTATGTCATTGGGTTCTTTCCTTTCAACAGGTTTTTAGTGTAGCAGTCTTTAGGTGTATGAAATTAAATTAAAATGATTTTGTGTTTCTTATTATATGCTGAAGTAATATTTGCAAAGGTACTTGTATTGAAGGGTTAGCATTACACACGATGCAAAGTGGAGAAGACCATATTGAAAATGTGTCTAAAGTATACTGACATAAAAAATTGATGCCAAATCCTGCCTCACCTTTTACCCAGAGGATTGATCAAACTAATTATTGGACACATTTTGGACCCAGTAAAAGCTGTTGGTCCACACCTGCATCTATGAATGTGGTATTATTGCTGATTTGTAATATTTCTTATCTTTAATATGCATCTTTGCTTTAAAAAGGTGCTACAGGTTATAAGGTTTTCATGTTTCTCCTTACCTCTAATTTACCTCTCTCTGTTCATTAATCTGTTTACTACAATGTCTGCGGGCTCTTCCTGTACAAAAATTATTCCTCATGTTCGCATTACTTTTACTAAAATGTACAATAAAGATAAATGACAGGTCTGAAGGAGGTTAATGCATGATAAAATTCCTTACCCCATGTGTGACATTATACAGTACTTGTTAAGTTAATAGAAACGTTTATATTTTTAATTTTTTAGGTTATCTCAAAGTCTCATTTCTGCACCTCGGCCATTGTTCAGAGTGTACCCCGCCTCATGCCCCTAGTTGCTGGGATATGCCACCAAGACTCCCTGATGGAAAGAAGTAAAAGAAAATGAACAAAAACTTAATGAATAAAAAAGTATGAATTACAATTTACAGTTAGAGTACAACAGGACTGTCTCGTTTGACTCTTGTTCGACATATAGCATATTATTTGTGGTTTCTTTTTGGCACATTCCCAGATGAGGTAAGTGTGAAATTATTTTCTTAAAAATTAAGAGGAAGATGCTGTAAAATTCAGCTTAAACTCACAAACTTAGCAGATGTAAGAACCATACTGGTGCTCCACTCATGTAAGTCTGTCTGGAGAGGTTTATTGGTAATGCTTCACTTCTGAAATAAAAGTTAAATCACTCTTTGTTTTTGCAGAAGTAAAAAAAAAAAAAAGTACTGTATTTTTTTGTTTTAGAATTTGCAAATATGTTCTCAGATGTTTTAGGTGACTGTAAACAAGACCTGTTTATTGCTGCACCACAGAGGACGGAGGCTCTGAGCGAATCCTGTTTACAAATCCCATGCAGCTTTACAACAAAAGTAAGCAGTAAGCAGAGTCAGCATTTGACCATAAACAAAACTGTTACTGGCATTTGGTTAAAAAAAAACAAAAAACAAACAAACAACAAAAACATACAATATGGTTTTTAACAGCAGTAAACCCAAGAACAAAGATTATATGAATATAACTGGAAGTCTGAGAGATAAAACCTGCACCACTGTGTTCAATAATTTAGGCACAGATTATACAGAAATATATTACTTCAGAATAAACAGTAGTGGTTTTAAGGCCACTGAAGACACATTTTCTTGTGTGTGAAAATATGTGATCAGGTTTTAATAAAATGTGAATGATGATGCACATTCACTGCACAACAGTTTAATATGTATAAATCAGATTATATTTAATTCATAAAATAGAAATGCTTTTCTTAGACAGGAAAAAGTTTAGTTAGAACATTTATCATATGTATCATATGTATGTTTAAATAATGCAATAGTTGATGTGTATGCAGAGCATATAACAGTCCTTGTGGATGTCACAAATAAATTAAACAGCAATACAATGTTCTGCTTAATCTTTCAAAATGTTTTTTTTTTTTTTTTTTACAAGTTGCAAATCTATATCTGGACATTTTGTTTTACAAACTGGTAAGAAGTACATGCTGTGTTTTAGTTTCAGCTGATTTCAAACCTGCATTGATTGTTAATATGAGTGAAAGCAAAAAGAGAAGAACAGAGACAAACAGTGATGAGGGGACCTAGCTTGTTATTACAGCGCTGGTCAAGGACAAGGCTCAGTGGTTTTCAGAGTTTGGAGCATGGCCCTGGGAACACAGCTGAAGACAAGCTGAAGCTGCTCAGAGTTGTTAGAACTGTGTTTTTCAAAGTGTGCATTGTATTTCTTGTGTGTGTTTTTTTTCTTCTCTGCAGGGGTGCTTTTGTAAATAAGTGTGCAAATGAATTTGTCACATGATAAGTTTAATTTGGTGGTCCTGCTGGTTAAAGATTGTGGCTGCAATATAATTTTGTGTGTATATTGTTGTATTTCTTATTTCCACAACAAAGTGTGTTTTGGGTTGTCCTATATGTATTAGGGTTCTGTTCCCTGATGACAACACTGGAAGGCAAGTTCTTAACTTAGAAAGATCCAAAATCCCCAAGACTGTTCAGGGAACTAAAAGTAACATTTTATTATCTTAATATTCAGCATTTGTTCTTTTCTGCAGATTTTTCCTGTAGCCCTTTAATAAAGATCTCAGAAGAGCAGAAGGAGAGAGAGATTGTGTTTATAACATGCTTAGCTGTCTTTTCCTGTACCCACTTTCCTCTAAAACTTCTCCTAAACAGTTACAACATTTGTCTGAAGAGGCCATTTTTTGGGACTAACATGTCTCTTTACTGAGAAGCTCGATGAAAGTGCATCTGAAAATGTTGACTTGCATTATCCTCTGTCTGCTGCTGTGTTCAGGTGTTGATGGTATAAATGGTAGATGGTCACATTTATATAGTGCTTTTCTACCTCCATGGGTACTGAAAGTGCTTTACATCAAGGAACTATTCACCCATTCACACACACATTCATACACCAGTGGAAAGGTGGGTTAAGTGTCTTGCTCAAGGACACAATGACAGTATGCAATGCTGGGAGCTGGGTTTGAACTGCCAACCTTCTGGTTAGTGGACAAGCAGCTCTACTGACTGAGCTACTGCCCCCCTGTATAATGTTACAGTAACAGAGTAATCTAACTAATTATTTTTCCCATAGGTTCAACGCTTTGACGGTTACTGACAATAAAATGTGGCACTTTGCTTTAAGGAGGAGACAGACGAGGAGCGGCACCTAACTTCAGGAAAGGTTGGCTGCATTCACAGCAGAGAGAGGCTGTGACTTGAGCAAGGCTTTGGACTTTAAATTGTCTCAGTTTCCCAGGACAGGAGCAGGGCAAAAGCCGCAGCGCTCTAGTGGGGCTGCGGGGCAGAGGCTGCATGTCACTGCTGCACTTTCACTTTCTCTTTGTGGCTCTGTGGTGCGTTGAGTGGTTCAGTGGCTCCGCATCACACATTAAAACCACACAAGGCCCCTCATTGTTTAATCTGACATGAAGCACCACTCACAGCCAAGATGTTCATAGCTCGCAGTTCAAAAACCCAGGGACAGCAGCATGAGCTCCACAAACCATGCTCTGTAAGAACATGGCTGTCTGCACCACAGAGGTCACAGAGGTCCGTATTTACTGTAGCCAATAGGATTAAAACAGAAGTACAGACTTAACCATGTCTAAGCCAAGCCTAAACCAGGTCTAAATCTGTTACACCAGGACTAAACCAGGTCTAAAGGATTAAAACAGGACTAAGTAATGAACAAACTATAGGTCTAAACCAGGAGGACTAAACCAGGTTTACCCAGGCCTCAAGCCTAAGTCAGTGGACCTTTTTTTGTGTTTTATTGTTCAAACATAGTAAATAACAACATAGTTATTTTGCCTGGTAAGTAGTTACTTTCATATTGCAACTGAGTTACTTGCTTAGTGAGCGTGAGTTACTAACTCAGTTACTTTTTGGAAGAAGGAACTTGTAACTATAACTAATTACTTTTTTAAAGCAAGATGCAAGATTTTTGGAGATACCTGCAGTGGAGACACTTATCAGTAAAGACGTTTGGCTCCTGGAGAACATTAAGAAAGCATTTGGACGGGAACATGAAGCCTCAGCCTATTATAGAACTTTATTAACAACTGATACAAATACATTGTCTCCTATAAAACCTGGGAGACTGATTTAAATTCCTGCTTCACAAACAGAGTGGAATGGGATTCTCAAATATATATATATAAAAAAATGTTGCGGGAATTATGAACAAGGCTGATTCAATTTAAGATTTTACATAGGATATATTGGACACCTAGTAGGTTTGCATAATCTAGGACTGGCAGATACTCTTGCCAGCTGGAAGTGCCAGGATGATAATGGCACACTTTTGCACATGCTTTTGAAGTGTCCAAAACTCCAGGAATACTGGTCGCACGTTCATACTGTGGTGGAGAGAGTTGCCGGTCGGGACATTCCCATTTGTAGCAGGCTTTATGTTTTAGGGGACCCCTCAGCTCTCAGTCACCTGCCCTCTTCTTTCTTGCAGTGGGTTAAAACGACCATCATGCTTGGTAGGAAAGTGGAAGGGAGTGGAAGGTCCCATCTGTTTCATCTTTTACCCCCTGGCACTCCTCTCTAGGTCAACTTGCTGCACTAGAGAGGTTATCACACAGACTACTGAATAGACTGATGACTTTAACAGTAAGTGGTCTCACTGCTTTTCCTACACAGGTCAATGAAGTCTCCAGCTCAAGAAACTACATTCAATGTCTGAACTGATAGCAATGCTGTATATTACCATTACCATATTTACTCTATGTGTTGTTAGCACTTGGCATCCCCTTTTTTTTTTTTTTTTTTTTTTTTTTTTTAAGATATACATCATTTCTCTCTGCAGGAGAGGGAGGGAGAGGATGTTGATGTTGATGTTGTGTTCCTTTTATTGTTTTCTACAGATGTGATGACTGATGGTGATCTCTTCTGGTTTTGTGTGGAACTGATGTATGGTGTTTAATTAAAAAAGAATAAATCAATGTCATAAAAAAAGTTAAAACAGATACTGTACATTTCATTCATGTTTATTGCTGTCACGGGTTGCAGGTGGCACAGTAACACAGAGAGGACCTGCAGACTCCACTTAAAGAGCTTGTGTGTTGGCCTGTCCGTGCACCACTTCTATATATTTACATTTTTGTAATGATTTCTAAATATGCTTTTTTTTTAGGTGCTTCAGGTGACTAACGGCCCATCTGTTCATAACTGCACCAAAGTCAATAGAGACTTTGAGTGGATCGTGTTTGCAAATCCCATGCAAGTTTACACCAGACGATAAACAAGGCCATCCTTTCAACACTGAAAAAACTATTTTTGGCATTTGGGGTAAAAAATGACTCTTCCTTGCACATAAATCCAGACTATGTGGTTTTCAACAGCAGTAACCCCAGGAACAAATGAAATGAAGATAACTGGGAGCCTGAGAGATAAAGACTGCACCACTGTGTTCAATAATTTAAACAAAGATTATACAGACCAGTATTATTTCAGAATAGACAACCAAGGTTTTATGGCCACTGCTGTTCGTGACCCTCTTCACATCACAGTTAAAGGTAAGACATGTTTCATCTTAATCAATACACAATTATATATAATAATGATAAAATGCAGACATTAAAACCATCCTTCATTAAGGTTCAAGGGTACTTTATTTGTACTGTATTTGTTTTGCAGTCAGATCAGATAATGGCTGTACACAGAAACACAAACTAAAATGCATTACATAAAATTCAAAGACATAACAAGAAACAAAAAGACACAATATGAACTGACTAAAAACATTATAAAGTGCTCATGAAGTGTTCCGGGCTCCACCAATCAGGACTCAAGAGAGATGAGGGTACGCAAAAGAATAAAAATCACTTCAAGAATGGGTAAGAGATAGACTAAGAACATGTCAACTAAAATCAAGATAAAAGAAATTTAAAACCAAATAAATACACAAATAAAGGAAATAGATGTTGCTGTTTTTGTAACGCTGTGTTAAATATCTTGGGACAAAAACTCTCTGTCCAGAGGCAGAGGTTAAAAGTGCATGTGCAGTGGGTGCAATATAATTTAAAAGTTGTGTTCGTCTGTACCTGTCTGCTGTACCTGTCTGCTGTCTGCTTTACTGGGATGCTGGACTTGTCTGTGGTTTACCAAGCAGGAGACTTGACCATTGGACAATTTAGTTGCTAGCATGACCGAACCAAGACACTAAAGAAAAAGATTTAAATCTACTGTATCTTTAAACAAAGTCACACTTTATTTTATCTTCCTTCAAAACTGACCACAGGGTCATAAACCCTTCTTATGAGCAAATTTGTACTTAAGCTCTTCTCAGGAGGATTTTTGGCATTCTTCAATTTTTTCTTAACTGAAAAATCTTCTTCTGGAAGAACAAATCTAAGAACAGGTCCCAGGACTTATACACACAGAAATTCAGCAGTTTTATAATATTATCAGACCCCTAATGAAACAAAAAATAATAATTTTAGTCAGATTGTAGATTACATTTTTCCAAATGATTCCTTATTAAAATATTATTTAAAATAAAAAGAGTGATCAGTGGTGGCATAGACCAGAGATAAACCTAAAACAGACCTCATACTTGCTGTTACAGTGCAGCCAGTCTCTGTCTGACCAGTCTCCTCTGTAAAGGCTGCTATGACTCTGGCCTGAACTGTAGTCCCAGCGTAGCTGTCAGAGTGCTGCTTCCCGTGAGTCTGCTGTGACAGACGTCACTAAACTCTGGTCTCATGACCATATATGGATAAATACATAGTTAATTAGATGTAAATGCCATGTTAATGAGGAGTGTGGTGTTCCTGCAGTCACTGGAGGTACGTGCTCCACTGGGAAGAATCTGGGAGCTTGAGAACGTGTCATGAATCTGACGTAGAATTCTCTTGAGCAGTTCTTAGAAGGGCTACTTAGGAAACTTTCCTAAGAGAATATTCATGAATGAGACCCAATGTCTCAGGGCAACTGAGGGCACATTGAACTGGCTCAAGAAAGGCCCACTCAACATTTTCTGTTTTCTGTAGATGATCCATGGCGCCCTGTAATAGAGCTCTCAGGAGAGCAGAAGGAGAGAGAGATGGTGGCTATAACCTGCTCAGCTGTCACTTCCTGACCACACTCTCCTCCTAAACTCACATGGGACGTCCCACAAGTCTCTCTCAACATCAGAGAGATCAGAGAGACAAACATAGATGGGACGTTTACCACTAAAATTCAGTACAGCCTCACTTTATCTGAGCAACACGATGCCCTCCAGATCAGATTTTCTGCTGTGTATCCTGTGAACGGAGGAGACAAGATGGCAGCCTCCAGCTTCACTCTCAGTGTTACATGTGAGTTCAACACTGGACTAGCTCATGGGCCTCACTCTACAATAAACTATAACTACATATGTAATACATTTATGTGAACAGTGTTTCCTCAGATTCTCATAATCTACAGACCTCAGTGTCCGTCAGTCCATCCCGTTTGATGACAGCAGGTCAGTTAATGAATCTGAGCTGCTCCAGTGAAGCCAATCCTCCCATTACCCTCTACAGATGTTCAGGGTCAGCTCTGAGGGCCCTGTCCATGTTTCTGATGGACATTTCTACAGCTTCACCTTCAGTAATATCACACAAAAACAATATTATTGTGAGGCCATGAATGAAGTTGAACAGAACTCTACACATGTCCATTTCCAAACTGAATGTAACAGTTTGGCACAAAGATATGGAGGACCGTGAGCGCCACGCGAAAAGGAATAATGCTTTTATTAAAAGAGTTTTTAAAAGAGCCTTTAATAAATGGATTACTAAATGCTTATATTAAAAGAGTTTTTAAAAGTTTATTTAATAAAGAGATTACTAAATACTTTTATTAAAAGAGTTTTTAAAAGAACATTTAATAAATGGATTACTAAACGCTTTTATTAAGAGTTTTTAAAAGAGCCTTTAATAAATGGATTACTAAATAGTTTTATTAAAAGAGTTTTTAAAAGTTTATTTAATAAAGAGATTACCAAATACTTTTATTAAAAGAGTTTTTAAAAGAACATTTAATAAATGGATTACTAAACGCTTTTATTAAAAGAGTTTTTAAAAGAGCCTTTAATAAATGGATTACTAAATGGTTTTATTAAATGAGTTTTTAAAAGAGGATTTAATAAATGGATTACTAAATGGTTTTATTAAATGAGTTTTAAAAGAGGATTTAATAAATGGATTACTAAATGGTTTTAATAAAAGAATGATTTATAGTGTTATTCATTAATCTATTTAGGAAACTGATTTCTAAATGTATTTACAAAACATTTTCGGAAAAGCATTTGCAAAACGTATTAGCTTCACCGATTAGCTTCTCCTTTTAGCTTTTCCATGGCGTTCCTGGTCCTCCTGGCTAAGGTTAAATAAAATAAAAAGAAAAGCGATGTAACGAGCTCTGTGATTGGTCAGAGCTACACGCGCTCTGATTGGCCAGAAAATTTGCTCGTCATCCTTAGCCGGCCCGGTGACAATAGGGGTTATGCGCTAACTACTTCCGCATTCGGCCAAACGGAATGATTTACTTCTGGTCACAGCTTGTAAGCGAGCAGCTGGACAAGGGCAGCTTCAAAAAACATATTTATGTCACATGTATGAACACATCACAAAATAAAATCACCAAACTAATGTTGCAATGGACTAATGCAGTTTTATCCTTCAAACAAGAGTTTTAGCATTTGTGTGTTAAATATTTAACTAATCGCTGAGCGCGGATGCGGGATATTGTTGTGTCAATTAACTAAAGCCGTCACCTGGAGCACTTTATTTAGGTGTTCCTGTGATAAAACCTCAGTGACTGTTGGTGAGTTGTTGGACAGAGAGAAGCAGCAGCAGATGTCCTCCATTATGGACAGATTGACTTCTGCAGGTTAAAGAGTCCTAAAGTCTGTCCTGGTCCAGAGTCAGAGGAGACTCTACTCTCAGGTCACACTGGAGGCAGCAGCTCCTGAGCACAACCTGTACACTCAAGTCAAGAAGAAATAAAACTGTTGTTACTGTAACTGTATTGATATATTGTATTGTATTGTTTTATTGATATACTGATCACTGTGTCGTCGGTTTATCATTATTTAGTTAGTTTAGTTAAACATCAGCGAAAGTCAGATAATGTCTTGAAATTCAACAACGTGCTCTTACACAATAAAGATTTTTGTACACAAGTAACAACAGTTTACCTTGAAACTAGTAAAATGGATATGTCCAAATGGAAATGGTTTAAATTTTGAATCAACATTTAGCCACTGAAATAGGACTAGCAGACAAGCACAGACTGAAACAGAAAGAAATAATCATACAGTTAAATTCACTTTGTGGTAAGCCTGATAAAACTGCTAATGAGATGGAAGAATTACACTCTCTCCAAAAACAGTTAGATGATATATTCATGGAGAGAGCTAAGGGCGCTTTTGTGAGATCTAAAGCCAAGTGGATTGAACAGGGAGAGAAAAACACATTATATTATGACAGTCTGGAGAAACGAAGACAAAATTTAAAAAAAGAATAATTAAACTAGATAAATGTGGCACTGTTTTTGATGACCCAACACAAATAATGGAGGAAATTAGCCAATTTTCAGAAAGATAACCCCTTCACTTTCAGAGTCATTCACCAGGGTCAAGTGGCAGCAGAGACACACTACTTTACAGACAACTATTTAAATTTGCATATGGCCTCTTTCGATTGACCACTTCACCTGTATATGCATGTGCAGTGTGAGGGCTAAGTGCAACTATCTTAACACATGGAAGACAAGCAGACTTCAAACAAAAAGGCATTGTGCACTGAAGATTTTGTGCTCATAATTGCCTCCATGAAAACTGTACAACCTGCATCTCGCATTTCAATGCTGCACCCCTCGAGGCTTTTTTATATTGTTTTAAATCTTTATTTGAATCTCTAAAATGTGCCATTGCTTTTAGCACAGTCTTAAACTTGAAACTGTTTAATCTTTATCGTCTCTCTCAATTAAAGTAGTACCACCTCAGGGATCACATCTGCTGAGAATGAAGTTTTGCAGGTACCATCTAACTATCGAGTACAAAATGTTCAAACAGCATGGGAAAGGAAACAAGGGTTTTTTTTTTTTTTTTTTTTTTTTTTTTTTTTTTTTTTATGTCCCATCTGCAGTGAAAAACCTTTGAACATGGTTCCCAAACTTTTCACTGTCACCTTTAACTGACTACAATGAGCCTAAATCTGAACGAACACAGACTCAAAATGTAATATAATCTTATAGGACTAAACTGGGCCTCAACCAGGGGTAAGCCCTAGACCACTGGTTCTCAATTGGTTTGGCTTTGGGACCCAGCATCACTCTATAAAGACAAGCTGTGACCCAAAAAAAGAGCAATTTAAACTGATCAAATGTTTAAATGAATAAACACATTGTGCAGTTTGAACCTGAGACATTATAATATAAGAATGTCACAGTACGCCAACACGCACATACATAAAAACAGATTTAAAGAGAAACCAAGCAAGTGACATTGCCAGAGAGGGAACTATTCACTTCTACATTCACTTAGCTGCATTTTAATTTGGAACCTCAACTCTTCAGGTCAGTGGCAACCTTTTTAACCTCACTTCAACCTTAGAGACAGTGATATTACACAACTGGATTTTTTTTTTTTTTTTTTTTTTTTTTTTTTTTGCTTTTATTGGGTTTTCTCTATACACCTTATGTCCTATTTTGCCACCTTTTCTATTATTATTGCTAAACTTTTTTATTTTTTTTTCCCCTGGCAAAGCCCGCGACCCACTGAAAACGGATGAGAATCACTGCCCCTAGACAACTAGAGCAGGACTAAAATAGGACAACATCAGGATTTAACTCAAAACGAATCCATGACTAAACTTATAGTAAACCAATTTGTAAATTCCAGACACTCCTGAGCACCACTAGAAAGAACCTGCGTATCACCAGCGTTATCCCTCCCACAGTCTGAGAACCACTGCCTCCGGAAACAAGCAGTCCCAGCCCAAAGCGGGGTGACACCTCTCCCAGAGCTGTCAGTCTAAACCCACCCTTCCCCCCTTCTCTCTTCCTCCATATCATTGACTCTCTAACACACTTTTCGCCGAGCCCCCTCTCAAACGATGCATTGTGCTGGAGGACTTATCATAGCTGACAATATTCCCCTGAAACACAGTCTGCCAGAAAGACGCTTGGCTGCCTCACTTTCTGTGCACTGTTGCTAGGTTAGTCCCCCCCTTACCCACCCCCCCGCTCCAAATAACTGGGGCCTTTATCGTTGGCTGGCAAAGTCTCGGAGCTACACCGCCTCTGACTGCTCCCTGGCTGCTGCTTGTGAGAAAGACAGAAAATCTTTGCACTCACTCGGGGCGGCGTGCAAGGACTTCCAAAGCAACTCCACCAACTCTCCCTCCTCCATAGGAATTTTCTAATAGAGCAAAAAAGGATTTGCCCCTCTAACTGTCAAGTATATTTTCTTGTTACTGTATGAATAAATGGATTATTTTTACCGCTCTATTCAGACTACAGGGGTTACAAGCCAGTCCCAAGCCTGGATATATGGAGATGATTGTATCAGGAAAGGCACCCAAATGCCAAATTAAACTGCAAACCACTGCACAATAGAAGGCAGATGATGTGCAGTGGTGACACCAGATTGGAAAAAGCAACAGGAAAGAAAACCGGCAAGTGTGAGTTACGATAAAAGGACTTTTCTCTCTAATTAATGGGTTTCACTTTCAGCTTATCCATATTAATTGATTTCTCAGTCAGTTCAGAGTTGTGTGGCTTTGATTCTTCAGGTCTAAAAGGTCTAAAGATCATGCCATGTGCTGATTGACGTTTGAGCAGGACCTGAAAGCTTTTCCTGGCTCATGGACCTCAGATAAATCTTAATAACAATCATTAGTTAATCCTGAAATACAATGAGCCAGTCAGACATTTCAGTGTGCCTAAAATATTTATAATTTGAGAATTACTACTCGAGAATTGGAGCTGTAATTGTTTTTCCTCCCCCTTTCCTATGCCTTTCTATGGCACTCCAAACATTTTAAGCCTTTAACCATGTTATAATGCTGTTTGCACCTCAAAAACATACCTGGAGTAGTATTTAGTTTTTGTTTTATTGCGCATGTTTGAGTAATCCTGTATGTCAGTGTGGTCTCTTTCACTAAGACTTGAAAACGCTCAATCTCATGGCTCTGTGTAGTCACGTGAAACCAGGAAGTACTCGTGTTTCTAATGCTTCTAGTGTTGAAGTCAAGACCAGTCTGAGTCCAGAGTGGTTCAAATACATTAATACAATACAAGACTGAATAAAACTAGAATTAAGATTGAGGCCAAGACTCAGTAAAACTATTACATCACCGGACTCATTCCCCAGAAGAAGACTATTTCTGAGCATTTACATTATTTTAGGTTATAAAACATGAAATACTAGTGCATAAAAGAAGCATAAAATGGCCCCTTTAAGGACGTCCAATTCACCCGGACCAAACTCCACAAACTCTCCCTTCCTTCTTTCTCCTTTTTTTTTTTTTTTTTTTTGCACAAATCTGATGGCCAGTGCTTCCAGACTCTGACCTCAATCCGTCTATAAAGCATAATTGGAAATGAGCTCGACATTTAGCTCTGAGAAAATATATATGTGTGTGAAGTGGCCTCTCTTCTGGGAAATCTGTACCTGCGTGCCCTCTTTGCTAAATCAAAGCCAGGGATTTTTCACCTGCAGCAAAAAATCATTTACGCAGATGTGAGAGCCGTTCACAGTGTCGCATAGAGATATTTCAAAGGCTTTGGCTCGGGGCGGTATTTTACAGCTGCACCAATGACACTAGCTTCCATATTGTGTTCTTTCATTTGACAAATTGGAGGTGGACGCCACACCCCACACTGCTACATAAATCATTACTAGAAATTATTTTAATCATTGCCTGCGAGTCATAGCAGCCGCACAGTATGCTCCTCTACATATTGCATGAGGAAACGTTGCAGGCTGAAAAAATGAGAAATCTCACCACCCTTGAGGCAACACAGGCTTTTACATTTTAACACACATTTGATAATTTAGTTAGGCATGCACTTTAATAGGTTAAGGGCGCTGTACATGCACTTTAGAGATGGTACTGCTCAGTAAAACTCAGGTAAAAGTACAGTTACTGCAAAATAATATTTCTTAATAGAAGTAAAATATTTTGAGTGTACATTTTAATTAAGAACAAATGACTTTACTTGTTTTTTTTTTTTTTTTCTATCAACAGCTATAACTACTATTGCTGCTGCTACTGCTACGCATGGTCATACACACCATAGAGGTCACACTGGTCTGGACCTTGGCATTTTTCTATTGCTAGACTAAACCAGATTTAAACCAGGTCTAAACCAGGACTAAACCTGGACCAAACCAGGACTAAACCAAATCTAAACCAAAATTAAACCAGAAAAAATCTCTAAACAAGGACTTTTTAGGAAAAAGACAGGACTAAATCAAGCCTAACCCAGGTGTAATCAAGGACTAAACTAAGACTAGACAAGGACTAAACCAGGACTAAACCAGGTCTAAACAAGGACTAAACCAGAACTAAACCAGGACTCAACCAGGTCTAAACAAGGACTAAACCAGGACTAAACCAGGACTAAACAAGGACTAAATCAGGACTAAATCAGGACTAAACCAGGACAAAACAAGGACTAAACCAGGACTAAACCAGGACTAAACCAGGACTAAACCAGGACTAAACCAGGACTAAATCAAATCTAAACAAGGACTAAACCAGGACTAAACACGGACTTAACCAGGACTAAATCAAATCTAAACAAGAACTAAACCAGGACTAAATCAGGACTCAACCAGAACAAAACAAGGACTAAACCAGGACTAAACAAGTACTAAACCAGGACTAAACCAGGACTAAGCAAGGACTAAACAAGAACTAAACCAGGACTAAACAAGGACTAAACCAGGACTAAACCAGGACAAAACCAGGTCTAAACAAGGACTAAACCAGGTCTAAACGAGGACTAAACCAGGACTAAACCAAATCTAAACCAGGACTAAACCAGGACTAAACCAGGACTAAACCAGGACTAAACAAGGACTAAATCAAATCTTAACAAGGACTAAACCAGGACTAAACTAGGACTCAACCAGGACAAAACAAGGACTAAACCAGGACTAAACCAGGACAAAACAAGGACTAAACCAGGACTAAACCAGGACTAAATCAAATCTAAACAAGGACTAAACCAGGACAAAACAAGGACTAAACCAGGACTAAACCAGGACTAAACCAGGACTAAATCAAATCTAAACAAGGACTAAACCAGGACTAAACTAGGACTCAACCAGGACAAAACAAGGACTAAACCAGGACTAAACAAGTACTAAACCAGGACTAAACCCGGACTAAGCAAGGACTAAACAAGAACTAAACCAGGACTAAACCAGGACTAAGCCAGGACTAAACCAGGACTAAACAAGGACTAAACCAGGACAAAACCAGGTCTAAACGAGGACTAAACTAGGACTAAACCAAATCTAAACCAGGATTAAACCAGAAAAAATTTCTAAACCAGGACTTTTTAGGAAAAAGACAGGACTAAATCAAGACTAACCCAGGTCTAATCAAGGACTAAACCAAGACTAAACAAGGACTAAGCCAGGACTAAACCAGGAAAAAACAAGGACTAAACCAGGACTAAACCAGGACTAAATCAGATCTAAACAAGGACTAAACCAGGACTAAACCAGGACAAAACAAGGACTAAACCAGGACTAAACAAGGACTAAACCAGGACTAAATCAAATCTAAACAAGGACTAAACCAGGACAAAACCAGGACAAAACAAGGACTAAACCAGGACTAAACCAGGACTCAACCAGGACAAAACAAAGACTAAACCAGGACTAAACAAGGACTAAACCAGGACTAAATAAGGACTAAACCAGGTCTAAACAAGGACTAAACCAGGTCTAAACAAGGACTAAACCAGGTCTAAACGAGGACTAAACCAGAACTAAACCAAATCTAAACCAGGATTAAACCAGAAAAAATCTCTAAACCAGGACTTTTTAGGAAAAAGACAGGACTAAATCAAGACTAACCCAGGTCTAATCAAGGACTAAACCAAGACTAAACAAGGACTAAGCCTGGACTAAACCAGGAAAAAACAAGGACTATACCAGGACTAAACCAGGACTAAATCAGATCTAAACTAGGACTAAACCAGGACTAAACCAGGACAAAACAAGGACTAAACCAGAACTAAACAAGGACTAAGTGAGTCAGTGAGCTGTAGTGGGGTTCAGGAGGTTTAAGGGCCCTTACTGACATATCTGACATCATATCCTGTTTTATTAGAGGATTACCAGTTTAGGCTTTTAACATTCAAATAAGGACAAGAGGTCAAGTGGTCATTTTAGTTTGCAAAGTGTAGTTAAATGATTCGAAACAATTGTTATAACTTTATTATCGCTTGAGAATAATTCACATCTATAAAGCATTAGATAAGGATTAGTAAGCAGTTAATTTTTTATTCACAAATCATTACTTCATTCTGCATTCAGAAATTCTGCACTGGGGCCTCTCATTAGCACTTAACGTGACAGAAGTCCACTCCCACTGCCTCTGTCCAGCTGCAGGCTCACCGCCTCCACAGCAAGATCAGTGTCCTTGAAAATACACTCAAGGTCATCCATCTGTGTCAACCCAGCATGTATATTTGTCACTGTGTATATGTAAGCATATGTTTGTGTGGGTAGTGTGATGAAAAGCTTATCCTCTGGCACTGAGTGTTTTTTTTTCTTTTTTCTTTTTTTTTTTTTTTTTGCAGGAGAGCTCCAAGTGTAAACACCTTCATTCACATAGGCATTGTATTTAATTACAATCATTTTTGCTTACTTCCTGTTCCTTTTAATGATGGATTCAATTATCATTATTAGCAGTAGTAGTAGTAGTATTTTGTTTGATTTTGTTGTTGTTTCACATGAAAAACAAACAAAAAAACAACAATAAAACGAAACTAGTAAGTATGTTATCACGTATTTGCATATTGTTCCTAATGTAATGTTACTGTATTAATAAGCTATTTCCATTGTATTCACACTGCAACAGTTCACAATATCTGCAGTGCCTATATCAATACTTAGTCATTAGTCATCAGCACGACTATAGTGCACTTTCTACTTCTGCACTTGTACTTACTATCGTCTCTGTCTCGTACTTGAAACATTAAATTAATACAATATTCAGCCTAATGAAACATAATCAAGGACAGCAAAGATGTGCACTTATGCGTAATAATAGCAATAGTTTCTGACTATAAGCATAGGCATTTAAATTGCAGGGCACATTTTATTCATTCATTTATTTATTTATTCACAGCCACAAGTTAATTTGCAGCTTCCATGGTTAGGCTTTAATCTGTCACTAGAAAAGTACATTCAGTGTTTGCAGCATTAATGTGTCTGTTAAGGCGGTGGCCAAGTCATTGTACCTCCAATTTGTGAACCTTGTCATGTCATTTAAACATATATTGCATATACAACCTCTAATGCCTCAAGAAATGAACAAACAGTGCACCGCAAATGCCCCACAATAAGGTTTTTAGGCAAATAGAGAGATTTTTACACATATTACTTCATATAGCCTATACTGCATAGTAGCCAATGTGTCCACCTTGAGTGCTTTGGAGAACACTGCATGTTTGTAATGGGGAAAGTTGGATTTGTTCACAGAAATAACACACTCTTGAATATTTTACCATGGAGTGATTCTTTGGACAGCATGATAGTAGTGAACGTGCATTTTCAATTTGTTTCCTTGTGTTTAGTAATTTAGGCAAAACAAATTCAGTTAAAAAACAAGCCATTGCTGAGAACAAAGTGAACAGAGACCAAATTTAAATTGATGCTAGGTGCAGTGATCAATATTAGGTACATTGTCCTTACAATGCATAACCTCTTTGTATGTTTGTTTTTGTCATACAAAACCCCATCTTTCAGCAACAATGGCTTGGCACAGTACTTTCAAAAATGACAATACACACCACCATTTCTGTATTGGCAGCAATGCAGTGCAGATAAAGTGAACGCAGATCATGAAATCATTGAGGTGTGACTTTAAAATACACATTCACTGAACTGAAGTAATGTGTTTGATGAAAAAGTAGGCTACTATTAAAAATGATGTAGTCAATGTGGGATGTATCATTAAGGTACTAAACATTCATTCATCTTTTTTTCACTCATTCCAGTTAAAGGTTGAGGGTACTGGAGCCTCTTGCAGCAACTATGGGCCTTAGGCGGGGTACACACTTCACAATGCTTCACAAGGCTTAGAGACACATAGAGACAGACACTGACAGACAACCGTTCACTCTCACTTTCATTCACTATAGGAGCTATTTAGCTTCCACCAATAGGGATCGTTTTGATGACCCAACCCATGCTAACCACTCTGCAGCTTCTACTAAACATGCTGTGCCTAATTCATATTATGCAAGAAAGTGATAGTTGAATATGTCAGCTTGCATCCTGTAGTTTTTGCTTTGCCTTCTGTACTTACTATGAGAAATTCTCCTTGGGAATAGTATGCGTATAATTGCATGCAGTAGATTTCCCATTTTCATAGTCATAAACATAAAACAATGGCTCTTTTATGTCGCCTGCGAACATCAAAAGAACAATGCTTTCTATCAAGACAAAGCTCGCTGATATGAATCACATGCTTGAATAATAATAAGCATCTTTTTCTACAAATGCGTGGACTTGTTTATCTCCATGGCTTATAAAAATACATTTCTATGCACATTTCTGATACACTTATTTGCAGTGTATAAATTTATGTCTAATCCATATTTTGTCTCTATTATTGCTTAGGCCATAAAAAATCCTATTCAATTGAGGAAATGTCATGGTGTAAGCATTTTCAAACAGGTAAGGAAGAGATAAAGCTGAGGTTGTTGTGAAATTTATGTGCTCGGTGCCACTGTTGCAGCCTTACACAGGGAGTAGCTGTTGTGCCCACAGGGAATAAGGCTGTAAGGGAATGTGAAGGTGGTGCATATAAATGGACTTTTACTATTCTTACCAATCTTACGCTTCCCGGCACACAATAATCCACCATACATAAACAAAAGGTCACAACTCGCTGTATAACATCCATCTGAATTTACAATACAAAGGCCATAAACATTAATATTGGCGGACTCATATTTTCCAAATTAACTCCTCTAACAATGACTAATTAGACCTGTGGTGATAACAGTTGCTACTACATTTTCACTAAAATTGCAATTCTGTGTCTAAGAATGAATCTTGAATGATGAATCTGACAGTGGTTCCCAAAGTGAGGTCTGGGGCCCTCTGGGGTCTGCGAAGATACTGTAGGGGAGCCCCAGAGGGTTTCTATATAAAGTACTTTAAAAGAAATTTGGTTTGAAATGAACTACAGGTGTATGTACTTTAAAAATATTACTTTTAGCCAGCAGTCAGTGTTTTTTATAACTTTTTAAAATAGAAATCTATAGCGAAAACATGACATAATCTTCTGCGTGGGGCTGTGACATTCTTGACTCTGGGAATGACTTTAATATGATATGCTATGGTAGCCCTGCAGGGACATACTGTTCAACACATGAATTGTACAGCAATTATACAAAATTCAGTACAACAGCACTCAAACCCCAAAGTGTGTTACAAGGAGGTTTTTATTATTATTTGATGCTTAAATATTGTTTAATTACATGGAATGGTCAAAATGATCATTAAAATACATGTGCTAAAAAGCATAGGAAGATATGATCCTATAAAAAGTGTGTCACTAAAAATGATCAGGTGTAAAGTGGGTCCCGCTGTTTTTGTCCACATTGACCTGGCAGTGAGATTTTGGGTTTCTCATATCCTCCTGAAGGAGGCAAGCTCTAACCAGGCCAAGGTGAAGAAGAGAATTTATTAGCACCACACACCCTTGAAATGATATTGCATTTTTAAGTAGTCTTAGTTCGGGAGTCTAATGTGTTATTGCTGCATCATCCACAGCAAAAAACAACAGCAAATTGTCACTGTTGGTCACTCAGTGTATGATCTAATCCATTTTATTTGTAAAGCACTTTAAAAGAACAACACAGTTGGCCAAAGTGCTGTACACAATAGAAATATTAACAATAATAGAAATAAAAACATAGTACTAAAAAAATAACAAGACAATAAAACAATACAGTTAGCAAGTTCCCACAACCTCAAACGTACAACATATGGAATAAGAGAATAGTGGGTGCTTGGTTGAATGTGAGGCGGTGTGGGATTTATTGGGGATGAGCAGCACTCGGGCATCGAAGGTGGTTAACCCCTCTGTACTCAACAGGTGGAGTGAAGAAAAGCAAATTAGAGGCGAGGGGTGGGGCATGTAAATGAGAAAAGCAATAAATCAGATCCTGATGTTATTTATAGCTGTGAGACAGGAAGAGGCAGGTTTCATGTGTGGTCCTCCCCAACTTTAGATAAATAAACTTATCTCCAATAAAATCATGAATAAAAATAACAATGAAAGTCAACAACTCATACTTGGTTAAAAGTCAAAGCGAACCGAGATTTAATGAGATTTAAAAACATTAGTGAGCTGACCTGACTAGGGTAACTCAGTCCACAGTCGAGGAGCAGGAACAGAAAAAGCCTGATCACTTCTGAGTTTCCTCTTCGTGTTTGGGACGACTAAAAGCAGCTGATCTGCTGACCTGAGAGTCTGTGAGGGGATGTACGGCTGGATTAGGTAAACAAATACTGAGGACCAAGACCATTTAGATATTTAAAAATGGCATGGCAAAAAAAAAATAAAAATAAAATAAAAATAAATAAAAGAAATAAAAGCTATATAAAATCGCACTGGCAGCCAGAGAAGAGAAGCTAAAATGGGTGAGACATGGCCATGCTTATGGCTGGTTAAAAGACGAGCTGCTGCGCTCTGAATCAACTGCAGTAGCTCAGTAGAGACTGAAGGTTAGCGGTTAGAGCCCAGCTGTTGTGTCCTTAGGCAAGACACTTCACCCACCTTGCCTGTGGGAAGTGTGAGTGTGATTGTGTTTGTGAGGAGCTGTAGGCGCAAAATGTCAGCCATGCTTCCACCACTGAGTGTGACTGAAGAATGAATAATGCACCAAACTGCAAAGCAACTTTAAGTTTCTAAAAAACTGCTATATAAGACTAATGTATTATTTTTATAATAAGCGATAACCAACTTACCTTGCACAGCAAGCTGGACTGCCGTGGAAATTGTAAGTTCAAAAATTCACAAAATCTATCTTGTCCTGCTCCTGTTGATCTGTTTGGGTCCTAGCCTGTGGCGGCCCGGGCCAATGGTGTGGCAGTACTGCTGTGAGTGGGCGACAACAAGCACTTTTAGCGATACTTGTTAACAACATGGCGACGCGGAAAAACATAAGGTATGCTGCTGTACATTTACAAAAACAGCAAAAATCTTCTAACAACATCTTTATTGTGTTGTTTTACCACCGTAGCAGTTTGTTGTTTAGCTATGAAGCTGGCGCTTTATCCAATCACCTCCAAGTATTCTACTGAATGTCCCGCCCTTCACAAATGTTTTTAAAGCGAGCCATTCCAGATTGATATGGAGCAACTCTGTGCTAACGTTATATCAATCTGGCTTTTGCCAGGTTAACAACCAACTGCATAAGTGACATACGCAACTCGTTTTTTTTTTTTTTTTTTTTTTTTTTTTTTTTTTTATGTAATCATAAAAGTCCTACTGAGACCTGCAGTCTCTTTTGCAAGTAGCCCTGGCCCCATTGGCGACCTACTGTACATGTTTTTGGCAATAGGGGAAACCAGAGCATCCTGAGAAAACCTACACAGACACAGGGAGAACATACAAACTCAGAGAGGCCCCACAGAGAGGCCCCACCCGGTCTGGGAATCGAACGACTTTCTTGTTGTGAGGCGAGATTGCTTACCCCTATGTCACTGTGTCCTGTTAGTTGTGGAAAGATATTTCTGCTCATTTCATTTTGTAAAGTAAATATACTTTCTGTGTACGTATTATTTAGCATACCTTTAAATGTGAATATCTGAGAAAAAAATGTAGCTCAAGTACATTTTAAAAATCTTTAAAAAATAATAAAATTATTTTATGGACTTGGCAGCAAAAAGGATACAGGGTACTTTATTGCAGTAGTAGTACTAGTAGCAGTAATAGCAGCAACTCGAGTAGTGGTAGTAGAAATAGCATTAGAAGTAGTGGCAGTACAAGCATTTATTTTATTATTAGTGCTAGTTGTAGAAGTAGTAGATGTTAGTACATTTTGCTGCACTTTATAAAGAAAAACTTTTAAAGTATTTTGTACTTTAAATTTAATAATTTTATACTTTTACTCAAGTAATAATTTTGCTGAGTACATTTACTTCTACTTGAGTACTATTATTTTGAAGCAACAGTACTTTAGATACTTGTAAACCTCTTTCACCTCTGCTAATACATTTGGATGTTTGCATTTTGCAGTAATTACCACAACCATCCAATTTCCCCCTGAAACTTGACCTGCCTTTCTCTTCCAAAGCGTCTTTCTGACCTTTCCAACCCCATACTGATGACAAACACATAATCACAAACATCTCCCTGTTGCATTACAAAGCACTTTGTCTGACTGTGGCGGTGGCATTAGCTTATTGCAGCACCCAGCTTTAGTTGTCCGACACACTGAGAGTCGTCCACCCACACAGCCCAGCGTGACGTTGTAAAGGGCCACTATCAATGAGTCACTGCAGATAAATGCAATAAATGTGGATGTGTTCCTTCGCCTTAATAGCAGGTATCCTGCTCAGAGCTGCCCTTGGTCCAAAATGTAGCTTTTTATAAAGGGAATGATGAGGCTATACTGGCTGCAGTGCTATTGTAATGCAACCTCATATAGGAACCACAAAATAGGCTACTTACAATGATTCTCAAAATAACATGCATTAGGAAAAAATGGCATAAACCTAAGTAGATTCTAAGGTTTTGTATCAAGATATAGCGGTCTCCTTCAGGCAAAAGTAGAAGCAAGTTTACAATGTGAGCTAAGTTGGTATGAAAGATAGCATGGTTACATTTTTATGGATTCATCATAAATTAGCTAGGGTTACAGCCTTTGTGCTGTAGTGTGTTGTTTTTTTCTTTCCTTGTCTCCACGGAGAGGACAGGACAGGCCTCTGGAACACAGGGTCAGTAACACACCAGCCGTATCTTCCAACCTATCAAGATGTGCCCACAAATATTTATTCTACATTCTATACAAGGAATACTGATCTGACCTTGTTGTTCTTAACTTGAATCTCTCTTTTTATAAGATCCACTGAGCACTGATGAAAAAGAGGGACATTATCATAATAAGTGAGACAGAGGGACAAACACCTAAATGGCTGTGCAGGACAACCAAAAGTGGGACAGGTCATCACCCTAACAATAAGTTACCCGTTCTAAGTGTCCATGATAGAAATGGTCTTTTATAAATTGGGCGTCCCAGTTCCTAACAGGTGTACAAAGTCTAATTCCACTACAGGTTAATCCAGTGGAGCTAGGCCTGTTATAGTTTACTTATAAATATAACATTTTCCTTAACAATTAGGTCATAGATGTCCTTAAAGAGGAAAAATTATGTTTTTTTCCCCAATGTTATAATGTTGTTTCATGAAAAAAATAAAAAAATAAAAAATAAAATTAATCTTCTAGTCTCTGGCACTTTCTGAGGCCTCAGATTTCTCACAAGACCCCGCCCACTCCAGGAAGCACTGACCAATCAACAAGCTTTCTACATCCAGTCTGCTCATACATTTATAAAGTAAAATGGTACAGCTCTTTTTCCACTTATTCCTCACAGCCTTTTAAAAAATATATATATTTTCTAGTAAAATGGCATCATATAAAAAGTTTAGGACATAAAAAGCTATTTTTCTATGTTTATGTTCAAAAGACCATGACAGCTATGCACACTGCTGCCCTCTGCTGGTCTCTCCACCTTTTCTTTATGGCAGTAAAATAATGGATTTGCTTTCTTTTAATCAGATAATGTTTTTAAAGTTTGTAAAACATACAATGGTGTTCCAGAGGTGATCAGAGGATTAAAAATATAAATAAAAACATAATATATAAGATTGGAAAATATTTAGTGGTCAAAAAGAAGCATGCATGTGCTTTTTCTCCAACAGTGTTCAGTTTGTTTGTTGTTTTGCTCAACCATTAAAACAGCCCACCTTGTTGTATAAAATATGCTGGACAAGTATGAAAACTAGGGCTGCAACTAATGATTATTTTGATAATTGATTAATTTGTCGATTTTTGTTTTGATTAATCATTTAATCAAATAGTAAACCACGTGTGGTTAAAGGGGTTAAAAACATACAGTGTTCCTGCTAAAAAAAGTGAAAATTCTACCAAAAATTTCTTAATTTTTACCAAATTTGAACCAGACAAAGCTACTACTATGTCACTGGAGGACTTTTGGATAAAGCATATACACACACACCCAAAGTTATTTCTAATCAAAAACACAAAATGTACATTGTTTTTAACTGTTTTTGTTTTTGTCTGTTTTGGTAAATATATAAGAATAATAAAAATAAGAATAAGAAAACCTTTATTAGTCCCTCAGTGGGGAAATTGCATTGTTGCAACAGCATAAGTACAGCACACAGTGGTATCACACAAGAGCACACAGTGTATCAGAGACCAGTCTGGCCAAAGATAATTAACTAAAAACTAAAAAAACTAAACTACAAGAAAATAGGTGCTTCAAGTAAAATAAAATAAAATAAAATAATTATGGCACATAATAGTATAAATATAACTATTGCACAGGTTTCCAGAAGGTGCTGACAGTTAAACAATATTAAAATAATATTGCACAGGTGAATGGATTACAGTCAGGGGTGTTCATTCTAGACCCCCCTCTCTCAGCACATGGCATGTTTCAGAGTGTAAGAATACCTTAGTTAAGAATTAAACAATTATTAAATTAGTTGACACTTATTTCAATTTGTTGTTGCAGCCCTAATTGGAAACCTACTTTTTATACAGGACAAAAACTTTTTTTTGTGCAGTAGTTTGGCCCTCATAGCAGCATTCAGATATCTTTACCCAAGCCCTGTGAAAGAAAATGCTACCATCATACTGTACATTGGTCCATAATGTGGCATAACACAAAACTGAGTTGTCTCAAAGCTAAAACAGGAAGACACTGCCATGCCATGTTTGGTATTGCATGTGTAAACAAAAGTGCATACATTCAACAAATCCCCCTTTCAACGCCCGAGCAGTGATGTATGGATTGCATCAGTCGAAAGCATCACGGCCAATCTGTCACGGCTCTTTTCACCCTCTCCTCCATATTGACGAGTGCTCTAAAGCCTTTTAGGTAGAGCCGGGCTTCATGAATGCGGACAGTCACATGGGCATCCGCCGAGGCCGCACACAGTCTGTCAGATCAGGAACAGACAAGAGCTGCAAAACCAGATTAGTGAATTTTGATGTGTTTAGCTGCCGCTCAGGGGAATACAACAGGACCACACGGAGGGGTGAGTCACAGTCCAACACTGCAGAGCTGACAGACGCAGACACTCATTTACATTGGCTCCAAAGAGAGAGAGAGAGAGAGGAGACAGGGACTGACACAGACCAGGTTCATGTGTGTGTGAATGTGATTACTATTTTACCTCTCTCTGAAAGTTCTAGGTGATTAGACAAAGGGTGTGCACTAGAATCTTCAATATTCAGAGGTGGAAAGTCACTAGATACTGTAAATCGAGGTATTTACTTTTATATACTGTATAAGAAAATAAAAATGTCTAATAGTGGTAGTAAAAGTAGTAGCTGTAATAATAGTACTACTGCTTCCTTGTACTAACACAAAGTAGTAATGGTAGGAGTTGTAGTGTTGCCAGATTGGGCTGGTTTCTGCCCATTTGGGATTCTTTTGAACATCTTGTCCTGGAAAAAAAAGCATTGGGCAGGTTTGTAAAATTTGTGCTGCTTTTCACAACATTTGGCGGGTTTTTAGAAAATATTCTGGATATAATACCAACAAAATTGTTGTCATTTTATGGCAAACAAAGTGGAAATACTCATTCCAATTAACTGCTGTGTTCTCCCACTCATATCATCAATTCATTTGTTTTAAAATGTATTGTTATTTATTGGTATTTCATATGTTTTTGTGGTATGACGCCTAGACCAGGAAAGCTTCGATTGTCTGTTTGCACTCTTCATGGGAAACCTGTTTGGTTTACTTTTTTATTGCCGCTGTTAAGTGTTGTGTTCTTTCTTACATATAATGGTTTTAACATTTAGAGCGGTTGTGATTTGGGCTGTTTTTTATTGTATTGGGCTGGTTTTAAGTTTTGTTTGGGCTGGAAACTGTAAGTGAGACCTGGCAACCCTAAGGAGTAGTCACATTAGTAGTAGTAAAAGCAGTAAGTACTCTCTACTTACTCAGTACTTTACTTTAACTCAGGTAACATTTTTGCTGAGCATTTTTATTTCTACGTGAGTAATAATATTTTGGAGTAAGTACAGATATTGAGCATTTCTTCCACCTCTGCCAGTGTTATAGCCAGTAGAAGATTTTAGATTTAGATATTTTCTGAGAACTTGTATATGGTATCTGTGTAGTGCTAACATCCTGGTGAGTGTGTATGTTTATCAGTGCCTTTGTTTTACCTTCTGTCACCAGTTCATGCCATTCATGATGCAGTAACAGCCACTAGAATGTCAGTGCACCTGTATAGCAACAGGAGTTAGCTATTACTATCATATCTTAAGAAAGCTCAGTGTTTAGAAAGAGTGAAAACTCACAAGATACATATACCACTGGCTTGTTATGCAAAGTATAAAAGGATTGCATGTCTTTTGTGGAAATTCATACTGTCTTCTGAAGTAAACTACTGTTCAAAGTTTCTTTTAGTCAGACAGGAGTGTTTGTTTACCTGCTTTACTAGTTTCGGCTACTTCCTGTAGCCTTCGTCAGAAGCGTAACGTGATGTCGCTGTGACGTGTTGTGTAGGCTGCTTATGTTGTTTTGTCAGACAGTAGGGAAAGCTTGCGCCCCCTACTGTCAACATAAGCAGCCTACACGACACGTCACAGCGACATCACGTTACGCTTCTGACGAAGGCTACAGGAAGTAGCCGAAACTAGTAAAGCAGGTAAACAAACACTCCTGTCTGACTAAAAGAAACTTTGAACAGAAGGATTGCATGTGTTGTTAATCTAACTTGTCATTTACCCATGGGCTGAGGTAAATATAGAGGAGATAAAATGTAGACACTGCAGTTATTTAAGAAAATAAATATTTGAACGAGCCTTTTTTTAAAGCCATGTTGCCATCATGTTGCGCAGTAGCACTTATGGCAGGCTGGCAGTGAGATAAATTACATGAATGGCTCTTTTTGGATTGGTGTCTTATCTAAACATTACTCATTTCAATTACAGTCCTAACCATTGCAGTCCCAAATGTTCCTGCAGCCTCGGTCCAGACCACTGGGACGGTGCTGGAGTGTACGTTTCCCTGACGGGAGCCATCTGCCTGCCTCTCCCCTCCTGTCATTAGCCCGTCTTTGAGATGATTCCCAACACATATCACTGGCTGCAATCTGTCTGTCTGCTTCTACCGCCAACCACACATCTGAGCAGTGCTCTCTGAAGGGTGGAGGCCTGGAGACTCCTCTGCCTGTCTGCCTGCTCACATGGACTGGCCCACTCTCTGAGAATCTCCGTTGATTATGGGATTCACACACTATTATGCACAATGTGTAAATTAGAATATGTGTGACAAACAGAAATTTAAAAATCCCATATTTTGCTTTTTTCAGGCTTTTTGAAATAATTTTGGACACCTTTGCATTTGTATTTTGAGTTTTTAACTTAAAATAATGTGTATGTATGAAAAATGTCTTCCTTTGGGGAGCTGTTGTCTGATGCCCTCTGCTGGAGAATGGACAGATTATAAAATGGCTAACTAGCACAGCTATTAGCAACAAGATGGTAACAGTTGATAGATGAATGAGCTCAGTGCTTCGTTAGTGACAGCAATTTATGAGCTGAAATGACCAGAAAGAGTCCAGTGATAGTGTATGGGCTTTAGAAACGCAGAGGAGCACTTGCTGGTTTCACAGAAGAGGCCGTGTGTTTTCAGCTCTACAGAAAAGGAAGGGCTCAGCAAACAGGATTACTCAAAGAAGAGTGAATGAAACAAAACAGTACTACTTTGTTTGAGATGAAAACAACATTATGACATGGTTAAACGCTAAACAAAACTAACTTTAACAGAAAAGGAGACCTTTAAGTTATAGCCATACAAATAGAAGTAGGAGGTAAGCTAGGATTGTGGATAAAAATAAAGGTTGTTTATGCAGATTTGATTTATATGTGAAAAACATTGCACAGCTGTATCAAAGCAAACTTTGCATTTTCACAGCTGTTCGTTTTAAGAGTGAATCCTCCTTATATGTAGACCTCCTGGTCCTTCTCTCTTTCTCAATTCTTCAAACTTAGCTTTTCCAGGCAGTCTGCCCAAGGTTTCTGCCTGTTAAAAGACATTTTTTCCTTCCCACTGACACTTAGAAAAGGAAGTTTTTATGAGGTGGCTTTTTATTTTAAACTTACACATCCTTTTTCAATGTGTATAACCAAGAGTCATTACACATTGTGACAATGTGCTTTTTTCTTCCTTTATTAAATTCAATAAAGAAACAGGAAAACTAATTATGCATATTAATGTCTTTTATAACATTGTTTATTTTGCCAAACTTCTGTCACAGAAAAAGATACATTTCCATTTTTGTACAACTGTGGTTAGAAATATCACACCAAACCTACTTCCCTGTGTCAAGTTTCGTCCTCATCATCTGTCTTCATCTTCAGCCAACAAACTTTTATTTCAATGTCTCGAGTCATAGTCCCTGATCTGCTTTTTGGCTTATTTCTGTCTTGGTTCTTCTTCACCCGCCTCGCTCGGTCCTCCCTCGCCCCCGTCCTGTCGCATAGATTCTGCGAGGGCCTGAGAGAGTGAGGGATGTGCCTGTCGCCTGTGGAGGCAGAGGGAGCAGTCGAGCCTGACGTGAACATACGCTGCGAGAGCTCCCATTTACAACTGCTGCTAATGAACAACAAGCCCAAACGCCACGCAGATGCAATTACCTTCAGGAATTCATTTTCTTAAAGGATAAACAAAAGTGCTTGCACTCACTATGAAGTGGAAAAGTCAGGATGCATGCTAATGGTCCTGTACGGTTATAAAACACGAAGAGGCCTGAGCTTGGGCTGTTGTAGTGGATCTCTCCAGTCTCCAGCCCGGCAGCTCACAGGACCAGCTCTGCTCACATTGTTCAGCCTTTAGTGCTGTTACCTGCTGTCGCTGTGGTCACATGTGATGAGTTTTTGGTAAAAACACAAGGGCTTGACATTTACTTTTTTTTTTTTTTTTTTATTGGCCACGGTGACTAGTCTTTGACCAAAGTTGCTAGCCACTTAGTGATTTTTCCTAGCCACAATTTTTGTATATTTTTATTAATTTTTATTTATATATATTTGTATATTTTGTATTTTTAGTATACAATAAGTGTAAAGAAATGCATCATCTTTTTTTTTTTTATATGGACAGGGATTTATCAAATATTTAAAAAACTGGTTTACTTCTAGCAGCAGAATGAAGTGTATGTCTGTGCATGTGCATTTTGTTTAAATTATTTTTCTTTCTTTAATCATGATACATTTCTGTAAACCAAATGGTGTACACTCATGTCAGAGCAATATAAATTCAGACCTAACCTCTAAAATGAAGATACTGAATTTATATTTCTAGCCAAAAGGGTCAGGGGTCCAATTTCTCAGGCTCAACACTTCAGCCACAAAGTCATCTCTGTCCCATCAAGCCCAGAGAAATGGAATAATAATACATTGGATTTACATAGTGCCATTTTAAATACCCAAAGCGCTTTACATTGCATTATTCATTCACCCCTCAGTCACACTCGATGGTGGAAAGCTACCAGTTTTGGCATTGTGGAAGGGCATCTGGTGCAAAATAATATATAGATAAATATGCAAGCCTCATTGTGAACCACTCCCTGGCACTGTTTGGCGGGAGAATGTACAGTATGTAAAATATTAAAATGTATAAACATTTTCAAATTCTAAAGGAAAGGTCTTTCCACATTTAACTTCTTTTGTGTTTTTAAAAACAGTTTAGAAGGATAAAAAAAAAGTATAAAAGTCATAAAAAGTTTTTGGAAGCAGAAAAGCAAACTATTGGCAATTGTCCTTGGTTGCACCTCATTCTCTGGGCTCAAATTTGGCTTCACTTAATAAGACAGCCTCCCCTCTGTTCACTTGGATTTGAGCCAAATTTTACAAATGAAAATTATATTTAAGTCAGAAGCACTTTAGTCACAAATCCTGGTCCTGACATGTTCTTGAAGTTACACTTTCTGAACATTTTCTTCTATCCTGATCAAAAACACTTTTCCCAACAACAGCTTAGTGAACCTTCCTGCATTTATTTAGTAAAACACACTTTTGCAATATACTAATACAGAACATGAGACTGATGTATACAGCTTCCTTTACATTACATTTTACAGGAGATATATTATTGAAAACCGTCCTCTCTTTCTCTCTCTGTTTCATTCACCCCAGTTTAAGTAATTCTGTAGTCTCTGGTGCTGAATTTTCGAGCCCTCTAATCACTCGGTTCCATGAAACTCCACCTCTTTCACAAACCCCACCCACTCCAGGAAGCACTGACCAACCAACAAACCCTCTACATCCTCGTCTGCTCTAATTCATTTATTAAAAAAAAAAGTTTACAGCTCTGTTTCCACTGATAGCTCTCAGCTATTCTTCATTTTGTAGTAAAATGGCATCAAAGAAAAGGCTTAAGGAAGTGAAGAGCATTGTTTTACAGCACCGTAGAGTACTTGTTTAAAATGTTTGTTTTTGTTTTTTTTAGTCAGATGTTGTTCTAGAGGTGACCAAGATTGATTTAAAAATATTTTTAAAAAACTATATATCCTTTTTAAGGTTTTCATTTAATTACAATTGTGGTTTAAATCTATTGTCAATATTCTCTAATTTACTGAAACACAAAATAGGATATCCATAACATTTTTTTTTTAAATCTAATGTCAACAAAATGAAGCAAGATTTTTAAATGCCTCTATGCATTATTCAGATTTTAGTTTTTTTTTTTTTTTTTTTTTTTATATATGCAATTCAGTGCATAGTATTCAGGAAGCTAATGACAAACCTTGCAGTGCATTGTTGAGGGGGTTGATGTTGATGCCAGTAATCCACAAAAGATGTCTGCAAACTGCAATTTTGTGTGTATTTATGGTCAGAATAGCACATGACTACTAATTGTCTTCCTGCTGCCCACCCTCCATCCATCCTCCCCAGTCATCCACAGTGCACAGGCGTCAGCAGGTTAATGAGCAGGAAGAATATGGTCCAATACTCTGAGACACTGGAGACAAACAGGAAGCACTCAGTCTCCTTGGCCCTGTCCTCGCTGCAGCTGCTGATGCCACGACCCCACTCAGACCACTTCTGGACCAAAAAAAGAGAAAAAAAAAAAAAGAAAACCCAGTTGGTGAGACATTTGGAGCTGCTTTGACCGAATGGCAAATGGATGACAAGAGAGATTTGATTGCCCCTGAAAAGGACTTGGCCTTGCTGTCTTTTATTAGAGCCACTGTATAAAGATTGTTATGCCCATGTTTACATCAAGGAGCTAGTAATGTACTGCATACAGAGAATCAGAGCTCGGTGTAACAGAGCAGCAGGGATAATGATTTCATGGTTATTAAATAGAAAGTATTGTCAGGCAGTGAGTAATGGGACATGTGTACATATTCAACAATGACAGATAATTACTGGAAAATGAAAAGTGAGTGATTGACAATAATAAACAAAAAATAAATAAATAAACAGCATGACGCAGCATAACTCAATCAAGAGTCATTAAGAGAGAGAGAGAGAGAGTTGCATGACTGCTGTGAGCAAGTCTTTTACGCTGATAGTTCCAAGGAATAGTTTGTGGAAGTTAGCAGTTCAGACTAGTAGCATACCATACAGTACAGAGAAGCACGGTCCGGGTTGCACTTTTTAAAACTAAGATATATAAAGAATCAAAGTTTACAGATTTAAATCATACTCAAATACCTAAAAATTGCGTGTTAGTGGCTTCATAATCACGTGACCATCTTTATTCTTGACTTCTGTTGGCGCAACTTTCTCTCTCAGTGGCGCTGGTTTAGGAAGAGTTTAAATGTCTCTCCTTGCTCTGTCACTATGATCCCTCGTCATTTCTCAACTGTGCTGTTGAATAAAGCTGTGAAAAGGCCAAAAAATATCTTAACCTATATAAGTAAACCTACCCTATGATCCATATTTTCCTGATCACAATATATGATTCATTTGTTGTACAACTGACATTTAATTTATGATATTTAAATTAAACTCACTCTCCTCAAACCGGGCATTAAAATCCATCTAGAATAATGAGTCAGTGTAAATACAAGTGTAGTCAGTGTGTCATGAATTCTCTTGAGAGCTGTCACCAGGACATATGGGAGATTCCTTTTTAGTGCATGGATGAGAAACACTTTCATTTCATTTATTAAAGAATATTTCCGTCCATCTGACAATCATCAGGTATATGGGCTGCCATTATGCTCTATCTAATAATATGTAATACCTAAATTCAAAAGTTATAATTTTAGACCTGGATTTAGAAACACATTTCAGCTTCATGAATGCATTTTTTTACTGATACCTTGATACCTTGTACATATACAAGCAGCATGTGCGTTCATAAAGACAAGCAGTTTCTGTAATCATATGTTAAATCTCAATACATGTTCTGACCACTAAATGAGTTTGTGATGTTTGCTTTCCAGTGTTGTGTGCATGTTAAAAGCTGGAACTGATTTTAAGCACTCAAGCAAATACAAAATGTATTTTACAAACATAAAATCAGCAGAAAGGAAAAAAAAAAAAAAAATCCAGTTCCTCCTTTAAAGTTTACAGAGGTTTTGCAGGAAGGAAATGGAGTGCAGCAGAATTGATCTCATCATGTTAAGTATGGATCCGATTCTAAAGTTGGTGTACTTTAATATTTTGATCAATTCACCCACTTCTAGAAGTAACAGTGGAGATCTAATTCTTTACCTACTCGAGCAATGTTATTTTGACTTTACATTTGGAGTCCTTCTTCCACCTCTGTTCATGTGCATGTGTTAACTTTCATATTAATTGGAAGATTGAGAATGTCTCACTCTAAAATGTCTCTTTATTAACTTAAGTAAAAAAGTTTCCAACAGCTTATAGAGGAATAATGGAAGTTATTAAGGGGGTTCATGGTACAGTAGCTCGTGGCTCGTTGTCCTTTGGGGGAGGAGTGAGGAGGTGGAGGAGCAGATCTGTGATAGAGTGGCTTCATTACCTCGAGTGAAGCGCAATCTGGCTCCATGTAGAGAGGCAGGAAAAGGAAAATGTCTTGGCCATTTTCTAACCAGCGGACACAATGAGCAGATCCGGTCTTTATTGCAACCTTTGGACTCAGGAAAGAATGAAAATGATACTGATAAAATCTAACTCAGCTGTTAATTATAATTATCCATCATTTTGAGTCATTGATTGATTAACTGATGGACCGCAGAAGAATTACATCCGCAGCACCAGCCCTTCCTCCACACACCAAAATAAATCTTCAATTGACTGAACCTTTTTCTGTGAAACTACCAAAATAAAGTCACTGAGAACTGTAATCTTCTTTCTTTTGGGATTTTTCCTTTTGGGTTTGTCACGGCAAAACATCTGCCTCCTGGTGTGCAAGGTTTTACGCCAGATGCCCTTCATGGTGCAACCCCCCCTCCCATTTCTCCAGACTTAAGGAGTACACTGGCTTGTGAGAAGTAGTAGCAGTAAGGCTATAACATTTTTTTGGAAATTTACATGACCAGGGCATGACACTAGTATCTTTACTCACTGGCCTCTGCAGCAAGTGTTCTTCAAAAGTTACTAGCCATTTGAGATGTTCACTAGCCACAATTAGGACGCTAAAATATTGTTTAATGTGTAGTATTGGTGTGATAAGATAAGACAATGACATGCTAGCATTTGATTTTGCAGTCCTATAGATGATGACCACTGGAAAGGTACTTTTGAAATGATCATTATCAAAAAGAAAAATGTGTTTATTTAGACTCAGAAAATGTGTATACTGTATTTTTGCTTGTGGTGTAACATCTCTTAATTCACCCCTTTTTATATGTTTTTAATTAAGGGTATATTAATAGTATTTTTTGTTTAAATTTATGTATAAAATCCAACCGGACAAAGTGGCTAGTGAGACGAAATGTATTACTGCCAAAACTGAAATCTACCCACTGATCTGGCCGATTGGCTAGTGTTAGTGTCAAGCCCTGCACATGACTTTAATAAATAAATATGATATACATATGTTAGGTCATTTGTGGTATTTGTGATGTGAGGCTGGTAGGTCAGCCAAGTTCTAATATATATATATATATATTAAAGAGAAGTAAATGGGTATCGCTCAGCAAGATGTGATATTTTCATCATCATCAAAATAAAGTAGTCAGTTACAAACTTTTATTTACAAAAATAAGCATCAGTTGATTTTTTTCCCTATTCCCTTTGTTTTTAAGTGTGTGGAAGTTTTAATATTTAATATCCACAAATACAATTTTCTTGACCTCAGAACATACAAAACTCTGCAGACCCCCTGCAGTCTCTGGAGTTTCTGATCCCATTTCGGGAACCACTGTTCTAACAAATATAATTTGATCTACAAGTAGTTATGCAAAAGGGAAAAAAAAGTTAACTTCAACTTTTTCGGAAAGCCTTAGAAAGTTCATCGTTTCAGGATAGACTAAGCCAGCCCTCTTAAATTTCAGAAAATCGCCCTATTCTAACGACTACTTCATGTTTTTCTCCATATATTTATATAAAAAACACTACAAAAAAACACTCACTATTGGCTAAAAATAATTTTAAAGTAATATTTTTAAACAAGTATTTAACTGTACTTCATTTCAAACTCAATTTCTTTTCAAGTACTTAAAATAGACAATCTCGGGTTGGGAGCCCCCCTGCAGTACCTTGGAGGCACCCCAGTGGGCCCCAGACCCCACTTTGGGAGCCACTGGACCAAGCATTACCAGCTTTACCTATACTTATCATTATCTGAACAAATATCACAGTCAGTACTATTACTCATATAGGCCAACTTATGTACAAGGACAAGCAGTGTACTCTTTGTGCCGGTCCCAAGCTTGAATAAATGGAGATGGTTGCATCACAAAGGGCATTCAGTGTAATAATCTATGCCACATTATTCAAATTATGCAAACTGATGCACAAAAGGAGGCAGATTATAAACTATAGTGACCCCAGAAGTAAAACGCTAAAAGGAAAGAAAGAAGGAATAATTGTTCATAGGCCAAAAAAGCCAAACAAATGATGTTTCAAGGACATGTATCTATAGTATAAGGTAAATATACGTTTATCTTTTATGTGACAGCAATATATTCACCATTTATTTCTATACAAAATGCCGAATGTCACACACAAAAAGAGTGGCTATAGAAGACTGCAGTGGTCAGTTGTAGATAGCCTTTCTCTAACCTTTTAAAACAGTCATAGTACGACAAAATCACTTGTTTATCTCTATTTGTGGCTGGATATATGGTGCGGAGATGACAGGAAATAAAAGAGGCTGGGGGCGGGTGTCACACAGCAAAAGGTCTCCGGATATTGCTGTCATGAGGCGTATCTTCAGATGTGAATGTTTTCATTGTAAAACCCACACTGTAAAATACGCAATAAACGTCAAAAGCTGTATGTATCGTGTTGCTGAAAATACCTCGGTCCAAAATGTGAAGCTCTCCAACTGCAACCACACTTCATCTACCACCCAATATCAGTATTAGCTTTCAACAGCCATACTTAGCTATTTCGTCAGAAGTGATGGTGTTATAGGCAGTAGCTAAGATTCTGGTAACATTATCTTACACACACACACATTAAAATGGCAGAAGAAAAGCTATACCTCGGCGCACAAAGATCTGTCTGCAAAGTAATGGGCTTTCCTGATGGCAAGGGACCGTAATATCCCCTAAAGAGGTTAGCGCTGCCGACCGGCGATTGAAGAATGTGGTGCACAGTGGGGGATGGGGAAAAACCAAGACAGACTGTAAAACACCTATAAAGAGGAGGCAGTTTAATATTTATGTGCTGTTATAAATTGGTGTCCGTGTGCTTTTTCCTATTTCTTTTCCTCCACTTTCTTTTTTCTTGTGTGTGAAATGCAGCTAAAGCTCGGTTGGTAAAAGAGTAATGGTCTGTCTATCAGCAGCCGGCGGTCACAACTCATTCAGCTGATGACGAGGGAAGGGAGGGCGGGTGGGAGAGACTGGAGAGAAGCGATCAAATCTGATGGGAATAATCAATGCTGCTGTATCTGACGACTTCATTGTTCTGTTTTAATGGGGTTTCATCACACAATGGCAGGTGTATTCACAAGTGTTGTCATAAACTTGGTTGCTTGATGTGCATGAAAACACCAGCCTGCCATTATGCCTCCTTCACTTCATTCTCTGTGTTACTACTGTTACCACTACTACTACTACTACTACTGCTACTACTACTACTACTACTACCACTACTGCTACCACTACTGCTACTATTACAATTACACAAAATACTTTTACTTATGTTATATGTTTAAAAAATATACACAGGAAGTACATTTTCTTTATAACATGTACTGAAGTGAATTACATGGGTAAAATAGTAAATAGTAGTAAATAGTAACTTTCCACCTCCGCTAATTATTAAAGTATTAAGAATATAGTTAGAAAAACATCCTGAACAGTCTGTTTTAAAGTTATGAAACTCTTGCTACTATTCACTTTTATGATTTATAGCATTACACATTAAGCATGACTTTAATCCAGCCAGACTGTGACCATCTCAAGCTACATAAATGTAGAAGGCTGCTAAAGGAAGGGCATCCAGTTTAAAAGTTATGCCAAATCAACATGCAAGTCTGAGGCATATGAATTATTGTGCCAAACACTGGGTTGTCTACAGGGCTTAATTTGTAAATCAAACGATGCCGGAACAATAATTGCGCTTTGACACTGGAGTCCACAAGGCCAACACTGTTCCCGGAACGTACACACAACACAATGCTTCGGCGCACACACATCCCAAAATACCAAGCAACTGCTCATTTATACTCAATTTTAAATTATATTTTAACATATTTGTTAACATTATTATACATTATAGCGTTTCACTTCAGTGTAATGTGTCAGTGTACGTTTGTGTGATTGCTTAGCTAATCGAGAAATCAGCAGCTACGCATAATTACTGTGCTTTTGTAGGCTCGCTCTGTCATAGACCGACTGTGGCCACCAGTCTGAAGCAAGAACACAGACTCATGCAGCTGTGATCTGTATAAACAAAGTCTAGACTAGGAAAGGGAGCACACAGCAGCAGTAAACTTTCAGCCTATGTTTCTCCTTTTGCTTTCGCTTCTTTTTAGTGACTGTCGTGGAGCTCGCAGTCTTCTCTGCGTAATTGCATTTCATGGCTCCAGGCTCTGTGACCCTCAGCGCGTTAGCTCGAGCTTACAGATGCTTTTGAAGAAACAGAAAAGAACAAACTGCTGTGGATCTATGTCCCGTGTGCACAGGAAATATAATGGAGGAATAAAGAGCGCACATCGAGGGCGCGTGGCGTAAGGTTTCTCTGCGTAACTATGGCCATGTAACAGTGACACTGGCGTTTAACTGGCCCCAGGTCTCATCCTGTGACCCACGATCAGCGCGTCCATATGCATTTGAGTAAAAGAACAAACTGACGTGGCACTGACAGGTCCTGTGCGCTCTCGGGCACAGTGGGGAAATAACGCGCCACATCCAAAGTGCATCACATAGGTCCCCTCCGTGTAACCAAAGTCAGGACAAACCTCAACAGATTTACTGTCTTCTGGCTGTTAGCAAACACATCACTTTTGACTTAAAGAGCAGCAGTCAGCTGTAGCTCCACTCGCGTTTGTAAAATACAGCAGGGATTGGGCGGGGCCAGGGGACATCTCAAGGTACGCACATTGCGTACTGCTGTACACCTGCAGACACCACTGGTGTTAACAGTGGTGAATAGATCTTTCAGTTTGACATGAAGGTCTTTTCCACCGGATTCCCTGTACACTCTATAGTTATTGTGCGTTATTGTGAAGGGCTTTATGTTTAAAACATATGCATTTCCGTGTAATTACACCTCCGACCTCCAACACAGGTTTAGAAGGTAAAAAGAGTAAAATGTAGTCAAAACTTTGTTCTGAGTTGTGCTTGATATAGCGGATCCAAGCAAACAGTTACTAAATCGACCTGGGTCAAAATAAGGGAGTTTCCGGATCCTGTTCCGGCAAGATCTGGCTCAAATTAAGCCCTGGTTGTTCATACCAGTGTTTCTCAAACCTTTTCTCAGTCATACATATTATTCTGCCCTTTGTAAAGTGCAATTGATCAATACTAAATTTGTTAACTGTACAACAGCGCCCTCTTTTGGTTATTCAGCGCTATTGTTTCGTTAATGCATATGTTGAAATCAAGATGGCTGAACGTACTGGCAAGCTGTTCATGTGTTGAGCTTGTATTCACCTTAAAAACGTTGTTGCCTTGGACAATATTTGTCCGTAAGTATTGTTTATACGGAAATATCATTTTGCTTTTATTTTTGGTGTAAGAAATTGGAAATGCATATTACAGCTAAGTGAGCAGAAACATGTTTTTGTATTGTTCCAGTTTTACGATGATCGTGGGATGATGGTTTCGAGCCATCCTTCAATAAATGAGCAATAAAAGAAGACTGCCTTGTTTATTGGAGCGTCGTAAGCTCGCTGTTTAGCTGTGAAAAGTAGTTTACTCATAGCGAGGACAGCAAAGTAAAAGGACAATAGCGCAGCGGGCACAACCACGAGGGGATACTCACAGCAAACCAACCATGAGCCTACGTTCAGGAAAGCGGTATCAACTGGCCTCTCGTCACAAGGAAGACACGCCAGGACTACAAGCAACCGATAACGTGGACACACAAGCTAAGTCTATATGTTCAAATGCATCCAGTAGAATATCCACCGCTAGCTCTTTAGCCTTAAAAGCACGAGCTAAAGCAGACGCGGCACGTGTGCAGCTAGCCTATTCTGAAAGAGAAGCGGCCATAATAAAACAGAAAGCAGACCTGGAAGCTAACTTACACATTTTGAACCAGCAAAAGGCCGTTGCAGCAGCAGAAGCTGAGGCTGCCGTTTACGAAGAAGTAGAGGAACCTGCCAAAAGTGAACTGAGCCAGGCATTACTTGGACTGCCCATTAGTTCAACTCAACGCACAGCAGAGTATGTACAAAAGCACACTGATATCAGTTATGAGGGATTTATGTTAAAAAGTGATCCGCTAGGCTGTCATAAAGCTGCACGTGCACAATGTGAAATGGCTATGGATGCACTAATGGCAGACAATAAAAGCACAGACAGCAGGGAAAAAGTCAACATTAAAGTAGAACAAACACAACCTAGAGAAACATTGGATCCCCCCGGACTGCAGCCATTTTACACACAAGCGAAGCAAAGACCATCTGAGATCCAAGGTGTACAGGACATTACACAGTATCTGACACGGAGAGAAATACTAAGTACAGGACTTTTACAGTTCGATGATCATCCAGAGAACTATTGGGCATGGAAGGCGTCATTTCAAAATGCCATTAAAGACTTAAATGTTAAAGCCCAAGAAGAGCTAGATTTGATGATAAAATGGCTCGGTGTTGAATCTAGCCAGCAAGCCAAGAGAATTCGCTCAGTCCATGTTTTCAATCCAACTGCAGCTCTCACCCTCGTATGGCAAAGACTAGAGGAGAGTTACGGGTCTCCTGAAATTGTGGAAAATGCACTATTAAAAAAGATTGAACAATTTCCCAAACTCAGCAACAGAGATAACATCAAATTAAGAGAGCTGGGTGATATTCTCCAGGAAATCGAATGTGCAAAAGATGGTGGATACCTACCAGGCCTTTCATATTTGGACACGGCTCGCGGAGTGAATCCTGTCGTCGACAAACTACCTTACGGTCTACAGGAAAAATGGATTTCAACTGGAGCCAGGTATAAAGAGGAATACAACGTCGCTTTTCCTCCTTTCAGCGTCTTTTCCAAATTTGTGAGACAACAGGCGAAAATAAGAAATGACCCGAGCTTTGTCATTACACCTCCTGCCACCTCCAGTTTCAAGAAAGAGAAAAATTTCAGAAGCAGTAACAGGCAAGTCATAAGTGTGCACAAAACAGACATTCCAACAAACATCCCTACAACTCAAAACAGTTGTAACAAGTTAATAGAAAGCCCTGATAAGTTATGTCCAATACACAAAAAGCCTCATCCATTGAAAAAGTGCAAGAGCTTCAGAGCGAAACCAATAGAGGAACGTAAGGCATTCTTAAAAGACAACAGAATCTGTTTCAAGTGCTGTAGCTCTACTCAACACATAGCAAAAGACTGTAAGGTGCAAATAAAGTGCATGGACTGTGGTAGTGAGAGACACTTATCAGCGCTACACCCAGGGCCACCTCCCGCTCAAGCTGAGAGCTGTGAAACTGAGAAAGATGATGGCGGGGAGTCACGGGATAATGTATGCATTTCAGTTGTTTCTAAATGTACTGAAATTTGTGGTGATGCAGATAGTCCACATTCATGCTCAAAAATTAGTCCAGTGTTCGTCTATCCAAATGGGAAACGAGAAGAAGCAAAAAAGATATACGCAGTACTTGATGAACAAAGTAACAAGTCACTAGCCAAGTCACAGTTTTTCGAGCTCTTCAACATTAAGACACCCACAGAGACTTACAAACTAAGGACATGTTCAGGACTCTCTGATAAGGTGGGGAAAATAGCAGTGAACTTTGTGATAGAGTCAGTCGGTGGTAAAGTAAAGCTCCCACTCCCTAATTTGATCGAGTGTGACATGATTCCAGATGATAGGAGAGAGATCCCTTCTCCCCAAGTTGCAATGCAGTTTCCACACTTGCAAAATGTGGCTGATAAAATACCTCCAGTGGAAGACCAGGTACCTATCCTTCTGCTTTTAGGAAGAGACATTATTCAAGTACACAAGGTAAGAGAAAGAATCAATGGGCCACACAGTACGCCCTATGCACAACGTTTAGATTTGGGATGGGTTATAGTCGGAGAAGCCTGCTTGGGAAAAACACATAAGCCACCAAATGTTAATGTTTTGAAAACCAACATACTCCAGAATGGCCGAGCGTCATACCTAAGCCCATGTCCAAACTCATTTCATGTCAAAGAGTCACTAAATGGTTACAGTCCTCAACTTAACATCACACCAGCCTTGTACCCTCAGAAGGATATTGTAAATGGAAATACTGATCAACTAGGACGTTCAGTTTTTGACAGAACAAATGATGATGACAAACTGGCACTATCAATAGAGGATAAAAACTTTATTAGTATCATGGAAAAGGAAGTGTATCAAGACAAAGGTAACAGTTGGGTGGCGCCATTGCCATTTCGCTCTCCTAGACAACGCCTTCCAAGTAACCGAGAGCAAGCGTTAAAACGCCTTCAGTCCCTTAGAAAGACATTGGACCGCAAACTTGAAATGAAAAGACAATACACAGAGTTTATTCAAAAGATGCTGGATAATGACCATGCAGAGCTTGCTCCTCCTTTGGACACTAACAAAGAGCACTGGTACTTACCATCATTTGGTGTGTACCACCCCCAAAAACCTGACCAGCTACGAGTAGTTTTTGACTCGAGTGCTGAATTTGAAGGACTGTCTCTTAACAAAGTGTTGCTAAGTGGACCTGACCTAAACAACACTCTTCTAGGTGTCCTTATGCGTTTTAGGAAAGAGCTTGTTGCATTTTCAGCCGATGTGCAACAAATGTTTTATTGTTTTGTGGTAAGAGAGGATCATAGGGATTATTTGAGATTCCTGTGGTATGAGGACAATGACCTCAGCAAAAACATAAGGGACTACAGGATGAAGGTTCATGTCTTCGGAAATAGTCCCTCCCCGGCCGTGGCAATATATTGTATGAGGCGTGCTGCAGCTGAAGGTGAAGAAGAGCATGGACATGATGCAAAGCAATTTATAATGAGACATTTTTACGTGGATGATGGCCTTGCATCCACAGCTAGCCCAGAGGAAGCTGTTGAAATACTATTAAATGCACAAACACTGCTAGCGCAGTCTAACTTGAAACTACACAAAATAGCCTCCAATAGCCATAAAGTTGTGGCAGCATTTCCTGCCTTTGAACGAGCGAAAGACTTAAAAGACTTGGACCTAGAGTTGGATGACGTACCCCTGCAGCGGAGCTTGGGAGTCCTTTGGAACCTTGACAGTGACTGTTTTACTTTTCATGTATCCACGGAAGAAAAACCATACACTAGGAGAGGTGTATTGGCTACTGTTAATAGTTTATATGATCCATTAGGTTTTGTGTCACCTATCACAATGCAGGGAAAAGCCTTTCTTCGCGAATTGTCTGCAGAGCAAAATGATTGGGATAAGCCACTTCCTGTTGAGAGAGAAGAGGAATGGAATAAATGGAGAAACTCATTAAAAGACCTTGAGCAGCTACAGATACCAAGGTGCTATCTCCCATTTTCCCTGTCTATTGCTGTGAGAAAGGAACTGTGCATATTTTCAGATGCCTCCACAATGGCCATAGGAGCAGTAGCGTATCTGCGAGCCCTCGACAATGAAGGGCAGTGGCACACAGGATTTATCATGGGTAAAACTAAAGTAGCCCCACGACCCGCACACACTGTCCCTAGATTGGAGTTGTGTGCAGCTGTTTTGGCTGTTGAGATGTATGAACTGATTAATGATGAAATAGACATTGTTGTAGACACTGTTAGTTTTTTCACGGATAGCAAAATTGTCCTTGGTTACATACACAACAACACAAAGAGGTTTTATACCTATGTAGCTAATCGTGTGACTAGAATCAGGAAATCCACACATCCTGCACAGTGGCATTACATAGCTACAAGTGACAATCCAGCAGACAGTGCCAGCAGACCGATAGCAGCCTCCACATTAATGCACACAAACTGGCTTAGTGGACCATCTTTCTTGACACAGCAGAGTTTACAGACATTGCACTCTGACATTTTCGCACTCGTAGAGCCCGAGGCAGATGCAGAGATTAGACCTGAGATAAAGACTTTAATCACCAAAGCATTAGTAACACATCTAGAGTCACATCGTTTTGAAAGATTCTCTCATTGGATGAGATTGTGTCGCACCTTTGCATCACTAAAGCGGGTAGCAGCATCATTCAAGAAAACTACAGTGCGCACAGAACGTAAAGGCTGGAAGTGTTTTAATGACACGAGCACTACTGATGAACTCTTTAAAGCAGTTAAGTACATTATTTTCACAGTACAAAGTGAAATCTATGAGAAAGAGTACAGGTGCATGAAAGCGAATCAGCCACTACCAAAGCAAAGCTGCCTAAAAAAGTTGAACCCAGTTATTGACGAAGACGGCTTGGTCAGAATTGGAGGGCGCTTGGCACTTGCGAATCTTAATGAAGCTGAGAAACATCCATTCATTATTCCGCACACTCACCACATTGCTGTTCTTCTCGTCAGATACTATCATGAAAAGGTAGCACATCAGGGTCGTCATATAACAGAAGGCGCGCTCAGAGGAGCTGGATTTTGGATTATTGGTGGCAAACGTCTCATATCTTCTGTCATTCACACATGCGTGCTCTGTCGTAAGCTTAGAGGAAGACTTCAGATTCAAAAGATGGCAGACTTACCCATAGACAGGCTGTCACCTACACCACCATTCACAAGTGTAGGACTTGATGTCTTTGGTCCCTGGTCAGTCACAACACGTCGCACCAGGGGAGGGAGCGCAGACAGCAAACGTTGGGCTGTACTATTCACATGCATGTCCACAAGAGCAGTGCACATTGAACTTATTGAATCACTGTCAACATCTAGCTTTATCAATGCACTGAGAAGATTTTTTTGCATTCGTGGACCTGCACAAATACTTCGCTCCGACAGAGGTACAAATTTCATTGGAGCATGCAATGAATTAAAAATTGATCACAAGGACGCTGTGCTAAACACCTATCTGCAGGAAAAAGGATGTACGTGGTTGTTCAACTCCCCACACTCCTCACACATGGGTGGGTCATGGGAGAGACTCATTGGTGTTGCCAGAAGGATCCTGGATGGTATTCTTTTAAAATCCACACATATTCAACTCACACATGAAGTATTAAGTACATTCATGGCAGAAGTTATGGCAATAATGAATGCGAGACCACTTGTGCCAGTATCAACAGACTCAGACAACCCGACTCTTCTTACTCCGGCAATGCTCCTAACCCAGAAAACCAATGCCTTATCTGCACCATCAGGAGGTTTTGCCCCTCCGGACCTCTATTCCAAGCAATGGAAACAAGTACAATGTCTTGCAGACTCTTTTTGGAAACAGTGGAGGTCAGAATACCTTGTGACTCTTCAGCAAAGGAGAAAATGGACGGATGATAAACCGAATGTTAGTGTTGGTGATATTGTTTTGCTGAAAGACGTTCTGACACACAGAAATGACTGGTCCATGGGACGCATCATTAAAACATTTCAGGGCAAGGACAATAAGGTTCGAAAAGCAGAAGTAAAGACTGTAAAAGAGGGAAATGTCAAGGTGTTTTTGAGACCTATTACAGAGATGGTTTTACTTCTACCAGATGGTAAATAGACTTTGTTATGGTTGTTAATTCTTTAGAATGTTTATATTAAGCGTGGTTAGTAGTGGTACAATTGTATTGTACCAGGCAGGGAGTATTCTGCCCTTTGTAAAGTGCAATTGATCAATACTAAATTTGTTAACTGTACAACAGCGCCCTCTTTTGGTTATTCAGCGCTATTGTTTCGTTAATGCATATGTTGAAATCAAGATGGCTGAACGTACTGGCAAGCTGTTCATGTGTTGAGCTTGTATTCACCTTAAAAACGTTGTTGCCTTGGACAATATTTGTCCGTAAGTATTGTTTATACGGAAATATCATTTTGCTTTTATTTTTGGTGTAAGAAATTGGAAATGCATATTACAGCTAAGTGAGCAGAAACATGTTTTTGTATTGTTCCAGTTTTACGATGATCGTGGGATGATGGTTTCGAGCCATCCTTCAATAAATGAGCAATAAAAGAAGACTGCCTTGTTTATTGGAGCGTCGTAAGCTCGCTGTTTAGCTGTGAAAAGTAGTTTACTCATAGCGAGGACAGCACACACACACATATATATATATATATATATATATATATATATATATATATATATATATATATATATATATATATATATATATATTTGTATAGCTAAGTACCCCCAACTACCGCTTCAGCATTGATAAAAAGGGTTTTTCAGGAAAGTGAAATGAAATACTACTTGTATTTCAGCCGCTTGTATCCATGATCTTGTCCTTTTGGTCATGACCCAAAGCTCATGACCATAGGTGAGAGTAGGAACATAGATCGACCGGTAAATCGAGAGCTTTGTGTTTCAGCTCAGCTCCTTCTTCATCACGACAGACCGGAGCGCCTAGCCACCCCATGAGTTTCCTCTGCAGGGTGGCTGGGCGCTCCCTTAGAGATAGGGTGAGGAGCTCTGTCACCAGGGAGGAGCTTGGAGTAGAGCCACGGCTCCTCCACATCAAGAGGAGCCAGCTGAGGTGGCTCAGGCATCTGTTCCATTTGCCTCCAGGACGCTTCCCTGGGGAGGTGTTCCGGGCATGTCCCAATGGGAGGAGGCCCTGGGGAAGACCTAGGAAACACTGGAGGGACTATGTCTCTTTCCCTGGTAGAGCTGGAGGAAGTGTCTGTGGAGAGGGAAGTCTGGGCATATTTGCTTAGACTGCTGCCTCCGTGACCCGGTCCCAGATAAGCAGAAGAAGATAGATGGATGGAAATGAAATACCAAGTGAAATGCCATTCTCATTACCATTTTAATGTATGGACATATTTATTATCTTAACATATCCCCCTAATTTTGAAACAAACTACTATTTCAATACTAAAACATCACATTTGAAACTGGAGTACTGCAGGGTTTGGTTTTGGGGCCAATTTATTTTTGTAGCACATAACCCCTCTTGGACCAATTTGTTTTAAAATGGTTTCTCATCATGATGGTCAACCTTTCTGCTCTTTCAGGAACTCTTTCACTCTTTATCTACACTGTTGGAGTGACATGAAGAAATAGTCAGCCAACAGTCACCTCCCACAAAAAAGCCTCAAACTCTAATCTTTGCTTCTGACAACAACACCTTGGTTGACTGGGCTTGTCTGAGCTGACCTGGCTAGTCCAGCCTCACACACCTTGGTCTTGTGTGTTAAAGCAGTCGGCAGTATTTGATAAGAGCTGCATAGTGATAGACAGCTTTGGGTCTCATATGACAACCCCACAGCGTAAAGTTTACAAACAGAATGAAGTGAAACAACAGATAAAAGATGATTGTCAGACGGAGAATGCAGGAATATAGGAAACTTCCAACAATAGAGTGATTACAAATAATTTAAATAAATAAGACGTGATGAGAAACTGTATTTTTGAGTTGTGAAATGGTGCTTTAAAGATACTATACCAGAGCAGAGGCTGTGGTCAGTTGTATGGAGGAGGTGGGCAGCTGAAAGCGGCAGAGAAATGAAGCGCAGGTCTGGTCCGCTCTTACGCTCGGCTGAACATCATCAGTGTTGAATTACACCTCAAAGTGATTCACCAGCACACACTTCACATGGACCTGCCGCAATATTTGGCATTATTGCAGCACGAGTGAAACCCATCGACGAGAGATGGCGTACTGCATCCTAATGGAAAGTCGCTGGCTTGGGAAAATGACATTTGGGAAGTTATTTTTGCTGGGAATGATGCACAGACACGATGCAGCCTGGATAGCTTGTTGATTTCAGAGTTAATTTTACTGTGAAATGGGGCAAAACCAAACACAGCAAATGTTTTAATTAACATCCTAATTGGCACTGTTTAGAAAACTCTTGAATGGCGCACTGGTGATGGTCTCGACTTGTTTGTTGATTGGTTTGTTTTTTTTTTGTTAGCAAGATGATGCAACAAGCGCCATGCAAGATTTTCATTATTCTTTAAGGAAATGTTGGTAATGGGCTAAAGAAAAAGAGTTTTTAAGGCTTCTGTACCAATGCAAGCTATTGATAAACCCCACTCCCAAGATACAGACATGAGCCACAAGAGGTCAGTAAAGGAACTCTTCTTTTTTTTTTTTCTCAATAGATTTACACATGAACTAGAATGGTGTTTCCCAATCAGGGGTACAGGGAGCCCCTAGGGATACGTGAGCACTTTGCAGGGGGTACTTGGTACTTTATTTCACAGTTTAATTGATGAAAAATATTTGGAATGTTTTGATATTGAACTATTGAAAATTATGAAAGACAAGATCAAGTGTCTCATTGATAAAAAGGAAGTGAAACTGCTAAAAATTATTAGAAAACAATATATTTTGTTACTTTTTTAAGGTTTAATAGCTTGTTTTAAAGGGGAGTTATTGAAATTATTGAAAATTTTCTGTGTAGAAAATTTGTTATGAGTTAAGATTATTATTTATTTTTATTTATGTTAATTTTGAACATTAAAGTTCCAGTACCTGATTGTCTTTTTCAGAACCAGGAAAGAGAGAGACAGTTGAGTTTCAAACGGAAGCCCCGCCCTTAGCTCCTTACTCACTCTCACAAACCCCTCCCAGGCTTTTCTCTCGTCTCGCGCGTGAATTCATGTGCGCCTCATACGCGTGCACAACTCGAGACTGAAGCGGCGAGTGAAATGGAGATTTAGGCATAAAAATGGCAACATGTGCATTTCATGCTCACTGTACATAGACTGCTAATCCTGTCCCAACACAAATCATGACAGTACTGGGAAATTGGTGTTAGTAGGTGAGGACACGTAGCTATGAGAAAGCTGAGCGTGTGGAGCTCTGAAATGATGGGTCTCAAGAGCGATAAGGTCCGGAGACTACAGCGCTAACTATATTAGCATTAGCAACATAAGGCTAAGCCCTGGCAACGTAAGGCTTATATCTGTTTGCAATTTGTTTAAAATGTAATGAAACAAGAAAAACTGACCACAATGCTAGTGAATATATATATATATATATATATATATATATATATATATATATATATATATATATATATATATATATATATAGTGAATATATAGTGAATAGAAACTTAGTTTGCAATGCAGTTGTGTAACGTTAGTTCTCTCCATCTTTGGAATGCAGTTCCAATATTTATTCGTGTTTTATTTCTTTTATCGTCCCATTTGTGCTTTTCTGGTGTCTTTACTCCTTCTGTTTTCCTTTGTTTAGGAGCTTTAGCAGTGTATACTGTAACCGCTAATGCAGGAATCGCCACTTTGCCCTCTGGTACTTCAGCCATGCTGTCTCTGTTTACGAATTGTGCACGCGCAGACCATGACAAAGACACTGAACAGCCAATGGGGTTCTCTCTGAAGTCCATGGGCGTCAGGAGGCTTGTGATTGGCCAAGGCCTCCACCGTCCCTGTGTTGGAGTTCCTCCTATCTCTATTGAGTGTTCATTTCTCAAAATTGCTTATAATAACCAACAGATGGGATTATAAAGCAAGATTTTTTCAACAACGATTGCTTTTGCAATATACTATATGGGGTCTAAACCATTTTTCTCAACTAGATGAAAAATATATTAGGTACTGTAACTTTAAAATATATAGTAAAATAAATGTAATGGGGTTTCTAATGTTATATTTAAATTATATTTTACTTTAAAGGCAGGCAGAAAATGACTTAATTTTGAAATTGAGTTATAAAATGTTTTTGTACTAATAATACAAACATTTTAATAACAATTGTAATGAGTTATTAACACATATGAGTAGAAGGGGTACTGATGTTATGACAAAAAAGCCCAGGGGGTACACAAGACAAAAACGTTTGGGAACCACTGAACTAGAAGATCCCTGGTTTGAGTAAAAGTCTGGGCACTGTACCTAAAAAACATTATGTGATAGGGGCAATACTTTGGGGAGGTATCTGCTCTCTGTAAAAAAACAACAACAACTTTTCGTTACTGGCATGGTAGAATGGCATTTGGAAAATTTTTTTTACCCTGGATACCAAACACACTCATGCTGCAGAGTTGCCTGCCCTTCAACGTAGGAACTAATTTCACATTGCATCAAAACCACAATAAGTCAACCCACACAATACAAAATCGAAATCTCTTGGAGGATGTTTTTTTTCCCTACATGCTCCGTGTGAAGCAGGATGTCCTTAACAAGGCATGGCATTTAGAAAGAATAATAGTAACCCGGCGCGTCCTCCTCGTGAATCCCGCGGCTGTTGCAGTGAAATTTCATTAGCCGTCCTGCCTTGGTCTGACAGCTCTGTCTGTCATTCACCGCCAGCTGCAGCTCACTGTTCGAACGGGGATGCAAATTCACTTCTCACACCACACTCGTCCATTTTGCAGCTTCTCTCTCCAATCTTTGTACTTTCTCTGCCGTAATTAACCCCTAATTCCTGCAGCTTCTATTCTGTGTGTGTGTGAATAGCAAATGAGAAATTGCGACTTTCTGTGACATCTGGCTTCAAGCTGCACCCTCTCCACACTACAATTACAAGGAAAGGGCTGAATATCAATAGCAGTGCCAGAAAACTGTGTTCAGTTCAATGAAACATGTATTTTCATTAAAGTTTAATTTTCGAGTGACTTACTGTGCTCTTTGCTTTTTTCATACACAATGTCTTTTCCTGTGAAAGCAGCATGTAAAGTACTTTTTCAACCCTGTACCATGTGAGGCTGCCTTAACTTCACACTTTAAAGCAACACAAAGATTTGATCAACTACAATTTAAATATGGAATGAATCATCTAAAAAAATGAAATAAAAGAATCAAGAACAATAATTGTATTTTAAACATATCTATAAAATAGAATATATTAAGTAAGTATAAAACTGGTAATTAAACTGATGGTCTGTGACACTGCTCAAGTCTTGTAATGAATTGAATTGTAAAGGATTTAATTAGTATGCAAATTGTGAGCTGATACTCTAAATTCAGACTGAAACTACTCTTTAAGAAAGTGCTACAATCCTTATGTTAAAAAAATGACAGGTAATATAAAATTACTCCTCTTTCTGCTCGTCTTCATTTATTTTTCATTTTGCTGTCATGTAGAATCAGATGATTTTTCTGTGCTTTTTCTTTTACATTATGAACATAAATTAGGGCCGGGAATCGATGCAAAAAAAAAAAAAAACTAATAAATTGCAAATCTGAAAAAAAATTAATCGCGATTAATCATGATTAATAACTGGTAGTTATTAATCGTACAAACACAGAATTGTAAATTTAGAAAGTTTATTTTGAATTAACCTTCACATACTTTACTGTAAACTTGTGCAATGCAAACAAAACTTACAAAGAAAATAAATTGATAGTCTCTTTGAGACCTGTAACAAATACACAAAACTTACCTAAAAAAGCTCTGGGGTGCTCAGCTTTTAGATGATATGTTCGGGACGAGTTACTCCAGTGGTAATTGAACTCATCCTTGAATAGACTGCAAATAACTTTTGTTTTGTCTATATTGCTGTCTGGTGATGATTTGAAGCAGAATTGTCCATTTAGCAATGTGTCTTTTTGGTCACTCATGTTGCTTTAGCTCGTTCACTTGTTGCACTGTTGTTACCCACAGGAAACAGAAATGTGTCTTCTTCTATGCTTGCGTGGTGCATTTCTGCCCCGCTGGAAGACCTGCGGCGCGTTGCTGCCTCTGTCAATGTTGTCGTAATGTTTTTGTTGTGATCAAATTAAACAATGCATCAATTGAAATTAACGCAATTAAATCAATAAATTCACGCAATGCATTAATGCGATAATTTTCCCAGCCCGAAAATAAATAAATAATACATACAATGTACCAAAAGATTCATCCTCCCATACAAAATACAGTGAACTACAAAAATATAACTTACGAGTCAAATATGTAATGTCTAACTTTTGTAAGGGGCTTTTACTTATAGGAATATTTGTTCGCCCAGAGAAAACCCACTCAAACACGGAGAGAACAAACTCAGAAAGGGCCTGCTCAGTCTGGGAATCTCACTCATGACCTTCTTTACTATGGGGCAACGAGGGTGAGTACCTGTCCTACTTTTGGTTGTACTGCACAGCCATTTAGGCATCTGTCCCACCGTCCCACTTATTCAGATAATGTCCCTGTTTTTCATTGGTGCTCAGTGGATCTTAAAAAAGTATAAAAAGAGATTAAAGTAGCCTAAAGAACAAGGTAAGGTCATTATTCCTTGTGTAAAATGTAGAATAAATATTTGTGGACATCGTGTCTTGATAGGTTGGAATAATATAGCTGGGGTGTTGCTGCCCCTGTGTTTCAGGACAGGCCTCTCTGTGGAGCTGTGAGCTGGAGTTGGTGCCGGATTGTTTTGAGAAAATGCAAACTGAGAGCTTTGATTTTTTTCTGTTCCATTTTTTTTTTTTTCAATGAATAAATTCTCAGTAAAGAAATTACTTTGCAAAATGTGTGTTGTTGGGGTGAAACAACAGCACATGTGCAGCCTCATGAACTTATGTACACAGTCTAGCGTTCACTTTTAAACAAGATGGACTAAAACAATTCAACACAAGTGGGGGAGGGACCCAAAATATGTGTCCTCGCTGGTCTAAATATTTGTGAGTATGTCTCTAAACATTGGACTGTTGTTGTTCTGCTTGTTCAGGGCAGGGTGCTGTTGAATGCATCTCCATTGTGGGGAATATTTTGGCAGCTCCCTTCCATTTTGGGGTCACCAAAATAAATCATTAACATGGTTACTTTGGCATCATATGTTTTCTGTTGATCCTGATTCAATCCCTTCCACACCTCTTCACTAACAGAAGAGAGTATTTTTTTTCATATTAAATGACTAAGAACAACCAGCCATTATCTTTTTTTTTATTATAACAAAATAAAAAAGGCTAATTAGTTTATTTATAATGCTACTTATGCTACAAATGTAAGAGGGATTTATATTTATATTATATTTAATCAAAATGCTGTTAATATTTCACTAAGTCAAAGTCAATAAAGTGACAGAATGCAATATGTCAGTCTTAAGAAGTTTTTAATGACAGCTCTCACTCTTTGTCACTTTTCCAATTTCTTGACTCTAGTTTCTGCCTTATTCCCTCTACGGCCTCAGCTTGTCCCCCATCCCCATGTGCTCTGCTGACGTCCCGGGCCACACGCTCTGTCTCTCCCCAGCGGGACACTCTCTCGGTCACAATCTGCACATCTCTCATCCAAACCACAGTGCTGTCATTTGTCAAACTCCTCCAAGTGTCTCCGGAGCAGAGGCAGGATGCTCTGGAACACACACACACTGGTGCAGAGGCTGGGTGTTGTGGATAGAGATGGATGCTCCGAGCCTCTAAGTATTCAGAGACATTTAGTGTGTGTGACAGACAGTCAATCAGTCTGTGATGGGAGGTAATCCCACACAGGACACATCAATTTGTTTTTTCTTTGGAGACAAACAGGAGAATGCAACAGTGGTGTTTCTGTTGTACATGAAGCAAATTTGATGAGAACTTACTATATTTATTTTACTGAAGATAGCAATTACAAATCAAAGGGGGGAGGGGGGCACAGTGGCAGAGTGGTGTTGTTCCTCCCAGTGATGAGGCTGTGAGATTGATCTTTCTGAGTAGCCTGGTTTCCTGATTGCTCTAGTGAATAAATGTGAGCGTGAATAGTTGTCTTTCTGTGTGTGTCTCTTCGTCAGCCCTTCCACTGACTGTCCATTGTCCAGGTTGTACCCCGCCCAAGGCCCGTAGTTACTGGGTTAGGCTCTAGTACCCGCGATTCCTAACAGGAATAAGCATAAGAAGATGAAAGAAATACAAACTGAACTTAGACAAAAAGTTGTGTGGCTGAAATATTTTACAATTTTATGAAAAATACTTGCTCTTGAATTTCATGGCAGCAACACACCTCAAAAAATTGAGACAGATGCAACAAATGGCTAGAAAAGTAAGTGATATTAACAAATGAAGGAGCATTTTGAACCTGGCTATATTATTAAGCAGCATGTCAGTAAGAAAAATTGGTTTTAAAGGGGCATTTTAGAAAGGTGGAGTTAATTGTTTTTATACTGACATACAAAATATTTATATAGACATAGATGCAAAAAATATAACAGCAGTGCATGAGGGGACTTTATCTTTAACTGCAGGACGATAAAGCTTGTGATGGGTTTAAATGTTTATGGGACACTTAATATCTTCAAAATCATTTAATTGGTTTTCTGACCTGAAGCAGGCAGAAGAAACAGTACAGTAGAGTTCATGTGCAGTGGGTTCATCAGCTAAAAAAAAGAAATTATTCGAGTTGCACAAACTGTGTTACACTTTGCACACGTATGCAAGATTTTTAGAGAAATGTTTGTCAGCTCACCCGGGACGCTCTCCCATCCTCTTTTTAGTGAACTTCCTTTAAGTAAGGATTAAAACAGTCAAATCTGTTTTCTTTGAACATAAGCCAGCTAGAGTTTTACCATGTTTTGCAGGCTCTTGGAAGCTGTGAATTGCAATGTGTTCAAAGAAATCTGTTCATCTTGTAATAGTAAAAAGTTAATGGTTTACAGATACAGGCATTATTACCATATAAAGAAGGGATGTCTGTGGCATAAGAACTGAATGAATTTTCTAGACAGACTAACTCTTTTCCTATTCTATACAAAGAAGTTAGTCTGGTACCTCATGGTTTGAGTTTTATTTCTATAGGCGTAACAATCACAGACGGAGTAACCAATCAGAGAAACAAATGGTGGGACGTAAGCAGTGCACCGCTGACCCGTATAAAAAAATAAAAAAAAAAAACACACAAAAAAAACAACAACAAAAAAAAAAAAAAAAAACACAAGGCCTATGAAGAATATGCTAGTTTTATCATAAAACACCAAAATATGCTGTATTATTAGCAACTCCATACTTTTTTCTGAATAGGGACAGCGGAAGCCAGTTGTACAAAGATAAAAAAAAATGTTTGAATGTGGTTGATACATCAGTGATCAGCAGGACTTTACTTTTGTTAAAATGAAGAAAAAATCAAACAGAGGACTGAACAACAATGTGGCAGAATCAACAGGTGACCAAGGAAAGTGCTAAATGCTGTTAATCAGGTGAGAGAAGTTATAAAATCTGCTCTACAGCACAACCATAAATATTGCTCCATACAAGCTGGTGCCATTTTGGTTATTTTTGATAAGAGATTATCTTCTGCATTTTTAAGACGTGCTGCAGATCAACGGCTGTAATAGGCCGGTTCCAAATCAACTGATCGGAAACAGCTCGCTGCAGCAGAGGAACAAAATTTTGAAGAGAAAGTGGGAGGGGCTTGCTGGCCAGGCTATGAGTTTTAGGCAATCTTGGATTTCATAATGTTAATGGTATAAAAGTAAACTTAGTAAACTTCTACTACCTTTTTCAAATGAAGAAAACCCTTTTTGGGACCTTTTTGTTCAAATATTTCCTTTTGATAAAACTTTTTAACAAACTGCATTATTGTAATATACAAGTCTAAACTTTATAAAAGTACATCTCCACAGAAACACTGTTGACTGTTGTGAGAGTAAATGATTTGCATTGCGGCTCACTTTCATGTTTCTTTCTGTGTTTGCCTCCTGCCTCTTCGCTGTAGGTTATGAATTTGGCTTTGGTTTGCTTGTTTATCTGCACTCATTTCTCCTGCTGCCTCTCTCACTGGGACAGAGGAGGTGGAGATCTGGCCCATCAGAGCTGACTAATGCTGGGAGAACACAGCCTCTGAGCAATGAGAGCCGTGTCTGGATCATTTATACCAGGATAGTCCTATCTGAGGGCCATCGGAGACACTGGAGGCAGGGTTTGAGATCTCACAGGTAAACACAGTGGGACGTGACCTGTTTAAAGTCACCTCCTCAAGGGCACCTTTACAAGAAGCGACTATGACTCATATAAGTCTCTATAGAAGCCCTCTATAGATGAGAAGCTAAACATAAACATAAAGAATATATATTCAGATTGCTTTTTTATGTTTGTTGGGTTATGATCTGGTTGAGTGAAAGTCTCAGGATACTGTCAGTAGAAAAAAAAAAAAAAGAAAAAAAAAAACATATTGAGAACCTTTCACACAAGACACTTGTTGCCTTGCTTTCTGAACTGCCACTCACTGCTTACAATATTCACGATATTGCCAAAAGTTTTGACTCACCCACCCAAATAACTGAATTCAGGTGTTCCAATCACTTCCATGGCCACAGGAGTATAAAATCAAGCACCTAGGCTCCAGCTTTGTGGAAAAGTTTGGGGATGGCCACTTCCTGTTCAAACATGACTGCACCAGTGCACAAAGCACTGTCCATATATTTGTATATTTAAAAAATCTGCTTAAATTTTAAAAATTGGTGAAATACATTTGTAGCTTTGCCTTTTATCAAGGTTTAGTTATTATTTTTCACTGAAAATATTTGTGCTATGGCCATGTGTTACCCCATAGCTGATAAGCCTCTGTTGAGTTTTCAAACAGATTTTTCCAAAAAGTCTATGGGAAAAAAGAGTTTATTTAGTTCAATTGTAGAACTACAGTATAACTGGTCAGGTAGTATTAACGTTTATGAGGTATCAGGGTATCATTTTTACAGTAGTGACTTCCATTATGTTACGCTCTTGACTGGATAATTCATTTTCCTTAAAATATGAGGAAAAAAATTGGTAGTGCAAGTGGATCTGGATGGGCATTTGTTGTTTCTGGACTTGGTAACTTGTACACTGTGGTATTGGCTCTATTAAAAACCCACATACAGTATCCAGGCAGTATTTCTTAGCCCAGTTTGTTTTCTTGTGCTAATGTCAGCTCACTTCAGCCGCAGGACTTAGTGGGTTTAGGGCCGTTGTTCATGTAGGTCAGGAGTTGTTTTTTCCTTTTTCTTTCTTTGTTTGTGTGGTTTACAGCTAAAGCACTGGACATTCCCTGAGGTTTCCAAACTGTGGTCCGATCTCTGAAACCACAGCTCTCCCTCTGTTCTTCACACTCACTTAAACTGGATCAGAGCAGACCAATTTATCACAGCCATCTTTATTCACAGGGATAACACAGGCCTATATGAACTTAATGGACACATACACTCTCCCTCCGTCAGAAGGATTCTTTATTTACATCAAGTACAGGCAGATGCTTACACTGAAAACTTGTGTGGTGTAATTTAAGGCCCTATACTTTATTTTAAAAAGTAGGTGAGTCTGGATCCCCAGCCATAGTGAGCCATTTTCAATTACAACCACATTCAAACAAACCAACTTTTTCACCAAATCCTTGTACAACTGGCTTTTGCTGCTTTCCCCATTTATAAATTAGTACAGAGCTGCTTATAATACAGCGGCATGGCAAAACCGGTGACAATTCTTCATAAATGCCATGTTTGTTTTGGATATGGGTCATCAGCACACTGCTTTCATCCCATCCTTCATTTCTGATTGGTTACTCCATCTGTGATCTGTGAAATGAAACTCAAGCGTCTATCTAGAAAATCCTAATATTTGACAAAATAGTATTTGACATTTTATTGTTCCTGTGTCCTGAAAGCAATAGGCAGCAGACCTGGGAAAGAAAGGGAAAGACAGAAAATAAAGTTATTTTGCTGATTATCTGTGACTCCTACCGTAACAACATATCCCAGCATGTTCCTCCTGTAATTTGTCTTTCATATAACTCCATCTTTCACCGAATTCCTCCCCTCTCAGTCCCATCTCTGTCCTGTTCTGATCCGGTCTGTGTTTGCAGGTTGAGTGACATATTTTGGCCTTGTTGCAGACAATGAGATCCTGGCTCCTTTCACATAGGTATCACTCTGTGCCAGTCGGGCCCAGAGTCTGTCAGGAGCAGTGTGATCTCAGAAAGAGTCGCGTCAGACAATCATAAGATGGTGTCCCACTGCCCCAGGCCTTCTACTTTATACCATTGTTGCTGCAGGCCACTGGGACATCCCTGAGCATGGAAAAAGAGGCTATAGAGATACTCTGCTTGCACCATGTCATCAGTAATAGCTGCCGTATAGAAAATTATAATGGGGTTATTAAGGTCACACAATAACACACCAGCAGTGTACTTTATATGTGCCAGCAACACAATAACATCACCTGCCCACACTTTACACTGGTATTAATCTTCCCCATATAAAATGTAACCAAAGAGACAGCACCATTTATCCGGCTGCTAAGGACAAGTACAACATGTCCTGACAGGGCTACATCACAGTTTATTGTCTGTAGTTTTCTGTGAACTGTATTATACTAACACAGACCTCAAATTAATCCAGGCACAAGGCGTCACAAGCCTGCGTACTTTATTTGCCAGTCCCAAGCCTAAATAAATGCAGAGGGTTGTGTTAGGAAGGGCATCTGGCATGAAACCTATGCCAAATCAATATGCAAATACACAATAGGAGGCAGATAATTTGCTATAGCAAAAAGAATGGCACGATTTTCAAACTAGTGTATATCATCACAAGATATTATTTATGGAGTTTGTAAATCTTTTCTTTTTATATTTTTTAGTTGATTACTGGGCTCCTTATTTGTCAAAACTACAGCCACAAGGGAAGCTGAAAGCAACAAAAACAACAAAAAAGATAAACACCTAAACTTTATGATGACTATAAGTCTGTCACACACTGATTACAATCATTCTTTGCTGATGTTAACCTTGAAGATGTACTCACAGACCTCCAGACTTTACAGATTTTTGCCAACAAAGTTAGAGTTAACTTATTATTGTATATACCACAGAACCAAATACGGCCATGTTTTGTATTTTTTTTTTTTTATTTTTTTTTATTTATTTATTTAAACGGGACAATGCATGTTAATGAATAGACAGGCATATAGCATGAATGTAAACATACCGGATTCTAGCAAGAATGCTAATTTCATTCCGTTGTCCCAAGGGTAATCCTTTATTAGTTTTTATATTTTAACTTTTATCCATTTATTTCTATAAAAATCCCAAAGAACATTATTTCTCCAGCCAACACCTGAAACGTTACGATGACTGTAAGTCTGTCTCTTACCAACTAAGTGTGTAATTACCATCTGGCTTTCCTGCTGTTAACCTTGAAGATGTATCACAGACCTTTTCTCTCAAGAATAAAAGATTGTTCTGTTACATATGACTGTCTACTTCAGTGATTTTCAACTGGTGGGCCAGAACAAAAAAGGGTTGAATTAAGTTTATCACAAGTTATTCTGAGCCTAAATATTGTTTTATTTATATGAGCTGGAAAAACCTGGATTTTAAAATACAGATGCCATAAAGGTAGTTGATAGAAAAAACAACTTTGGCTATTTAAAAGTCATGATAAAAGGATCAGGAATAAATGTAGGTCCTACAGTCAGACCAGCTAAGAACCTCTGGTCAACTCTACTGAGATTTTGAGTGAGGTTGTTACAGCATGTAGGTCAGGGGCATCCAAACTTTTTTCAAAGAGGGCCAGATTTCTCTCCTGATGTCCCTCCTGTACGCCGAATAAAATAGAGAATGAATAAAATGCACCCTGTTTTATATAGTATTTTTTATACTATTTTGTTTTCAAAAGCCAAATAATTATACACTATTTTCTCTGACAACACAATCTAACAGAAGTCCCAAAAGATGAAATCTTTGAGCATAAAAACTGCAACTGCAATTATTTTTTTGACAAACCAATATGAAAATACATAGAGCAGTAGATGAGCTGCACAAATGTTCAGATAAAGCTACAGAAACACAGTATGAAAGCACTGGTGGGCCATAAGTAATGCATTTTGTCATAAGTAATTAGTAAGTAAACACAATTGCTTTGCTTTATTAAAATACTTGAGTCAAAGTATCTAGTTACTTTTCAACTCTGCTACACACTGACATACTGCACTCTTTAAATTAATATTGTTTTCAAATACGTCATTCACTTCTGGCTTTATATAGCTGCCAGACTCTTGTGTCTGATTTCCATTGCTCAGTAAAGGTTACATCACAGTTTATTATTGCAGTAACTGTACTGTTTTTGTCCACTGATACTTAGTTCTTTGTGCTATAAAACCAGGTGTGCAAAAGACCATAAACAGTGAACAGGTGGCCTATTGTTGCAGTGACAGGATGAATAAGGCTGCTTGATGCCTCTATTTGTGGCTTGAATGCTCAACTTACTCCAATAAAACGTACTGTTATTTCAATATTCATGCGCTCGATTCAAAGACTGTTTTGGGGAGGTTTCATAAATTGGCAGTAAGTCTCTTTTGGCATTTTCTTTTATTATCTCCAAGATGCATCTGTTTTGCTCACTGTTTCCTCGTTTAGACGTGTGACGGCGTGTTTGTGTGCATACATAAACTTTGAGTGAGTCCCACGTGTGCCGCTGGATGGCCGTAAAGACAAGGACAGGCTAATTAACAGTTTGAATGAGCGAACAGGGGAGAATAATCCCACATGTGCACAACAGGGACGAGAGCCGCTGTCTCAAAAGGCCAGGAGCCAGAGCGGGCAGTGGACGCACTCCAAAACCGTTTGCTGGCTATTGTTATGCAGGATAATCCACAACCTGGCAACGGGCAGCTGCGCCAGGTGGTCCTGTCAACACAGCAGAAGAAGATGAGGCGGAGTGGTGCATGCTGGGCCAGTGCTGGAGGACTATTGAATGTATAATGCTCTAAGACTGATGTGTGTAGGTCAAGAGTGAAACAAGATGGGACGAGTTTTATCAGGGTCCTGCATGGATTTTCTGAAACACTGAGCAGCCAGCAGGTTTCAGGTTGCTATGTTTGAGTGACCACTTAATTTTAGTACAGGGTAATTCATCATGATCTGAGAAAAAAAAAAAAAAAAAAAAAAACATGTATTAAGATAGACCACATGCAAAAAGTTTATGAATTTATTCTGCCCAGGTAAACCTCTCTTCCATAAGTTTGATACATTCTTCTTTAAGCATGAAACCAAGCTCTACATTTCATTAAGCTTATCGTATACTATAAAATATGATAAAATAATAAAACATACATCTGAACTAATTAAATTCTGGCTTTTAAATTTGGCCTGTAACTTTTGTAAAGGAATTGCAACAACAGCCAGTGAGCAAAAAAGTTAATCTCAAGCCCTGATTATACACAATAATCATTACAAAATTACTCTGAAAGAAAGAAATAATACATTTTACAGTCACATATTTTTACCAGTTCCTTTTTTGTTTCAGGTTCTATGCCGTTTTTAAAATGTATTTATAGTATATTTATTATGATTATTTTTATTTCATTTGTTAAATTTTTTAGTTTTATATTCTTATTTTTTCGGCTTTATTTGACAGTTGAGTAATGATAGTAAATCATGTGGGTGAAAGCAGGGACACACATTCTGCAAAATGTCAGAGTCCGGACTCAAACCCACAACGCTGAGGCAGGCTGTAGTTGCCCTGTATATGCGCCACAGCTCCAACACTGGCGCTATGTATTTCTGATTACATTTTAAACATATTTTTACTTTTATTGAGTGCATTCTGGAGAAAAGATGTAACTTTTAAAAAGCAGGTGAAGACACTTATTTAGACAAGCTTTTAGTTGACTGAGTTTGATGTTTTATTGTTTTAGCTGATTGTTTTTTACTTTTTTTATTTTCGCCTGTCTTATGATGTATTTTTCTGCACTTTATGAAGTGCTTTGTGATTTTTATCTGTGAAAGGTGCTCTATAAATAAAGCTTTCTCACTTACTTACCTACTTTAACTACTTACTTTAAGTATTTTTACCAATAGTAGAAGTGTTAGTACTAATTGTTGTGGTGCTGTGTGAGTAAAACATGTATTAAAATAGTTGCCCCCCATTTCATTTTTGCTAAGGTCTGAAAACAATGAGTAAAACTACTGTTATGTCTATATAAACTGCCATAGTCAGTGTGTGTGGAAAAAAGAGTTAATGGGCAATACTCGCTTTCGCCAGCAGGGTGCGCTTGGTGCTTTATGCATCAGTAGAAGAAGTCAAGTCAGTACATGATGAGCAAGTCTGGAGACTACGTGACCAAGTGCGCTCCTGTTAATGACTGTATTCATGTACCTTTTGCAGGTAAGCTGGTTGAAATTGACACACAAACAATGTATAACAGTGTAACACTTATATTTTTCGGTTGTTTGAAGTGTTACCAGAACTGAGGTCGTGGGTGATGAAAGCAGCGGTTACTGCCAGGGTGAAAAGGCAGCTCATTCCAAAAATTATTTGCCATAGCTGAATGTCGGTAATCAAAATAGTTGTAACAGGTTTACCTCAATGTTATGACAGGCACCCGTCTTTTCCCGTCGTGAAGCTTCCACAAAGGTCCAAATGACGTCCGTACAATCAAGCGGAAAATTAGCTAAAGTCCTTCGTTGTCGGTAGGAAAAAGGGCGTACGCTGTAGCCGTCCTCAGTGTCGCTAGCTTAGCCTGCGTAGCACTAGCTTGCTCCGGAGTAATAGCTCAACCTCTCCAACTACTCAAACGTCCATCACACTGCTGCCACCAGTGTAACACTTATATTTTTGGGTTGTTTGAAGTGTTACCAGAACTGAGGTCGTGGGTGATGAAAGCAGCACACGGAGAGGGAATAGCTCCACAGGAACACTTTTTATTAACCGCTCGTTCAGCAGTCCTGACGACACTCGTTTTAGTCTGAACATGACCTTTTATTTTTACAACACCTATCCTTCCGCCCATACACTTCTATTACTATAGTCCCCTGAACCGCAGTACAACATTACTGAATATAGTGCCTGAATAAAAGTAGAGGCATATAAATAAAATAAAAATAAATCATCTTACAACAGTAATAATGCTTCTTGAGTTGCTTAGAGTGTAACATATGTCAAGCTAACGTGTAGTTTGACCAGTTTATCAGTTGGTAAGAGTCAGACACCACGTTTTAATTACTAAGATGGCGGACGTAGATCGGTGGTGACCGCGATGGCAAATCTGAGTGCTGTTTGAGTCTGGTGTAAGCTAAAATGAAGTACGCTAAGTGCTAAGAGATGAATAAGAGGTATGCACAAGCATACGTTTATGGAGAAGACATGTTAACTTAAGTAAAAGTGTTTAGGAAATGAGATCCGTGGGTCCAGAGCTAAGCTAAAGTGTACGTGTGGACTTATACCAGTGCTAATTCAGTCACTAAGCTAGGACAAGAGCCTGTGCTCTTCACACACTGGATTCAGGTTAAAGCTCCACTATGCTACTTCGTGTGTCATGGGAATATTTACCAGATGAAATGTAAGATGTTTTATGGTCATTTCATTAGTGTAAAAGCAGTACAAATACACTAAAAGGCATTGATCTGAAATAGATTTAAGTGAATAAATACAGTTCATAAGAGTAATTCATAAGAGGTAAAGACAATGAATTAAAAAGGATATGAAACAGTAGTTAAAAACGATAGAACACAGTTACTGGAGTATAGGTGTTTGCTAACAGAGTAAATGGCATTTTGTAATTTGTCAATTCATAAAGGTTATGTCATATGTAAAACTGTGCTAAACTGTACCAGTGCTAGAACACAATGTGATGTTTTTGAGAGATACTGTTCCAGAGCTATGTCCTATGTGTTTTGCCAGTACTAGTATATTGTATGTGTTCATAGTACAAGGTTATGCAAATGTAATACAGAGATAAATAGAAGAAGTCTAGTCAGTACGTGATGAGCGAGTCTGCAGAGTACGTGACCAAGTGCACTCCTGTTAATGACTGTATTATTGTACCTTTTACAGACTTCTGTAAAAAAAAATTAAATATGTTGCACCGAGAGTGAGCTGGCCCATCATTCTTAGCTGTGTAACATTGTATTAGTAGTAACATTAATCATATTAGGTTTTCCTGTGTTACTGGAAAAAACAAACACTAGCCTTCTTTGTATTTAACTAAACTATTCACTCAATACTGCTTTAGTTTAACTCAAGACATATCTCTGTCAAGTACTTTTACTTCTACATGAGTAATATTATTTTTGAAGTAACAGTACTTTTAGATTTTGAGTTCTTTGACCCTCCTCTGGTGAAATGTGCCCATGCTTAAAACTGTCCGAACCTCTTATGTTTAACACTAGAGGGAAAAACCTGATACTAATCAATAGCAAATGTAAAACAGATTTATTTGCAAAGTCTCTAGCCCACTATAGAAGTACACTGGTGTTTGTGCCGCAGTGAGTTTTGCCTTACACATTCTGCAGGGCTCAACTAAAATATATCTTGACCCCTAAAGTCTGGTGAGGTCAAAGTCATGGTTTCTGGATGAACTGAGCGCCAGGATTGGTCAGCCCAGTGTGGTCAAAACAAAAGAAAAGGAAAATATATAAAGAAAGAAAAAAAAAAGATCTTTTAAGAGTTTAATATGACCCCAAGGACCAAGGACACCAGCAGAATATTTCATAGCCTTGACGCCTTGAAACTAATGTCATACGCTGAAATTGCTTTGCTCTCTTGCCTCAAAAAAGGGCACAATATGTTGTATTTGGGCAGTTTATGACCAAGAGAAGTGCACACTGAGACAAAGAGCAAAGCAGTTCTTGTAACGGATCAATTTTGATTTGTCATTTGATTTGGAGTTCAGACTAAGAGCAAGGTAAAAGTACTGCTACTGTCAAATAATATTAGTCAAGTAGAAGAAAAAGCACAACAACAAAAAATCATTTAATGTGAAGTTAATGAGTAAGAATGGAACTTTTTATCTTAATAAAACAGTTTTGGAGTCAGTGTGATGGCTAAATGAGCTGTTGCAGTGTGTATAAAATTCTCTGCATCTTCTTTTGGCATCCATCTTGGCCAAAAATACAGCCTTGCAAGACTGGAATCACTGACCGGGTGTTCCTGAAGTCTAGGCTCTCATGACAAAAGTGCCACATCTCGGTCAATCATCAAGCAATGGCAGAGAAAAGCTTCCATACACTGGAGGAGAAGAAAACAAGAAGAAAACGGGGGCTTCCTAGAGAAAAACTCAACCAAATTTCAAAGAGATGAACAGTTAATTGGTTCCTCTTTAACCCAAGCTTTGAAAATATTAATTATTTAAATATTAATATTTCAATAAGTAAATGCTGCTACTATTACTACTACTACTTTATTCCAAAATGTAGCAGGAGCTTTGTAGAAAGAAAATCAACCGAAATAGCTTAGAAAAAATAAGAGGTACATGGTCCCTTTTTAACCCAAGTAGCTTTGAAAATATTCTTAACAGTCACATTACTTTAATAAATAGTAATAAAAGTAGATTCCGGTCTTTTAAACACTACACAGACTATTTTTCATGAATGCTTTAAAAGAAGAAGGGTTATTAAGGACACAGAGCAAACCCTGAAGGCTGATTTCCACAAAGCAGTCAGCATAATGTTATTAAAGTCTACTGTCTGTGATGTCTGTTGACAGTGAAAAACTCAGTTCTGACATACCCCATGCTACACGCTCCACTGTTCCCGCCCCGGGCCCATAGCGGGTTTAAGGGGAGGAGGCTGTCAGAGGCTCGGCCCGTCAGGATGACTGTGGGGTCGGAGGTCATTCTGAAGATAGAGAAAATGAAGGAGAGCGGCTCGAGGCAGCCATATACCGTGCTGTTTGTGGGCGTCGGGTCGGCACACTCACTCCTTACTGCCCACAAGACGACTCTGATCCAGGCTTATTCATCAGGAGGGGCCCAGTGGAGACATGTAAATCATCCAAGCGTATATGAGCTCAGGCCGGGCCCTAGAGGAGGGGGAGAGTGGGTTATGAAACCCAGGCTGACCCGTCTGAGTGGTCAGTCTGAATGTTGAAGATGTTTTTTTTTTTGTTTTTTTTTTTTGCATCTTCAACTACATACTTTAGAGCAAAGAGGGGATTATGGCAAAAAGTGGAAAAAAAAAAAAAACAATCAGATTAATTTGTAGGTGAGTGGAGACTTCTTGACTGTTTAATTCCTGCAGGCCTTATGAACTCATATGCAATGGACTATTTGTAAATAGACTATATCCAAATCTTAGACCTAATTTAGTCCTGGTATAGTCCTGCTTAGACCGGGTTTAGTCCTGATTTAGTCCTGGTTTATTCCCTCTCCTGTCTTTATTTAGTCATTCTCATTTTAGTCATTGTAAGTTCATGCTCCTTTAAATATTTTCTTTTGAAACGTTTGAGAATCACTGATCTAATGCACTTTTTATGGGTGGCAGTAGCTCAGACTTAGTAGAGATTTTTGCCACTAAGGTTGGTGGTTCAATCCCCACTGTCAGCATTGCATACTGTCGTTGTGTCCTTGAGCAAGACTTTTAACACACCTTGCCTGTGTGAATGTGTATGGTGGTGTATAGGACCAATGTATTATTATTATAATTATTAATAATACTACTTTGGCAATCAATAATAATAGTATTTGTGTAATAATAGTGTGGGCCCAATGGCATTAGCCTCTAGATGTTTTTACTCCAGAAGATTTTACACTACACTGTATGTTCAGCTGATGCATGACATTTGCATGACAGAATGGGTTATACGTGCATGTGGTGCAGAGCAGTACTGGCCTGAAAGAAGTTGTAAAGGACTAAAATGAGTATTATTATTATTATTACTAATAGGAGTTCCTGACACATATTCCACGACTTTTACACTGACTTTAGGCTTCAGCTATTGAAAAATGAATGATTTAAAATACAAAACCATCCTCTCATAACAAGGGATATTACTGCAACTAAAATGTTCCGGAAGCGGCTAAACAAAGCAGAGAAGCCAACTTTGAGAAACTAAACATCTGGCACTTGTTTCTTTTTTGCAACTTCTGCCAAAACTTTTCTGAGTTACTTTTGTAGGATGTACTTGAGTTGCCGCAATAGTCTCTGAAATGGGGATTAAGAGAAGAAGAAAAAAAAACTCATATTGAAATGTGAATATGCCAAAACACAAAGGCACTCAATGGCAATTACCACACACAGCCTGGCACAGTTGACAGTTGGAGAGACGCGCTCTCAATACATTTTATTCTCAGACAAATGACAAAAGATAGACTTAGACAGATGTACAAGAGAGCGTCTGCCAGTGTGGTCCAATGGAGCTGCTCCTAATGACCTCCTCATACTTTACAGTGGCTTTCTCGGGTAATTTTTGACATTGTTGTAAGTCAAAAGCATACAGAAAATTTTGACAGCTACATACAAAAGCACTGGGCAAAAGTTTTCAGCAGGTTTGAAAAATGCTGTAAACTAAGAGTGCTTTAATAATCTCTAATCTAAGATCCACATCACTGTTTTTTATCCAGAAGAGTTTAAAAATGTCTGAGCCATTTTAGCATTTTAGATATGGACTGAAGATTATAACTTGAGTTACTAACAAATGGCTTACTGCTCATTTACCCCTGAACCAGAAGATCTTCGAGTTTGAGTCCAGGTCTCAGCACTATATTTTTACCATTGCAAGATAAGACCAGTGGCTTGGCAGAGGTCTATGTTTGGTTTTTGTTTGATTTTTGTACATTGAAACACCTTTTTTGTTCACCGTCTCTCCCAAAAACCTTATTCATCAATACTCCAGTGAACCATTTAACTTTGCTCTGCTTCAGTCCCACTTCATTCCTCACAAATTATTCCTTCACAACTTCATCTGCTGACAAACTGTGAACAAGCTCCGGTCGCTGCTGTCTTTGTCTGTCTCCCAGCCCCCCCTCCAACCTCCAATCTCACCACCTCCGCCATTTTTGTCGCCGTGGTGTGCCGCTCCCCAGTTACACAGGAAACAATGTGCAAGGCAGAGGGGAGGCTGGTGTGGGCCGGGCTGCTGTCGTTACTACTAATGAGCAGTAATCTGGAGCAGCAGGACTCCTCGGCTGCTCCAGGAAAAGTGCTGTTGCTCACTGTATTTAGATCTGAGAGGCTGATTTCCACAGAACAAAGGGGAAGCAGAGGGAGACGGTGAGCGGGAGGAACAACTTCTGAAGGCGCGTCCCGTGGAGGGTAGATGTTGTACACAGCTGGGCAGGTGTGTAGGCAAAAGTGCACAAGTCACACTGGGTTTCTCTGTGACAAATCTGAACAGCCTTCTTATTCTCCTGTGCTGCTGAAGAGGGAAATCACTCTTGATCCGAGCAAATTTTAAGCATAACACTAAAAGCCTTTTCCTTCATGCTCATCTATCATACAGTACTGGGCAAAAATCTTAGAGAGCTTTTTTTTAAGGCTTGTATTAAAAATACAGAATTGCAAAACAGAAGAAAAATCTAAAGTAGAAGCACTCAAAGAGGGTAGACAAAAGAACTGATCCAATCTTGCCATAGTAAAGTGACCATACCTGGACTCAAACTCTCAAATTATTTTTCCATTGTTCTTTTATATAGCCCGATATCACATCTGGCACTGGAATTGTAACCTTGTGTGGCTGGATTGTCTCACCAAACTAAAACTGGATTTTTCAATAGGGCTTTCACAACAGAGCAGCTGTGTGTTCTGTTTTAATCGAACTATGGTCTGTTTCCCAGGAGTTTGTCTGGGGAGGTGTGAAAGCTCATTTCAACTCAGCTATTGACCAAACACAGCAGAACTCTGTAAATGTGGGCCTCGGTTCACTTCAAAGTGAATCCCAGTGCAGTTTATATGAAGAATTTAGAGCAGGCCCACAAACGAAAAGCTGGAACTGGAGCAGAGCATTGTCCACTGTGGGTACAATGGTGTGCACAGTTCGAAACTGAACAAATATAGGAGCAGAATAGATAAAAACTTTTTTGAGACATAGTGTTAGAGACAAGCCATGTGTTTTTGCTAGTGTTTTTGCTGTGTTTTTCCAGTAAGTGGTTGATCGCCTCTACCTGGCTACTGCAGTATTGTAACAACAAAGCCTGTCTGTGTCTGAAATGAACTGTTACCCTTTTCTAATATACATTAAATAGCACAAATTGAGTTTTGACATAAAAATCAGACCAAATGATCAGTGCTCGTAAATGTACTGTATATGTTATAATTGGTTTTAAAAAATCCATATTAGTATGTTACATCACCAGGTTATTCAGACTCAAACAATGACAAGGTTTTTTAAAGCACCTTGGAGAAAGGATCCTCGGTGTAGTTGAAGCTTTAACACTGAAAACCAATTTTTGAAGTAATAATATAGGGGATTTTCTTGCAAATGTATCTCAGAAATGTCCCTCCGATGTTTCAAAGATGCATTCACCTCCACATCTGCCATAGTTGCATAATAAAAGTTATTTGTATGGAATAGTATTAAGAAAGAAAATGTATCATTTCTATTTGGTGGAGGGGCATTCAGACACCACTTACCCAAAATATAGAAGCCATATCCTGCGTTTCCCTTTTATCATTTGCTTTGTCAGACAACATACAAACAAACCCTGCCCCACTGCTGCTGCATATGTCCCAGTATTTCATCACTCGCTGGGCCCGTTTGCCATTGAGCTTAAATCTGCTCCCACAAGAAAACAAGAGCAACAACAGTAAATAAAGCTGATAAGATCTCCGAAAACGAGTGTCAGTACGATATGATGCTTGTTCTTCCCCTTCAAACTGGAATATATAAAACGCCACCTGTGTGTGAGAGAGCAAACCCAGGTAATGTGTTTCAATGACAGGTCAGGATAGAAGAGGTTTATGTCCACAAACTCGACGGTGTGAGGCGCGAGAGGGATGAATTTATCTCAATCCAGCCGTGGCTTTTGGAAGAGGAAATGTCAGAGGGGTACCAAAGCAAAACAAAATACTTGGAAGATGAAACATGGAGAGAGCACAGGGAAGAAAGGCAATAAAAGGGGAATAGGAGAGAGCAAGTCTGAGCAGTGTTTTCTACCTCAGGGCTAAAAGCACTGTGTTCCCCTGGCGACGGAGCACAGCAGTAAGTTTAAGAACTTAAAATGGATACACGCACTATCAAGGCTTTTCTGGTTCCTGGTTTTCATAATAATCTCTAAGAAATGTTGTTAAAGTGATATTTTTTCTTATCACTTGAATAGAGTTTAATTTGTTACTTGCTGGTGTGGTCACAGTGAATTATCTGCCTCCAGTTTTCCTCTAGGTATTCACTATGGGCAAATTCATTTTGATGTTGAAACTATAGGATACTCCACACATGAGCTCTTCACCTAGATGCACATATGCTTTGTGAGACAGGGCTGTGTTTGGTGCTATAGTTCAGGTCTGACCTTCAGTGGCCGCACCTGTCAACACTTCATTAGCTACATCTGTTAGTCACTAATCTGCTCCCGCTGCAGTCAAACACAAGCCCGCTCTCTTTTAGCATTATATCTGCTTTTGTCTGGGGAACAGATTATGGCTTTGGTGCCTTTGGCTGAGTGCTGCAGCAGTTAAAAGGAAGTCAGGTACAGAGAGGTGAGTCACTGCAAGCCTAGCTTTAAAAGAATTGTCAAATCTCTGCCCATAATGTCACGCAATCTACAAAAAGCACATGTAATTAGAGTTAAAGAGGAGTTAAGGAGGTTGGGCAGGGTGATCGATGGATGAATGACAGACAGCTGTTAGTTGTTAACAAGTTGAAATGTGTATTATGTGCAAGAAGATTATGACACAAAATGTAATTTGTGGCCAAATAAATACCACTCTTTCCAATGGAAAGGACATTTGTTATATGTCAAGGTTAAGTACAACTTTTAAGATTGCTCTCTTTCATATAATACAAAAGCTGAGTTAAGCTTGTCAAATAGATGATAGTTTTGTAGTAAAAAAGGAAAAGGAGGTTAGTGCTGGGAGCTGTGGAGCATCATTGTTCAAACCACAGGTGTTTCTTTAATATCTTCTTTCGACGTGATGATAAATCGAGTGGGAGTTTGCGGCCCTCTCCTCTGCTCCAGGGCAGATTTTCTCGTTCCTCTCACTTTTAGACAAAACCAATTTTATCTCTTCTGTGCACCATATGGTGCTGCCTATCCTCCACAGCCCCCTCAGTGTGCAAAGGCCACTTCCTCATTATATTCTGCCCCAGCTATTACCAGATTCATCAAAAATTAAAGTGGAGGAAGGCTGTAAGGAAACAGGAAACTCCTAACGCAAGATCACAGCTCCGTATGAGGGAGATGAGATGAAAATCTGGTCCATTTTACCATATTCATAGTTCCACATATGGTGAGACAAATCTCTGACGCCTGTTTGAGGCTGACAGGCTGTTATGCACCGCAGCTCTTATCTGCACCAGCTCTGCGTTTCCTCAGTGATAAATACCAGTAATATTAGAGACGCATTAGCAGGAGACTTTCTTTTTTTCATTTTCAGGTCGACAGAGATAGATATTGATCATGTAGAAAGGCATTGTGGGATTCTGATTTGTCATTTGCTGCATATAGCAGCACTTGAGAAATAATGCACAGTGGTACAGGCAGAGAAACATGGACGCAGATACTTCTTTTTCTCATTTACTTTAATGTCACAATTCAGATGCAAATATCGGAGTATGTAACTACAGCTGAGCCCGCAGCATGTACCCACAAGCAATAACAGTGAGGCTAAATCTGTAAATCTTCATATTGAGACATTGGGCTGGTTACTAGTGGGGTAATTAAAAGCATAACATTAAATCTAAGAGAACCTAAAAAAGAATAATGTCTTTTGTTGTCGGTGAACCCAGCTTACCATGATAAAAAACATGAAGACTGTGGTTGAATAAAAGGATGCAACATTTGTAACTTTGTGAACACTGAGGTGATTCCCTAAATGTTTTCTTTTGAATCCTTTTTCTGCAGCTGTTCTTGAACTTGTACTATTGCTTATTTATAACACCTAAATTATCCATTCACCATGAAAAGGCTCACTTTAGTCTGTGTGTTTGTTATGCTAATACTGACTGGAGAGCAGATCATAACTGCTTCTGCCTGGGACTCTGATAACACTACTCAGGGCCTGTTATGTCCAGACAACAACACTAAGCATCTGCGTATTCACGTTTAGCAGAAAGCAGGGCACGTTCTTGATGAGGCCAGAATAAACAGTGTGAATGTGAGCACAGGCGTCTGACAGGTAAACCGGGACACACCATGTTCCTTGTCAATGCGAGGATTATATGGAAACAAGTGAGATTTTTTTTACAGCTTCAGCAGAAGCAGGCAGGTGCTCCACGGTGACCTGCTGGATGGATCTGTCAGATGTGGTTCCCAGGTGGCTGGTGCGTGGAGGCGTGTGCACCGAAGAGCTGTTTAAATCTTGTTGACCGCGTCGGCACACCTGTCTGCATTCGCGGAAGAGGCACCATGCACCATGCTGAAGCCCTGTGTAGAGGATAGACAGAGCTTAAATGGGAACTACCTGATTTTATTTTCATGGATTGGAGGAAACACGTGTAATCTCCTAACAGTGTATTGTAATAGGGATCATCTGTGAAATAAGTTTTATATTTGTTAATAAAAGCAGAAAAGTAGCTATATTGTCGTTGGTGAGTGGAGAGGTTGCAAATGTTATAGGTAACAGACTTTGGGAAGGCATTAGTAAAAATGAGTAGTGGTCCTCTTTAAAGGGGCTATATTATGCAAAATTTACTTTTCTGAGCTTCCTACCATGTTGATATGTTGTTCCCTTGACAAAAACATATAAGGAGCTGTGTTTTGCTCCATTCATGCCTGTTTAAGTAATCCTGTATTCTTTGACACGGCCATTCTAAGCCTTCATTCTAGCCTTCTAAGCCGCTCATTCCAGGAAGCACTGACCCATCAACAAGCCCTCTATATCCATTCATTTCCCATTCATTTATCCAAAAAAAATGTTTACAGCTCTGTTTCCACTGATTCCTCATAGCTATTTTTTATTTTGGAGTAAAATAATACATCATACAAAAAGTTTAAGGAAGTGAATTGCTCTTTTTCGTTGATTATGTTAAAAAAAACGTACTACTCTGCCAGTCTCTACACCTGTTTCTTTATGGCACCAGTAAAATTTTATTTTAGTCACATGCTATTTTTAAAGGTTGTAAAATGTGCAATACTGTTCTAGAGGAGACCAAGATTGGTTTAAAAATATGAATGAAAGCTTAATATAGCCCATTTAAATTAACCATCCCCGGTACAAAATTAGCAATTTTTGGCAACTGTTTTGTCCAATCAAAATAAATACCACTCTTATTGTTTACAAACAGTTACCAAATTTGTGGACTGAGGAGAGGGTTAAATCATGTTGACCGCATCGGCGCACCTCTCTGCGTTTGCGGGACGTGCCGGTCTGTTTGTGTGCATCGTGTTGGAGCGCTGTGTGTTGAAGGATAGACAGAGCTTAAACTCAGGTCAAGCCCGAAGGTAGCAGGCGCACTGGGCTGTGACCACCAACAGTTGTACCGCCGTCTACAATCACTCAGCCTTCATCTGCCTCCAAAACATCATCCTGGTTTTTCACACATATCAAGGACACAGATGGTCTCACTCCATCAGCTCTGTCTGGGGCAGAGGAAGTATTTCCTTATTTACTGCTCTGGACAAGACTCGTCCATTCAAGAGTGGATGTCAAAAATACATATGTTCAGCCTTCACGTCTTCAGTGTGCACCTCTGTAGTCATAAATTGAAACGCTTTATAGTCAAAGACTGCTGCCACTGGCTCAGTGACAAAGGGAGATAAGCAGCACATCAAAATGATTTGTACCTTTAAACCATGCAGCAGGAGCCATGTTTTACTCATATTATATTATTATAATTATTATTATAAATATATTCTTAAAGGAAAATGCTTTACTGTTGTTAAAACATTTACTGAATCTTTAATTTGGTGCAAACCCAAATACCAAAAACTAGGATTTCTTTCTCATGGAGTGCTGCTTTAAGCCCTGCAGATCACAAGTATCCCACACAATCATCCATTCATTCAACGTCTTCCACTTATTCCACTTAGAAATTGAAAGTACTAGAGCCTGTCCCAGTAACTTTGGGCCTTAGGTGGTGTACACCGTGGACCGTGGCCAGTTAGTCACAGGACTGGCACTGACAGACAACCACTCACTCCCACATTCATTCATTACGGGTAATTTAGAGTCAGCCAGTTTCCTAACACATACAGGTCTTTGCACGGTGGGAGTGAGAACCCACAGTAACATGGGACCTGCAGACTCCACCTACACAGTTTGTGTGACAGCTGGCCTGAGGACCGAGCTCACAACCTGCTTGCTAGGAGGCAAGAGAGACTTTCTAAAACGCTTCTTTCAGTCATCTTACTGAAATGTTGCCAACAAATTAGTCAAACATTTTCTTTTTAATTAGTATGAACTGCTTTTCTAGCATTTTGTTGCTCTGTCCAAACTTTTTAAGAAGAGTTCAAAATTCAAAAGTAGTTCATATTTTTCATGTAATAGTCTAATTTTCAACATCTGAAATATCATTTATGTTCTATTGTGAATAAAATACAATTGACAATCTATTTGCATTCACATTTTACAGTATCCTAACTTTTTTATGTAATTGGGGTAGTTAATTATTATACTAACTACTTAGCTCAATACATCATAGATCATTCTTGTGGGTACACTCAGTACTCACATTTAATGCATAAGAAAATGGATTAAACCATTATGACAGTGGCCATTTCTAGGTTAAAAAACACGTGCAAAAAAGCTGTGCTCTTTGGGTTCACTGGTTTCTGTCTGCTGTACTCTTTCACCGTGAATATTTAAAGCCCATCCTCAACATAGTAAAAACTATTTATTGACAACTGGGCTGTAGATAAGGACAATGAACCCACTCACACAGCTGCACTGGCTACACTCCCTCATACAACTGATGAATGTAACGTTAGGCAGCTAATGAATATTTTAACACTGAACTTTATGTGCTGGAGACAAGAAAATGTACAGCATGAAAATAAGGCTTGCATTGTGTTAGAAGAACAGTAGACCTTTCTTCAAAACCTCAGCAAAAAAAGCCCACTCAAGCATTTCTTGTTTATTAATATTAGCAAACAGTATTTTTGCATTGCCCTCAAGCCATATGTATGTACATTATGTTACTGTACTCCATTTTACATAATACACATTTGTATCATGGCTATGTTTAAAAAGGCAATGGAAAATTTACTGTAATCTAGGGAGATCTTCACAGAATTTTCATTTTGTGTGTGTGTGTGTGTGTTTAAGGCTTTTTTTATCCAATCAAAATAAACTGTAGTCCATGTAAATGTTGCACATTGTGTAAACAGCTCATAGGGTCCATACACCTTTTCTAATAAGCCATTATAAAATTAGCTTATTAGCCACCACACTGTAAGTAGGAAAACATGCTCTGTCAATGTCTAATTAGCCCAAAGCTTGAATATATGCAAAGTTAAACCACATGAACAGCAATTTCCTTCATAAACCCACTGTTTGTTCACCTAATGCACTCGACCTGGTGTGGTGCAGGGGAGGCTGAGAGGGAGTACCATGGATAATTGGTGCAGTCGGTGCTCTGTTCCCTGAATGCGCTACATTATAGTAATCAGCTCCATCATGGTGGCCTGTTAAAGCTGTGGGCTTGGTGCAGGTGGGAGTAAAACCACCTTTAACTGCACCACCTGCCAGCTTAAAGCTTTCAAAACAAGCGCACGGCGAAGAAAGACAGGCGTCGACTTTGTTTTGTTTATTTTTCACTGCATATTTTTTTCCTTACAAAGCATCATAATTTGAGATCTTTCAGCCTTTGAACTGTAAAAGCCAATACCCTGAGACTTTTAGGTGAAAACTACAATTTATATAGTAATGTATTCAGTGCATGTATTCAGTGAAATGACATTGAATAGTTGTAGAGACTGCCTGGAGAGCTTGCAATCCAATGTATTAGTTAGGGTTTCTTCTATAAAGCATTGTTCTCATTTAAATTATGTAATAAAATATATGAATATGTTAGTCACAGGTTTTTTATTGTCTGATTATTCTATCTTAAAGGCAATGGTTATAAACAATTTTAGAGTCAGTGTGCACCTCCCCCTGGTGTATCTTGGTAAAAAAAAAAAAAAATGCATGACTGGGAGGACCGACCCGGTGTCCCTGAAGTCTTGGGTCTTGCAAAAAAGCAGCACATCCTGGTTAGCCACGACAACAAGCTAGACTTTATTTCTTAGATAATTGTCAATACAGAGAAGCCAAAAGGCAGAGGAAACCTTTGTATAGATTTATTAAGTCAGTGTACTCTTTGGGCCTGTCTCAAGCCTGGATAAATGGAAAAGATTGTGTCAGTAAGGGTATGAGCCACTATAGCGATTCAAGAAGGGAAAAGCCTAAAGAGAAGAAGATTGCAAGCCACAAGGCGTCAGTAAAGCACTCCAGATCTCTGCGCTAAACTGTATCTTTACATTGCAAGATAGGGTCGATGCTTTGGTGGTGATTTGCATTCTCTGAGTTTTCGCCGAGTAATTAACTGGGGGATGTCTTTGACTGACAGCTCTCTGCCTTTTGTCATTAACTTGTATTAGTTAAAAAGCATGATTCATATGCTGTTCCTGTTTCAAATAAACTTTTGGCTCCACAAAATTTAGTGGAAAGAACTTGAGAGGCTCTTATATTTTATATGTCTGCCGTAGATCCACCTTTTGTACTCTGCATACATTTGGATATATCTGTGGTGCCATCTTTCTTGAGGCAGAACAGAAGGCATGTTGATTTAAATGGGCTCTTAAATGATATATAAAGCAGTAAATCTTCATGCAGGGATAGCTGCAAAAAGCAGGCGGCTGAGGCTGCCAGGTGAAAGGATGTGAGGGGGTTGGAGGCACACGTTATTTATGGCAATGGTGATGCTGCTTTTTCCGTGCAGACTTTCCAACACACAGGAGACCTCCATTGGGATGCGTTTCCATTCAGGGTGACACACATTTACTAAAATAAGCGTCTATATCTTAACCCGTTAATAAAACTCAAGAGACTTCCTTTATTATGTGGAAACAATGAACAATACCTCCAAGTCTCAGAGGATTTTTTGCAGCAAAATTTGTGCTTTATTGACGTTTAAAAGAGTCTAGAAGTACTGGAACATACGTATTTTAAGTCTCTAACTAACTGATTTATTCATTATCCAATTGGGAGGAAATATATAAGCACAAATTGTATCTTCTGTATAACTTGAAGGTCATATAATATGCTTTGTCAGGCTTTTAGAAGTAGTTTTGGATGCCTTTGCATTCACGTTTTATAACTTAAAATAGTGTATATGTAAGGGAAACGTCTTCTTTTGGGGAGCTGTTCATTTGAATTTGCAGAGAATGCTTGGATTAGGTGCCTGACACCGCCTGGAGGGAACTATGAGGACTGGACAGAGCATAAAAAGGCTATTTAGCATGGCTATTAGCAACATGATGCTAACAGATAGATAAATGAGCTGAATGTTTGTAGTGACGGCAGTTTAATCGCTCAAATGATCAGAATGAGTCCGGTGACAGTGTATGGGCTGTGAGACCGAGCGTTTTCAGATCATTAGAAGAGGACAAGCTCAAACAAGCATGAATGAAACAAAATACTACTCCGGGTATGTTTTTGAGATGGAAACAACATTATTATTATTTTTATTATTATTATTATTATTATTATTATTATTATTATTATTATTATTATTATTATTATTATTATTGTAGTGGTAGCCTAATGCACCTTTACTGATTAGCCAATCAGATTTAGATCACGCTTTATAAGAAGAGGGGTCTCTCACCTGGTCTGACCTCTCCCACCTCTGACGTCACCCACTGCTGCAGAAGCGGGGCCGCAGCTGTGCAAGTTGGTCGAGTTGTGTGTTAAAGTGGTCATTCCAAAAAGGCGTCAAGCCAGCAACTTTACTGCCATATGTATGCCGGTAAGCGCTAGTACCAATGCTAACAGGCTATTGTTTTTAGCATGTAGGCGCTTTGTCCGAAGGCTACCGCATAGCTGAACAGAGTAACTGAGGTATACAACAGTTGAACGCATCTGCGTGCCAGCGCTCCAGGTGAAGCCATAGCTCTTCCTGTGCTGGATCTGCTGTGTACTGCAGCGTTATTGTGTTCGGGGTCTCGGTACGGCTGCTTCAGCGAGTGTAATGCATCGTTCCCCCAGTAGGTGTCCACTGTCTCATAGCCTGCATTGAATAGCGACCTTGTGCATGGGCTAAATGTACTTCTATTGTTTTAGGGTACTGCCAGTGCTCCCTGCCTCCCCTTTTTGTTGGGATGCCACTTTCTGTGATGCCTGTGTACCCTGCAAGGATGAACTGTTTTTATACACTCTGCTGTCTGTGTATCGCCCAATCCATACCTTTGGAACTGATTGTATGTTATGGACTATGAAGGCAATATCATAACTGTTAATAAATTAAATTATTTGTATCATAAAATGTGTCTGTCCACTCGGTTTAACGAACCTGTGTTGCCTTATATTGTGGGTGAAATTTAGATATTTATTTCCCTGGGTTTGCACCTGGGGTGGCGTTGTTGGACAGGCCTGATTATATAGTTACTCCCCCTTTTCCTTTCTTGCTCCTGCATGACACATTATTATTACTGAATAGACAAACTAGTGTTCAATCTCCCACTATCGGGGTCAAATCCTTGGACCTTGGGGGGTAGAGTCCAAGTTCATTTCATGGACAAAGCCCTCCTGAAGATCTGTGCTGTAGAGAGGAGGGTTGTTTTCTGGAGTTCATTTATAGAAATGTTACCAGGTATTTGTTCCATGTATTTGTCCATTATCTTTTTGATGGTACCAAGGGCTCCTACAATCACTGGAATAGCTGATGTTTTTGCTAAGTCTCTATCTCAAGGTCTTTATACTTGTTGAACTTCTTTGCTGTTTTGACAGAGGTGTTGATGTCCAGAGGCAAAGCCATGTCTATGGGGAGGCAAGTTTTGTCTTTCTTGTTTATTTACCACTGTCAGGCCTATTTGCTGGGATGGTCCTGTCTGTGTGGATTGGCATGCCCCATAGCAGAGTAATGTCATCATTTTCAGCCAGTCTTTTGGCTTCTTATTCTTACTCTTTTCTTATTTAGCAGAATACCTTTAATTGAACAAACATTTTACAAAATCCCATTGCTTTAATACCCAATTTATGTAAAGCAATGTTTACACTCACCTTTCTAAGGGATAAGAGCATTTAGGCCTAGGTCAGGGTTGCAATAAATATTTTGCTTTCAATTCAACATATAGCCCTAAATCTGTGGCATGTTAATGGATTTTCAAGTTTGCAGTAGCTTTTGAATAAATTGTAGATGCATTTAATATAATTTATTTGTGTTTTCTTTGTCTTCTGTTAGCTGTGATTGTCAGCGTACTTTCAACATGTCCCTCCTATGTAAACAAATGGTTCTTGAGCATCTACTTCAGGAATTATCTCTAAAATCACATATTTATTTTTAATTGGGATTTTCTCTGTGTGATGCCAAAACCACATTTAAATTAATAACTTGTAACTTTTATTACTAAAGGCAAGAAGCACAACATTTTGCTGGTGTTCAATATAAATGCTTTTAGACACCAATATTCTGTGCATCATTGGTCTGTAGAAATATTAAATGTGACTCGAGAGGATGGTTTTGGTTTCCATTTAGACAGAATTACAGACATTTGAGAACCTCGGGCTTTTAAATCCAGGACACTTCCTTGAATAACTCTCAGTGAAGTATAACGTCCCTTCTCAAACTCAACGTCGTACAAATGTAAGACTGCTCAGTGTATGAACAGCTGCCTGGCTCGCTGATGGGTGTCAGAGATCATGTTCATGCCTCACATCATAAAAGCCATATCAATATTCAGCGTCCATCGAAAGTGTCTGGCTTCTCAGATGATTGATGTCTTTGCACGGCGCTGGTTGGAAATACGGAGCCGGAGGAGACGTGGGAGCTGAAGAAAAAAAAAAAAAAAAAAAAACTCTATTTACCCATAATACAAACTCAAGACAAATCACTCGGCTGCAGTCATTTTTAACTACAGCCGGCGTATATAGCATTTGATGAATGCACACAAAACATGCAAATGGGGAAAATGTGTTAGCGCTTGGGTGATTCAGCGGTGAAACATATGAAATCTTAAATAATTATCAGCTCCGCAAATATGGCTGGTTACTAATAGCACTTTAGATGACTATTAATATTTAGTATTCTGCAGACGGAGCAGCCCACTCAGATTAATTATTCACAAAAAACTATTACAGGCATGTGAGTCAGATCAGGGAGCCATAGAAAACCATGTTTATAATTACATTCATCTGTTATAAATGCAACACAACACTTGTCCAAACCTAAAGAACAATTACTTTTAATATAATCCATCAAGACAATGGTAGTCTATAAATTATGTACCAAGTAAATTTGTAAATACATGAATACATTCAGTATTGTTGCAGATGACAGTTGTATAAGTGGATTAATGGACTCAGTCAGGGTTCAAATGTTCTGAAAATAATATATTGTATGTCCAAAAACACTTGCTAGCTGCTAATGGTTTCCGAGATGTAAATATTGATACACATTTAGTTTAAAACTCCCCAAACACCAGCCACCCTCTTGCCACTGAAACTTTAACGTTTGAGTTTTGACCCTTTGAGGCTGCTGCAGTTTGCTAGGGAATAGGCTTAACTTTATATAAAGCATATCAAGAGATATTACTGAAATATTATGTCCCAAAGTGTTAATAAAATGATATGTTACTCCACTCACTTGTCTTATCTGTTATGTATACTATATGGCTGAAGCAAAAGTGTTATATGTAGCATCCACAGAGCACTTTTATGTGTTACTGTAAGATGTATTAAATTAGCTTTAAATGAACACTGTAGACTCCAGAAATATTAGGTTTTGACCCTCTGAGGTAGCTATACTTTAAAAAGTGTGTAACATATGCTTTCCAACAGTATATGCATCACTGGTTTGCAATAGTATAAAAATTGACTTGAGAGACTGGTAAGTTCCCATACAGAAGATGTTACAGAAATATGAGGAGCTATACTTCTTTGAATAACACTCACTGAGCCACAGTACAAAGTTTCCTTTTAAAGAGGCAAAAGTACAAAGTGTAGGGAGGGTTAGAAGTTGATATAGCATTTTTCACATGATTTTACGGGAAAATGCTGCCCAAATTTGACATCATTTCTCTTTTTTTTTTTCTTCTAAGTAAGTAAGTAAGTAAGTAAGTAAAGTTTATTTATAGAGCGCCTTTCACAGATAAAATCACAAAGTGCTTTACAAAGTGCAATCATAATAATAATCAGATACAATCAATAAAATAAAAACCCAGTTGACTTAAAGCTTGTTTAAATAACAGTGTCTTAAGCTGCCTTTTAAAAGAATCAACACAGTCGGCTACACGGAGGGACAGGGGCAGGGCGTTCCAGAGTCTGGGGGCTACAGCCTGAAAGGACAGGTCTCCCCGGGTTTTATAGTGAGTCTTAGGGACCTTTAAAAGACTGTGGCCAGAAGAACGGACGGCCCGGCCTAGGGGGTAGGGGCACAACAAATCAGCAATGTATTGTGGGGCCTGTCCATTTAAGGCTCTAAAAGTTAAAACTAAAATTTTAAAATCAATACGACATTTGATCGGAAGCCGGTGTAGGGAGGATAAAATGGGTGTGATGTGTGTCCTTCTGCCAGATCCTGTTAAAAGCCTTACCGCAGCATTTTGAACCATTTGAAGACGAGTAAGAGCAGATTTGTTAAAACAATTATAAGAGAATTACAGTAATCTAAACAAGAAGAAACAAAAGCATGAATAACCATCTCAAGATCCGAGTCTGATAAAATTGCCCTCAATTTTGCACTATTTCTTAGATGGTAAAAACAATTTCTGACCAAAAGTCTAGAATGGCGGTCCAAAGACACTGACTGGTCAAACCAGACACCAAGATTTCTGATGCTCGGCTGGACAGAGGAGCTCAGAGAACCAAGGTGTTGAAAGATTGATGGGATGTTATGTTTTCTGGGGCAACAATTAAGGCTTCAGTCTTTTCCGAGTTTAGCTGGAGACAGTTACTAGCAACCCACGACTTCACACAAGAAAGACAATCCAATAAATCTGTTAGTTTGTTGAACTCAGAATCACTGAACGAGCAATACAACTGTATGTCATCAGCTTAAAAATGTTAAGACACATTGTTAAAATTGTGCAAAGGCAGCTCCAGTGTTGGCATTAGTTTATTAGGGCCATTGAGTATTTGGATGTGTTTGTGAGACTGATCCTAAGGCCATTCTCTCTGTACAAAACAGAGGCAATATGGCACCTAAATTGTTTTGATAAATATTAAAGTACAGCAGTGTCCGGAAGGCACAGCTTATAAAGAGAATGTGTGTGTGAGAGAGAGAGGTGTGGAGATGGTAATTGTGGAGATGAGGCTTCAGAAGAAAACAAGCTGCCTGTAAAATGTGACAGGTCTGTGAGTAATTCTTCGTGTGTGTAAACACCTAATGGATGAATCTTTATTTATTTTTTTTTAACCTGAAGAAGCAAACTCTGGTTAGTAGTAGTTGTACATTGAAATGCTGTCCACTAAAACGGCATTACAGCCTTTTGCTTAGCCATGTTTTTGTTTGGTATTGTGTTGTCCTAAACTGGAAAAATGTACTTTAAGCAAAAAATAGTAAGCTCCCAGTTAGTTCCAGTTATTGGCCTATAAAAAGTAATAACACTTAGTCTTGGTCTTGATCCAGTTTAACCCCGGAGTCATAAATTTAGTCCTGCATTTAGTCTTAGGTTAATCCTAGATCATGTTCTGGTTTATTTCTGGTTTAGGTTTAAGAGAGGCGGCACAGTGGCACGGAGGTTAGCATACTCGCCTCTCAGCAAGACTGTCCCGGGTTTGATTCCCGGACTGGACGGAGCCTTTCTGTGAAGAGTCTGTATGTTCTCCCTGTGTGGGACATGCTCAGGACTAACCCTCCATATGACACATGTGCAAATGAACCTTTTTTTTTTTTTTTTACTTTGTTTTGATTGTAATTAGAAAGGTTTTTTGCGAGGTGGTATTTTGAGAACCACTGGTCAAAAGGAATTGAAAATGTATACTTTATATAGGCCATAACATTGACAAAACATTTAAAAGCATTCGAAATCTTTAAGAAAACCTCCATCAGTAAGAAACATAAAGAGCTTAAAAAGTATATTGAAAGTTCTTGAAAAGCGCTTCGATGTAGCCTTGAGAAAAGTCTATTTTTGTGTCAGATTTCTGTATAATCGTCCCCAGTCTCTGTCTTTCTGCTTACACTGAGCCCTGGTGGCTGTCAGGTTTATGAATGCTTGTGCGTCCTTGCCTCATCCCGGGCCTGTATCTGTCCTCCTACATCCACTCACTGCACGTCACGCCGCATTGTGGAGTCGGGGCTTTAGTAAGTTGTTGTTTGGCCTGTGTCTTCTGACGTTCCAGACAGTCGGCCATATTTATTTCACTTCCCGACAGACCTTTCATCTGGCCCTGTTTACCAGAGCCTACATTATGCAAGCACTTGTATAGTTCTAAGTATTTCCTCTATCTCTACCAGGAGGTATACCCTTAAAAGCATTTCCAACTGCTTGCATTCACATCGACTTTCCCATTTAGCTATAGTAAAATGTACAAAAAGTCTTGAAGAGAAAAGCGTCTGTTCTTAAATCATACCCCTATGAGTGCTCTGCAAAAATCTATTTCTATGCCATCTTGGTTGGGTCCTCATCGATCAGCTCCTTCACTTTCACTGTGTTTTTGTCATCCCTCAGACGCAGTATCTCTGTGTTGTTCATCTGCAGCTACTGTCACCACCTTTTCTTTTTTATCTCAGGTTTTGAGTGTCTGCCATCTGGATTTGTAGAGCAGAGCGGCTGCAGCTTCCTGGCAGCCCTTTGAACCGGTGCTGTTTACCCATTAGCCTTTAGCACATCTGCTAAACTGCTTGTTTCCACCTTTCACTGGGACCAAGGACACCCTAAAAGTTTACATACAACCATCTGGTGCCATTCATGACGAGTGATGAGTATTTTATTAGCCTGATTGGATTGCTGTGTAAGTGTTTGCTTTAAAATATTTATAGCTCATATATTTATGTATTAGATGGTTTATTAATATAAATTTGGGCCGCAGTGGCTCAGTTGGTAGAGAGGGTTTGCCCACTAACTCGAAGGTTGGTGTTTCCGCTCCCACCAATGAATAATGCACCAAATTGTAAAGCCACTTTGAGTTTCCAGAAAACTGCACACATTATTATTATTAATTATTTTCCTCATATCAACTGTTAACATGAGAAAACTTGCTTCCTGAATCACATGACCCTTCTGAGGAAGACCACAGGAAGCAGTCGTAACATGTCAAGGTACAACAATATACAAACACTGATGTTTTTATGGGAAATTTTAATAATAATTTTTGTGGAAGACCAAATGAACCTATTTGGACAACTAGTGCTACTACTACAACTGCTATTATTCAAGTGCCACTACTAATAGTAAGGGCCCTGCTACTCACTCTCATGCAGTAATTCCTCATCTTTTCAACATGCGGTCAAGGTCTTGAACATGTAAATGTGCTGTGTGGTTACATTCATACCATACCGCCTTGTGGATGCCTGATCCTGTTAGACCTCGGAAGCTCAGCAGGGTAGGGCCTGGTCAGTACCTGGATGGGAGACCGCTGGGGAACACCAGGAAGCCAGGGTGAATGTAAGTGAGTAAGTGGTTGGTGGTGGTTGGAGGGTCCGTTGGCGCAGATGTGTGCAGCCGCGCTACTGTCAGTCTACCCCAGGGGAAACTATGGCTACAAAACATAGCTTACCACCACTGAGTATGGAGTGAATGAAATACCCCTTCCCTACTGTGTGTCAAGCGCTTTGGGTGACTTGTGTCATAGTTAAAGCGCTATATAAATACCATTCCCTTCCCTTCAAAATAAAATAGGCTTTGGCCATGGTTGTAAATAAAGTTACATAATGTGTTTGCTTTGAAGTGGCAGCTATCATGTAATCTTATACATTATCAACATTACTCTAACAACCTAATGCTGTTGTATCAGTCAGAGAATATGTCGGCTAAACAATACTGTCTACTGCAATTTTTATATCAAACAAGCAGTTGATTTTTAAAGTGGCTATGTTATGCAAAATCAACTTTTCTGAGCTTTCTACCATCTTATAATATTGTTCCCTCATCAGAGATATAGCCTGAGTTGTGTTTTGCTTCATTCACACATTTAATTAATCTTCTATTCTCTGGCACAGCTGTACTAAGGCCTCAAAATGCTCAGTTCCACAGGAAGCACCAATCAGCAAGCCCTCTACACCAGTCTGCTCTCATTCATTTATCCAAAAAAAAGTTTTAAGTTACTTAATTTGGATCATTTTTCATCAGCTAAGTAACCGTGACTGGTCGAATGCACCAGGAGCAGGGCAGGAGAGTAGTGTAGGTGAACCATGAAACTTGAGTCATGTGAGATTAGTCTCCATTTGAACCATCAATAACGTTCCATCTTTTCAGATTGTTTTCCCACCACTGAGGTATTGGTTTCTTGTCCAGTCCAATCTCAGCTCAGATCTGTTTGTCTATGTATGCAACCTATACAAACCCTCCACGATCAGTAGCAATAATAAGAACCTGAACATGAGGTATACTTTTACAGTGATGGAAAGTAGCTGGATAGTTTTACTCAGGGAATTTACTTTGATTGCTTTTTCCATCTCTGCATTTTTATAAAAAGAAGTGCAGAATGAGCACTAGAGCACATATGTGATGGGCTGTTCATTTCAATATCTGTGGCTGCCTTTAGCTTGACAAGTAATTAGCGGCTCTCACAATACTCAAAAGAAAACTAAAGTGGTCTGAAGATTGATTAGGCGCATTATTTGTGGAAATGCTGCTTCCCACAGTCACTGGTTCAAGGTGCGGACCACTAATTAACATGGTTCAATATTGAGCGTTACCTTTACCATGATAAATAGCACTAGCTTTATCTCTTGTTCGGCTTTTCCTTAATTGAATCAGCAAAGAAATTGACATTTTTTGTTCTTGTGCGCCAGGACGTTCGATCTCTCTATGGTCAGACGGAGCAGAGCCGCAGGGACTGGGGCCTCTGATGACCTTGGACTGACAACAAAAACATGACCTTGGTCTGGGAACTGGGAAGAGCTGAGATAAAGGAATGGTTGAAGGGATTAAAGAGGACTACATTTCCACACAACAACCATTATACATTCAACTTACCTTGGTAGTGTCCAGTAAAAAAGACTCTCTCTTTCTAAAATACTTCTTCGTTTCAATACCTGATATATTGTTTGTGATCTATAGTTTTGTGAGATTTGCAAACCATTGTGTTATAAATGTTTTTTTTTTTTTTTATATTTTACTCATTGTCCCAACAGAATTGAATTTGTCCTCCATGACTGGCCACAGCAGTTGTAAAACGACATTATGTAGGAAACGCTTTTAGAAATAAAAGCAATACTTCACACATACTTTGTTGATTGATATTGGTTGTCTCTGCCATTCACTTCCATGCAGTTCTCAGCAGACTAGTACAGTCATCCTCTCAAAGTGTAGCCAAGGTATTCTGAGCCAATACCATTTTTGATCTTGATAGTATTAATGTTCATTTTGGTTGGGGCATATTCACACATGACCTTGGGCAGGCAAAGAAATGTTACATTAACGGACAACATCTCAATTAAGATGTTTGAGTAAAAAAGGATTAGTATTAGATGTAGTGCATGCTCATGATTCTCAGGCCCTCAAGTGACACATCATTATTAAAAGACATTGTTCTGTACTGGAAATGACTGCGTGGATCAGGAACACTTCCAGAAATCACTGTCTTTAAACACAGGTTGTAGAAATTTTAAGTTACAGTTGTATCATGAACATGATCTAGAAACACTGCTGTCTTCTGTGGACCAAAGCTCATTTAAAATGAACTGAGGCAAAACAGAAAACTGTTCTCTGGTCACATGAACTAAAATGTGGAAAAATACAAATCCAGTTGGCTCAGAGAACCCAGCAGTGTTTCAGATCATGTTCTTTGCTTAAACTTCACAGTGCATGCTTGCTTTTCAAAATAAAAAACAGTTTGACATAAACATGTGTTTGTTTTTCTGAAGAAAGTATTAAATTATCTGTGGACAGCTGCTGGCCACTCTGAAGTTTGTTTTTTAATCTAATAAGTTTTATTTGACATTCTTGTTGAATTTTTAAGCCATGCCTGGATACAGCATTTTTTATTTGACATGCTTTTTGTAATAAATATGAAAAGTATCTGGTAAAAACATAATCAGAAATCCGCCCGTCATTTCAGTAAAGTCTAAAGTGATTTATTTGTAAGGTCCATCTTAGTAATTTCATTCGTGTCACCATGATTGATGAGGAAGGGCTTTTCTTATGCCTCAAATAAGTGCAGCAGAATACAATTTCACACACTTCATTTTAGGCCGCGTTTCTTTTGACAAAACATTGATTAGAAAAAAAAAATCGATTATAAGAAGGCAGTCAGCGTTTCTTATGATGGTGCAGTTAACATTTAGATGAAGAGAGCAGGTGCGTGTAGTGATTCAGAATCATCCACAACAGCTGCCAAACGCTTTTAAAACATGGCTTTAGTCATACTCCAGATGTCTGAGAAATTTTACATCAGTTTTAGTGACATGGAACATATTTGCAGTGAGTACATTATGTTGTATTTATCAGAGTGCTCCACATGTTGGGTCCAGCCCTGCACCTGCGATGCTGTCAACTCCAGACAACTTCAGAAATGTCTTTGTGAGTTTATATAAAATTATTCATATTTCCTTAGCAGCTTCTTGCATATTAAAGATGCTATATTACAGCTTTTATTCTTATTTTTAAACCATTCTTGTTGCCTCTAGAACAGCATTTTTGACGTTTTGCAACCTTCAAAAACATATATGGCGAAAAAGACAGTTTTTATTAAGTAGTTTACTGGTACCATAAAGAAACAGATAAAGAGACCAGCAGAGGGCAGCAGAGTACAGAGTGTTGCAGTCTTTTGAACATAATCTAAAGAAAAAAATGAACTTCACGTCCTAAACTTTTTGTATGATGCCATTTTACTACAAAATGAAAAAAGAGCTGTGAGGAATCAGTGGAAACAGAGCTGTACTCCATTTTTTGGATAAATGAATGAGAGCAGACTGGATGTAGAGGGCTTGTTGATTGGTCAGTGCTTACTGGAGTGGGCGGGGGTTTGTGGGAGAGGCAGAGGTTTGTGCAACTGAGCATTTTGGGGGCTCACAACATGTGGTGACTATTTTAGCGCTTAAACCTCCATCACTCCATTTATCTGCTTGTTATGTGTTGATAAGAGCTGCTCAGTACAAACACTCGGGCATTCCCCTCTCACATCTGAACGTCTGAATCCTTTTGATGCCCTCCCGACTTTAGTCATGTGTGTGGACTCAAAGGTCGGGAGATGAGGGAATGCTCCTGTAATATTGATTTCTGTAAAGGGCTTTAGAGTCAGATCTTTGGAGGAAGTAAACCTTAAATGCTACTCAGCTACAGGCATAAATCTTCCGCTATAGCCACTTTAGCCTGGGCACTTATTGCTTAGGTCACATTATTTATCTGTCTGTATGGTGTAATATTGCTGGAAAATGTTTAACGTTTTTTGTAGACATTTTTTTAGTAGAGTAGCTTACCTTACACTGGCACTTATGTTTCTACAAAAGGAGAAGCTGTCTGCATACTCCACAATACAGGGAGTTTTTGGTCCAGATTTACTCTAATCCAGTCTGTAATTAGTGGAGTGTCTTGTGGTATAAAGTGGGAAAAAGGAGCAAGAGTTCAACAACACGCTCAGAGATTCGTCGTACCAGGTTCCAAATGCCTCAAAAGCAAAACCAGAGCTAAAATTACAGAGTTTTATTTAAACAAAGCCAGCCATGGATCACTGTTCCTCTCATACTCACGCTTTAGGATCTGGGGATTTTATTTGCCACAAGAATGTGCAGGAAATGGCTGTTTAACATAGCAAGGAAATGTGATCACCAACTTCGCAGTGAAGAAGTGGCATGGCAGTGTATACTGTCTACCTCTGTCCTAGCTCAGTCACCATTTATTCATCTGTCTTTTGTCAGCTTATTCCTCTTAAAGATGACATACACAGACAAACATTCTCACATTCATTCACTAGGGGCAATTTTAGAGTCACCACTTCACCTAACACATGCATATCTTTGAACGGTGGGAGGAAGCCAGAGAGAGCCACAGAAGCACATTTCCCTGCCATCTCGTGCAATTAAAAATATTTAGGCTTCAGATGAGCTTAATATTGAAACTATATTCAACTTCCTTGTGACAAACGTTTAGGTCCTGACCCACTAGTTGAGAATCACTGGACTAGCGTAAAATAACATCTTAAACACATTTATGGCAATTTATGACAAATTAAATTGCAAGTTTGACCATTGTATAATATGCTAAGAGGCAGTCTGTTTGATTAACAGCAGTTTTCAGTGGTGGTTATATTCTTTGTTTTTTGGAAGTGGGCCATGATACGCCAAGATTTAGGGTGACCACCTGTCCCACTTTTGGATGTACTGTACAGCCATTTAGGCATCTGTCCCTCTGTCCCACTTATTATGATAATGTCCCTCTTTTTCATTGGTGCTCAGTGGATCTTATAAAAAAGAGAGATTCAAGTTAAGAAAAAGAAGGTAAGGTCTCTATTCCTTGTGTAAAACGTATTTGTGGGTGTCCTGTCTTGATAGGTTGAATGTATGGTTGTTGTGTTGCTGCCCTTTTATTTCAGGACAGGCCTCTCTATGGAGCTGTGAGCTGGTTTTGGTGCTGCATTGTTTTTAGAAAATGCAGATTGAAAGCTTTGATTATTTTTTTTTTCACCTTTTTATATCCAGTGAACAAAGTCTCAGTAAAGACATTACTGTGCAAAATGTGTGTTTTTGTTTTGAAAGCAGCACATCAAATATGCTATAGGCCCTAAACTGTAGTAACTTGAATCTCAGTAAGTTGGTAAAGCTAGTTGTGTAGATCAAAACATTTATTTGTTGAGTCCGTCCCACCTTGTCCCACCAAATCACACAACTTTTAGTACTTTTTGAGGTGGTCACCCTACCAACATTAGGGTCATTAGGGTCGGAGCATTAAACATTTATATTTTTTATAGTATAAAAAAGATTTGATGGAAAGCTCAAGCCAACATTTTCTCAACAAGAACTTAAGAATTAAAACACAATAATTTTCTTATTATTTCATTTCATCTTCTTCCGCTTATTCCTGTTAGGGGTCGCGGGTGATTGGAGCCTATCCCAGTAACTTCAGACTACACCCGTGACAGGGGACGGCTAGTCACAGAATTTTCTCATTATCAGACAGGAAAAAGAGGAGGTTGGATGCATATGGCTTTCCAAAAGTATTATATGCATAGTATTGCCACAAAGCAGCTTTTTCAAATAAAAGAGCCCAAAACAGTAACAGGTCCAATAGTAAATATGGTTGTTAAGTTAACCATTAAAATTAAACAATATACGATGCACGCCATGTATAGTTTTAGAGTTTAGATTTAAGGCATTTTTCTACATAAAATGATTTGAAGTTAAGTTTGTGTTTTGTCTGAAAGTTGCTGCATCTAAAAACTCCCTGTGACTGGTGCCAAAGATCCTCACAAAAGTCCAAATGGCTGTTGGAGCTGGTATAACTTTCATTTTATTAGACCGTTATTTTTGTACAAGCCTAATGAGCCACCTGGTTTCTGGAGCCATGTCCAAACTAATTTGTCTGCCGCAGAGAGAAGCAGCGAATGCCAAAACAGATAAGTGACCGAGTGAGTGATAAACAGATGCATCATGTGATCGCAGACATATTTACGAGTTCATACGAGACAGAGTCAGAGTATGGGCCGTAGTTACAGATGGTGCTCTGAAATGTTTTTGCCGACTACGTTTTTGGATAAGGAGAAATGCATTCGAAAAATAAGTGCCAAAGACTGTGACTGAAACTTTTATTTAATTTTAATTACTTTACTCAAGTAATAAATGGATTTAATATACTTGACCTTGGTAGCAAAGAGGGTAGTAGTTGTAATAATATTAGTAACAGCAGCAGTTGTAGTAAGGTAGTTAAATAGTGTAGTGGTAATATGTAGGCTACTTTCTATGTAAAGATACTGTAAGCAGCATGCGCTCCTACTGGTTTGATAATGGTACTGCAGTCTAAATCAAAACAATGACCTCTTTTCTGATTGGACAATCAGCAATGCAGTTTTAGAACCAAAACAAAAAATGTAAACAAAAACAACTTGGTCATTATGTAAAACACATTTTTATGTGTTAATAACTCAACTGTATATATATATATATCATATCTTGGCACACGTGGGTAATTTTCATAAAATATATTTTTTAAAAAGTATACTGCTCATAGCACTTTTAAGTAAACTTCACACGCTAGACTTTTTTTTTTTTTTACTCAATTAATAAAGTCTTCAAAAGTGAGTAAAAGTACTTATCTTGACGTTACAGACTAAATATGAATATACGACGCGTAAAAGTTTACGATCACAGCTGATCACTGTTCAGATTGAGGTTGTTGTCATTGTTTTCAGTGAGTCGCTATTTTCACAGTTTACACGAGAGCGGAGCGGCTCAGAGCGGCTCCCAGCTCTGGGACCAAAACACCTTTTCCTGCATTTTCCAAAGATGGCAGATTCGGAAAATACAAACCCCCGTCTTCATGTAAACGAAAGGCCAAACCGTGATCAAATATTTGAGTTTTTTTTGCAAGCGTGTTGACATCTAAACGGCCCCTTAGTAATAGTAGCAGTAGTAGTCATAGTCATGGTTAAAACTGCAGTAGTAGCAGTAAGTACTTTCTACTTAAGTAAACTTTACTTGCATTACTTTTTACATTTACCAAGTAACAATTTGGTTGAGTACTTACTTCTGCTTAGTAAAACAACTTTACTGACAGCTACCACTCTCATCCACAATTTCTTTAAAAGACGCTGTGGTTCAACTATTTGACGCTTATTTTCTCTCATACAAAAATAATGTGATTGAAAACAAAAATACCTCAAGGAGTTCTTCGGTCCAAAGGCTCGAGCAGCTAAAAGACTTAAACTGATAAATGTCGGCTTTTTGGCAGCGACTGAGAAAGCAGCAGAAGAAAATCTATCACAGCCAGACCATCAACTTTAGTTAGCGTCTGGCACTAGCAGTATAAAAACCTGGATCTAAGACAAATGTAATTATACTGCCATATAATCATATCAGAAATTTTAATTAATAAAAAAAAAATTGAGGGTAAAGTTTGTCATTTTTATCTGTATTTTAATGGCCTATCGTGCTTTATATAACTAGCACCAAGCAAAAATGTATACTGTATGTGTATAACTAGAATCACTTGGGGAGTGCAGACCTTTAGAGTTATGTTAACAAACAAAAAATAGTAAAAATTGTAGATCCAGGACAAAACAGACACAATTTCATCCAAAACTGACCATTAGTTATTGAATTATCTCGCAAACAGAAAAAAAACAAACAAAGAAACAAATAACGTCAGTGCAAACCTAAAATTCTTGGCATAGGTAATGAATATTAAATGTATGAGAAGATGGTTTAGTATATGTTGTCATGAATTAGTATTGTGCCTCATCAGAGTTACATAGTAGAGTACCTCAGCTGCAAGTACTGTCTATAAAACGGCATCTTTCTTGTTCACATTAGGGAACAACTGAAAGTAACTAAAAGTATTGAAAGTAGACATTTTGATTATTCCAAGGCTCTATATTATATATAGTTTTAAAAAATCTAGCCAGTGGGAGTATACTCTTTGTGCCGGTCCCAGGCCTACGTAAACTGGGCCGCATTAGGAAGGGCATCCAGAGTAAAACTTATGATCAATGTGAGAATCACTGCATGCTAGGAGGCAGGTGGTTTGCTGAAGTGACTTTTGAAGGAAACAAAAGAAAATATTTAATGGTAAACGGTTGGAGAAAATGACCCTCAGATATCCCTATGACAGATCTAAGAACTTAAATACTTAAATAAGCCATGATAGCCCTAGGACTGTTTCCCTGTGTGCATGTGTGATTAAGATGGCCGCCCTGCCTCTTCTTGTTGTTTACCGGTGCATTACTTTAGGTTAATTCCTCTCCAGTGCCACAGCAGGATCAAACAGTCATCTGCTATAATGACATCAATGGCCATTAAATGGGACCAATGATTATGTCTGGGAGCCTTTTAGGGCCCACTCTTTAAATGGCATCAGGATTTGGTCTCGCTGGACTGTCTATGAGCAAATCTCCCTCATACATATATACAAACTGCATCGGGGAAGAAGCCATTTTTGGAGGCAAACTCTAAAGGGCAGTTTTTTAAAGGTTATATTCATGGTCTGGTTAGTCTCTTTATGTCCCTCAGACCCAATCATCAACCTGCTTTGAAGCTCTGCTCGAGTTTGGAAAATTGAAATGTGGGTGATTAAAATAGATTGAAATATCTAAGCTAACAACAAATGGGCTAAAAAGAATAATTGTTAAGATTGTAGAAGGCACGTAGCAAACTAAGAAAAGTTCATTGAAACACTAAGTTGCTGAGAACATTTTATAAAACATACTTTTACTTGAGGACAAAATGTTAATGTTTTATCTTTTTTTTTTTTAAAGATATATAAATGTATTTTTGACCTTGGTGGTGAAGTAGGTATGAATAGCAGTAGCTGTAGCCGTAATGATACTAGAACAGACTAATAACAGTGGTAGTTGTGGTTATACTGTATTACTAGTAATAGTCGCAGAAATAAAAATAGTAATGGTCAAATTAGTAGTAAAACAGTCAACTTTCTTCACAAGTAATTATTTTGTGTAGTATTTTTACTTCTACTTGAGTAATATTATTTTTAGGTTTAAAACCTAAATCAGTTAGCAGTCATGTTTGGTGCTTGTGAATCTCAATTACTTTTATAACAATAAAAAATGATGCTACCAATGAAAACAAATAGGAAGACTTCTTATAGTGTGTGTATATACGTTCTTTGTCTATGACCTAAAGTAGTGTAGTATCAGCACAACGCCAGCTATCCTCACTACAGTAATCCTCATTATAACTGTGGTGCATTAGTGATGCATGAACTGACCAGTCATGTCATGGATTTAGCTTTAGGGCATAGAATAGACTCTGGATATAAAACATACTTTTCTCCCTGGACTCCTGTTTTTTTTTTTTCTTCCCTGATAACACAGACAAAACCAGAGGACTGGCACTTACATGTAGATTAATGTTAACAGATTTCCAAAGCCACTACTCACATGATGATTACTGATGATTACATGGTGATTACTCACATGCATTTATCTTGGCTTGGGACAGCCCATAGAGTTTCCTGTGTAATTTGTATGTTCATTTAGCATAGGTTTTACGCAGGATGACCTTCCTGATGCAACCTATTCCCATTTGTCTGGGCTTGCGATCATCACAAAGACTTTCCTGTGGCTGGATTAAATTCTAGATGACTAATTGTTATATTATAAGAGTACTTTTCTGAACTGATTTGTATAATCACTTCTAAGCATGGAAACACAGAATAATCCTTACACTTGATCTCTTCTTTAATAAAGGCGTAAAAGACAACAACGTATGACTCACCAGTGCATCAATAGCCTCTCAGTTTCCCCATTACACTCCAATACTGCACCTCTTTCCCCACAACAACCACGGCTCTTTCGAAATCAATGAGCAACATTTGAGTCAGGCTGTGTGCCTCCCACATGTTCACAGACTCCAACACCAAGGACGGCAATTTAATTAAGGGAGGCTTCAAACACAATCTAAACAAACACGCAAGCTACAAACAAACAGCAAGTCCAATTACAGCAGTGTTAATATGCAGGGCAATACCACCGGCTCGGGAGGGGGGAGGGCTTTGATCCATACTTCTGAACTCACACTGCTGCCTATAGTTCAATGGGGATTTGCATTCACTGGAGAAAAAAACAAAAAGACAGTCACGTTGGTGTGATACTGTCCAAAACGTTTGTATAAAATTGAAACTGCGACTCGTGTTTTTGTCGGGTCTGGTGGTACAAGAAGCATTTTCAATCTCATTTTGTACAACTATAGTATTTGTTTTAACTCCTGCCATGCTGCATGAGGTTCGCTGTCATATAGGCTTACTGCATGTACAGCTTAAATTGTCAATACTAACAAAATTCATTGCATACTGAGTGGTTAGATGGTGAGTGCATGCAGCCAACAATGGGCAAAAATAGGTGCCAAACATTAAAAACAGAAGAAAAGGTTTAATATATTCCTCATGCTCCCACAGTCCAACACAGTCTTCAAAACCCTGCAACTTTAAAGATACTAACCACACTGTTAACCATTGCACATGGAAACCTAATAAAATTTGAAAGTGTTATGTTTATTCAAAGCTAGCATGTTCAAAAAAAAAAACAAACAAACAAACAAAAAAACAAAAAAAAACAAAAAAACAAAACAAAAAACTGCTAATCAGGCCAGTAATCTAAAGTGTTTATTACTGTTCCATACAAAGAATTTATGTTTTGAAAGGAGAACTTCCAGGGGGTTCTGAATGCAGTGCTTGTAGGTGCTCGTTTTCATAAATGATTTAACAGTGTGACAGGATTTCTACTGGATGAAAGTTGCAAGCCTGGCCAGCCAGACTCTTTTCAAAGAAGTTAGTCTGGTTACCCTCCTCTTCAGTTTCATTTCCATGGGTGGAACAGTCACAGGCAGAGTAATCAATCAGAGAAATGAAGGACAGGACGTAAGCAGTGCACCACTGACCTGTATACAAACATGGAGCTTATGAAGAAATGTTTCTGGTTTTGCCATAAAACACCAGAATACGCTGTATCATGAGCAGCTCTGTGCTTATGTCTGAACGGGAACAGCAGCAAACCCCAGTTGTACAATTGCCTGGAAAATCCAGAATATGTCTCTGTATTATTATACAGAGAAATATCAGTCTGGTCACCATGCGTCCGCCGTCAAACTCCAACCGTACCGTGCATTTTGATTTGTTTATTTAAGTCACATGTTGTTCGCGAGCAGCGTCACTTATGTGCATCAGCAGGAAGCGTGGATTTTTTGTCTTCTCAACAACAACAATCAAGATGACCACCGAGGAGCCGAGAGTTTGTTTCATTCAGCGGTAAATTCCGTTTTAAATGAACAAAAACATATTGAGTCATTAAAACCACAGCAGCTTACAGCACTAGAAGCCTTTATTTTAAAAAAAAAAAGATGTTTTTGCGTTGCTCACTTTCTTGTCGCTTTGTTAACGTCACGTCTGCCATTTTCTGATCGGCTTACTCCGCTGTCCGTTAACTCAGGTTTGCTCCACTCTAGAAATTGAATTGATTGAATGGTGACCAGACTCATCCGCTGGTACAGCGGTTAGGCTGAAATTCCCAGCTAAGTTGTACAAAGACCAGAGGTGTAGCACGGAATTCTGGGCTCTTTGTATAAACCATCTTGGTGGGCCCCCAGGTTCACTTGATCAATATTTCATAAGCATATTTCAGGCTTTTTGAGGGCCCCTCCCTGCAGTGGGACCTGGGTTAATGGTACCCTTTAACCCCCCAGTCTGACGCCCCTGACAAAGACTGAATGAAAAAGTCAGTTTGTCATTGTGGACTTCAGCAGAATCAGCAGGTGACAAATGATAGCACTACATGCAGTTTGTCAGGTGAGAGAAATGACAAATTTTGCTCTGAATAAGCCGGCGACTTGGTTGTTTTTTATAGGAGATTGTCTTTCTTTGTAAGATGCACTGCAAATAAACGGCTGTGATAGGCTGGGTTGAAGTGAAGTTGATTGGAAACAGCTCGCTGTGGCTGAGGAATTAGTTCCTCCTTTTTTTTTTTTTTCTTTTTTTTTTTTTTTTTTTTTAAGAAATTAGGAGGGTCTGGCTGGACAAACTAGAAAGTAAAGTTGCTGTGATGGGAATGGTTCCTAGCCCCTTTGTACTTTGCAAAGTGAAATGGTATTATAGCTGTGCAGAATGAAAAAAAAAAAAAAAAAGAATTGCAAATTTTCAAAGTCTAACTTTGACCCAACAGCAAGCAGTGCACACCGCCTACAAAGTACAGACACATTGTAAATATTATGGGAAAGTGAAAATTATTTCAGTAGTTTACTACTACAGTAGTAGTTAAAAAGTGAGATACATTTTATACAGATTTACTATACATAGAAAAATATTTCAGACATTTATTTTATCTAATTGTAAGGATGTGATAATGAAATATTCAGAAAAACAGTTTCATGAGATAATTAATTTTGGTTTTCATTAACTATAAGGCCTATCACGGTTAAAAAGAGCTTGACATATGTTTTACTCTATGTGAAGTGAATCTATGTTAAGCATTTACATTTTCAATTCATCTACTGTAATAAAAATCATATTTGAATGTATTTATGCACGGTTGTATACTGCTTTGTTCATTCTTATTTTAGATTTTGTTATCATGTGTATTTAAATGTTAACATGCTTACTGAGACATTGTGTCATGAACCCTCTGAGTGTTACATATTCTCAAAAAAAAAAAAAAAAAAGAGAAAAATCTATTGACTTTCATATTCTGCTTCTCATCGACACTCAAAACATGCATGCGGTCTATAATGCTGTACAATCCACTTTCTTTACAGGGCCAATGCTGTACACCGGGGCCTCTATTGATCCCACTACACCTGTCCTTGAACTGGTAATGGCTTCATGGAATTGGCTGGCTAATATTGCCCAACTTTAAAGAGGATCCTAGGATATTGTCCAGGGGGACTATTGATTCTTCTGATTGGATGTCAGGGGTTTTGAGCTGCACTATAAGGTTATTCTCTGATCTATGCTCTTTCCACTTGCATTCACAACACTGAGCACCAACACAAATAAGCCCCGGGCCGGCAGTTTGCCCTCAGAGGCAGCAGATGTAGAGGTCTATCTGAGCCTAATGTTTTGCTAAAATGAAACTGGCAGTCAGGCTACAGGCTGTTATTAGGTTATCTCGCTGCTAGAGGCTAAGGTAATAGAAAATAAATGTCAATACTCAAAATAACGTATTTTCTTCAAGTACATTTTTAGCGTATCTAAATGAATAAAAGTATTTTTTTACTTTGGTCCGGCAAAGAGGATATGAAATAGTAGTTGATTAATGATACTGGTACTACTAGCAATAGCATTTGTAGGAAAAGTAGTACTAACAATAGTAGAATTAATGATAGTGGGAGCAGTAGGTGTGTAGTAGTATTGAGTACTTTCTTCTTGATACCTTACTTTTTCTCCAGTAATCATTTTGATGAGTAATTTATGAAATATATGTAATAGCAGTAATATGTAGTAATATGGTAGCAGTAAGAATCATAGTATTCATATAAAATATAGTAGTAGCAGAATAGTAGTAATAGTAGTAGTAACAGCAGTAGTATTATTAATACACTGTAAAACAAAAGACAAAAAAATGCTGTGAAAACTCAAAAACTCAAGGCAACAGGATCCTGCATGATTTTTGAGGTTTGGGGCCAACCCAAAATCTCAAGTTGTCAACAACAAATATTTTTTGTTCACTTGATGTTCATATGTCTAAAAACTTAAAATTTTAAGTTTTACTCTCATATTACAGCCAACTTACTATCCATTGTTCAGAAAAAGTATTATTATTGATAAGAATAAAAACTAAATACTAAATTTAACAAAAGAATAATACTTTTTCTGAACACTAGATAGTAAGTTGGTTGTGAGTTAAAAAAAATTGATTGAGATATGATAGAGAGTAAAACTTAAAATTTAAAGTTTTTAGACATATGAACGTCAAATAAAGTGAACAAAAAAATATTAGTTGTTGAAAACTTCAGGTTCTGAGTTGGCCCCAAAACTCAAAAATTGTGAGGGATCCTGTTGCCTTGAGATTTGAGTTTTCAGAGCATTATTGTTTTATCAGTGTAGTAGTAGCAGCAGTAGTAGGGTTTAGTAATATTAAAATGTACACTCATTACTTTTTCATGTTTACTCAAGAGATAATTTTGATGAGTAATTGTACTTCTACTTGAGTAATACTATGTTGAAGTATTTCCTCCAGAGGCAGCAGATGTGGTGGGATATTAGAGCCCAGTGTTTTGTAATAAATGAAACAGGCTGCTGGGTTATCGCACTGCTAGAGGCTAAAATAAAACTGTGCCACTGCTACACAGCACTCAAAATGAGCAGCAGTGGAGGATACGAACTCAGCCTCAAGCCACGTCTGCCCAAGTATTGACCTAAACGTGAATTCGAAGTGTGCCACTGACACTAAGGCTGCTGTACACGAGTGGGCTGCTGTGCTCAGTACTGTGTAAAAGAGGTTTATGTTCATACAGCTCTTCTCTGTGCAAATGTAGGTCAAGTGTAAAAGTGCCTTGTTGCATTTTTGGAGAAAAGGCTGTGTTCAGACTGAAGATCAGATTAGATTTGTGCTTGTGACCCACATGTGATTTTCCAGATGTTTAAACCATAAATAAAATCTATTTACCGCAATATATTACAACGCATACAGTACTATCAGATGTGAGTAATTCAGCAACAAGTATAGATTGACAAAACCACTGTGTAAAATACATTATATTTAAATTAAATTATAAATAATATTTGAAATACTACCTCTGGTATATTTGTATGCTCTTTTGACCTGCTACTGGGAATCATACTTGTTATGACAAAATACACATGGCTTGACAGATACTTACTAACTTTAAGCATTGCAGTACCCTTTGCCCAACTTCCTATTTTTGTGTGATACATAAAATTAGTCTGGTTGATAAATGTTTAGAGGGATGAAGGAAATGTAAATGAAACTACCTCTGAATGCAACTGGGTGAAATAAGATGACACAAAACCACATACATCAGAAAGGGGGCATACTAACATACTCTATGAAGAATAAACTGATAAAGACATTCATTCGTTCATCTCCTTTCACTCATTGCTATTCATGGGTCACAGGTGGCCAGAGCCTATCCCAGCAACTATGGGCTTAAGACTGGGTACACCCTGCACAACTGAAAAACAAACAAACAACCAAACAAGCAAAAAACACAAATGTCCAGAGAAGCAAAGCATCGCATAGAGCACACTATATTTCAGATAAATACTTATAACTGATCAAGAAAGAAAGGTTTAATTGGGATCTGGCTGGGCAGGTTTACTATGCTGCACATTACCACCTTGTAAAAAACACATGTCATAAAAAATATTTATTTGAAGAAAACAGTCTGCTGTTTGTCTATCAGTGTACTTAGTTTGCAGTTTACTTAGTCTGCCCTTTAGTGAGCTTGTATTCCCAAGAGTTTAAAGGGTCCTTTTAATCAGCTGGTTTCTTTTTGAAGACTCCAGCATAAAACTGTGTCAGACAGTAATACTAAGTAGCTTTATGTCCTGTTAGGACATTTCTAAGCATATATTTGATGCATGTTATTATGGTCTACTTTGCAAATACATGCAGTAGTGAGGACATTAGTTAAGAAAGATTAGATGAGTAAATCCAAAATAATATGTTACCGTTTACAGTATAAATATTTATATTATAATATAATATAAATATTATATTATATATATATATATATGAATGATGTTGATATGATGATATGAATATATGAATGATGTTACCAAAGTAAAATTTTAAAGCAAAGGTTCAGACATGAAATTGCACTGAAACTCAAAAACTATTAAAATCCTGGATATAGCCATAGATAATAGGGTTAATAAATAGTGTATGTCGAGTGTGATTTATTTTGAAAAACTAATTTAGGCCAAGAGGCTTCAGGATTGCTTGTGTGATTGTGTGTCTTTGTGTGGAAGTGTTATCTGTGGCCTCATTAACAGCGAGTTGATGGGTTGGCAAGGTTAATAGACATTCATAATCTAAGCACAGCTGCATCCCCCCACTACGCCTGTGTCAGCTGCCTCCACTCTGTTATCTATGAGTTTAATGTGAGCTTCATATTTGTGCTTCTCTGCATGTGCTCGCTCTAATCTGGTTTACAGGAAGCACAGCACAGCCAAACACACGGTCAATTTCCCCTCCCAGTCATATCATTAGCCCTGGGCCTAATCCTTACTTATAATTCAGATGATGGGTCCTGCTGGTGGGGGTCTACTAATAAGTCACATAAATCACAGTGGTGCATCCAGATCCAAGTAAAAAGTCAGCCATTTTGTTCTTGTGCACACACAGAACTGTCTCAGTGTCGCTTGATTACCAATAAGCGCCGATGAAAAGGGCAGTTAGCCGCACACACGCGCGGCGAGTGGTAATCCTGGGGTCTTCATGCTCTGAATACTGAGTGTGTTGAAATACCAAAGGGTGCCGCAGCAGTGGGACTGGGTTCGTGCAATTTCCACAAAAACATTTACTTTTCTTCGCGGCGACATTTGATGAAATTAGAAATCAAGTGACTCGGAAAACAAATCAATAATATTTCGGCTGTTTTAACCTGCTGCAGCCTGGAATCTATAAAAAGTATCCATGACATTTCTGTAAACATGAAGTGTGATTATTTTGTGGTTAAAACTCACCTGTCAATGTGAACTTCTTCTATGTTCTGTATATAAGCTCTTTGCTGGCAGATAGCCTACAGCACTGAAAATGCACTCTGATCATTATTTTTTCATGACTTCTATTTATAACAACAATAAACAAACTACGCAAACCCAACAAATAAACAGCAACTCTTCCAAAGTTTCCAAAGATCACATGGATGGTACATTACTTTAAGAAGAACCACATACAGCAGAATGAAACTATATGGTGGATTTTAACAAAATTAATGGATAGGCCTTTACATTAGTCTAGTATTCATTCACTTCTCAGTCACATTTGGTTCTTTAGCTACAGCTGTCCTGGGGCAGATGGACAGAGATGTGGCAGCTATACTGTGCCTACAGCCTCCCCGACCACCACCAAACACATCACAGCAATCTCACTGACACTGCAGGCAAGCTGCGTAAAGTGTTTTGCCCAAGAACACAACGTCAGCAAGAATTTAGGGCCAACCTTTAGGTTAGTGGCTCTACCTCAGCAGAGCAACTGCCGCCCAATTTAAAGACACGAGAACTATTGTCCTCTGCTGAAAAATGTTAAAAATAATTCCTTTCTACGTTGTTTGCCACAAACTATATCCACATGACTTTTTTTTTTTTTTTTTTAAGATTATCATTGTTGTTACAAATTCAGGTTTGTCCTGAGATCAGCTCTGTGAGATTTACATCAAAAAATGTGGAGTCACTGGCGATCCTATCTCTACAGAATATGCACTTTTTTTTTTCTTTCTTATTGTAATTTTAATAAGCTATTTTCATATATATTTAGCTGTGGGCCATTTGATCTCTGTGTGTCCTTACTAAAGATTGAATGAATTAACATTAACTTGCTTCTTATGACCTGGATAACTGAGAATATTCACAGACACAGATAGAACAATTCAAAGGTAAAATGTGTGTTGACATAACTCTGATCAGTAACATCATGACCATTGACAGGTCGAGTGAATAACACAGATTATCTCTTCATCTTGGCACCTTTTATTCGGTGGGATATATCAGGCAGCAAAATAATATTTTGCACTCAATGTTGATGAGTTAGAAGCAGAAAAAAATTGCAAAAGTAAGAATTTAAGCTAGTGTTACAAGGGCCAAATTGTGATGCCTACACAACTGGGTCAGAGCTCCTGGGGTGCTCCTCGCCTGCAGAGTATCTATCAAAAGTGGTCCAAGAAAAGGAGCAGGGGTGACAGATGATGCACATTTGAAGAGAAGGCTTTCCTGTGTGGTTCGATCCAACAGAACTGCTGAAGACGCTGGTGCTGGTTCTGATAAGGATACACAGTGCATCACAGGTTGTTACTTATGGGGCAATCATAACAAATAACAATATGAACACCAGAGAATCAACTGCAGTTTTTCAATACTTTGCTCATTATATTGTGTTTTTTTCACTTCCCCCTCCCCATTATCCTCATACAGTCTGCCTCTGTCTCTGTTGGTGGCTATGGAAACTACAGACACTGTCTTGTATATAAGGCATGTTTATATCTGTAATTGCCGTGGCTGGAAGACTACATCTGTTGTGTATTTTTTCACTCCATTGTCTACGCTTAACGTTAATTACACTGTTTCCACATTGGCTTTTGCTGTCAATTTCCGCTTTTTAGCCATTGCTTTTTGTACTTTTATCTGAGTGAGAGGCTGGTAATAGCACACTTGCAGGAGGAAAGCAGCCGGTACTTGAGAAAGTGCTGTAGCAAGAGGATGTGCTGTACTCAAAGTGGTAATGTTTATTTTAGCATGAATCATAACAAATGTTGCCCACTTTTCGCAATTTTCATTTGGAATAAAACTCAGTACTCTGTTGTTTGTTTGTTTTGTTTTTTGTTTTTGTTTTTTTTAAATAGAACATGTGGTACAGGCAATAATGTGAAATACTAAACAAACAAATGGCTTGAAAGGATGTTTGATTAAAGATGAACACATGTAAAGATGTGCACAGAACAACTGGCTTTAAGTTAAAATGTTGTAGTATCTGACTAGTTTTTAAATGTTACACGCAAAAACTATATTTTCACAAAATATATAATCATATATTATCCTTTTCTAGCAAGGTCCACACCACAACAAAGGGTAGATCTGAAATATTTATTATTGGAGGATGGATCGGATAAGATGAAGGGATGATGAGGGATGCTGAATGGTGGCAGTGTTTAGCAGTCCTGCCTCTCAGCAAGGAGGTTGTGGGTTCAATCCTTGGGCTCTTTTATATCAAAATCCCCCAAATTATGCCAGAGTGAAGAAATTGAGCCTTGTATACTACTACATTTCAAAGAGGTGGGATCAGCAAGCAAAAAAATATGATGAGGTAACTGATCTACAAGCCAGAAAACAAAAGCCTATCACTTTTTTTTTTTTTTTCAAGTTTAGTGGAATAAATTTTAATCATGGTATTACTGTAACTGCTTGCTGCTACAAAACTAGGATGGAGGAATTGTGGTTGTTTAAGAAGCACGGCATCTGAAGTGAGAAATCCTCTGCAGGCTAAGGGTTTATGACATAAAATTGATTTCCTTGAAGCATTACAACATGAAGCAAATCCACCATGAATAACATTATACTGTGCAAGACAACACCTAACTGGGTCAAGGCGTGTCCCAGCAAACACTTAGAGGCAGAGGAACGTGCCTGTAAGCGCCTGGCTGCTAAATGTGCTGGAACAAGGACACACAGTAATACCTTGTACTTTAAAATATTATTTGGGCCAGAGTGTATACTTGCACCATTAGCTTAAATTGTACTTCCCAGGTGGCATTGGAGTATTACAATGATTAAAAGTGGAGACGTGTGTAAGAAATAATCCCATTGTACAAAGTCAAGGCCCGTGAGATGATTCTGGGTTAATCTCTGATGAGAGATCTGATCCACAGACATCCTTTAACTTCTGCACAGCTGCAATAATCCCATATTACAGAAGGGTACTAATCTGGCTCATAACGCTGTTCAATTTGTCATCCCCTAACAATAAAAATATGAAGGTGACTCAAATGCAAGAACTGTGGCCCTTCTACTACCAACATTATTACGACTACTTTTTGGGTGTGTACATTTTAGTTGGAGTTAGAGTTAAATCTATTGATAAAATAAAACTTTGATTCTTTAAACATTTAACTCTTCAAAAATGCTACTCAGACAGTGTCTCTCTCTCTCTAAACACCTCAATTTCTCAGCAGAGTAAATTGGAAACCTGAACCTATAAGATCAAATCCTTAGGCATTTTCCTAACTGTTGAGGTTTGTTGCATGACCAAAAGCTCAGATCTTTGCTGTCAATTGATCTCTTACAGAAATCCCTTATATGGCTTCAAAAATCTTTAAAAAGAAGAAGAGACTCTGACTTTTTGGCTCAATTCAAATACATTACAAAGAGTTAGATTTCAAAGAACTTATCACAACAGAGGCTATTGTGTAAAATAATGTTATTTTGTCCCCTCAGTTTTTTTTGTTTTTTTTTAGCCTGGGAGCTTATCACAGTTGCACATCTTACAAATACAGAAGCTGATTTAATAATTTCTCTGACCTGATTAACAGTGTTTAGTATTTTCCTCCATCACCTGTTGATTTTTCTGAAGTCTGTGTTGTTGTTCATTCCTCTGTGGGACATTTTTCTTCATCTTGTTTCCATTTTAAAAACAGTAAAATCCCTTTGACGTCGACATTTAAACAAACCAACTTTCTTCGCGAGTCTTTGAACAACTGGCTTCTGCTGCTGTCCCTGTTCAGAAAAAAGTACAGAGTTGCTCATAATATGCCGTATTCTGGTGTTTTATGACAACAACAGCAAACTGCCATGTTTGTGTGGGTCAGAAGTGCACTGCTGATGTCCTGCCCTTTGTTTGGCTACTCCTCCTGTGGTTGTTTTGCCCATAGAAACAAAATTTAAGTGATACCAGACTAACTTCTTTGTATAGATTGAGACAAAAGTTTGTCTGGCAGGCCAGGCTAACAGTTTTTGCCTCACCCCTGTCAACTATCTCTAGTTGAACTGGTAAATGTGAAATGAGCGAATGGTTGTCTGTCAGCGCAAGTTTGCATGTGTTACATCTGGATGTTCGTACGAGGAGAACAAGCTTACATGATTGCCGATTGTCAGCATAACAATAAGGCCATTTGAAAAATGTAAATGCAAATACTACTTCTCACAAGCTTGTTTTTCACCCCAAGGAATCACAAAAGCAGACAAAAAGTGCATACATATGAAATCTAAAAGCTACGTTTCAATGAAAGTTTGAAATAGTGTGTAATAAAGTTTGGCTGGGTTATTATATTGTCTGTGGCTGTGAATTAGAGTCACCATTAGAGGCCAGCTTCACAGTCGAAATAAGATAAGCTCTAAATGAGTCCAGCCTAATGCAGGTCATTATTAGCACAGTGGAAGTGTCTGCCGCTCGGCTCTTGGGCTGACGTGAAGGTATTACAGCCTAATGCTAAGTGACATATAGAGGTCTCCAGTGCAGTAGTTACACAGACAGAACAGGATTAAGTGAGCAGTCCCAGCCTCATGCAAATATCCTCTCGCTTTCATTAAGAGAATAAACCATGGTTCAGTCAGTGGAGCGCAGCGGAAAATCAGACGCTTGCTTTGGGAGGGCACTGTAACATGAAAACGAGTGGAACAGAAAAAAAAAAAAAAAAAAAAACTCCAACTTTAATTTTCCAAACGTGGGATTAGTCTAATCCTGAACATGGAGAGAGGATCTGACACATGCTACATATGACTCAACAGGAATTAGGCTGTGAACATTTTAATGGTTACTGTGGATCAAAACCCAAAACCAAACGCAGAGGATTGAGTTACATTTAAGCCATAAGCTGACCATATTTTACATATTTATGCTTTATAATAAGGACATGAAAGACTCATGTCAGAAACACTCAGAGTTCAAGTTCACCACAAAATCAGTCCACTGCGAGTCTCCTTTTTCCATGGCCAACCAGTCGTCTGTAAAACACTTCACTATGCCTTTGCCAGCCACCATACAGGCCTATACATTAGAAAATTTAGATCAACATTTATATTTTTCCAATACTTTATAATCTTCAGCAGCTGGGTCTGTGTGAAGAGAAGCCACTGAGGTCTTGCTTGGATTATCAGCAGATCTGAACGAGGAGTGCATGATATGAGCAAACCATGGAATATGTCAGTGTTTCTCAAAGTGCAGTATGGTTTCTACCTCTGCTTATTTAGTCCTGGTTTACTCATGGTTTAGGTCTGGTATAGCCCATGTTTGTCTTTATTTAGTAATGCATTTCTCTGAGATAATACCTATTTTTTTTTCTTGGTTAATATCTGGGTTGTGTTTAGGCTCATTCTAGTCCATTGTAGAGCATTAAAATGGTACTGGAAAAGCCAAATATTTTCTGAAGTGGTACTTGATGTGAAAAGTTTGAGATTCAGGGCAAGCAGTGATACCTATGTCCATGATTACAATACTGCTGTGACTATGGTTGAAGCCCTTAAGTGTTTTAAAGATTTTTTTTTTTTTTTTTTTTTTTTTTTTTTTGACATTTTAGGCTTTATTGATAGAACAGAGTCAGAAATCAGGGAGAGAGTAGGAAGAGACATTGGCAAACCATTGGAGTTCGGACTATGTGCCGTAGCTCCATCACTGTTTTTTGTACCAGTCCCAAGCCTAGATAAATGGAAAAGGTTGCATGCATAGGGCATTCTGTCTCAAACCAAACCCTTCTTTTGCCCTGGATGTCTTTATCCAGGTCATAGGTTCTCCTTGACAGTGAGGTTCACCAATGGCCAATATAAACAGAGAAAAAAAGGAACTTGCACTTAATAGTAGCCTATTAATTGCTTAAAGTCTTGTATAATACATTCATTTATCTTCTTCTGCTTATTCCCGTTAGTGGTTGTGAGTATTGGAGCCTATCCCAGTAACTATGGGCCTTAGACATGGTACATGTCACAGGGCTGACAGAGTTCATGAGTGTTTGTGTTGGCTGGCCCATGGATCAAACAATAGGACAAAACCCAACAATGAAAATGATGAACATCAAAATAGTTTCTCTATTGTAATTGTAATAAGGTGTTAGGTTTAAAGTCACCTAAAAGAGCCATTTGTTCTTGTTATGCCTACAGCTGCCAAAGCAGACAAACTGAGCACTTCTGGAAAAGAAACACACTTACACAGTATAAGCACACATTCTTGTGAAGGTTTAGGGCATTTATAAACTAAATCGTAAAATGACATGCCCCTACAGGACTGCCATAGATGTTCACTGGCTGTATAAAGAACTACAAGACATGGCATTATAATATTTGCCTGGAAATTCCAGACTCACCGCTGAACCAGCGAATGAGTCTGGTCGCCTTACAATCAATTCGATTTCTAGGGCGGAGCAAACCCGAATTAACGGACAGCGGCGTTAGCCAATCAGAAAATGGCGGACGTGACGTTAACAAAGCGACAAGAAAGTAAGAAAGTAAACAAACGGAGTAGTAAAGCCACAAGGGAGGAATGAGGGAGTTATTTCAACATTACCGTACCATACCGCTGAATGAAACAAACTCTCGGCTCCTCGGTGCACCATCTTTATTGGTGTAGTAGAGGAGACGCGTACGAGTGACGCTGCTCGCGAAGAACACGTGACTTAAATAAACCAATCAAAATGCACGGTACGCTTGGGATTTGAGTAAACCACTGCGGACGGCGTGGTGACCAGACTGATATTTCTCTGTAAAATCATGCAGAGACATATCAGTCTGGATTTTCCAGGCAATTATAATATGACTTATTTTTTAATTAGATGCCAAAAATGTCACTCTGCATCTTTAAATTTCCTTTAAAAACCACAACAAAAAGTTTAAAAAGAAGTAATCTGGACATGGTTTTCAAAGTTGAAGACGTTTCTCCTCTCATCCAAGCGGCTTTGTCAGTTCTGAAATTGAACTGCTTCTGGGAGCATATAACCCAGCTCTCTCTTACATTAGCTTATATGATTGAGAGTCTTCGCAGACATGTTCCTTTAAAAACACTTCCTATGATTGATCCAGCAGTATACTACTCTGCTGACATTAACTTTTTCAGGCTCTTAGTTCTATTAATTTAGATTATCATTTTCTATTAATTGTTTCTCTAACTTGTATTTAATGACATTGTTGCTGCTCCCTATACAGTGTTTTTCATGGCAAGTGAATGAGGAAGACAGAACAAGTGGGATTTATCTAATGTAGTCACAGCTTTGGCAGCACACAATAAGGTGCTAATTAAAACACACCAGGAAGAAAAAATGATTTGTGCCTCAAAACACAGGCTCACACGTTGGGCACAGCACAACAGATGTCATTAGGTAACAACTTACAAAAACAATAAAATAATATGACCATGATAATGCTCTTGATAATGTCTTTATGCTCTGTCCATATTGTTAACAGTATGCAGTGTTATGGTACTATGTTACTATGGATGTACAAGCTTTATAATGTATATAATTATTTCATACTTAATATAAAATCATTTTCTTTTCTTCTTCAGCTTATTCTCATTATAGGTTGGTTAGAGCTAAATCTAGCAACTATGGCCTTTAGGCAGGGTACATCCTGGGCAGTTGCCTGGAAAATCCAGACTGATATGTCTCTGTGTTATTCTACAGAGAAATATCAGTCTGGTCACCACGCCGTCCGCAGTGGTTTACTCAAATCCCAACCGTACCGTGCATTTTGATTGGTGTATTTAAGTCACGTGTTCTTCGCGAGCAGCGTCACTCGTACGCGTCTCCTCACCGACAACAATCAAGATGTCGCACCGAGGAGCCGAGAGTTTGTTTCATTCAGCGGTATGGTACGGTAATGTTGAAATAACTCCCTCGTTCCTCCCTCGTGGCTTCACTACTTTGTTTGTTTACGTTCTCACTTTCTTGACGCTTTGTTAACGTCACGTCCGCCATTTTCTGATTGGCTAACTCCGCTGTCCATTAATTCGGGTTTGCTCCGCCCTAGAAATCGAATTGATTCTAAGGCGACCAGACTCATCCACTGGTACAGCGGTGAGTCTGGAATTTCCAGGCAACCTGGGCAGTGCCAAGTTAAGAAAAACTGATGTAAAAAGCATGTCCTTAGCATGAATTTTACCACAAGGGCCAGGAATCGATCCCGGGACCTTCTTGCTGTGATGCGGCAGTGCTAACCACCGCCATGCCAGTTTTGTATATATCTTTCTCAAAACATTCACTGATTGTTTTTGCTCAAAGTTAATTATAGTGCGGCTTCATTTCTGCATTCAGTGTAAAAAGTGTCTGAGTCCAAGTCCGAGTTATTATCCATAAGTCCGAGTCTAGTCCAAGTTCACAGTTCCAAATTGAGTCTTTATTCCTGGTCTATAAGAAAAGATGAGTGCAATTCTGAAAGTAAAGTTTTTGTTGTTTTTGGTGGTCTATGCCTTTGAAAGAACAAATCTTTACACTGACTAATTTAAGGATTAAATGCTTATATAGCCGTACATGGTGAAGTCGGGCTGCACTGCTAAGGACTGACAGACAAAGAAATGTGCTTTTGCAGCTGACGTCTTGCCTCTCTGTGTGAGATGAGCTCTTCTGAAATGGAAGCTAAGGAACCCCAGTCTTTCCAACAATTCCTCCTCATTTAGTTAATGACCATCCTCCCACTCTACCCCCGTGCCTTTTGTCATGCCCCCCTGCCCACTCCACATCTCTCCTTCGTTCCCTACATTTTCTAACCGGCCCACTCGCTTTGCCCCCCCCCCCCCCCCCCCGTTCACCAGGATTTCTTTAATGATAATTACAGTAACATGAAATCATTAGGATACCCATCACAATCTCTGCCATGGTAATTCTATAATCATTAGTGTAGCCCTTACAGCTACACTCAGCTCACCGCCACAGTTCGACTCACTGACTCCACTTCTACACAGCGGCAATTAGTAAAGCCTTATTGCCTTGAATCTATGTCCTGCACCAGTAAACAATGAAACTAATGCCCTGTGTATCTCCACTTCAGCCCGAGGATAGTGTCTCAATTGCTGGTCAACACACAAAAGGCTACAGAGAGAGAGAGAGAAGAGATCCAATGAAGAACAAATGCAGTCATGTTAAAACAAAGTGCTTTAAATGGCTCCAGAACAGAATCAGTCCATTAACATGAGCCTCCAGCAGTGGCGTAGAGTAACACTGATAATAGACTGATTTTCTTCTTTTCTACAACAACAAAAAAAGCAGGTAAGGTAGAAATGCAGCAAAGACTGAAGCATTTAAAGCAATGACAAGTTATAATTTGATTCATACAACATCGCTTAATTAATATTGAGATGTTAGTAAACACAGGTGGCAAACTCAACTTTTTATTTTCAATTGGACACAGAAGGTGCATTTCCAGTGGGGCGGTATGGTAAGGGTTTGGGGTGTTTCAACTTCTAAAGCAGTCCTATCCAGCCCAAGAAAGTGGACCAAACTGTGCTATTTTTGGCACCCTTTAACAAGGGGGTCCAGTTCTTAGTTCGCTTTGGTCCGCTTTGAAAAAGGTGGAGCTATGCTGCAGGTTTATTGGATGAGAGAGAATCCACACTCAAGGGCAGAAATAAGGGAATATTTTATTTTTAATCATAAATAGCCACATTCCAAGAGAAGACAAGCCTATTTTTTTCCAAAAATGAAGCTAGCATATATTAGCAGATGTGTACAGCTGTTTCCGGTTTGGTGAAGTATGTCTTTCGCTTTGAAAATTAGAACATTTCATTTTTAGTTTAGAGTTGTGAAGTGAATTTAATGCACAAAAAGATGGCAGTGAACCGGAAGTCGTCACATGTTTACTGAAGCTAAGGCTATGTTCAGACTGCAGGTAAACGTGGCCCAAATCTGACTTTTTTTGCCCATATGTGACCTGTATCTGATTTTTTCATGACAGTGTGAACAGCACAAATCAGATTTTTTCAAATGCAACCCTGGTCCAAATTCAGATATGTATCTGATCTTTTGCAACGTGACTTCAGTCTGAACAGACAAGTCAGGTTTCATCTGATATTTATTATATTCTAATGCACTAGATGCCACGCTTCTGCACTGCCACATCAACAAACCTGGCAGACAACAGTGGTGAAGCTGGTCAAGGGAAAAGTGAGGTTTTGAACTTCATAAGTGTTTTGGATGAAAAAAAAATATTCAGATATAAAATTTTGAGGGTGGCACTGACAGATGTAAGGTATCTGTCTGGACATTCTAAAATGTTATCAGTGAGGCCCCTTATGTCAGTCCCTCTACTCCTGGCTCTGTCAGGTTTTCTTTTGTGCATGCAGAACACTTCAGGGCTGTAGACGGTTCACTCACAACACTCATGGAAGTCACATTTAAAATGTAATGTGAAGCACCACTGTAAAAAAAAATAAAAAATTATTTCAGCAAAAAAATCTGAATTGGGCATGAAGACCTGCAGCGTGAACGTAGCCTAATACAGCTTTACCTCCAGCCTCACACTGACACACCAGGATTTACTCTCCTCTATTTATTAAATATCTCACTGCCTGTATATTTTCAAATTCAGCTTCAACCACATTTTCATCACATTTTTTACACAACTTTTGTTGAGCTTGTGTGACGTCAGTCTTTATGTAACAGATGCCAGGTCTCCTGGACCCAGAGTAATGGAAACACAAGCAGGTTTGGGGTCTACCTGTACCAGTCTGTCCCGTACTGACATTCCCAGTGCCATACCGTCCGGTGGAAAATCACTTAAAGTTAATTTGCTTTTGGGTTTTACCTTACAATACAAAATTGATTAGTCAAAAATTGTCCAAATTTTACCTGTCTATATGGACCCACTTTATCAAGAGTCCCTAATTAATTCAAATTAATATAAAAGAGTAAAACAAACCAGACACAGGCACAATTGTACTTGTAATATAAACAATATGTTTAGACTTTCTCGCTGGCTTTCAATGAAAAACATAAACCTTATAAATCCTAAATTGATAGACAAATGAAATGATAAATAAGTAACAATGTGGCTTAATCTATTAATGCTGGAGTGTTTCAATGAAAGTGTTTATTTGCTTTTTTTTTTTTGCAAAACAAACCAAAGTAAAAAAAAAAAAAAAACAAATCCAGTGGGGATTTCCGTTAAACTGTTGTGGGACTTGTTAGGTTTTTCTGACGTCTAATTGGCTCATTAATACAGGCAAAGTCTTGATTACTTGATTAGTGGTGATTAGCTGATTGCTAAGATGTGGGCGCTGGGAACAAAGCATGAATACAGTCAGTGAATAATGCGGCCTCAGAGAACAGACTAATTCAGTGTCTGAGATGCTGCCGTGGAGATGACCCCGCTCCGCGTGTGTCCACACTGGACATGAGTCCGCATACATTACCCTTGAGGAGAAACAGCCAGAACAGTGAATTTAAAACAGGCTCCAGGATTGTGACACCCACTGGTATCTCTCAGCCCAGCGCAGCTCAATGAAATTTCTTACAATCCAATTTAGGTTTCATGAGGTGTCAGAGCCAGGCACAACATAGGAATAATGCTGTCAGTGGGGACACTACACTGTTGTGTGTGCATTATGCATCAACTCTGGCGGCTAAAACACACATACACAAGTAAACACAGTTAAAAAGACAGACAAGTCCAAAGTCTGCGCTATAAGGTTTTACACTTTTAGAGGTGTTTTGTGTGGACACAGTGTCCCAAATATACTTTCACTAACCTGTCAACTTGTAGTTTTAACAGTGTGGTTACTGAGAAGGAGCTAAATGCAGCAGTCTGTTGATTAGACAATAGAAACCTTGGTCAAAAATGTGAATGAAAAAAATGGCACAAGTTTTTCTTTAAGTGATGATCTTTATATAAAAAAAATAGTATCAAATGCACCTTAAAATCTCAGCAGCTTAGAGAGAGTAAACTACATTACATTCACTGTCTACACTGCAGTGAACAACAGGATGAATCTAAACACATTATAAATCCATAAAATCTAGAAAACCTTTGCTGCTTTGTGATTGTATACTATATAAAACCTTAAATAAACATTTAGAAACAGAACTCAGTAACTTTTTTTACATTAAATTAACTGTTTCTGAGTCCGTGTGATGGTTAAATCAGTTCTTGTGAAGTGTCTGGCATCTCCTTTCAGCCCATCAGAAAACGACACTTGCAAGTATGAGTGTTGCCGCCCTGGTGTCACGCAAATATCGAGTCTTATGAAAAAGTGGCACATCGCAGTCAACTGGACCTGTTATAATAGTGCTTTACTCTGAAATGTAGCAGGAGCTACTGTATGTGGAGGAAAATGAGGTAAAAACAGCAAAGAAATTAGCAAAGTTACTGAGTTTCGCTTTTATTATAATTTATAAGTCACAAGGAAACATATAATTGTATAGCTCTCATCTACCATGCTGCACACAGAGGAAATGGAAGCCTCTTCAAGAGTTACCTGCCCCATACTGATGTACCCACACCATATAGCGGAAAGGTAGCTCACTTCTCCCACTCGTAAACATGTTCCAATCAAGGTTAATCAGAGTGACCACGCATGCATCGGCTCACGCACCCACACACACAGCCAAAGGCCCAATCACTGTCAACTACAAGGAGTGTCCACTTCAGCTGCCTCCAGTGGGTCAGTCCCTATGGAAAAGGTACATGAAATGACCCTGACACAGAAAACAAGCCCCTAAAGCTTGTGAATAATTTATGGTTGATTGCTTATTAGCCTAGAGAGTGTAACAGTGTACAAAATTAAATGAGTGGAGCCTGAGCCGTAATGTAAAGCTATAAAAACAAACAATATTTTGTTTGTATGGTTAAGAGATACTAATTAGGGTTAAGACCTTTTCTCTTGTGTGTTTTAATACATTACAGGCAATTATGTCACCGAAATTAATGCTATAGGTAAAGGGTGAATAAGTACTTTTTTACAAATCACACAGTTCACAATACTCAATACTCAATACTACTACTACTAGTGTTGTAGTTAAGACATTCACTGTCTACACTGCAGTGAACAACTAATGGAGACCAAGACCAGTACGAGTCTAGAGTGAACCAAGACCAAGACAAGGCCAGGACTTTCCGGGTTCGAGACCAAGTTTAGACAGAGACTTTTAAGGACTGAGACCAAGACCAAGAACTAAATCAAGGAGGAAAAGTGCAAATTTAAAAAAGTGGTTCAAATAAATAAGTTATTATTTTAATGAATTAATGAAACAGACTCCACAAACAAAGAGAGACTGGTCATGTTCCTGGTTCTTCTAATGTGGAAAATTAATGAGTCCCAAATGATGAAGAATGGCATTTTCTTATAGCGTTTGGTAAAAAAAATCTCTGAGACCACCACATCTGAGACTGAAAATTGGACTTCAGACCAAGACCAAAACCAAGACCAAGTAAAACTGCAGCCGAGACCGACAAGACCAAGACTGTAAAAAAAATGGTCTCAAGCGCTATAACACTAACTACTTACTTGAGTCGTAGTGTTCAGTTACTGCACCTCTGACAATGGGACATGCATTTCTTTGTAACTTGACAGACAGGTGCCTGTTGTGTTGACAGGTGATGGACTCTTGTGCATTAAAGTAGGTTTGTGCTAATCCTACCTGACATAGTGCTAGCTCAACATCACGGGGGCCATATGCTCACCGGTTATGGCTCAATACTGTGCATGCCTGTCACATCATGTTTGAGCTGCTGATGTAACGTCTGACATTGCACATCTCCTTCAGCCGCTCTGCTAATAATTGGCGCTGAGCTGTAATCCTGGTGTAAACCTAGGCTCAGACCTTGATGCAGGATTAAGACGACAGCGTTGCCAAAAGTCTGACTACGAGCCTGCACCCTCCGACAACCCGCCCCTAACATGTGTCTCCTCCTTTACATCTGGTCTCCTCTCGGTCACCTTCAGCGTCTCCCGAGCACCATATCAGCATTTTCGACCTGAGAAATCCTGTCGACTGTCCAATATGTGTGCTTACATCAGGTAGAGGAGGATTAGAGGATGAGAAGCACGAAATCAAATCTGTTATTTGACCTCTGCACAAATGACAAGGACACACGTCATTGGCCTGATTGTGATATGGTTTATACACACTTTAACAACAGTAGGTAGTGATCCCTCCATAATTACCCAGGAGAGCAGGGCTTGTACTGGCGTGTACAAAGACTCGAAGGCCACACAAGCTGAGCAATATTTTGCCATTAGTATGATGAGTTATAACGTAATGCTTGAGTAATGCTGCCACAACAAACTTAACTTATTAAAGGAAAAAGTTGAGACTAATGAAGAGAAAGCAGCAGGATTCACATCTTTCTTGAGGTCTATAACATGAGTTTGGCATTTGTGAAATAGTTGTTGGTAATAGCTGTGCATTTAGCTGTTCATGGGTAGGCACAGGCCAGCTGATGAAAGTGTCAGGAGCAGATGTGGACCCAACTAAAGTACTTTTAGGTATACTGTGGTTCAAGTAGAAGTAAAAGTATTCAACAGAGTTATTACTTGAATAAAAGTAAGGAAGTATTGAGTGTAAAGGTTGTGAAGTGAGGGGCTATCCGCTTACGATAACACTTTTTTTACACTACCCTTGATACAGCGTATGTATAATGTAAGTACCATGAAAGACATGCTGTAACAAACTGTAATATCATGTACTTACATGGGAAGTTTTCTGTACTTACAGTTTTAAGATACAAATGTGATAAAAGTACTCGTTACATTACTTTACTATCTAAGTGCATTTTACGTCTGCTAAAACACTACTTTATTATAAGTGGTAATATGCACTTGGTAGAGTAGTGTAACAAGTATTTTGTATTAAATGTCTACCTACAAACTGTACACAGAAAAGTACACAAAAACCCATTATGTAGGGACAACATGAGTACAAGTTAGTACAGTTTGTTATAGAATTGTTACATTGCAAGTTACACTGTATCATGTGTAGTATAAAATAAAGTGCTACCACCTCCAGTCAAAAGCAAATTATTTACAATAAAGTAAGTGTTGTTTTTCATTATTTTACTGCATGCTTTTAGCAGTGTATGGAGAGGAAAAATCTACTCTGAACCATTGAACCGGGTATGGATGAGATTGTATCCAACATCTTAACATCAAATCAGCTCTGTTCGACCTTTCAGCTACCAAGAACAGTAGAGCTTAGATTTTTTTTTTTAAGTTTAGCGTGTGGATAAAGGTAGTTTAATCCTTTGCTCATGGGTGAATCTGTCTTTATCAGTAGAAGGGCACTGCATCCCTGTTTGAGCTGAAGAAAGGTGCGGGGCATAGCCTGTGGACAAACACCAAATTTAAGTTGGGCAAGGGAAATTAACTGACAATGCATAATTTCCCAGCTAAATATTGTAAATTTAACCCATGACCAACCTCTAGTTCTTATTCATTTGTCCTTTCATTTTATTTAGTATTACACACCTGAACCAAAGCCAAAAATGTTGGTTTGGACTCTGAGAGCTGAAAGAGATGCAGAACGTAATTAGAAATACAAAATGTGAAGCCATACAGAGTAGATTTCTGAAAGGGAAGGTGGGACCAGTGATGTTAGAGACAGTGGCACTGAGGAAAAGACAGGAGGCAGAGCTGGAGGGGGCAGGGATGAAGATGTTGAGGTTCTCTTTGGGAGTGACGAGGATGGATGGGATTAAGAAAGAGTTCAGAGGGGTTCAGAGGGACTAGATTCAGGTGGTTTTAACATGTGCAGAGAAAGGATAGTGAATAGTGAGAGTGAAGATGGAGAAGATAAAGTTACATGAAGGCAGATGATTTACTGCACCCCTAAAGAGGAACAGCCAAAAGGTCGTGTCTTATTCTTGACTGCAAAGGGGGTGCAGCCTAGGTAACCTTTATTAGCCACAAATGGTGCAGAGGGATTAACATTTTACACCTTCCTCACCAGTGACATTGTTAATTACACTGCTCTTCATGTTAATTTGAAGTTCCTTACTAAAGTTGGAGGCTTGTCCTCTTATGTTACTACTCTTGAAAGTTAACTCAAGGGTCAAACAGCACAGTCAAACAATGGACAGAGACAATGTGGTCTGCGGCAGTAGGGGCAACAGACAATGCTTTGGACTTGCTCTGACATCTTTATCCTTTACAGACACACTACAGTGAGTGCGGTGCTTGTGGTGTGTCGGTATTGAAATAGGATAAATCAAAACCAAATGCTTCTTCTCGACTTGGCCATGCAAATTGACTTGTGGTGTGTTTTCTGTGTTACTGATGCAGAGCCAGCCGTCACTCAGGGACTCACATCTGAGGGCAGCAGGAGGAGGTGGAAGACAACAAGGAGGGAGGGGTTTTGGCAAAAGACTGGATCATAATAAGGCTTTGCAATTTCTTGCTGCACATCTGAGGAGAAGACAGAAGCCTCACCACATTGGCTTAAGGAGAACAAAGCAATGACAAGTCACTGTCTTTTTTCTTGCTGTAAAAATAAAAAAGTTTTGCAACAATAATGACCAACAATTTGTGTGACAAAAATCAGGCATTATACGCTATAGATTTTCAGAAAATAATAGCCTGGATAAAATGGTAATTTTACCCATTAAGATTTTAGTGAAGAAAAATTTTGAGAAACTAGAGAAATACCAAGGCCTCAAAGAAGAACTTGAGAAGGCCTGGAAAGTGAAGGCAACAGTGGTGCCCGTGGTCATCGGAGCACTCGGGGCAGAGTGCAGTCCTACTGCGCAGAACCCTCAAGCTCCCAGGCCTTTTTTTTTTTTTTTTTTTTAAGTAACAACAATACTACAATTTATTTGAAAGTTGATAAGAAAGTATTTGTGCTTTTTTTTAAACTGCTAAAGAATATTATTTAAATATTATATTTTGTTACATAGTTTTAGGTTTAATAACTTCAATCACAGGCATACAGTACAGTGCAGGTGCCAAATTTCATAAACTGCAGATACGTCAGAATGTCAGCTTATTATCAGTAACAGCGCCGCATGTAAACAAGACAACATGATGTGTAGCAGTCAAGGAATACTGCCTGTGTGTGAAGTGGAGAAATAGTAGTAGGGAGCCAAAGGCATGTGTAATGTTAGGTGTATGCTGCAGCAATACAAAGTCCAGTTCACAGTTACTGCAAGTGTTGGGGAATGGAGCATGATGGGTAAGAATTAAAGTGGGTACATTTACTCAGGTTCACCCAGGTTCTGTTCAGGTCTTTATTAGAGACTCTTTATTGTACAGCATAGTACAGTCCTAGCTTTAGTTACACGTCTTGTCAAATGCTGTTTTCTATTTGCAGATTACGTATTGTTGGGCAAAACTAGAGGATCTGTGGCATGCCTGTTTTTGCAAGAGGCAGACCACCTGCTGTGCATTCTATCATAAGCAGATGGGGCAAGGATATTGAAAGGCCATAACCTTCATTCTGTATATATTTAACATAATACTTTAGAATCTATAGTATATTTGTCTATCAAGGTATATAATCATTGTTCATTAAGACTCATGGTAGATTTTTGTGTCTTTCTTGTCAGTGAGTATACTAATCTTGTAATTAAGCAATACATTACTTTGATTGTTACATGTTGTATTTACAGGTTCTCTCCAGATTGCTTTGCATAACACTAATCCTAAGCATTCATTGTAGCTAGTACCATTTTACCAGTGTAGCCTTCATCATAATATACTGTATTTTAAGCAGATGGGAGTCCGTTCATTTTGTTTAAGCATTTGCAGGTTGGGGTGGGTAATGTCTTTTGAGTATAATCCACTTACAGCTACTTTTATTGGCAAAATGTGTGTGCAGCTATCTTGTTTACACGAATAAAGAAATGCTCTATCTACATTTGTAAGCACACATTGAACGCTATGATGTCTGTTTGTTTAGAGACACATTCACTTGGACACAGGAAAAATGGCAGCTCACAGTGTGAAACAAGGAAACCCATTACCCATGGAAATGAACAAACTGTTTAGATTTAGCTCCAGGCCAAATGATAATGGATTTCGATGAGGGGACTCAAAGCACTTAAGACAGATTAGCTTGTTGTCCATGCCAAAGCATTAAACAGCAATCTTATTCATTATGCGCTCCTCATCCTTTTGGCAAAATCTTGTTTGTTGTCAAGATTCTGGATTTTTGGAGGTGCATTCACGCATAATATACTGTATTATGATAGTGCACTGCAGAGGGTTTCTACTTTCTTATATCATCAGTTTCTCATTGTGTCTTCTTAAAATGTCTTTCCATTTTTGGCAGTAAACATAAATGTCATTTCTAATTCATTGAGACATCTGTCATCTATTACTGACTCTCAACTGGTGAGGCAGGACTTAAAACTAGGTTGTGATGAGGTTAATTCTTTTTTCATTTTTGCAGCTTATTTGAAGAGTAAATATTGTTTTGAAATTTGAAATGAATTTGTACATATATTTCATCAAATGTGCAATACTAGCTTACCTTATTGGCTTTTCCTTCCTGGATTGCCACAGCAAATCATTTGCCTCCTAGTGTTTTGTTTACCCTAGATACCCTTCCTGATGAAACCCTCTCCATTTATCTGGGCTTGGGACTGACTAAGAGTACACTGGCTTGTGACCCCTGTGACCCTTTCTCCCCCCATCCATGTATTAGGTGAAATGATGAAATTGCCTCTTGTGAATGGATGCAAGAGTGAATAGTTGTTAGTCTGTGTGTGTCTCTGTGTCAGCCCTGCCACTGTCCACTGTTACTGTGATGAATGAATGTATAATAAAGGTCATAGACAAAAAAGACAACATTTCTTTGAAAAGTAGGTCACAGTGATCGGGGTTGCACAATCTGACCAGCTGAGTACCACTCACACCCACGGCATAAACAATACCGGACACATTACAATAATTGATTTTATTATCTTCTGGTTTAGCTTTTGCACACACAAGCACCAAACCATATTAAAAACACATCTCACTCCACATTAGAACCTGAAAGCACCTGGTGTTGGTACTGTTATTGCTTTCTCCTCGTCTCGCCTTTGGCTCCGCAGCGTGAGCAGAGTCACTGATGCCACTTGACCTGTTTTGTTTTACATATTCATAAGAAACCCGGGACAATGCTCTAACTCAATTCTCTCTCCCTCCTTCTGTTCGCCGCCCTCGCCCCCTCTCCAGCAGCACCCCGTGGAGGTGCACATGCGGGCCGTCCCAGCAGGGAGCGAGGGTGACAGACAGCAGGCCCCCTCCGCTCACTCCCTGCCAGTCAGCACTTGTCAGTATCCCGCAGCAGAATGAGCGCTGGTGAGCGATGGCGCCGCAGTGCCACTCACATATGGAGTTATATATGATAATGGCTGTAGTCCCCTGTTATGGTGCACACTTTATTATTGGGGCGCAGTGATGTTTTGAGTGATGAAGTCATTTGGATGCAGCCTTCATAACCTTGTATCATTTTGTCTTCATAAACAGTCTGGGGCTTTTTCTCAGTCTGTCTTGTTGAACGCCGGTGATTCTTTTTGTTTTGACATCTGTAATGTTTCTTTTTTAGTAGAAATGCTCACTGAATGTGAATATATGTACTTTTAGAAGTTTATTTCTATCACACATTTAAAGCACCCTCAGATGACTAAAGTAAAATCATTCATTTTTCTTTGACCTATTCCCATTACAAGTTTCCTGGAGACTATCGCAGTAACTATGAGCCTGAGGCGGGGTAGAAGCTGGGTGAGATGTGCGTAATAGTTTCTAAATGTAACTCTTGCTCTATGAAGGTTACAATGCTGTTAGAGGGCAGTCACCATCAAACTATACACGGATCTGTGCAAGTGCAAGTATAAGGTGGCTTAGCACAGTTGTTCTCAAATGGTGGGTCAGAGCCCTAAAGGGGGTCACAGAATGTTTAAATAGGGTATTGTAGTCAAAAGTACTTGAGGAAGCTTTTGAGGAATGCAAAAGCTCATTTAGACAAGGCAGATTCATTTTGGAATAATGTAGTGTGGACTGACATACCTCGAGTGAGGCATCACCCTCTCATACAGCTGCTCTGTGTGCAGAGTGCACTGAATCTTTGGCCCATGTACAGAAACATCTGCAGCAGGATGATCTTGTAGGTCTTTGGAGGTGATCTTTGGGTGGTCTTTAACCATTCTCACCATTCATTGTCTATGTCTTGTAGTTTTCTTGATCTGCCACATCTGGCCTTAACATCAACTTTGCCTGTGTCCTTCCATTTCCTGATTACCACCTTAAATACCTTTTCTTATTATTGAATGCACCTGTCTATGAAGTTCAAGGCTTAACTAACTAACTAATCTAACAAGTTTTGTGGTGCAAGTAATCCATTTTGAGAAGTTACTTATAAAGGTGCCCAAACATTTGAACGAACATTATTTCATATTTCATTTTAATTTCATACACCTAAATACTGCTACACTAAAAATTGTTGTATGGAAACCACCCTAGAACTCAGATGTCACTAGAAAATGAATGACATACCTCTGTGATCTTTTTTGTGAAGACAGAGTAAATTATTATGCAACCTCAGAGGGGTGCCCAAAATTTTACATATAATGGTATGTTTAGTTAATTTCAAGCCTATAGCATTACATTACAGAACACTGTAAAATAGTAGCAAGTGTTGTAGAAAGTGTTGGTTCTGTAAAAGTGGGTTAAATATTCTTCAATGAAATTGGCTTAAGTGAACTGAAGTCTACACTGAAGTAATCAATAAAATGTTTACTATAAATATGTTTATAGATTAGGTCGGGCAGGGTGGCAGTTTAGGTAAAACAAAAAAACAAAAAAAATCAAAGGTTATTCATTCAATTAAATAAAAGTTACTATGGAAACACAGCTGAAACTGGGGCAAAAGGTAATGTTCTGGCTCTGGAGGTACACCCTGCACAAGGCCTGTTAGTTCCATCCTGACAGACATCCATTATCTCTCACATTAATTCACTGTGATAATTTTATTTTACCAATGCACCCAACATGCATGTATTTGGACAGTAGGAGGAGGTAAAAAAGAACACAGGGAGGACATGCAGACTCCACTAGCATTGTGCAAACTCTGTAAGAGATACGGATATAAATACCAGCATAAAAAAACTCAATTTAAATACATTATCAATATGTACGATGTCATTACACCCCATACTGTAAAACACCAAAATAAATAATAATAATAATAATTAATAATTCATCGAATTTATATAGCGCTTTTTTGGACACTCAAAGACGCTTTACAATTGATCAATTATTCATTCACTCCTCAATCACACTTGGTGGTGGTGAGCTACTTCTGTAGCCACAGCTGCCCTGGGGCAGACTGACGTGGCTGCCAATCTGCGCCAACGGCCCCTCCGACCACCACCACAGCCACACTAACACATTCACACAGGCAAGGTGGGTGAAGTGTCTTGCCCAGGGACACAACGACAGCATGCGCTTCAGATGGGATTCGAACCGGCTACCCTCCGATTGCTGGGCGAATGCTTAACCCACTGCGCCCCCCAAAATAAATCCTCAGAAAGTACCAATACAATTATGAAATGAATGAATGAAAAATCATACATACTATTTTCATTGCTAGCACCAATTGGCGATGCAATAAGTACCATTTTGGCCACTCAATGATTAAGTGAACTACATTAATAATCTGGTTGCCATGGCGCCTGGCAGAGGGTGGTAAAAATTGTGGGGCAAGTGACCATTTTGTGCTCAAAGTGGATGTGTTAGGAGCAGGGAAAATGTGTGAAAATTTAAGTGGCTGTAATAAGGGCATCTTCAAATTTACAGCTCTTCTGCGTCTAATTTCAGGTTCAACCAATGTACTTGGCAATGTGCTTTTTTTTTTTTTTAAAGTATAGCCATTAGTGCTGCAACACCCTTCTTTAAAACATCTCTCAAACCTGTCTGCTTTCTGGTCAATCTGTTGTAACTGTGGATGGTGGCAGAGTGGTTAGCTCTCAGCAAGGAGGTTAAGATGATATGGCTTGAGTCATATGAATTTTGTATAACTTCCTCCTTCAATGGCAGACCAACACACTAGTTAACCTTATAAAAATACAACACATTTACATACCAGAAAACATGAGAGAAATGGACTGAGCAGTCTTTGTGCGAGCCGTAGCATAAGGAAAGATTACATGTCGCGGCTTGGCATTGAGCAGCGTGCAGACGGGTGGGAGGCGGAAGCATATAACTCAGCGGGATAATGACTGAGGCCAGCTAGTATTGCTCACCTTGCCACAGCCTCACCATGACCAACCTTTGTGGGCTAAACACCTCTCATGTGCCATCTCCAGCCTGATACTGCTCAAGTCATCACTATTATGGTCCTGAGCATCCATCAGTGACACAGGAGAGGCCACCAGGCTCTCAAAGCGCTGTGTTGTACTATTGCTATTTATCCATAGTATTACTCCTTGTTCTCTTTGAGGTATTCCCCATAAAATAGAATTATAAATGCAAAAAAAAAAAAAAAAAAGAAAGAAAGAAAATAGGAAATAACATTGGATTGGATTTTGTATTAGAAATGTAAAAAATTACAATGACATAAAATTGTGTTTAAACAACTTTTAACTTGCTGATTTGCTCCTGACCCATTGAGTGAAACATGCAGCATCAACCATGATCATTAATCTTTCTTCTTTTGCTTATTCCCAGTCTATCTGAGCAAATATGGGCTTTAGGCAGAGTTTACCTTGGACAATGGACAGTTACTAACAGAGCTGACTCCTGGACACTTGCAGGTCTCTGGAAGGTAGGAGGAAGCTTCAGTACCCAGAGAGAACCCACGGTAACGTGGGGAGGACAGACTCTAGCAAGGGAGAATGTAGTTGGCAAACCCAAGGATCAAACCCACAAGCTCCTGGCTGGGAGGACCACTAACCTTCTGGTACTGTGGCTTGTCATTTCAAAGAAGAACACGATCCAAAATTAATAACAATTAATGAAAAAAAGCAAAATATAGGATCAGGCTTTTTGAAAAGCCATTGCCCCATTGGCAATGGTGGGAACTGGACAGAGCATAAAATGGCTATTTAGCACAGCTTTTGGCAACATGATGCTAACAGATAGATAAATGTGCTGACTGCTTCATAGTGATAGTGATAGTGATAGTGATAGTGAGAGTCAATTTATGGACTGAAATTATCAGAACGAGTCTGGGGACAGTGTATGGGCTTTAGAAATGCACAGGAGCACTTCCTGGTTTCACAAATGTCTGTAGAGCGGTGAGACTGAATGTTTCCAGAATGTTAGAGGGGCTTAAACAAGCATGAATGAAATGAAATACTGAGGTGGAAACAACATTATAACATGGTTAAAAACTGAAAAAGTCAATCTAGCATAAAGGGGACCTTTAAATTCTATTCTATAGCCCTACATTTAGGATTATCATTATCTGAGCATAATACAATGTTACCTAGGGTTGCGGCACTGAACTGGCTCTGAAAGATGTGTACCAGTCTCTTTGTAAATCATTGCAAGCTGCATCAAATGCCCCTGGTTGCTTTATACACGAAGAACAAGAACTGAATATAAAACTTCCAAACAATGTCCCAAATCCCTTCACTATTTTTCAATTCAGCACTGTTGTACTTTTTTATTGAGTAATAAAACTACCTCTGTATACATTTACTTTGACTATTCCCGTTGTTAAAAAAAATCCCAGCTCGCGTTGTACCTACAAAATCCGGGCTACAGGTTGTGATATATCAAAGGCTTTCTGTATTCTCAGTTGTGCGTCTCATAAAACATTTCTCTGCTTTATTTTGAAACTCCGCAGGGGTTGTATAACACGGCGAGAGCTGATGTATTGGTTCATAATCCAACAGGTAGGCATTCACTACGACACGGGACGATGGTAAAGTTATCCTGTAGCATTGCTCATGTGATGGTAATGGCCATAGTGAGAGTTGCATCAGCCCATTACAGGCCTAATGGCTGTTTGTCCCTGCGATGTGCGTGATGTGTTTGCATACGGCCAAGTGTATGGATCCTATGGGAGCTATGTGGACGTGCCATAGACGCAATGGATGCCAGTTCGATTGAATAAAGCATCTTGGAGCTGCACGGCTGCTGTGTTGAATTTTCAATGAGCGCCGGATTTACACCTCGGATCGTGTGTAGTTGTGTGTGTGTGTGTGTGTGTGTGTGTGTGTGTGTGTGTGTGTGTGTGTGTGTGTGTGTGTGTGTAGGTGTGTGTGTGTGAATTAACATCTTAAAACCTGCTGCCGGAAGAAGAGAGCTTTCATCCACGATTGGGACGGGGCCATAAATGCTATGGGCCATAAATCTCTAAACCCAAGGGAGAAATGTTGGTCTTGTTACAGAGCAGTGTCCGTGCCTTTAGTGGACCACAGCCCAGACCAGAGTTTGTAAAAGGGAGCAATAATAAACATGCAGGAAGCAGGGGTGCTGTAACTATGAAGATAACAGCATTGGCTCTGGAAAGAAAGTCAGCGGTCGACTGTTCAAGGTGTTTAGAAAGAATAATGTTTATGACTGAGACATGTTGATAATGGTTGATGGCCGTGAAAACAGATGTTCAACAGCCATTTTGAACTAAATTGCAAGACAGAAGGCATTATGGGAAAAAAAAAGACAAAAAAAAAAAAAAAAACTACAGACCCAAAGCTTTATATTTGAGGTGCTGGACAATAATATTACCTTTTATGTAGTTGACAAGGAAATTGTTTTATTCAAACTTAAAGGGGCAAAATTGACTTTTCTGAGCTTTTCAATATGTCATAAAGCTGAAATTGTGTATTGCTTCATTCACATGTTTAAGTATTCCTCTATTCTCTGGCACAGCTGTTCAGAGGCCTCTAAACGCTCCGTTCTACAACCCTCCGCTTCTCCTACGAACTGCTGCCCCTAGGAAGCACTGACCTATCAACAAGCCCTCTACATCCAGTCTGCTCTCATTTATTTATCCAATAAAAGTGTGTGCAGCTGTTTTCACTTATTCCTCACTATTTTTTATTTTGTATTTGGCATCATTCAAAAGGTTTTAAGGAAATGAAGTGCTTTTTTTCTTTAAATTATGTCCAAAAGACTTCAACATTAGAGTACTTTTTTAAAGATTGTAAAATGTGCAGTGCTGTTTTGGTTTAACAATATGATTAAAACCATAATATTGCCACTTTAAATTCGAACTTAAACTTAACTTTTTCCTTGGATCTGAGGAAAACATACATGATTACATCATGAAACCTTCATAGCCGTTATTATTATTGCAAACATGCTTGCACACTTCAGTAGGGGCGCTGTTGAGTTGGAAAAAGAAAGTAAAAGTATGTACTTTTAAACTAGAAAGGTTTGTTAACACAAAGAAACAGTGCAAATTAGAAAAATGTGAAGAAGGGGAAGCAAAGTGAAAAGTGTATAAATATTTCTGATGCAAGGTGAGATTTGTAACCAGGTGGAGATAATTACCAGTTCCCATTGGCTATAGCAGTTTAAGTAAACTCCAAACTTCACTTTCTGATATTATAACTGTATGTGTTACATTATTCAAATAAAAGCAGGAGGAGTAGTTTAGGTGATCAATTGTGGGTGTTTTTTCTAGTATGGTATTAGACCAGGAAGAACGGCAGGAGGAAAATCGGGTGCTATGATCAAAAGTAGCTTCTTGTCAAAGTTTAAAGATTTAATACACTTCTGCTTTTAATTAAATCAGTCAATATGCTTTAGGTTTGATAAAATACTGATCACAGCATGGTTGAAAAGGCCTTCCTTTTGATATCTGAGTAAGTAAGAGGGAGCATTGATTAACGTCTTCTTTTGGTAGTATAGATATACAAAATGTATAGAAAATAAGCCAAATTAAATACAAAAATGTTTATTTTTCCTCACTAGAAATTGTTACTAGTCAAATTAATTTAAGAAACGCAGAAGCAATAAATTAAAAAATGAACAGTAAACATTGTGATGGGGCTAACAATCAAAAATGTAATTTATTGCTTAGATTTCCTTTTATTAAATTAATTCATGTGCTTGCGGAGTTTGCCTTATATTTACGTTTGTATTTTTTATTTTTGCTTACAGTTTGTTTTATTTTGTTTAAGCTGGGTTAAGGTGATCCTAGATATAGACGTCACATGGTCACATGATAAACATAACCAACCAGGGACCACCAAAGACAACAGAAACGTAGTCATGTCGCATCAACACTTAAATAAATATTTTATTTATATCTATATAATTTACATATAGATATTTCTGAGTGGCATTTATAATATGCTACTCTTAGTGTGGATGTAGCCCAGTTTCACTCGACACAAAACATCATATTGTCTTTCCAAAATATGACACATTGTATGGATATTTTTAATACTGCATACATGCGTTGGCCGGATGCAAATGTATGTAAATTCCAGGTTGGAGTCCATATGTTAAAACATGTATGGGGCCAAAACTGAAAGGCAAATTTAAGGCACTGACATGTAGGTTCACAGTCAGCAATTTCACAGCAGATAAAACAAGGTAGTTATGACAGCCTGTCACGACTCGTGCATGAGAACATAGGAGCCAGCACTGAGCCAGCCTCCTGACTTCCTCCGTGCGTACGTCCTTAATATTCATTACATTATTCTCTCCAAGCAACGGCAGTCACAGCTGACATCTTTGTTGAAACTTTCTGTCATTTAGACGCTCAAACTTGAGAGGAGATTGTTTTTGAAAAGCTTCCACTGCAGCAGCCGCGTAGAAAGACAAGACTAATTCCACACCTGCTGCTATTATGCTGGTGATTTCTGTGGCGTCCTTGGATTCTCGGCAACAATAATCGCACAAAAGGCTAATTGCAAGCTGCAGAAGCCGCGGCAGTCTCAAAAGGCAGGATGCCCAATTTGACACACAAAAAAAATCTAAATTACTTTTAATAATAATGCTTGTAAATCTGTGAATCTATCTTTTGACATTGCTGTGAATTATTCTCACTTACAAACGACTGACCCAGAGAACGAGGAGATCAATTTGTCTCACTGTGAAAGGGGACCAAATTCCTTATCTTTTGGAAACAGTGGAACACCCTGCCAGCTCGGGGCAAAGATACTTCCATTATTTGCCTGTGAATCAGTATTTAGAGGGGGTCGGGGGTTAGAGGGAGAAACCAACAGAAATGGCATTATCTAAGTGAGGCTGCACACTCCAGCTGTGTGATACTGTGTGATAGGAGAACTTGGAAAGCCTATACACACACCAACACGTTTACAATGGTCTCATAGATTAACACTCAAGTCCACTGTGTGAATGAATTTGATAAAATATGCCCATTGAGCTGTTAATATGGCTTTACTGGTTATCTCGCATTCATAGAAAATATCCATTACATTACTAAAAGTTAGTGTGAAAATCACATAATATTTAAACCAAATGCCTTTTAGATTCCGCATTAAATTTTATCGTTGGCGAACTTGGTAGTGGTTTGTAGAGAATATATTTCACTCTCAGAGTTGAATTTCATTCAAGTAAAACAGCCTTGAGCTTCAGCAGTTTGGTTCAGTGCCGATGATGTGTTTGTTGTAAACATTTTTGTTGAACAAGAAAATACAAGGTTTGTGAAATGCTGCGCATTCTGTCCCCAGTAAATAAATAAAGTATTGGCATATCTCCAGGTTATAAAGGACTTTGATACATTACACTAGAATAGCTTAAACAGTAGTAAAGCATTACATAACTGTTTATTAATACTGATGTTAATAATTCTGCATTAATTTACATGAGTGTATTAATCAACAGTCAGTAATAACATGGTCATAACTCTAGTGTTTATAATGTCGAAGTAATGTTTTGTAAATAAACTGGTTATGAATCCCTAATACTTAAAGGTCCTCTATTATGCTATATCAACTTTCTTGAGTTTTTAACTATGGTATAATGTTGTTTCTGCCTCAAAAACAAACCTGGGGTAGTATTTGTTTCATTCACGCTTGTTGGAGTAATCCTGTTTGCTGAGCCTGTCCATTTAAATTACGATCACAACCAAGCTCATTTATCTATCTCTTAGCATCATGTTGCTATTAGCCATGCTAAAAGGTCAGTTTATGCTCTGTCCATTCCCCACCGTGGCCAACAGGGGGTGACAGACACATAACCCCAGTGTTCGCTGCAAAGTTAAAGTAGCAGCTCCCCCAAAAAAGACGTTTTCCATACATATACATTATTTTAAGTTATAAAATGGGAATTACTGATGCAGGTCAATTATTTCAAAAAGCCTGAAAAAGTTTTATATTGTGAATTGAAATATCATTTAATTAAACAAATTGGGTGTTTCTTCATGACAGCCTGCACCATGCTATGTTATGTTATGTTACCAAAATGCTAGTGATATGTATAAACAAGGAATGCAAAGCCCTTTTTATTGTGATTTCTGAATTATTGATGTCCTGTCTCAAACCGCGTTGTGTCCCTTTTAATGCTCAGCCAACCAGCTACAAAGCCATTGTTTCTTTCCATTCATTGTAGTGAGAGTGACAGAATACAAACAACTCCCAAGGTCTTCACACCAGAAGACAAAAGTAATAAACTAAATTGTATCAATAACTATATGCATTTCCAATATGATTTAATTTTTACATAATGCTGTGCTGTTATATTACACTGTCTCACCTCTGTAACACCTATATTACTACCACCTTCTGCTGCAGGGTGAAGATTGGACCATTTTACCAAGCCGCATGGTGCCACTTACACCTTTTCAGACACGAAAGAAGTAAGAGACAGAAATTTCTCACAACTAAAAGTGACGCCTAAGTGAACTGGGTTGAAAATTTTTATGACAAATTTGGACCATGGAAGAAATCGCTGAACATTGTCTACAGGAAAAGGGCAATTATTGTGCACCATTGCGGCACAGGGACAATGATAATAACTCCATCCACAAGGGGTCAGTAAAAGAACAATGTATGTGTTGTGTTCATTTTATCCCTGAACTAGAAGATCCCTTATTCAAGTCCAGGTGTGGGCACTATATTTTTAACATTGCAGGATAGGACCAATGCCTTGGTGAAGGTCTGCTATTTGTTGAATTGTTTTGATAGACAGTAAATTAAATTGGAAACCACACATCAAACTCATTCAAACTAAAATATCCATAAACATTTCAATGAATAAACAAAACCAAACATACACTGGATCAGAAATCACTTCACACGATCGACTGCTCACTAGTCGTGCCACATTTAATCTATTGCAAAGAGGTCTGGGGTAACAACTATCATAGTACCATCAATTCACTTATCATTCTCCAAAAAAGAGCAAAACAGAGGGATTACATAAGGTTACACTTCAACCAACTCCTTTTCAAACACTGGGTATGTATACTCAATGTACGCTTTATGTCTGTTTCTTTTGAAATTGTTCAAAGTAAACAGCCCTGAATAGTGAATACTGAAAACTCTCTTGTGCTGCATAAACCAATAATAGTATTCCAATAGTATTCCAATGTACCCATCAACCTAAAACATGCACAATAGGTTAACCATCCAGCTAAGTTCTAGATTGTTGAGGAACTAAATGTCACCTGCACAATCTAGCATACCAAGTACACATCAGCACCTTATTTAAATCTTTGTGAATAACCCCAATCTCTGACCTCTGTCGCCTTAAGGCTCACTTATACTCCTGTTTCGTACGTAAATAGCTCTGTCTGTTCCAAGCATTGTTGATGTCACAGCATTTATGCTTCCAACAGTTTTCTGTGTCAACTCATAAAAACATGTGTTATGTTAAATAACCAGTAGGGGGCAATCGGCGACAGTCAAAAATTTTACCCAGACAGAGGAAAAAGTGCAACAACCACAGCAAACATGGCGGTACTGGCGGAGGTTTTTACATCACATTTATTGAAAAAGAGCCAGGAAAATGAGCCAAAACTAGCCGTGGTCTGTTCAGTCTTTGAATATATCATAACTAACTTGCTCTAGTCACTTCGTAAAAAGTTCAGCTGTTTCTTCTGCTGTGACTGCTGCGCTGTGTCCACTAGCATCTTCAACAGTCAGAGTATGTACTGCTCTGTTTGTCCGTATCCGTAAGCTCTGGGGAAACGGACCGACGTAGGAACAGAATCAACACAGACAACTGACAGAGCGCCCGGTCCGTATTCGAAAGCGTATCTAAATGTAAATGAGCCTTTAGTTTATAAAAACCGGACTGCCACATTGTGTTGAATGTTCACTGTCTCCATGTCTCGTACCGATGGTAAATAAAATTCTCCTGCCTCATACATCCAGCCCAGTCTCCAGCCTCTCGTTTACAACTCTATGACAACACTCAGTGCCCTCACTCTGACCAGGGGCCTGGCTCAGGATCTTGAGAATGGTCCCTGGGCGCTGCACAGTGTTCGCCCTCTGCTCCTGACAGGTTGCCCCAGTGGCATTGGAAGAATTGGTCAAATGCAAAAAGCACATTTTCCTATGTGGATAATAAAGTCTCCCTTACCTTTGTTAACTCTATTTCCATCCACACAGCATTGCACTAAAAGTCATGACCTCACTTCTCGCCTTTTCCTCACTTTTTCATGTATAGAGCATAGTTACCGCTCTCTTTTGTCCACCATCAGCTTCCTTAACAAAAAGTACACCTTCCTTTTTCACTTCTTTGTCCCCCTGTCGGCTAAGCACACATTTGCCTTTGATAAAACTAAAAGAGGTGACATGGGGACGTCACTCTTTCTACCTTGTTCTGTCTCTGTCGTCTTTACTCTCCACTCTCTGTTTGCTATCTCTTATGACGGCGCTCGTGAACTGACTAACAACTGGCCAATCTATATTCTGCTGCGATTACCGGGGCTTTGTGAAAGTGAAGGCAAGAGAAATGTAAACAGGAAGACATTGATTAGCTTTTTCGACTGAGATTCGGGCCGCGCTTTCCTCTGTTTTTGTCTATTTATGTCAGTCTATCATTCTGTCTGCATGCCTGGAAGATTTGGTTGACAAGTGTGTTTCACTTTTCATTGAGATTCATGGTGAGTCGCTGATGGGATTTGGTTTTGGGGAAATGAATGTTGAGGAACATGAAGCTTCAAAACTTACATCCATCAATACTGAGTAGTGAGGGTTGTTACTTTGTTGTTTCATAGGGGCTTTGACCAGGTTTAATACTCCTCGAGCTAATCTCATCAGCATCCAAATGGCTGGGACAAAGGAGTTTCTTCCTCTTCTTTTATTGACTTCTGGTTGGGATGGTTTTGCAGCAGAACCATGCTGTTTTGGTCACATTCTTTTCTATAGGAAGGTATAGGTATGAAATGCGTTGCTTTTTTGCAATAATTAAGCTTTCAGAGACATTGGGTCTTTGCTTCTATTTTTGCAAAGCTGGTTTTTCGCTGAGATATGCCAGGGGTGAGGTGCAGGAACCTTCATTCACACTGCAACAGCTTCTTAAATAATCCCAGTGACTCTGAAGCTCTAAAACAGTTTAATTGTTCCCCTTTAAATGGAAAAGTATTAGAATATTAGAGAATTTATGCACGATAAAAAAGAATTAACTTGTATTGTCAACTTACATACAAGTGATATAGACATAGTTACAATATTCTCTCAATTGGGGTCACAAGCCAGTGTACTCTTTGTGCCAGCCCCAAGCCCCGATAAATGGAGAGGGTTACAGCAGAAAGGGCATTCAGTGTAAAATCTATGCCAACTCAAACCACAAATGACTGCACCCTGGAAGGCTGAAGATTTTCTGTGGTGACCCCAGAAGGGAAAAGCTGAAAGGACAGAAGAAATAGCATTTTTCTATTCAGGAATGCATCTTTTATGCTTCTTTCTTGACTGCTGGTGGGAATTTCTTTCTCTGATATCTTGTCTGTCATTTGTATGTCCTATTTATGCTCAACAAGAAGCCAATTAAAAAGCAATAAACAACCCAGACTGCTTTACTCACCCCCATGGCACCACTTACACCTTTTATGAGACACAGGAAGTAAAAAACATTCAGGTGTCACAACAAAAAGTGACAGTGAAGTTGACCAGGTTGAATTACGCTATGGATTACAATTATTAGTTTTTAGTGCGGAGGTAAATGGTTTTGCCCCATTGCAAGATATCCCAGAATATTCTAACTCCACCCACAAGGGGTCAGTAAATGAACAAATGATTTAGAGGATCCATATTGATTAGTTAAGTTTGTTTCTTGCTTGTTTCTTGTATCTTTGTCTTGGTTAAGCTCTAGCTAACCAAACAATCTCATCAGCATCCAATTGGCTGCAGGATTGCAGTTTTGCATCTTGTTGCTTATTTCATTGACTTATGGTTGGGACGGCTGGCAGCCTATCAATGCGGAGTAATTACAATAGGCCACTGTGAGGCTGAATAATTGATGCGCTTTCTGGAGCTGATGTATGCTGAAAAACCTCTCTGCTGTCAGTAGTTTATCAGTGGAAGAGGGGAGAGTGGAGCCTGACTGCCAATGCTTAGTGCTGTAATAATGATGCCAGTCTGGCCCGTCAGCAGTGGGAACACTAGGAGTTAGCCCCTAAGATGCTCCAGGCTCAGCTACAACCCTGCCCCGGATCAATAGCTGAAAGACAAATGGTTTCAAGCACAAGAAACTGCAGAAGTCTCCAGTCGAGGCTCTACTTACAGCTCCAGACGACTGCACTTTGATGTAACATCAGTAACCAATGGCTTTGTCCCTGTATAATTCAATATCACTAGTGTTTTGTTCTTTTAGAAATTCTTTCTTTGGATTTGTTGAGTCATATATACATTAAGTAAGCCAGACTTATTTCCTACCAATTTATTTAGTAATTAACAGTATGCCCTGTTCAAAATAAACACAACAAACCCAATATATGCCAGTGGTTCAGCCCAAAATATCTGTGAGTACACTTGTGTGTAGATCTGCTCTACCAATTGCATTGAATTTCTGGTTTATTTCTCACCACATGAGTTATAGAACCAGGCCTTCAGACATTACTCCTGGTCATTTATCAGCGTCCACTACAATGACTTCACCTACTTGATCCAAACATACCCCCTTCCCTCTGACAGCTGTCAATAGTGGAACATTATAAAGTCTGTTTCTTGTCCCTGGGTCATAATGCTGTGATGATATGTCTATAGCTGTTACTACGCAGGTAAAATTGGTTGAACTTTGACAGCGTTTTAACAAGACTGTCACCGTTTCATCTCTATTCATAGCAGGAGTATTGGATGTTGTTACTGACCTCCCTGCACTGCTCACCTGTGCTTTGACAATTCATCTTATATTGGCATTGTTTGACTGATGCAATGAATTAGTATTTTATCTGCAGTGTATATCAGGTTGGTCTTTAGTACAGCATGTTACTAAATTACTAGATATCTCTCATCTATTTTTTTCTGTTCTGTGAGAGCTATTGTGTTCAGTTTTTATAGTTGTACTTACGCATTAGACATAAAGAAGATTATAATTTTTGCTAATTCTCACTGCTTTCTACAAGAGATAAAACAACATAAGGTATGTAGGCGTGTGTACCGGGAAGGTTTTTTATTAACATTTTTAAACATTAATTAAACTTTAAACTACACAATTGGGCACATTAAGAACTAATGGCATACAATTTATAGGACAAATATGACTTATTATAACAAAAGCTTCATTTTAACAGATGCCTATTACTGACTTGTTTGCTCCAGTTTAACAGAAACAAACACACAAAAGTCTTTTATGTAATTCAATTAAAAAACAAAATAATAAAACAATTATATGAAGATTTTTTTCATAATTATATCATGCTTTTTAATTTACTTAACTTTGGTTTTGTTTTCTCTGTGTCAGTATTTCCTTGTGCTTCTTCATCCACCCTCTTTTGCCCTTTTTTTGTTGAAATGTGTCACTTGTTCCAAAGGATCTCTGTTAGTGAACAATAAGATGCCTTGTTGTTTAAAAGTTTATTTTTGCATTGTTAAATCAAACATGAACAAGTGCTTGAACTATCTGACCTCTCATGATTGCCAGCACATTATCTTCATGTGAATGATTAAAATGACAGCTTTGAAAAATGTCCTTTGTCCTTAAGAATAATAATTATCTCAAAATAGAACACAATGTCAGACATATAGAGTAGTGTTACATTTATCCACCGCCAATTTACAGGCTGTAAAAGCTGCAGGAAAGTGAAGCTATTGTATTGCACTTCATTATGTGCTAGACTGAGGTCACCTACAGAGGTTTTGATACTGTCTACTTCCACTCGGGCGAATAATCTTTCTTCTTTGTGCTGTTGCCAGGACTTGGCTCAGCCTCACGGTCAGTCTGCCACTCCAGCCTGTAGCCAAACTCCACCCTCGCTCACTCACTCTCACCGCATCCATTATGTATAGGCCAAAAATTGAAGAATAACAGGCTGCAGGCAAAGACGTGAAATATAAATACAGAACAACACATTTAGAAAGAGAAGAGGGAGTGCGGTTATAACTTGGGACTGTCCAAATGTACGCTTTCAGATACAACTCTGGGAGGCTACTGCAATTTATTCTTAAATCAGCCTCTCTATGAATCTGACAAACATTCCAGGCCAAGGTCTGTTAAATTTCTTTGCACACCTCGCTCTGCTTTATGAGCTCTCAGACCATCAAAGAAAGCTGAGAGGGTGATATAAAGTTACCCAGCAGCAATGTAAAAAAAACTGGTGGAGAGCCAGATGCAGGAAAGCTGTCACTAAATGTTCATTATCATTATATTTGGTTTAAAAGTGGATCTTTGAACTATTTAAGTTCTGCAAACACTGCTACATTTCTCTAACCTGGCAAAAGCCAGATTGATATAACATTCAATCAATCTGGAATGGCTTTCATTGAAAATGTTTGTGAAGGGGCAGGACATTCAGTAAAATACTTGAAGGTGATTGGATAAAGCGCCAGCATCGTAAGCAAAACAACAAACTGCTACGATGGTAAAACAACACAATAAAGACGTTGTTAGAGGATTTTTTGATGTTTTTGTAAATGTACAGCAGCATACCTTAAGTTTTTCCGCGTTGCCATGTTGTTAAGTATCGCTAAAAGAGCATGTTGTTGTTGGCAAACCTAAAACCCGCCCACTCACAGCAGTACTGCCACACCATTGGCCCGGGCTGCCACAGGCTCAGACCCAAACGGATCAGCAGGAGCAGGACAAGATGAATTTTGTGAATTTGTGAAATCACAATTTCCATGACAGTCCATCTGCTTTGCAAGGTAAACATTTTTCTTATTACGATGTAGTGTGATTTCCTGAAGGTTCCTGATGCTCTAAAGAACAATAGGTTTATTACAATAAATACTGTCAGCAGATCACAAAAAATAAGGCATTTATTTTACCATGTTGCATGGCTCAGTTGTAGAGATGTTCACCCACTAACCCAAAGGTCATTGTGTCCTTGGTCAAGACACTTCACCCACTTTTCCGATGTATAAATGTGTCAGTGTGACTGTGTTTAGTGGTTATTAGTTATTATTATTATTATTATTATTTATAAAGATAAAACTTTAGGAATGGATCATCTTGCAGTGGTCTCTTTTTTCCAGAGCTGTTTAAATTCTCATGCTATGTGGCGTTCATATTGACACGTTCGTTCATTAGACGCTCAGCAATAGACAAGGATTATATTGCTGCTTAGACAACTTGGTTATATTTAAACATGAGCTATGGAGGGTATATAACTCTCACAAGATGCTTAAGCTATCATTAAGACACTTGTTAGAAATAATGAAGATGCATAGGGAAGCAGGTAAAGTTTTGTATACTGTATGTCAGTGTTTCCCAGTCAGGGGTACGTGAGAACTCTGCAGGGGGTACTTGGAATTATTTCAGATTTTAATTACCAAGATGATAAGAAGATATTTGCAATCTTTTCATACTGAACTATTGCAAGCTATGGAAGAAAAGCATGCTCAAGTGTCTCACTGACTGATGAAACTGCTAAAAATATTATTTAAATGCAATTGTTACATATACATTTATTAGCTTGTTTTAAAGGGAAGTTATTCAAATTATTAATCTTTTTTTGTAGTAAATATTTTTAGGAGTTTAAGATGATTATTTTGTTTATTTTAAGCATAAACAGAGAAATGAGTCTTTACTGTATTATTATTATTATTATTATTATTTGCTTATACTGTATTTTTCTAATTTATTATTATTATTATTTGATTTTACTTATGATATTATTCATTTTATTCAGATTGTTATTTATTTATTTGATTTATGTATTTTTTATTTAGTTTAAAGAAAGTATTTACAATGTATAAAATTATTTTGTGTCCATAAAGACAGCTGTTTTATGTGACCACTTTTTGAAGTAACATCAACACTGCTGTATGTGAAAGCAAACTTTTTACTTTATGTTTAGTATGTAACTTTGAGACTACACACTAACTTTTTTTTTATTCATTCAGACTGTTGTGTAATAGAATTTTAGTGGTCATGGGGGGCAACTATGGGCCTTAGGCAGGGTACACTGTGGACAATGGCCAGTTAGTTGCAGGGCTGACACTATCACATTTATTTCATTTAGATTCACACATGCATGTCTTTGGACAGTGGGAAACAGAGCAGAAGTGCTACTGCAATACTTCAAATTAGAAGTTTTTTAACACTAGGTGGCCTCTGCATATTTTGAATGTTTTGTGTGGTTCTTTTTTAAAGTCTTACTTATGCAATAAATTGTAATAAAATGTTGTTAAATTAGTGAACTAAATTAGATGAGTAACAGAAGAACTACAGAAATGTAAATAGCAGTGATGTGGTCCTCTTTAGTGAGTCTTGCTGATGTCCTCTTTAAGACATGACAGACAGAAACTGTGTCTGGGCATTCAGTCTGCTGTTACATATGGAAAAGTCATTAAGCGGATCTATTTTCTCCGAGTGTGTGTATATTTCTAGGATGACTGAGCCCAGACCTTCCCTCTACAACAGTCTCTGCCGTGCCACTCCACATTTGGCTTTTATTTGATGCCACGAGAAGCCACAACCACATGGAGCTTCCTCCCACAACTACAGCTACAGCTACAGAGTTTAAATAGGCTATGGGACGCCCAACCAAACGTGGCCTCTTTTGGCAAAAAAAAAAAAAAAAGGAAAAAATAGAAAGAAACCTCAAAGCAGACTGTGCATATTCATGAAATCATTTACAATGCAGATTATTAACCACCACAACTTTGTTTAGACGTTTTTAATACATGGCAGAATTTTAATTATTTCCTTTTTTGCCTAGTAACACATGCTCCTTCAAAAAACATTAACAAGAACCATGACCTGCTTTATTCTTCTCTTGCTGTACAAAGAAAACAGCTTTTGTTTCTCCTTCCCATTTGATCATGAGATAAAGCAGTTCATCTTTTTATTTGATAAAACTAACAGCTATAAAGTTTGCATTTTTTTTAAATACATATTTTAATTGAGTCTTTTAAAAATCCCATTTACTCTGTCTGTCACTTAAGTGTTTCAACGTAAATGTATTTCTTTAGCCCAAGGCAACAGCTGGAGGGCATGCAACCAATTATGTGAGATAATGAATGCAGACATACAGCGGTCTGAAAGTATTTCGAAATAATTCACGCAGAGTATTGAAATGCGACAAGATAAGGTCATTCAAGGACCTGACAGCACCTCAGGTTTAAATTAATTAATCATAAGTGGTACATAAGCCACATACGCTTTCAAACAGTGTAATACATTTTAGTATGGCTTCACAACTATGTATCTGCTCATTTATTGCTTTCTTTAACTGCTATGTGCATAGACTTGCCATTGTGATGCGATGTTAGCTCTTCAGAATTTTTTTTTTTATAAGGAAAGGTGTTTTTTAGACAGGACAGACTGAGAGAAAATGGGGAGAGAAAGACAGTAGAAGGACTGCATGTGCACTACAGGTGAGCTGCCAAGGCGCCCTCGAGTACTGTTTTTTGTTGTTGTTGTTGTTGTTGTCTGAATACAAGTTGTCTGTCACACGATCAACAGCCTGCTATATTCAGGTCTACCTTTTAGTAACTGTTCAATGTGCTATATATAATTGCGTGCTAATGTGTGCAGTCAATGATTCTAAACCAGGCTAAAATGTCACATGTTTTCTAGAGCCTTAAACCATACTTCAACAATAAACAAATCTGATTACATTTGAGGAAGTGCAGCACACTTTAGATGCTAGGGTTTTTACTAGCCAGAATTGAATTACTTCAGGGTTTTTTTTTGTTTTGTTTTGTTTTTTTGTTTTTTTTATCATATTTTATAGCATACGTTTACCCAGGCAGAATAAATGTGAACTTTTTGCATGTGGTCTATCTTAATACATGTTTTTTTTTTTTTTTTTTTTTTTTCCAGATCCTGATGAATACTGAATAAGATGGCCACTCAAACATAGCAAAAGGAATAAGAAAAACTCTTAAGTTAAGATACATGCATAAAATCCAACCAGCCAATGAGGCTAGTGAGACTGAAAGTGCTACTAGCCAAAATGGAAATCTACCAGCATTTGGCCGGTTGGCTAGTGCTAATGTCAAGCTCTAAGGATTGAAAAAGGAAGGCATCTGGACAAAGATTGTTCTTGAGCCTTCCCATAGCAGTTAACTCAACACTGACAAATTCCCATGTATGAGAGACAAACAATATAAAGAACTAACTTTGTCCAGATGCCTTCCTTTTTAAAACTTTTTTAATCCCCAACCCTGGGATTTACAAGTCTCCATTTGACTCACACTGTCATGCGGCCATGTAATTACACACATTAATGTTATTGTCCACACCATAACAAACTTGGGCATGGTTATATTGTCCACTATATCAGTCTAACTTTCATTATGAACACGGACAGAAGAGGAAGTGAAATTGCTGTAGCTTAGCTAAGGCAAAAATGCATCAAATCCTCTGATGCCCACTTGATCCAGAGCCTGACCACTGGCCTGTAGCCACTGACAGTGCCTACACCAATGGGACAACACGCTGAATCAACACTCTCTGATAAGGGACTGCTAATGACCACAGCATTAGGGCCATGGTACAAGAATAACGGCTCAGTGGTGCACAACAGCCAACACCGGTGTGGCTTAGTAGCATGTGGGACTGTTTCTCTCTATCTCTCTGAATAACTTTGGCGCTTATTACCCGGATAAAAACGGCCTTTCTGAATTTATTTCTTGCATCTTTTCATGCCAGAGTCGACTTGGGCTATTTAATATTTATTGTGCCAGACCCAGAATGTGTGGGTATGACACGGCAGGTAGAAAAATCCGTGGCTTCCTCCGTTCTCAGCAAGTTTTTTAACAACCTCCATGTGCAGAGGTTCAACTTAACACAAGGCCCCTCTTTTAGTGCAGCAAAAAGTCATGCAAAAGTTTTAATTAGCCCGAATAGGAAACAGCCAGAGAAGGTAAAAGTCAATACACTGGTGCACTAGGGACTGGCTCTTGTAGAATGAATGTCTTTGCATACTGAAATTTGCCAGCCATAGATCTCCAGTAATAGCCACACAATGGGAAATGTATAATGGAAGCGGTGCTGCACAGCCTCACAGTCTCTTTATGGTTGACTAAAATGACATAAGGCTTATTTAAACTCTGGTTCTGGTGAAATAGAAGCATCATAAACCATTCACCAAGTCCAAACTGAGTGCGAGTGTGATATGTGAAGCCCAAACTCCAATGGTCCATTTCATCTGGGGCTCCTTCATTCATTCAGTGTCAAGTTTATTTTTCAAAAGAAGCTAAGCATAAAAAGTTCAGTCTGGTGCTTTCAGAGAGTCCATGTTAAGTGAACAGCAGTTTTTGAATTGGACTATTTTTCTTATTTTGACCAAGTTGTTATTATATTTTTTTAATCACAGAGCCAACATTCACAAGAAAAATTACATAAAAAAATTAAATTAGGAGCATAAATGCACACACATAACCATTTGGGCCTTTTTGGTGATTCTGCCCCTCTCAAACTCTTACTTTTTCTATGTAAAAAGCAAGGATACACATATAAACAAATCCAACTGAAATTGGTCCACTTAAGGTTATTACTTTTTTTTTTTATCTAAAAGCTTTTTGTTAAAGGGATTCTGCTAAATCAACTTTTTTGAGCTTTCAAACATGTAATGTTTTTTGCACCTCAAAAAATTTTTTTCATTCACGCAAGTTTGAGTAATCCTGTTTGCTGAAGCTATCCCCTTCTCAAGAGCTCAAACACTCAGTTTCACAGCTCTATGTAGACAGGTGAAACCAGGAAGTGCTGCTGTGTGTTTCTAAAACCCATACACCATTGCCAGACTCATTCTGATCATTTCAGTGCTTAATCTATCATTAGTCATTTGCAGACAGCTATTTCATTCTCCACTGTTGCCAGCAGAAGGGGGTCCGACACCTAATCCTAGCGTTCTCTGCAAAATCAAAGTAACAGCTCAGATCCCCAAAAGAAGAAATTTTCCATGCATATACGTTATTTTAAGTTATAAAACATGAAATACTAATGCAAAGGTATCAAAAAACCTGAAAAAAGTATAATATGTCAAATATCCACAACAATGAATTCTGTACACTTCTCTAGCAGTGTTCTTTTTGTTCATGGGAACAGGTAGATAAAATGACACACAGTACTTTTTTGAAGTCTCTTTTTGTGTTATTTTGATGTGATTATACATTATTAAAAACAGCTTCACTATGCACCTTTTCCTATTGACACTGCATGTGTGCTTTGACCAGTAAATATCAGCACACAATAGCGGTGGCTTTTGAGGTCAACTAATACATTGCTGTTGGTTTTCTGCATGTGGCAAAGAGGGGCACTCAGCTCCTGAGAACTAGCATCATTTCATGCACCATAGATTTTTATTAATAGTCACAAAAAAACATGTTTTTCTTTTCATTTTGAAAGTGAGTTGAAGACAAAAGACATTCTGCACTGTGTCTGACAGCAAAACAGGCGCTAATCAGGCAGAGCTAATATTTTTTATGTCAAGTTATAAATGGCAATGTGAAAATGGTTCGCACTGTCGACTCTCAGCACATAGTTCCTCGGTTCAATTCCCAGACAGGGCAGAATCTTTCTGTGTGGAATTTGTGTTCTCTCCATGAGTTTGGGGTGGTCTGGTTTCCCCATCAACCAAAGAAATGCACAGGTACTTCAGCAGGATCCACTTCAAGCTCTGTTCCATCCCGGGTACTGTACCGCACTGTACTGTACTGTACTGTACTGAGAGATAACCCCAGCAGCATTGGAAGGATGAGTCAAATGCAGAGAACGAATCCACAATAGTGAAAATGTTACCTTGCCCAGTCATATATAGGTACTGGTCCACCAACAAAACTTAAAGGCCTCATAATGCTTGTTGTAAACAGGTCCATTTGCCTCTGGCCTGATGTTTCAAGGCCTGAATTTCAGTAGACTCTTAAGGTATGCTGTATGCTGCATAAAGACCAAACAAACAAATAAACCATCTGTGTCCTGGAAGATGTAAAAAAAAAAACATTAAACTGTGTTCAAACAGGTATTAAAGCAGGTTAAATCTCAGCTCCTCCATGACACTGCAGCAGCCCAGAAACTCCAGCTCGCCCAAACTGGTTTCCATCAGGATCAACCCACAGCTCTGCCATTGCACTGACAGATTGGTTTTGTGTCGAAGCGTCTATGAACTATACAGTATTGCAGCGAAAAGTGAATTTGTGCTGTTTATTCAATATCGCGGAGAATAGCGATGCTTTAAAGCCACCTGGGTAAACAGGTTATTGCCATATCAATCATTTACAGCGACATCCAATGGTCGGAGAGCAAAGACAATATTGACCAAGAGACTCACAGAGATTAATGCTGCAGGCTCTCCACCATCTCTTCTATTTTATCTGCTTTTCTGCCTTTGTTGTAATTTCCTTGTTTTGCTTTATACATTGTTTTTTTCATATAAGGCGAGATTAAACTTAACTCCAAAGCCTTCTTCTAAAGTCTTTGAAGTTGAAACCTAAATTACACTGTATCAAATAATAACCGCTGGTATGAAGATCAGTTGAAACCAGCTCATTAAGTTAAAATGAATAGCAGGGTCACAATTAATTAAAAAAAACTAAAGCAGTTTTCCAAAACCGCAAGGGGCTGGTGCAATGTCTCAGATATTTTGAATCATGCATGATCACAAACATCTGGAGTGCATTGTGATGAATGCTGATGCCAACTACTACAGTCTACACATCTACAGAGAGTCCAGGACCATTAAACAAAAGGTTTTTAACAGCCAAAAGTCACTGAGGTGTTAAAAAATAATTAACACCAAAAGACAATGTGAGTAAGTGCATGGATGCCTACGCGTTGTTGTAAGACCAACTGCATTTATAATAGTGCCCAGGCCAATTGAACAAAGATTATTTAGCTTCAGTGTGTGAGATAGCGGCTAGGTCCGGGGCTGACACAGAGACATACACCCATTCACACTCACATTCATTCACTTGGGCCCCTGTCAAGGTCACAGTTTTTTTCCAGCCTTGGTCTTTTAAGAATAGCATCTTAGTACCACACTAATTAGGCAGAACATTATGACCACTGTCAGGCGACGTGGACACAGATTTTTACTTCATCATGGCGCCTGTTAGTGGGTGGGACATATCAGACAGCAAGTGAATATTCATCCTCAAAGTTGATGTAATAGAAGCAGGAAAACTAATAATAATAATAAGTTTGACAAGGGCTAAATTGTGATTGCTCGACAACTGGGCCACAGCATCTCCAAAACTGCAGCTCTTGTGGAGTGTTGGCAGTCTGCAGTGGTCAGAATCTGTCAAGAGTTGTGTAAGAAAGGAACAGTGGTGAAACAGCGACAGGTGATGCACGTGGGGAACGAAGGCTGGCCTGTGGTCCGATCCAACAGCTGACCTACTGTAGCTCAAACTGCCAAGAAATAAATTCTGGTTCAGTAAATTATCAGTATATGAGGTATGAGAAACAAAATGACAATGGATATATATACACACATTCAAATTCTATGAGTTAGTGGACCTTTGAAAACTATGTTTAAAATAAAACATTATCTTTCTCTATAAACATTGCAGAATATGCTCACAATTAGAGATAGTATGATCTCAGAAATGTTTATAAAGAAAACATAGAACAAATATAAAGAAATCGTGTATACCAGTGAAAGGCACACATTTATGTAACAGCTGCACAGTGGAATTTAATTATGTACCTCTCTCTTCCTCTTCAAAAAACATTCAAAAGTGTGACTTTAAGCAAACGTATGAAGTCTGAGTGTTAGTCTGTGTGTGGAGATAATTATCTTCTTTTCATTGTAATGATTTGTTCTATTAAGAGCTGTCATGCTGTTAGGTGAAGTTTAAAGAGTTGGCAAAATAAGCTTGAGCTTTGGCCTACACCTTTTCGGTCTGTTTGTCTATGTGCAGAATGATAATTTATTTATTTGAACATATAACAATTAATCAATTATAAATGTATCTGCAATAATTTTGTTATACTTGTGACTGAAAAAAAACTAGCAAAAAACAATATTACTGTAGTGACCCCAGACAGTTTGATCAAATTGTTGTTGCCAAAACTAGATTTGGTCTTTTGTCGGACCTATGGGTAGGAGGATGTGATGGGAGATAGAACAACCTACATAGTATTTAAACTTGTATTTGTTCAACTATTAAGCTGTCAGTTCATTTCAGTCTTTTCGTACACAATGTCACAGATGCTTACTGAACATCTGTGTGAATGATCCACAGTCAAAAAAACATGACAACTGCTGCTCTCTGCTCACTGCTCACCATCCTGTCTTCAGATTCATGAAGATCACACAGAGGAAGGCTTGATTTTTAAATATCCAAAATCTTCTTTAACACAATGTTCACAGCTGCACACATTACAAAGAGGAAAGTCATGTCATCTAACCACTCCCATTAGTGCAGTAATTGGCCCCATTTCCAGCTGCCAGGCTCAATCACATCTCAGTGGGTCCCTGCCTCATACATACTGCCACTTACTACTATTAAAATCACAGTGACTACTAGATGTCCATTAAAAAGTGGTAGAAGCTGAAAACCCTTATGGTGGTGAGATATGAAGGGAATCTGGAGGAAATGCTTTATAAAAATGATTACTTTATGCCCAGTGGAAGAGAGGCCATATTGGTAAATCAAGTGAAATTAGGTGAAAGTGTGGAGCTGGTCATTAATTGATCAGCCTTGCCATTGCATGACCAGGACACACACTTACAAACATAAAAAAGCCCAACTTGTCTCCAAAATTATACAGCATGGTATGATTTCTGCAAGCCACTAACATAGGTCCTGTACACGAAACAAGGACGTATCAAACAGTTAGAAGATGCTTAAGATGTTTATACCTTAATATGTGAGACAAAACATACTTACTTTTAGTATAATATGTAGTGGTGGTCAGTAGTAGTAGCAGTGCTAATACTAACAGGTTTACTTACATTTTAAACCTTTGCTCATGCCCACCATTTTGTGTAGGACAAGGAAAAAGATAGATAGGGCTCAGACAGGAACAAGTTTCAGCAATATAATATTTGTATTGCACTATTATGGTTATGAACCTGATCATGAAAAGGTCCTGAGAGAGGATGGACAAAAAATTCTTCTTCAGTCCCACTGTGTAAGATAGCCACATCTTGGCAATAGTCAGTAATTAAAATATGATCAATGACCACTTTCATCATAGTGGTTATATATAGTATGTAGTTAATCAAACTTGTGTCCACCCCAGTTCCAGTCCTAATTAGTCAAACAGAGAAAACAAATCTCTTCAAACCTCAATCTATCTTTAGGCAATGTGGCTCATGTAACTTTTAGTGTGTCACTGAAGTCTATGGTCTCTTTGTCAACATATATTGATTGAGCTAAGTCTGTGTGCATTACACAAAGGACATTTACCATATGTCAGTGTAAAATGTCCTGAGTAGGATGAGCAGATTTCTAGACCCAAAAATCCATACAATTTCTGTCATGTAGTTCAAAGTACATATGGCTAGAGCTTATATTTTGAATTTGATGGCATTTTATTAATAAAAATAATGTTGGCAAATACACTTAAAGACAAAGTCTTTAAACAAAGGATTTTTAGTTTCCTATGCATTACTATTGATTGAAATGGGGACAATTGGGACCCAGTTTGTTGAAAATTGGGACATATTAGTGTTTTTACAGATATGTCTTGGGACATGGGAGCCTAAAACTGGGACTGTCTCCATTAAATCGGGATATCTGGTCACATAATGTTGGGATAACATTGGCTGGAATGATTTGTCATCAGCAAAGGTGTAATGATTTACATTTAACATAAAATGTTTTGAATAAGTTGTACTTCTTAGAGTAGTTTTATCGCAACATTATTTTAACTTCTTGACTAATATTATTTTGAAGTAACAATACTCTCACTTGAGCACTATTTTGGCCAGTCTACCCACTTTTGGTCCTTAAAGTTTCTATATTATGCTTTTTCAGGCTTTTTGTAATAGTTTTGGACATCCTTGCATTAGTATTTCCTGTTTTACCACATAAAATAATGTATATGTACAAAAAGTGTCTTCTTTTGGGGAGCTGTTACTTTGCAGATAATGCTTGGATTAGGTGTCTGTCTCCCCCTGCTGTTAATGATGGGGAATAGACAGCATAAAATGGATAATTAGCACGGCTATTAGCAACATAATGCTAACAAATAGATAAATGAGCTGACTAGGTGAAGGTGTAGAGACTAAGAAACGCGCAGGAGCACTTCCTGGTTTCATGTGTCTATGCAGAGCAGTGAGAGGATGAGAAGAGGATGTGCTCAGCAAACAGGATTACTCAAAGAAGTGTGAATGAAACAAAATACTACTCCAGGTATGTTTTTCAGGCAGAAGCAACATTTTAACATGGTTAAAGCTCAAGTCGATTTAGCATAATAGGGAACCTTTTGCACTAAAGGAAGCTAACTTTTAGGTGTTTTAGTAATATCTTGGGACAAACTTGTATCCTCAAAAGAGCTTTCCCACACTTCATTGTTTGATGTGTTGTACATCAGGTTGATGATAGAAACAATATAAAACTATTTAAGCACAAAAAGGTAAGCACAGCACTGCTATTGTTTATTGTGTTTAATATTGAAGTCACTCAGGCTTTTAATAATGAGTTTCATATTGAGCCTAATAAGTTTGTGTAAATACACCATTCTTGTTGTCTGTGTGAGTTACTGTTTACTGTAGCAGAAATTAATTAAGGTGATTTCGACAGACGCAGCCTTGTAACCATGTTGTCCTTCCATTTTGTGCATCAGTAAAAAAGCTGAAATGTTTCCAATTATTTCCCATTAAACCTCACTTCACCTCATTTGAGTGACTTCTTCCTAATTGGAAAAGTGAAATGAACATACTTTGGTGCAATAGCTGAAGGGGCCTGTATAGAAAAGACAAACAATGATTGGAACGACACATCAATCAAACGAGAAGAAAATGACAGAGTTGGGGTTTGGCTCAGGGATATTTTTAACCTCCGTTTACCGCCTTTGATTTGCCCTGTTATGTAACTGTGAAACCCAACCACAGGCTGCAACTGCCATCTTTAAGTGTAGCCATTCATAAAACTCACATGGTGTTTACCAGCCCGAGGGCAGAGCAGCCAGCGCAATACTCTGAAACATTGCAATAGAATACTTTATTTTACCCTAACAATAGTACATGTACACTTGAAGAAACTGAGGTAATGTACAGGCCAGCTTGTTCTCAACACAGAAACAGGGCTATAAAGGTTGAAGTAATAAGACTGAAACTGTTACGCTATGGAGAGTGTAGAAAGGAGGTGAAGTAGGTAGGAGAGAAGAGGATGCAGACAATAGGGCCTAAAGAGGGCAGATAATTTGCTGTGGCAACTCCCTGGCTCAATGCAAAGAGCACAGGGCAAGCAATGATGACATGGATAACTCCAATTAAATGTTTACAAAAATTATGAATTGAATATGCGTCTACAAACATTTCATTTTCCACTTAAAAGAAGTTTAGTAGCCTAATTCAGAAAAAAAGTAATGTTACCTTCTTATCTTGACACCAACACCTGCAGC